>CM076581.1:1556341098-1556941098 GCA_034641835.2 Pinus albicaulis
CATACCATCTCTAGCATTGCCTATGCTTCATCTCTAAGTTTACGAATCCCCTAGGTTGACAATTTAAGTGTTGAGGATTTTTACTTAAGTGTAATTCTTGCACCCAACATTTTGGCACCGTTGCCGAGGAGGCGATTTGATTTGGTAAGAATTTTCTGATTGTATAATAGAGGTAAATTTCCTTCTTTTTTTTTTCAAGTATTTTTGAAGGAGTTTTTACTGGTGTTGTTTGATTTCTGACAACATTTTTTACTAGAAATTGTTTTGATATTTTTCTTTCTTTCTTGAAATGAATGCCTAGGAAAGGTAAGGGTTCGAAGCCCACTAACGGCAAAAAGAATTTTTCTCACATTGGGTCTCCTTCTGCAAGCAGGAAGCCCAATCCAATCCAAACCCATCACGGAGGAAAAATCCACCTGGATTCTGGTAATAACAGCTCAGGTGTGGATTAGCCTGTGGAAAGCGGTACAAGCAAGAAGGGAACAATGGCAGACCAAGGATATCATTTGGAAGGAATTGGTGACAACCAGGTAAGTGAAGGACAATCTAATTTTGTGTTTCCAATTGTGGATCCTGATACTGTGTCACAGATGAAGCATATTCCACCGTTAGCTCTCCCTCATTTCCATGTTAAAGTTCATGAAGATCCTGACTCTTTTCTATTTGAGTTTGATATTTTGTGTAGAAGTTATGATTATGCAACTGAGGCTCAGAAGTTAAGATTTTTTCCTGTTACCCTCAAGGACTCAGCTTTACGCTGGTTTATGGGGTTAGGAGGAAACACGATAACTTCTTGGGATCAAATGAAGAGGGTATTTTTTTCTAAATATCAAGAATATTGCAAAACTTGGGACATGCAGGATGAAATTTTTACAATCATACAAGATGATGATGAAATGCTTGAATATTATTTGGAAACATTTCTGTATATTTTACAAAGGTCAAAAATCAAGCTTGATCCCAACACTATTAGAACCTTGTTCTTAAGAGGACTTACTGATAATGCTAGAAACAATTTGAATATGTTAGGACAAGGTGATATTTCTCAGCAAAATTTTGATCAAATTTGTGAATTATGCCAGAAATTTTCAAGAAATCAGTATAGATCCGGTAGAGGAACTCGAAATAAAAATAGAGAGACTGAATCTACTGATGCTATGATTATTGGACTGGAAAATAAAATGGAAAATATGAAAATTGATATAATGAACACTGTTACTAAACAGTTGGACTCTTTAAAATTTCAACAAAAACTTATGAAGGAACAAGAGTCATTATGTATTTTCTATCCTAAATGCATAGACAAGCACCCCCCTAATGAATTTCGTCTTAACTTGAAAGAAACTAATAAGTGTGCTATTTGTGCAGAAGACCATATCACAGAAAAATTTCCCTCTATACCTGGAATTAAAGCAGTATTTACTGGGGGGCAGCCTAAAGCTGAACAATTGTATGCTATTGGAGAAAGAAGAAATTGGCCAAGAGTGTGAATTATGTCCTTGAGATGGAGAACAGGCAGCTAGGGGCACAAAATGCCATTTATGAGGCTAGAGCAATCAGGGCCCGGAAAGAATCTCAAAGGGCACAGGTAAATTTAGAGGAATTCATGGGTACCTATCAAGAAAGTGAAGATGAAGAAGGACAGTCCAGAAGAATACCAAGAACCATGGGTTTGAAGAAGGCCTTGGCAAGACAAAGAGAGCAAGAGTCCGCCTTGGCAGAGCAGCTCCCTCTAAGTGAGTTGCTTGCCATGGAGATAAAATATTATCGAGAGCCTTGGATAGAAAGATAAAACATACACTTGGAGGCTAAATTGGAGAAATCAAATAAGAATCTTGATCTCCAAAGGATGACCAAGCATTATGCCCAGAGAAACAAACTTGCAAGGGTTAAGCTAGAAATGGCCCATGCCAAAATACAAACACTCAAAGAGGCAAAATACCAAGAAAACCTTTGAATCTTGGTTGAAGCTTCTCTACATGCCTCTCAAACCCCATAAGGAAGGTATCCTCCGATTTTGGGAAAATTTTGACAAATTTTGGTTTTTTGCAAATTTGAGGCCTTTAGGCGCAACACCCTTGGCGGTACACTTTCACCTTAGGCATCCTCAGGAGGAAATATTTGAATTTTTGGAATCCTAAGCTCAATTACAACATTCTCACCATTTTTGAGAGCATTTGGAGCATTTTTGGTCCCTCAAAAGTCTAAAAAACACCTCATTTTTCACCTTTCTGCCTCATTTTCAGGCCCGGCACTGCACCTAGAGTAGTTTTGGGAAATTTAATTTTTGGACCTTTTAATGGAGTCCAATAAGAAACCCAAGGGAATTTTTGGAAAGTAGACTTAGCAGGATTTCTAACGAGCCATCACGGAGGAAATTCTGACACTAGGAAGGGCATCAAAACTTGGCTGCAAGTGGACCCAGTTTTTCTCGTGCAAGTGCTACGCGTTCAGACCTCTGTGCTGCAGTTTTGGCCAAAAAGTCAATAAAACAAACTCATTTATGGAAAAAATATATTTTTAGATATCTTGGGCCTTGCATGGTCTCTTAGACATAAATGACATTTATGGGTGTCTTTGACATTTTCAAACCCTATTTAGGGTTTTTTTCCCTCCTTTGCTAGATAAATAGAGCATGAGGGCCTTATTGTAAAAGGTTGGCATTTGATGACTCTTGAAAGAAATATATGGTTTTTATGAGATTGAAGAAGAAATTGGTGTTGTGGAGTTTGTGAATGGCTTGTTTTGATTAATGATGGAGAAGGCTTTCTTGCAGGATCCTTGAGCTTGGTTAATGGTGATGTGATTATATTCAGTTCTCGTTTTCTTATGTATCATTGTGTTTCATCCTTCTATATTGCAGTAAAACAAAGGTTTTAGACTAAGAAATGTTTTTCAAAGGCACCTTAGCTCTGTTTGTTCTTCACCGCCTCTATGTTTTCCTCTGCTAGGTCAGTTTAGAGAATTCTTAGTTGCTCTCTAGACCCACCCAAGCTTGTTTATCTTATGAATGATTCAATACAGTAGATATCTAAGATGTTTTTATGGCTAGACCTGCTTGTTTGATGTCACTAAAACATTTTTCTTGAGATCTTTCTTTGAAGTAACACTAATTAGGTTTTGCCGAAGAGGTTATGTTTCGATCATTCCCTTTGTCCATGCTTGAAAGGATTTTTTGGAGATCTTTACGGCTATTATCAATGATGTTTAGGAGTTCCCTCTTCTTTGATTAAATTTATATGTTTATCTTAAATGTTTTCTAACCTTGAAGGTGAAATCAGTAGAAGTTAAATAAGCTGCTTGCCTTCTATATTTCATTGGATTGTTTGTCTTAAATGCTTATTTGCTTGAGTTTAATCAAAGAGTTATTGGTGTGCCCTGTCTTATGACTACTTATTGATGCTAAATAGTGTTGGAGGCCCTTCTTGTTAAAGTATTTGAGAGAGGATTCTTAATTTCCCTTTGCCCTACCTTTTTCACAAACTTGATGTTCATTTCATCTCACACAAACCTTGAAGATCCATTTGACCATGTTAGATTTTCCCTGTGATGCACCCTGATTCATTTTTGAACTTTCCAAGACTTTTATTGACTCCATAGCCCAATGAATTGAATATTTCCTCACTCCATCTATTCTACTTGATCATCTACCCAACCAAAACAAACAAACAAACCCTAAACTTAACAACTAGCCTAAAATCAAACCCTACAAACAAACAAGTTCACATCCTTTGCACAAAATAGAGAGAGCCCTCTCTAAGTCCAGGAAGGCTAGATCCTAGGACTCCAAAGACTGGTCTGATGTTACCCTGTGCATTTGTTTTTGCCAATCTGCCAAATCACGGGATCCTAAAAATACCAAAAAAACTCAAGAGAGAGTTTTGGATGTAAAATAACCTATCAGAAAGGATCTATAAAATGGATAGATCAAACCCTAAAACAATGGTTGAAATTGTTGTAAATCTCATACTACCTACTCAAATTAACTCCTCTTAAAAATGTGGAAGTGTACTGAAACCCTAGGGGGCTTAATTCTACTTAAAGTAGACAAATTAAGCATAACCAAGCCTAAGACAGGTTGGAACAGAGGTCAAAAAACCCAAAACAGTGCTCTTGTCAAACTCGGAAAAATATTCCAGATCGTAATTATTGACCTGTGAACAGGTGAGCTCGCATGTTTTGGTTAGATAAGTGAAACTTCAGGGGGAAATCACACTATTTGGGCTAAAAACTTTGATTTCTTCTCCTTGGTTCTCAGTCAGCAGGTTGCAGAAAATTTGCCATCTCTAGCACGACTGATACCCGTTACCTACAAAAAACACTAGAAAACATCCAGAAGTTAGAATTTTGACTAAATTAGGGCAAAAAAGTTAAACAAAACATCAAGATACTGAAAAGAGATAAAGAAAAACCCTTGTTGCTAAAGCTTCTAGTCACACAGGAATCTGAATCACAACAGTGGAGTCGCCATTTGTTGATGACAATGTGTAATTAAAACACCAACAAATTTGCTATTTTTTAGTGCAAAATATTATCACAAATGTATGAAAATATCCTACTTTAGCTATGAGTTATGAATAGCCCTAACAACAGAAATTGTTTCTTAACCCTTTAGATCTGCAATAGGAAGTTAGAAAAAATCCTGCAAAAACCTAGATTTATGCAGTAAAAGTAACTAAATAGTAAAAAGAAATAGTAATAACTGATGCAAATTTAGCTCCAAGTATCCAACATAAAAGACAAGATTTAAAGAATGATTTTATATTATGTAACACCTGGTGAAGGAAACAAGTAAATGTTAACAGTCCCCCTAAATGGAATGGGTTCTTGGTTGTCCTCAATGCTTCATCTTCTCAAGTTTCTCTCTCTCAATGGTGTAGGAAACCCAAAGCATGTGTTCAACTCAAGTGGGAGCTCAAATTACAAAAGAAAATAATAGAGACAACTATAATGATCAAAGTGAAGAGTGAATGGAAAAAACCTCCTATTTATAAAAAAATATTGAGTTATCTTCGATAATGGCGAATAATAAAATATTATTAAGTAAGATCTAGATCTAACCACTTGAAATATTTTATTATGTTTTGTTGGAGGGAAAAGGTATTTAAATTGGTTAAATACCTTTATTTAGAAATAATAAACAAAAAAATGATTTATTTATCATTCCAAGAATGTGGTTAAGAAATAATAAACAAATAATGATTTGTTTAATTATTCCTAGGTGATTTAGTTCAATTTAACAAGGAATAGTAACTAAATAATTATTTAGTTAATTATTCCTAGAGAAAAATAAGATAAATAATGTTGTATCTAATTATTTCTCATAATTTGGTTAAATATGACCAGGAATATTATTTAAACAATTATTTAATTAATTATTCCTAGAGGAGAAGCAAACAAATAAGGATTTATTTAATTATTTCTCATGGGGTTTCTTATTTTAACTAGAAATAACTTAATAAAATATGGTTTATTAAATTATTTCTTATAGTGAAAGAAATTTTACTATGGTAAAATTGGTCCTACATGGTGCACTTCGATCCATCATTAGAAATGGTTAGATGACCATTTTTTTGTGATAACACAAATGTAAATGATTGTCTCTCATTTAAGCTGACAAAGGGGGGAAATGATAATGGAATTGAAGGTGGTTTTCAGACTGAAACTCTTGAAAAAATCAACAAAAGAAGCCAGGTGGGCAGTCAACATCCAAGAAACCAGTGGGTGGTCATCATGAAAATTTGTCAGTGGGCATCATCAAAATCAGCCAGTGGGCATCATAAAAAAAACCAGTGGACGTTATCACATCAGCCGATGGGAATCATCAAATTTTCTAGTGGGAAAGAAACTAGAAATCGCCAATGGTTGTCGTCAACATTTTGTTAGTGGACAAGCGATTAGGATGTTGATTGAGAGCAAAGGACAGAGAGATAATTTTTCCTTACAACTTGGAATTTGATGTATTTTTCAAGAATTTTTTTAGAGATGAATCACACTTGCATTTGATTCATGTCTCTTCAGATTGGAGTTTTTTCGGCATCGAGGTTTGGCGGTTTTTCAAGAATTTTTTTTTCTTTGAGGATCAAATCAGCAGTTTCAACATGAGAACTTGGAGATGGTTCGAGTTTATTACTTTGTACTTATCATTAGGGGGGGGAATGTTAGCCTCACTATCACATTAAAAACAATTAGAAGTCCAAAATAATTAAATTAATTAAAGTTGGTTTTAATCCTAGGTTTTTCATTGGGTTTGTTCCTCATATATAGGAGTCCTTTTAGGTCTAGGTGGTTGAGAGATTCTCTCCAACTAGTTAGGCTACTATATTAGTGTATGGTTGACATATTTTCTCAACCAAAATGTCCAAGATAGACACACTATCTTAAGACAAATATCCTATTGTATTTATATTTGTATTATACACATTAATTTAATAATGAGAATGAGAGGAATGCAGTGAGGCTCTCAGGCCTTTTCCGCCATGTATGGTTTTTTATTGTCTCTGGTATTTTTATGTGTATTTATTTAATATCCTTCAGAGGAGTTCAAAGTACAACAAAATCCATAAACCCCACCTAAAGAGAAGCAACACCAAGAAGAAGAGGAAATTTCTATTTCCCATTTTGCACAAGTGAATATTTTGGAGGATCAATTTTAGACTACATATGAGTGAGGGTTGAAATTATGAACTAACATATTAAAAAACCAAGAGTTGCAAGATGTTCTCAGAAATTTTAGATCATTGAAGAGAAGGTGAAAAAATTCATTGTTATTTTGAGTGGCAGGCCAATGACCCAAAAGAAAACTACCATAAAGGAGAATATGAAACTCACAATGAAATAAAACAAATGGGGGTAAAATGAAAATAATTGGTGCATAAATTCAAAGCTTTGTAGGATGAAGTGTTGTAGATTACCAACAAGTCTAGGGAAGTACAATAGGTATTCATGACCATAGTGGAAGAAGTGGAGCAGTGTCTTGCCACTACAATGACAATTGACATATCCGTAGGATTGATTGCAATTGCTACTAAAATGCATGCTAATGTTGGCACAAAGCATGATGCAAGTAAATCATTGAAGGAGATATTTAAGGAGAAAATTCCCTTGTTGAAAGTTTATTGAGTGTATCAAGATGAGCCATAGGTGAGTTTTAGGGGCTTGTTGGGGCTAGTTGTGGGTAAAAATACTTAGAGAAATTTTGATTGAATTTCGATAGTTTTGGTGAAGTTGCACACATAAGTGAAGATTAGGAAATAGTGCTAAGTACAGGTGTGAAACATTTTTGTATAAGTATCATCACATAGAATTGTCGTAGAAGGAAAGAGCATGTAGAAAAGATCATAACACAAGGAAATAGAGTTAAATGTGGTTGTTGTGCTTGCAATGCAAATATATATAATAAACCAATTGGAAAATGAATTCCAACTCCTCAACTGAGAAATTCCCTAACTGGACCTTGGATGAATCCATATAAATTAACTTAGAAGAATGAGTGAGTCACTATGTTTCTTACTGGTCGAGGGAAGTTAATACACCACTTAGATAGTGGACTCCACCTTATGAGTGTTTAATCGAGCCTTTGGTGTGATTTCCCTGAGCAAGCATTGACTAATATTTTTGATCTAACTTGGGGCTATTAGTTTCAATAACGTAGTTGTTTATATGGCTTATAGTTAGGTGGAGAGTGGGAGTCCCCCCTTCCATTTCCAACCATATTAAAACACATATATAAGTATAATTCAATATTCATATTTGAATTATGGATTGTGATGTTCCTTGTTATGTTTATGACTAGTGTAATATCATATGTGTTTATGAATGCAGATGAAATCCTAAACTATGAAGTTCATTGTTATGCTCATGATTGGTAAGATATCTTATATGTCTATGAATTAAATAAATGTTTGGATTATGATTTCCAATAGTGTGTTCATGGTTGATGTGATAAACTCTGTTTATGCTCACTCATTTACTTTATATGACTGAGGAATGTGATATTTCACTCAGAAGATTTGTGATGCCTGATAGATGGACTGTAACTTTGCTTATGCATTTATTCAAATCAATGTATTCCATGTTGAGTTAGTTGATAAATCACATGCTTCTGAATGTGTTTAACCAACCTACAATAGGTTAGCAAAGTTGGAGTGTTTGGTATATTTATCCTTGTGAAACACTGCATCCTAATCGAGCTTAGCTTTTGGGCCACTCCCCTTTCCTAATTATGTAACTAGAGTAGTTTGGCCCCCCTTCCCATGTTACCAACCATTGCATAAATTTTTAGGTTCAAGGATTCAAGACATCATTCCCTTGTGCCATAAACACATAGGTAAATGGAAGTTGCGGTAACCACCCCTTGGCTTTGCAGAACCCAAAAAATTTGTCTTCTAAAAAATTCACCCCCCCCCTCCCCTGCTTTGCAAAGGCTTGAAATTTGGAATTCAAGACAATCACTATTTTTCTGTGTGAAAACTCAAAACTTGGTGTATATATGAGTCTTTTTTATTGGCAGAGCATAAGGTATGAACAAACATCTAAATGGGAAAATCTTGACACCAAGGGATTGATGGTAAAACATGGGTCAGTGGAACCATGCCATGTGGTCCCCACATTATCCATGAACTATTAGCCTATCGTCCCCAAGATATATCTTAATATATTTGGATGGGGAGGCACATTTTCTTGTCCGATGGTGAAACCTCATCCAAATAACCTTGCCACTATAACACTGGACCCTTGGAAAGATTAATCAAGTAAGTGGTGGGTTTAGGGTATATTCCTACTTATCAAAACCCTACGACTATCTCATTGGGACATTGAATTAATGGGAAGCCTAAGTGGATGGTTGAGTGGGGATCTGACCTAATGCAACGTTTCTCCAGGGTCGACCCACCAGGCTATCGGGTATTTGGGTCAATTATTTTAAAGAGGAGTTGTGTGAAGGAGCTTGTGGCTGAGAACCCGACTTGATATGACATAAGTGGGAAGACCCATTGGGATATATGGCCTTTATACCATTTGGTTTTGAAAATAATTATGCTGAGAGTGCGACCGATAGACCCAGGCCAATATGACGTGTATCAGGTTGACCACGTGGAGGGGTTTTCAGGCTGTCGAGAAGTTAGTGTATGAATTTATTTAGGTAGGCAAGCCTGTAACTGATAAGCTCAGGGATGAATATCCAATATTAGCCTTTGGGCAACCAATTACCTCAAACATTATAACACACCAAGTAACCCAAACTTCCATTGCAAGTTTTCCCTATGGACTCCACATAGTGGTTGCGTAGCACCATGTGGACTAGCTTGGATATGTAGGTGCCATGTAGAGCCTTATTGATGACATAACACCTTTTAATGGGACAAATTTATAATAGGAATAATTTCTGGGATTCAGATTGAGATAAAATGTATATCACAAGAAATATCTTGGTAAGTTGAACATAATGGTGGCATTAATTTTAATATATGGATACTTTGACAGAATAGGTTATTGTAATCCCATCTTCATAAAAAACATTGGATGTTATGTCAAACAAGTATAATTCCCACAACTTGAGATGGGAGAAGTGGGTGGGTGGGAGGTGGTGATAGTCACGCAGAGGAGAATTTCTAGAAATTACATTTAGAGCTCAACCAGAAGAACCTTAAGGAGGATACAAGGAATAAAAATCTCATAGCCATAGATTTGAGTAACCAGGTGGAAATAATATTTAACATGGATGAGAATATTTTCTACAGAGCAATGCATAAGAGGTTGAATCTTAATAATATTCACTAACCTGAAGAGAGGGATATGACCAAAGTCTTCCACATAAATATATAGGTTAAAAAGAAAAATATTGATTCTATGTTTGACTCAGGTTCACAAAAGATATCATAGTAGTAGATATAGTCAAGAATTTGGAATTGGGGCTTCATGACCATCCTAGCCCATATCCATTAGGATGGGTCAACAAGGAGGTGAAGATAAAGGTAACCAAATAGTGTAGAATTAAATTTCCTATTAGTGTTTACTTTATTAATGAAGTAGAATTGGATATAGTTCCACTTTATGTATGTTGACTTGTATCTAGGATTCCCTATATGTACATACATGATGCAATCTTCATGCAAAAATACAGCCAATATTTCCTCATAAAGAACCAAAAATCCTTCAACATCAACGTGCAAAAGAGAAAGCCAAATATTTCACGGTCATGTTCCAATCAAGCCAAGAAATTTTCAATTCTAGTAAATATCATTTTTTATTATTCTTAAGAGAAAATAAGTCTATAGAAAATTCAACAAGAGTAAATTGAATCCTTGGATAGGTGCACTATGAAAGATATATATCAATGGGAATAGTTTCTATAGACATGCAAGGGAGTGTTATAGGACCCTAAAGGGATACCATAAAAGAGGGAGACTGTGGAGCATGAGATATAATTATTTCCATATTCCCCATTTCCAAACACTGGGCTATATAAATAGTCCATTATGGAAGCAAATGAAGTGAAGAAGTAGTCATAACAGTCATGGGATTAGGGTGTGATTTGACCAAGTCCCTCATGTTGTGGATCACTCATCATAATTGTGACAAATAAGGATGTAACTTGGTGAATGTACATATATTATAGATAATTGCACAAGATTATGTTCAAGAACTATTGGAAATACTGAGAGGGGGGGTGAATCAATATTCCTTTCAATTAGAGCATTAGTTAATTTTCAATTATTATCAGTGTTTGTACAATAATAGTAGTAAACAAAAGAAACACAAATGCACACAGTTTTTAAGGTGGAAACCCTCTCCAAGACAAAAACCAGCTAAATTATTTTCTAATAATTCTTTAATATTCAACTCCAATTGAAAATAAAGCTCCAACTTCCTAGAATCTAGAAAAGCATTCTTCTCCAACTCCCACTCGATGGACGCTCCAACACCTGAGATTCTTCAATAGTCAATTGAACAGATGCCCCAACACCCAATGAGCTAAAACTCACCCTAGTGCAACCCTACCACCCTAAAGTTTTCACAGGCTTGAACCTATTGGTGATTTCATGTACCAGCCTAGCACCACCCTACCACCTTATAGAAGAATAAAACAAGAATGGACTCTCATACCAGCGAAAATGGTCCACTTTACAATGATATAGAATGATGTATAAGAAAAAGACACACTAGAACATAACCCCAACTATGACACAACCACCTAATGATGATCCTAGACCTCCCGACACCGCTTCTTCAACTCTTGGGAGATAGACACTTGTAAAATTTTTATAATGATGCATTTACAATGACTTAGTACAACGATACCTTTATAATGACTGTATGCGGTGCTGCCCTCTTGAAGACATCATGTGTTGAACTTCCTGCTATTGTTATGCACCTTTATTGTTGCTCTTGTCATGCTACCCTCTGCAGCACCTTGCTTTGCTTTGCTGCCCTAGAAAGTCTGGTCCTTTGTAGCCCTTGACAACACATGATCTGCTTTTTCTTTCCTTCTAGGATCTCGATATTGAATCTAGTGTATCTCTGTTATTTCAGCTCCCCAATATGTGATTTTTGGTTTTGTAGTAGTAATTTGAGTCTTCTTTCCAATGCCATAGGTATGATCCAATTTGGATGCTTCAAGAGAGAGTTATGGCCAATCTCTCACAATGACCTAATTATGGAATGTTTTAGTCGAGAAAAATTGTATGGCATGCCACGTATCATTGTTTCTTCATTCAGCTCTGAAATTGATAAAACAAAAACTACAGTCCGTGCACTATCTGTCACTTTTAATACAATTCCAATCTGATACTCAAAGAGAGAGTTATGATGATTTTCCCAAGGTCACTTCTTTGAGATGAAGTTCAAGAGCCTGCAAAAACACTGCCTTCCACAGATCATATCTCCAAACATGTTGTGCACCCTGATATGAAAATTCTACAGGAGATTCCTTAGGATTTCGGCTTCCCCTCGTAAAAATTTCAGCTTTTGAACCTTTGTAGAAAAAAGGTTAGAGGGAAAATTCCATAATGTCCTGTTTCAGGTAGCGAAATCCCTACATAAGGAGGATACGAGGATCACAATTTATATAATTTCTTAGGTTGAGAGGGGCTTCAACAAGTGACTATGGGAGGGATTTTAGGAGCTTAAAAATGATTAATTATTGACTTTTCAATGACCCATGCCACAACCCCATGGGGTTTTAGCCCACTAACTGGTGTTACAAACTTCAAACATGAATATCTCTCAAATCGTAAATAATTACATGGCATGCCATATATCAACAGAAAATTCTCAATAAGTAGAAGCCATCAAAAATATTATTGACCCAGAATATAGTAATTTTGTAGGTAAAAATTACCATGAAATATTGGGGTATCCCCTAGTGCTGCTTGGGTTGACATCAATGACAACCACTGATAAACAAGAACAATAACTTTCTACCTAGCATTGATGATCTATTAGACCATTTTTAGAAATAAAAGTACTTCACTAATTTGGATTTAAAATTATGGTATCATTAGGTTCGAATTAGAGAATAAGATGCCTATAACACTGTCTTCAAAACTAGATAAGGTTTGTATGAGTATTTAGTCACGCCATTTGGTCTATGTCATACACCAATTATGTTCATGAGATTAATGGATGAAATAATACATCATTATCTAGAATTATTTGTTATTGTTTATTTGGATGATATACTAGTATATAGTGCTTTATGAAAGAATTACATATCAGTACACTTGGTGTAGGTGCTAGATACATTGAAGAAGCGCCAACTATTAGAAAATCTCAAGAAATGTGAGTTTACATAGTAGTCTTTGGTGTATTTAAAATATGTGATTGGAGGATGGTAGATCAAGATAGATCCTTCCAATATCGAGGCCATCATGAAGTGGTCGATGCTTATACATGTTTCTAATATTAGTAGTTTCATTGGTGCAACATAGTAACTAAGGAAATGCATAGCCTCATTTTCAGCAACCGTTGCACTAATCCATGCCATAAAAAGGAGTGGAAGTATTTTATATTAGGGATGTATTAGCAAAATTCCATTAAAGTGTTGAGTGAGAAAAATCATCAAGAAATAGTTCTTGCATTACCAAACTTATGACATCCCTTTGAAGTGGATATGGATATGAGAGGATATGTTATGGGAGTGGTATTGATGTAGGTATGAAGGCCTATATGTTACCATTATAAATAATTTCATGGGTTAGTCCTCAAATACCCTACTTACAACAAGGACCTCTATTCCTTAGTAAAATAAAAAAAATGTGGAAGAATTGTATGATGTGAAAGGAGAGAGTCATGCACAAAAATCACTAGTTGCAATAGTACCTCCAATTCCATAGTAAGTTACAACAAAATATACACTACAGGTGGGTGGGATTCTTATAATACTTTCATTTAGTGATCAAATATAAGAAGGGTAGCATAAAAAATTTGGCCAACAGGCTTTCAAGTCCACCCACGTCAAAAATTATAGTTTTTGGAACTATCATGCACATAGAGCCTTTCACCCATAATGCATATTTTGACGCATAAAATATGATGGAAAAGAGGTGTTTTAACAATTATAGATATAAAGTCACATATAAAATGGAGATACCATAGTTTACTATCATCTCTAGAATGATTTACTTTGTAGGCTACACAAGTTATGTGTTCCTAAAGGTGAAAAAATAAAACTGAATAGAGAAGCTCACACCTCCAAGGTTATAGGGAATTTTTGGTGTATGGAAGACAATGACCAACATATAGTAGTATGTGTACTAGCCCATGATGCAAGAATGAGTAGATAGGTTTATAAGAGGATTTATTATTTTTTGTACTAGCAAGCCTACTAATAGTAAACATGGTCTATTCTATCCCTTACTTATACCCACTCCTAAGTGGGAAATAAATTCCATGAAATTTGTGGGAGGTTTGCCAAAACCCAAGAAATTACTACTACCTATTCATGGTAGTTGATAAGTTGAACAAGATGTACATTCTCATCCCTTATAAAAACACCATCAAAGGGAAATATGTAGTAAACTTATTCTTTAAACATGTTTGGTGCTCTTTAGGATAGCAAGGAGCATTATTTTACATAGGGACACTACATTTCTCAGTGCATTTTGGACTAAATTTTTGGAGAAGATGGGCAAAAATTTGAAGAGATTTGTAGCATTCCATCCACAAATATTTCAGAAAATAGAAGTAGTTAATAGGAATTTGGTAAATATTTTGAAGGGTTACAATTAGAAGCATCCAAAGACCTAGGATGAAATTTTGGTATATATACAACACCCTTATAATAGAGAAGTACACATTTATACTAGTAAGTCCCCATTTTAAACTTGCTTTGGATGTTTTCAACCTTCATATTCTGATATTAAATATGGAAAATACGGAGTGAGGGAGGAACTCATAGGGGATGCTTTAAGGGAATTTTTTTTTATTGCAAGCTCAAGAAAATTCATTTGCAAGTATAGAAGATGCTAAAGAATTCACATGAAAAATACAAGGTTATACATGATCAACACTAGAATAGAGGATTTATTTAGAGTGGGAGATAGAGTATGGTTACAGTTAAACAAGGATATGCCATAGGGCCCTAGTAATAAAATCAATTATTTGAAATATGGTTCTTTTACGACACTAAAAAATTGGGTATGTCATTCCTCTAGAATAAATCTAACCCCATACATGCACATTTACTAATTGGTGAATGTGGAAAATCTCAAACTTTATGAGCCTTAAATGTTGGATTAGGAAGAGCAACAATTCCTACCTTCCATAGAGGATTTAACACTAGATGCTCATACAAAGTTAAATAAGGATACAATTTTTGTGAAAAAGTCAAAAATTATAATAGAGGAGAAACATAACCTTTTGTAGCTTGGATTGAAAGGGAAGCCTCCAAGCAAAGAAAAATGATATCTAAGGACAAGGTAAAGGAAAAGTTTCCTCACCTCATTTTGTAAAAGCTTTTGGGGACCAAAATCCTCCAAAATGTAGGAATTTACAGGGTAAGTTCCATAGATCAAGAACTAAGGGTCACCGCTCAAAAACAAATCATAAATCAGTACACTAGTATAATCACATGGTTAAAACCCTCAAAGAGGGAAACAGTCCACGACCTGATCCAACGCGGCCACTTCAGGAAATTTATTAATATAAAAAGAAAAGTTACATATGTTTCTCTAATAAACAGTTACTGGAAAAATGACCCTCCATGCTTTTTAAATAGATATCATGGACCAATTGGGTGTTAAGCCACAAATCAAGTGTCTATAATACCGAGGTGAGAGATAAACATCGGATCACTACAAATCGTGACCGTCGGATTATAAGTTACAAATGTACATGCTAAAGAAACACACTTTACCTAACTCTAAACTAGACTAAGTTATTCTTAACTATTTCCTATGTGTCGGAATATCCTAACATTCCCCCTTAAGAACAAGTTGGGATAGGATTGAAGGATTTAAAAAGGTGACACAAAAGGAGCCTATTTCCTATGTGTCGAAATATCCTAACATCCCCCCTTAAGAACAAATTGGGATGGGATTGAAGGATTTACAAAAGTGACACAATAGGAGAAGCAAGGAGGCATTAGAGCTTATCCCCCCTTGATGACAACTTTCCTGAACTCCAAGCATCGATCGAAGTTTGGTAAACTTCTCTTCTGTGAGAGCTTTTGTAAAGATATCGGTTACTTGATCATTGGTTGGACAATACTGCATTTCAATAACACGATTATGAATGAGCTTTCTAATGAAGTGTATGTGGATTTCAATGTTTTTCATATGCGGATGCTGAACTGGATCTTTACATAGCTGAATGGCACTCTGATTATCACACCAAAGTGTAGTTGGATGCTGCTGATGGAGACCAAATTCAGACAAGATCTGACAAAGCCACATGGCTTCCTTGTTGGCTTCAACTGCACCAAGATACTCTGCTTCTGCTGAAGAAAGAGAGATGGAACTTTGTTTCTTGCAAGACCAGGTAATAGGTCCTGAACCAAAAGTGAATACATATCCTGCAGTCGACTTTCGATCATCAGGGTCACCAGCCCAATCAGAATCAGTGAAACCAATCAGCAATGGAGATGCTCTTGCAACGCCAATGAATCCCAAACTACTTGCACCTCCAATATATCGAATTATTTTTTGGCTGCTTTCCAGTGACTTTCATGAGGTTGGTGCATAAACCGAGCGACAAGACCAACGACAAAGGAAAGGTCAGGACAGGTATGGATTAGATACCGAAGTTTACCAACAAGTTGACGATATATGGTAGCATCAACTTCAGGGGTAGTGCAAGTGACTGAAAGCTTGACTCCAGACTGAAAGGGAGAAGAGTCTGGCTTACATTCTTCCATGTGAAAGTGGTGTAGAAGATCACAGGCATACTTGGCCTGAGAGAGGGTAATGCCTTCCTTGGATTGCAAGACTTGAAGACCAAGGAAATAATGCAAGTGTCCTAATTTTGTCATTTCAAACTTCTTTTTGAGGCTAGACTTCACATGGTTTATATGGTTTGGATCACTACCAGTAAGGATAAGATCATCAACATAAAGAACAAGGATGGTGAAGGACTTACCCACTTTCTTGGTGTAGACAATGTTGTCAGAATGACACCTAGAAAAGCCATTATCTAATAGAAATCTATCCATTTTGGCATACCAAGCCCGAGGAGCTTGTTTGAGACCATAGAGAGACTTCCTAAGGTGACAAAAAAGGTTGGAGTTATTTTTGGATAAAGCCAAGCGGTTGTTCCATGTATATTTCTTCATGCAAATCTCCATGTAAGAAGGTGGATTTAACATCCATAAGATGGACTTCCCATTTAAAGGAGGCAGCAAGGGAAAGAACAAGGTGGATAGAATTCATTTTGGCAACAGGGGAGAAGGTTTCAGTATAGTCAATGCCTTCAACTTGTGAAAATCCTTTAGCAACAAGACGAGCTTTATGTCTATCCACTTTTCCATATGGTCCAAACTTTGTTTTGTAAACCCATCTGCATCTGACAAGTTTTCTTCCTTTTGGAAGAGGAACAAGATCCCAAGTATCATTCGCCAATAAGGAGCGATATTCTTCATTCATAGCTTCATCCCAATCTGGATGACCGGAGGCTTCTTCAAAGGTTTCTGGATCAGGATTTTCTGGAACTTGAGCCAATAAGGAAGAGGCTCTTTCAAACTGAGTATGTGTACGCTCGTCACGTCCAGCAAAGGGATCACTTACAGAGAAGTCGCATGCGGTAGGCGACCCATCTTTGGAAGCGGTGAGTGAGAAAAATTTCAAGAGGCGAGAGGACGATTTCCATGCTCACTTTCATCATACGAACTAGAAGGAACAGTCATTAAAATAGAAGAGAGAGGTGGCATATCTTTGAATCGGTACTCATGACCAAATTGTTCACACTTGAGACAGGAACTCTAGAGTTGATATATTTCTTCTGTTGCATCTCTTCTAATGACTATATTTTTGGATTTTGGTTGAAGAAGTCTATATCCTTTGACATCTTCAGAATATCCAACAAAAATGCATTTTTCACTCTTAGGTTCTAAGGATTTATGTTTCGCATCTGGAATATGGGCCCAAGCATCACTTCCAAAAACACGAAAGTGACTTACATTTGGTTTGATTGAGCTCCAAGCTTCTTCTGGAGTTATATTCTTTAAAACCTTAGTAGGAGTGAAATTTACTATATGCATTTGCCTGATTAATAGCCAGATGCCTTTAGATTGAGAGCATACAATTAGCCACTTATTTTAACGTTGTGATTCTTTACTTTCTTCTACCATTTGTGTGATGTCTCAGGGATGGAACTGATGCTATAAATTGAACATAATGCCATGCTCAGTGCAGAAGTTGATAAATTTTTTGTTAACATATTCTCCTCCATTGTTTGATCTTAACTTAAGAATTTGATGTCCAGATTGTTTCTCAACAAAGGCCTTAAATGCCAAGAACATGTTAAAAGCTTCACTCTTGAGTTTTAAGAAGTATACCCAAGTGCATCTGGAAAATCATCGGTAAAGTTGGAAATTCTGCCACGACCGAAGAAAAAAGCAGTGACACACAAATCTAACATTACTGGTGAAATTTTGAAGCGTGCCAAGAGGCACGTTTGTCAAAACTATCCCGATGATGTTTTCGAGTACACATCCAGAGCAAACACCATCTCGGCAAGATACCATAGGAAGGCCCGTCACCATATTTTCCTTACATAGAGTTTGAAGAGAGCGATAGTTTAAGTGACCAAATCGCTCATGCCAAAGTTTGCTCACATCATCATTATGAGCAACAAAAATAGAGGGAAGAGATGATGACCCAAAGTTGTCAAACTTATACAACCTCATGGAATCATCAGCAATGCCAGTAGCTAAAATATGTTTAAGATTTTTGAGGTCCTTAATTACAACATCATGGTGAGAATTCTACTGTGCCCTTATTCTTTGAATGAGTTATTTGTGTGAAAGTTTCATGACAAGGGAGGAACACATAGTGCATCATTAAGCGACCATTGTTGTGAAGCAGGCTCCAAAAATACAAGAAAAGAATATCAACGCCTTAGAAATAAGCCACTTCGAGGGGGCAATCTCCAATACATTACATGAATGAACAATTCTTGGATGATACAATTTACAAAACCTCCTTTCTATATATAGGAGTCCATGTGGCCATAATGTAATCCTAGTGGGCCACAATGTAATCCTAGCCCACCTAACAATAATAATTTAAGGGCACAATAATAACAAAATGGGGGTTACAAGGGTACAATAATAACAATAAGGGGGTTACACTAACAACAATAAGGGACTATACTAGTAATATAGGGACCTAACATGCCCCTCTCCTTCAAAAAAGTGTTGTCCTCAACACTTGAGTAGCTCTAGGTGATTCTGTATAAAATTCTCATCCTCCCATGTAGAATCTTCAGTGGGTAAGTTCTTCCACTTGATGAGATACTCTGAAATTGATCGATTTCGTAGCTTTCGAGTTCTTGTTTCCGTGACCGCTTCAGGTTCCAATATGATTTTTCCTTCCTCATCAAGTTCTGGCAATATTGTTTGAACTGGAAGATTTTCACCTATAACCTTCTTTAAGCATGAAACATGGAAAATTGGATGCACTTGCGAAGAAGCAGGAAGCTCCAATTTGTATGCCATAGTACCAATATTTTGCAACACCTTGTAAGGACCATAGTACTTTGGCGATAATTTATTATCCTTCTTAGCTTACTTGAGGGACATTTGTTTGTATGGTTTTAGCCGTAAAAATACCCAATCTCCTACATCAAAACTTCTCTCGCTGCGATGTTGATCTGCCTGTTGTTTCATTCGATTTTGTGCCAAATTCAGGTTATCCTTTAAGAGTTGGAGAACTTCTTGCTGATTCTCGATGTGATCTTCCACTGCTTGAACCTTAGAATTTTCTCCTAAAGATGATGTGATGGATGGTGGATGATATCCATAAAGTGCCATAAATGGGGTCATTTTTGTTGCAGTATGGAAGGAAGTGTTATACCACCATTCAGCAAGAGGTAACCACTTGACCCATTGTGTTTGTTTATCAGATACAAAACAATGAAGATATCCTTCCAAACATTTATTTATGATCTCAGTTTGACCATCAGATTGAGGATGATAAGATGAGCTATGAGCTAATTGAGTACCCAAACAAGAAAATAACTCCGTCCAAAAATTTCCAGTAAAAATGGGATCTCTGTCGCTCACAATAACCCTTGGGTTTGCATGTAACTTTTGAATTGTGTCCATAAATGTAGTAGCAACTGTACTTGCTTTAAATGGATGAGATAATGCACAAAAGTGTGCATACTTGGTAAGTCTATCAACTACCACCATAATGACACTCTTTCCTTCGGACTTAGGTAAACCTGTGATAAAATCCATTGAAATCTCCTCCCAACGTTGACTTGGAATGGATAAAGGTTGTAGAAGTCCCGGGGTCTTAATTGTTTCCACTTTATTCTGCTGGCAAACCAAACATTCAGCCACAAACTTTTGAATGTCAGATTTAAGGCCATCCCAAAAAAAATCTTTCTTCACCCTGTGGTAAGTTTTTAAAAATCCTGAGTGTCCTCCTAAAGGAGAAGTGTGCAATTCAAAAAGAATCTTTTGTTTTAGTTGGGAATTCTTACAAAGATATAAGCGATCTTTGTACCATAAGGAATCATTTTTCCAACTAAATGTATCAGATGTACTAGGATCTTGCTGCAACTTTTGAATGAGTGTCCATACATCTTTGTCCTTCTTCCATTCATCTCTTGCTTCGGTTATCCAATCTGGTTGGATAATAGAAATGGCAAAAAGCAATGCTTCCACCTCTTCATTCTTTCTTGAGAGTGCATCTGCAACAACATTAAGCTTTCCTTTTTTGTAGATTATTTCAAAGTCATAACCCAACATCTTTGTGACCCATTTTTTCTTCTCTTCTAAAGATAGTCTTTGTTCCAAAAAGTGTTTAAGACTATCATGATCAATTTTTACCTTGAAGTGTCTTCCCATTAGGTAAGTTCGCCATTTCTTTAGTGCATGCAGTATTGCTAACATTTCCTTCTCATAAATAGGTTTCTGTAAATACTTTCCTTTGATTGGATGACTTTCAAAAGCAATGGGTCTTCCTTCTTGCATTAAAATAACACCAATTCCATTTCCTGAGGCATCACATTCCACAATAAAGGTTTTTGTGAAGTCTGGCGTAGCTAAGACCGGTGCTAGGCACATTGCCTCTTTAAGATGTTCAAAGGCCTTAGTTGCTTCAGGAGTCCATGAAAATGTATCTTTCTTCAATAATGTTGTTAGAGGTGCTGCTATTCTCCCATAATTCTTAACAAACTTGCGATAATACCCTATTAACCCGAGAAATCCTCGCAATTTCTTTATAGTTGTGGGGACTTTCCATTCCTTAATGGCTTTAATTTTGTTAGGGTCTACTTTAACACCCTCGTGAGATACAATATGACCCAGATATTCCACCTCTTGTACTCCAAAGAAAAATTTCGATGTTTTTGCATATAATTGTTTCTCCTGCAATAGTTTGAGCACCCTGTCAACATGTTCAACATGATCCTTCCAAGACCTGTTGTAGATTAGTATATCATCAAAAAATACTAGCACAATTTTTCTAAGGAAGGGTTTGAAAATGGAATTCATCAACCCTTGAAATGTAGAAGGTGCATTGGTAAGGCCAAAAGGCATGACCAAAAATTCATAATGACCCTCATGAGTTCGAAATGCCGTTTTTGGAATATCTTCAGTCTTCATTCTAATTTGATGATATCCTGAACGAAGATCCAACTTGGTAAAATAAATTGCTCCATGTAATTCATCGAATAATTCATCAATCACAGGAATGGGAAATTTATCTTTAATGGTGAGCTTATTGAGCTCCCTATAATCCGGACACATTCGCCATGATCCATCCTTCTTGTGTACCAATACTACAGGAGCAGAGAAAGAACTTTGATTAGGTTGAATTATACCCGCCTCTAACATTTCTGCAATCATACGTTCAATTTCGCTCTTTTGGAAGTAAGGATATCTATAAGGCCTGATGTTTGGAGGAACACTTCCTCGAATCAAATGAATAGCATGATCATGATCACGAATAGGTGGGAGTCCTTTGGGAGTTTCAAACACCTTGGAATGATTGTCCAAGACTTGTTGGAGATCTGCAGAAATAGATGATTTTGATGTCGGAACTTCTAGAGAGCATAATTGTGCAATTACGTCTCGTTGTTCTTTCTTTAGAAGCTTTGTCATGACATTAGAGCTTATTATCCTTCCTGGCTTCCCTTCAATACCCCGTAATTCGACTTCCTTTCCTTCTGAAAAAAATTTCAAGAGAAGTTCTTGAAAATTAAAAGCTACCGTCCCCAAAGATTGTAACCATTGTACTCCTAGTACAACATCAGCACCTCCCATAGGAATGGCAAGCATTGGACTAGTCAATACATATTCCCCCATGGTTAGCTTGATATTATGGCATTTTCAAGAGCAATTTATAGTTCCTCCATTTGCAACCATCACTTGACATTCTGGTGCTGGGTATAGGAAACAATTTAATTCCTTGGCTACCTTGCAATGAATAAAATTATGGGTGCTACCTGAATCAATCAACACTATTACCTTTTTCTTCTTGATATGTCCTTCTATCTTGAGAGTTTGAGAAGTGGTAATTCTTGCCAGTGCATTACACGATATGGTCGGATTCATTTCTTCCTCTTCTAGGGCTGGTTCCTGGTGTATATCCTCTTCTTGTTCATTTTCTTCTTCCTCTTCACAATCTATGTAAAATAATTTCTTCTCAGCACACTTATGACCTTTAGTGTATTTGCTATCACAACTGTAGCATAGCCCTTTTGCTCTTTTTTCTTCCAATTGTTGTGGTGTCAACCTTGTAGGTTGTGGAAATCTAGGCGTAGCAACACTTCCTTCTTTATAGAATTGAGTGGTAGGCTTCCTTGTCGCCATAATTTTACATTCAACTTTTCTTGCCAACCTGAATGCCTTCTCCAATGAATCGGGTTCCAAAACATGAACTTCATGTTGGATGTTATCCTTTAGAGTACCTAAGAAGAGATCAATCCTGTGTTCCTCTGGAATATTAGTTACCCTTATATTCAATTTTTGGAAGTCCTCAATGTGCTGCCCCACTAAACCCTTTTGTTTGAGATTCATCAATTGGCTAAAGAAGGTGTTGCTCTTTGTATCCTCATAATGTGCTATCATTTCCTCCGTAAAAATTGACCAAGTGACAATTTTTTTACGGGAGCAAATCCATCGATACCATACAAATGTATTTTGTTCTAAATGTAAAGTTGCAATGTGTATCTTTTGTGTGTTTTGCACATCATTGAGATCAAAATATTGCTCCATATGTAGTATCCATGTTACGAGATCCTTGCAATCAAACTTCCTCATATCCATCTTTGGAATATGGTGGTTCTTCCGTCCAACATTAAAGTTTATGAAATCATGATTAACATTTATTTTGTTCTCATCATGAGTTTCCTCTACTATCTTTTTGCCATTAGGAAACATTTCTTCTATCAAATTTTCCAAACCTTCGATGTCTACTTTTATGTTTTCCATTTTTTCATCGATCTTTGCTTCCATGCCATCCATCTTAGCTTCCATTCCCACTTCCATGCCTTCCATCTTAGCTTCCAAACCATTCATCTTAGCTTCCACGCCTTTCTTCAAACCATCCATCTTAGTTTCCATGCCTTTCTTCAAAACTTCCATTTCATTTTTTGTTGCTCTTTGCGATAGTGAAATTTGGTGCACTTGCTCTTGTAATTTTGATATCTCATGTTGTGTTTCTTCGTCTTCATGAGTCATAGTAGAGCCTTCTGAAGGCTTAATGGGTGTTGAATTCTTTTTAGGGGCCATTTTAGAACCCAATACTGATATCTATTCTTCAATATGCTCTTGGAATAAATTCCAACTATTTTTTTTTTAAACGAGACTCATGTAATTTGAAAAAAAATACACACCTTTTTTTTGTTTTTGAGGAGTGCGATATTGAAATTGAATTATCTCTATGATTTCGGATCTTCAATATCTGAAATTTGGTACTGAGGTAGCCCTCTGAATCCTCTTTTGAATGCCACAAGTCTCACCTGATTTGGATTCTTTAAGACAAAGTTGTGCCCAATATCCTACGATGACCTAATTATGGATTGGTTCAGTAGAGCGAACTTGTATGACTTGCCACCTGTCACTGCTTCCTCCTTCAGCCTTGAAACTGATAGATAGGAAACTACATTCCGCGTGTTTGCGTCCACATTTTACTGAATTTCAATCCGATTCTCAGAGAGAGAGATTTATGAATATTTTCCCACGATCACTTCTTTGAGATGAAATTCAGGAGCCTGAAAAAGTCCTAACTTTCATAGAACATATCTCTGAAAATATTGCGAACCAAGACCTGAAATTTTGTGACACTATTCCTTAGGATTTTGGCTTCGTGCTCTAAACATTTCGATTTTTGAGCCTTCGTAGAAAAAACTTTATAGCAAAAATTCTGCGATGACCTGTTTAGGTTAAATTGAGGAGCCTGCAAAAAGACCTAAATTTCACAGGTCATATCTCCGAAAATATTGTGAACCAAGCTCTGAAATTTTGTGAAGATGTTCCTCAGGATTTCAGGTTCGTACTCTAAAAATTTCAGCTTCTGAACCTTCGTAGAAAAAAATTTATAGTGAAAATTCCACGATGATTTGTTTGGAGCAGCGAAACCCTAGAATCCAAAGCTCTGATACCAAATTTTGTGAAACTAGCTCCAAAAATAGAAGAAAAGAGATATCAATTCCTTAGAAATAATCCACTTCGAGGGGGAAAACTCCAATACATTACATGAATGAACAATTGTTGGATGATACAAAGGACAAAAACTCCTTTCTATATATAGGAGTCCATGGGACCACAATGTAATCCTAGTGGGGCCACAATGTAATCCTAGCCGACCTAACAATAACAATGTAAGGGCACAATAATAAAAATATTGGGGTTAGAGGGGGCTACAATAATAAAAATAAGGGGGCTATACTAATAATATAGGGACCTAACAACCATTATCGACATGAATGGTTCCGGATCCTACAACACTAAGAGATCTATCATGACCAACATAAATATGTTTGGTGTTACAATCATTTAAAGAAGAAAACATGGCTTTATTTTTGGCCATGTGATAAGAAGCTCCAGAATCAATGAGCCACTCATGAGAATGAGAAGAGGAAGATACATTTAATGCATAACCAGATCTTGATGCTTGACAACCACATGCAGAGAGTGCCATTCCTGAAGATGAAGGTGAAGAGTGCTCCAAATTGATGTTGTGCTTCTTCATTGCTGCTTCTAAGGCTTCCATCTTCTTAAAACATTTGGACTCTATTTGGCCATCATGATTGCAAAATTTGCAATGTCTATCTGTCTTCTTTCCTTTGTTTTTATATACTTTATCATTTTGGTGAGTTGCTTTTTCAGTTTGCGGCTGAAATTGCTTAGGACCCTTGTTTGGTTTTGAACCATACCTTTTAGGATACTGCTTCTTGGGATTCTTTTGATATGATTGTTGTTGGGCTGCTAAGGATTTCTTAGAAGCGTTTCTAGAAGTGATAAGACCAAGGTGTAATAGTTTTTCTTATTCTCTTATCAAATAATCACAAAAGGAATCAAAAGAGGGATTCTTGTAGGTGGTTCCTAAAGAAATGATGGCTTCTCTAGTGGAATGGAAGGCGGAAACAAATACAGAGTAAGCAGGGACAAGCTTAGCAAGAATGCAATAGATGAGGCTACTATCTTCCTTTTTGACCTTACAACCTTCTAAAAGAAGTCTAAGGGTCTTGAATTTGGACAAAAATTCTTCAATAGAGGAGAAATTATTAGGGTCCAAAGTAAGCAACTCATTTTCAAGCTGGTGAGCCCTGATTTGATTTTGAATGCCAAAGACAGTATTTAGCTTATCCAGGGCTTCATGAGGGGTCTCAATGTCAAGGATATGAAATCGAAGATCTTGAACAATGGACATTCCTATCAACCCTAGTGCTTGATCTTGTTTATTTTTTCATTTAATGAATCTATCATCATCAGAAGATTTAGTTTCTACCCCTGTGGCTATTCTGTAAAGCCCTTTACTTCTAAATATATCTAGCATGTGAGGTAGCCATTGGAAATAATTGGTGTTGTTAAGAATAATCGGGCATGCGCTTTCCATTTTTTTTAAACAAATTAAAGCTGATAAAAGCTAAAAATAACTATTCTAATGGAAATATCTCGAAAATTTAGGCCGTTTAAAAAAAAACAGCTCGAAAAACAGCTTCCGAATGAAGAAGTTATGCCTTTTTGAAAAAAGGGAGTTGAAGATGCAGAATAGTTATGGGAACGTGATGAAGTGCGGCTTTTAAAAAAAATTCCGCCCCTTTTAACAATTTTTTTTTACAAAAAGAAGCTTGAGAAAGAGATTTGAACTCAAGACCTCTATTCTCATAAACTAACTCCTCACCATGTGAGATAGTAAAAGAATTCTATTATTGTTTGAAAGGATTCTGTTATTATTTAAAATGATTTTTATTTTTATTTTATTTTAGTTTATTTTTTACTCTTAGGTGTGCGTGCATTTTCCTACACAAAAAAAACACAAAAATCGAGCAAAAAAACAAAATTCAAAGCCTTACTACAGAATGTTAAATTTTCGGCTACCCTTACCAGTAACTATCAGTTTTTTTGCTATTTCTGATTTCCCGAGATCGCACAAAGATGCTGGGAAAGAGCATACAAAGCAAAAAAAAACCTTTTCCTGTTTCTGATTTGCTGAGATCGCACGCAGCACACAAAAAAGAGCATACATAGAGAAGAGGGTACAGATCTGGCAAAAAAATAAAACCTATAAACCGAAAATAAACAGAATAAACCGAACTAAGCAGAACTATTAACAGATATAACTTCAAAAAGGATTATTTATACCTCTAGATCTAAACTGTCATAACTTGGGCAGCTGGAAACCTTTTCACATGAAACGAAAGTCATTCCTCACTGTAACAAACTCTCTGGAAACAACAGAGCAGTTCTCTAAGCCCAAATTTTTTTAGAAATAGTAGATCTACAAAATGGCATTCGCATGCAGTCAAATTGGCTTCGGATTTTGATCAACAACGGATGCGGCCCTCAAAATATCTCTGATACCATGTAGGAATTTACAGGGTAAGTTTCGTAGATCAAGAACCAAAGTTCACTGCTCACAAACAGATCACAAATCAGTACACCAGTATAATCACATGGTTAAAACCCTCAAAGAGGGAAATAGTCCACGGCCTGAGCCAATGCGGCCACTTTAGGAAATTTATTAATATAAAAAAGAAAAGTTGCATATGTTTCTCTCATAAATGGTTACCGGAAAAATGACCCTCCATGCTCTTTAAATAGAGATCATGGACCAATTGGGTGTTAAGCCACGGATCAAGTGTCGTTAATACCAAGGTGAGAGATAATCGTCGGATCACTACAAATCATGACTGTAGGATTATAAGTTACAAATGTACATCGTAAAGAAACACACTTTACCTAACTCTACAATAGACTAACTTATTCTTAACTATTTCCTATGTGTCAGAATATCCTAACACAAAAATGGGGAGATATGATCAATATTAGATCATTATATTATTTTTCATCCATCTAAATGATTTTAAAGTGGAAAGTTTGGAGGAATTGGCTTACAGGGTCATTTTTACTAGAGATACTAGTTTAGAAAATTTAGGGTGAAAAACTTCAAGAGCCATTTTGAGGCCTTAAATGACCACTTTTTGTAACATTCTTGGTGCAAATTCCATGTAATAAAGTTAAAATAATAACCATAGTTCATGGGACACGTATTCCAAGCTTGATGTTGGGAAAAACATCCTAGTATGTGTGGTCACATGGTTTATTAGGGCTAAGGAAATTGACAAAGGCTATGGCTAAGGCATTAAAGAGGAAAAAATATTTTGGGCACATTTCTTTATGAAAATAATGAAAATTAGGAGAAAAGGAAGGTAAAATGTCATAGGTTGCATGTGAAGAGGAAAATGAAGGAAAATAATGGAAAATGAAGAAAATACAAGCCTCTTCTATAAAAAGGCTTATGAGGATTAGTTGGTAACTTTTGTCAGTGCATTTTTGGAGCTCTCTCATTATACTCTCTCTCTCTCATACTCTGGGATATAGAGTTTTCTTGGAGCTCTCTTGGATAGTGTGGATACTTGGTGATTTGGAGAAAGAAGGCAAAGGAAGAGAAGGAAAGCACAGGTGGACATCGGGATCAACAACTACAATGGGATTTGATTGTAGGTACCGAGTTTCATGTGTGTTTTCCTCATTGGTTTTTGCATGCATGGTGTACGAATGTGGATTTGACTAGCCTTTCCATTTCCTGGACATCCATGATATTGTGGGTTTAATTCCATTGATTTTTTGTGGTTGGTTCTCATGATTCCTTTAGTTTTTCGGTTGAGTTATTAGTTACTAGAAGCCTTGGTTGGACGAATGCTCTGGATGCCCGACGAAAAACCGTGGGTTGAGTTACTAGTCCTGGAATACTTGGTTGGAAAAACACTCTCAAAGCCCTAGGTGGGTTGAGTTACTAGTCCTAGAAGCCCTGTTTCGACAAATGCTCTAGAAGCCCTATAACAATTGGGGTTGAGTTACTAGTCCTAGAAGCCTTGGTTGGAACAAACACTCTGGAGCCTTGAAGTAGCTTGGATAGAGACAAATCCATGATGGTTGTGATGTCCAACAATGAGGTGGAATCATTGATTTAGGGTTGAGGCGGTTTGGCCTCTGAAATCCCTAGATTAATTGTGATTGATGTGTTTGATTAAGTCCCACATTCATGCTTGGAATATGGTACGGGCATGATTAGCTGAAGTGAGACTTGGCTTAGCAAATCTATGGTCGAGTGGAACATGGAAGTCCTATCTCTGATTGGTTTTTACATTCATTAATGAAGAGCTCATTCCTCTAGTATTTAGTATGCAAATGTACTAGTTTATGTATGGATTTCATTGCTATTATATGTATGGTATTTATGTTGTTATAATGATGGTTACACGTATGTATTTTATTAGTGATGATGTATTGCTCTATCTATGTTTTTGTTGGTAAATGAATGAAAAATGTATCTATGGTCAAAGAGATTGTATTGTATCTTATGATGTAGGGAAGAATTTCTTCTTAGAAATTCTCATATAATAAAGAGACCCCTTTGTTTAAATGTGTTGTTTATATCTATAGTTGTTATGTTTGTGACATATTTAACGAAATTCCTATTATGGTTGGGCAAGGTACAGATGAGTTCCTGATGATATGATTGCTTCCATATGTTTTTTTTTAATGTTATTTACCCTCTCCTGAAGTTACAGGAAGTTCTGGGGAGTGACCTGGGCTCAGGGGCTAAAAGTGTGGCACAATTATCAGAGCCACAGGCATAAAAATTTACTTTTGGGGCCATAGACGCTACCATAACAAGGCAAGCCCATGGCTAAGGTTCTATATCTTCTTCCTTGCCCTTACATGCCCATGACTAAGCTTCGGGAGGGTTAAAAATTAATTCCCCTTCATGGAACAGGGCCTTGGAAGGTTGGGTTACCTCATGGGGATGTCAATGATGTAGTGTAAGGTCTGTTTGTTGTGTTTCTGTCAATTCCACTTCCTTAAGGTCATGTAGGAGGTTGAATATAATATTAGTAGCCTCGCATCACATGTTTATCATGGTTGGCTGGTTAACTAGGTAGATGTGGGAAGAGGGTGTTACATAGTGGTATCAGAGCATGGTTCAACCCTTGGAATGGATGGGCAGTGTGTTGATCATGTTTTTCTATTGGTTGCTTATGTGTTTCTCATTCCTATGGTGTATGTGTTTGTGCATCCATGTTGTATTGGACATGGTGGCAGTGGTGTTTCAATGGGAGGGTTGATGGTGTTGTTTTTGATATGATGTCATGGATGTATGACTGGCTGTGTGTTTTTCTTGCTTATGTATTGTCCGTGCAATCTTGCTTACATATTGTTACATGTTGTATGTGCATTGTTTATGTATTCTAGGTCATATATTGGTTATTATTGTGTAGTGTCCATGTATGCTTGCTTGAGTGATGTTATGTGATGAAAATGCATTGGACATTCATGCTGAGTTGGATGTTGCTTATGCCCATGTATGCTTCATGCTTATGGTTGTGTGTGGTCAAGCTTGCATTGGTGTGTATTTGGTATGGTCATGCATGCATGACTGGAACCCAACTTGCATCATGATTATGCACTAGTATACCTTGTGTTACAATTTTATATGTTGTTATGATTTTGTATATACATGTATTACGCTCATTGGTTGATCCTGTAGGAAGTATCCTCTCCAAATGACACTAAGGTATGTTGATTTATTTATGAATTGGTTTAGCTGACATATTGCACATTGTAGGAAGAATTCAAAGACGAATAGCAGAATGGTAGACTATAGATATTCTCCATATGAGTCATATGAACAACATGGCATTGGACATTCATATGATTTGGCAGATACACTGGCAGGGATAATTTTAAGGATGGAAAATTATCTTGAAGTTTAAAAAATTGGCGAATCTCACTAGTCCCTAATATGAAAACTATAAAATGTTTATTGATGTATATGTAAAATTATTCAAATTTATAATGATCTTATATATATTTTCTATATAATGTTGGCGATTTTTAAGGTAAAATAATTTTATATTGTAAAATTTGGGTGAATCATTTTTATAAAAAAATGGAAATTGGCGAATATTTTTTTTGGAAAAACCATGGAAAATTAGCCCACCTGTGAATATTAGCCCCTAAATTTTTCCATGTACACTGGGAATTATAAAGGAAGAAATAAGGATTTGCAAGGTAGATAATGACAAACTTATACAGACACAGGAAAAGCAAGCAGACAGTAATGCAACCATCCTTCAAAGTTTGTCATAATTGAAGAAGTAGGGGCCACTTAGGATTAGTTATGGGAAAGAGGATAGAACTAATGGGGCATATGTAAGTAGGTCTCCTGGTAGGCACAAGTTAAAGAGAGATGATACAATGAAATATGGTAGGCTGTTGGACACTCTGGATAGGAGGAGTCATGAGTAGACGTATAATTCTAGTTCTGGTTCACATATGCATCATGATCATCATCAATATCATCCATATATGAGGAGTGACATGTTGTATTTGTTGGAATGGTTTAAAAATGAAAACACCTAAATTTGATGAAGAGATGAAGAAACCACATGATGTAGAGACATGGTTGCTTGGCATGAAGAAGTTTTTTAGGTTGCATGATTACTTGGAAAATATGAAAGCTAGGATAGCTACATTTAGCCTCAGAGGTAGAGCATACATTTTGTGGGAAGATGTGAAGAACGTCAGAGATATTTCTAAGGAGGAGTTCACTTAGAGTGATTTCTAAAGGCTATTCTAAAAGAAGTATCTATTAGAAAGATACTACGATGATAGGGAAAAGGAGTTTTATGAGCTCAAGATGGGTTCCATGGTAGATGAGGAGTATACTATCAGGTTCTTGGAGCTACTGAGATATGTGCCTTACCTCAAGGAGGAAAAGGTCAAGATTTAGATATTTATTAGTGGGATTTTGATTGCATTCAGATATAGGATTGAGTTCGATGAGTCTAAATAATTGCAGGAGGCAATCCAGAAACTCAAGCATTGTTATGAGCAACTGAAGCATATATCTGAGGCAAAACCAGATTGGAGAGGTAATCATAAGAATAAAGGAAAATGGGACAAGAAGTGAGCAAGGACTAAATATGCAGGTAACAAGGAGAATATTGCCCCACTGAAAAAAGTTCAATACATCTGGTAGAGGATAGGGATTTAGATCTGAGGAGTAGAATAAGGATGAGGTCTAGAATCCTATAAAGTGTCGGACTTGTGGAAAATGTCATCGTAGGAGAGATTTTCCACAACATCATGGTGGTAGGACACAGATCTACAGTGCATAGGAGGCACAGACCATGGGAGATGTTTGGCATAACATTCCTTGGATTTATGCAGCCGTGGAAAACATGCAGGAATATCATCAACCTTTTATCATTGAGATGGATGGTAAGCTTTGTGATTAATTTGTTTCTATTTTGATTGACCCTGGATCTAACTATAGTTATATTAATCTTGACTTAGTGGATAAGTGTGGTTTGAGTAAGGAAATGCATGCAGTATCTTGGTTAGTTCATTTATCCATATATACGAAGAGAAGAGTTCACCATTGGGTAAGATATTGTGCATTTGAGTTAAATGGTATGCCTACAGCAGCACACTTGAACATATTTCCATTTGGTTCCTACAATATGCTATTGGGTATGGATTGGTTATATCTTCACAGTACCAAGGTAGATTTCTATGAAAAAGCTATTGAATTCTTGGATGATAATGGGGAACCAAGAGTCTTACAGGGAAATAATAAATCCACGTCAGTTAGGATGGTTACAACCATGAAGGAAAAGCGTAGTCGTAGGAAAGAGTGTGTAATATTTTTAGTTCATATATCTAGTGAAAAAGGTAAGGAGGTTGAGGATGTAGATGTTTTGAGAAGGTATCCAGTGTTGCAGCACTTTCAGGATGTGTTTCGAGTAGAGATTTCATAGTTTCCACTGCATAGGGAAGTATAATTTTCTATTGAGTTGGTACCAGGGGCAACTCTAGCATCAAAAGCACCTTACAGGATGAGTACACCAGAGTTGGTAAAGTTGAAATTGTAGTTTAAGGAAATGTTGGAAAATGGGTACATCAGGCCAAGTGTATCACCATGGGGTGCACCGATGTTGTTTGTGAAGAAGAAAGATCGCACTCTTAGACTATGCATTTACTATAGGTAGCTGAAAAAATTGACTATCAAGAACATGTGACCACTACCGAGGATTGATGATTTGTTCAGTCAGTTGAAGGGAGCTGTAGTGTTCTCTAAGATCGACCAGAGATTGGGACATCATCATGTACAAATCAAAGAGCAGGGCATCTAAAAGACTGCATTCAGGACCATGTACGGGCATTATGAGTTTGTTGTAGTTCCATTCGGTTTGAATAATGCCCAAGCTACATTTATGTGTTTGATGAACAATGTGTTGTGTCCTTATTTGGACAAGTTTTTAATTGTTTTTATTGATGACATATTGGTGTATTATAAAAATTAGGAAGAGCATGTCGAGCATTTGGCAACAGTGTTGAGGTTGTTGAGAGAGAATCAGTTGTATGCTTAGCTCAGAATATCAAGGGAAGGGAGAACAAGATCGCAAATTATTTTAGCAAATGAGTACATGTAAATCACATAATAGATATGAGCTGCTACGGGACAGACTTACATGACAGGATGTTATAGGCAGGTTAGCTAGATCACATATATATAGAGATTGTGCATAGGTTGCACCAAAGTACATGTACAGGTACAAGTATAGGTGGTAGTACAGGTACTGGTACAGGTGGCAGTATAGGTACATGTACATATAGTGGTATAGGTACAGGTACCGATACAAGTGCAGGTGTACAGGATTTGGAATATTATCTCACAACTGATGTATTGGTTAGATTTAGAGGAAACATATATGTATCAGATAACAGTGAGCTCAAGAAGGTGATCTTGAGGGAGTTTCATGCGAAACCATATTTGGGTCACCTAGGTTACCAGAAGACTTTGATTACAGTGAAGAGATTTTATTATTGGTAGAATCTAAAGAGGGATGTGGCATATTTTGTAGCTATATGTTTGTATTTTCAGATGGATAAGAAAAATTGTAAACATATAGGTGGACTTCTACAACCGATCATGATACCAGAGTGGAAATGGGAGGCCATTTCCATGGACTTCATTACAAGTTTTCCTAGGAAAACTAGACAACATGATTCTATTATGGTTTTTGTGGACATGTTAACAAAGGTTGCACATTTCATTCCAGTGAATACCACATACTTAGCTAGTGATGTAGCATAGGTGTTTATCATAGACATAGTTAAGATGCATGGTTTTCTAAAGAAGATTGTGCCCGACAGAGATACAAATTTCGCTTCCAAGATTTGGAAGGAGTTGTTTGCAGGTTTGGGCATTGAGTTTTCCTTTAGTACAACTTATCATCCACACACAGATGGGCATACTGAGAGGGTCAACAAGATATTAGAGGATATGTTGAGGATATATGTGATGCATCAACAATGCAAGTGGGAAGAGTATCTTCCACTGGTAGAGTTCGCCTACAACAATGATAATCATGAGTCGTTGAGGATGATTCCATTTGAGGCATTGTATGGGCAGAGTTGCAACACTCCTATAATTTGGAGTGATCCAGTTAATAGGGTACTGATTGGAATAGATATATTGGAAAAAATGGAACAAGAAATGCAAGTGATCAAGCATAACTTGAAAGCAACGCAGGATAAGAAAAAACATTATGCAGATAGAAAAATGTTGTTCAAGGAGTTTCAGGTTGGGGATCAGGTGTACTTGTAGATCAAGCCCAAGAAGAGATCCTTGTGGATTGGATCATGTGTCAAGTTGGAACCAAGGTTTTGTGGACCCTTCAGGATAATTGAGAGGATTGTAACAATGGCCTATCAAATTGCACTGCCTTCCATAGTGAAATTCCATGATTTTTTTCATATATTCGTGCTTAAGAAATATGTTAAAGATGTTGATCATGTTATTTACTGGTCTATATTGCAGGTGGAGCCAGAAGGAGAGTTCCAGCCGAAACCACAGTGCATTTTGCAGAAAAATACATTCATGCTCTAGAATTGAGCAATAGATCAAGTTAAAGTGCAATGGAAGCACTTTGGACCTGATGAAGCTACATGGGAGATGGCGGATCAGATGCGAGCTATGTATCCTTCCTTGTTTTTCAGTTGAGGAAAAGTAGTTTGGTGTGATGTTGGCTTTTGTTTAGCATATGTTTTGGTATATGTTTTGATGTGATTCTTGGATGTATGTACATATGTATATGGATGTAAATATTGCCAAGAGCTAAGTTATAAAGCTCCAATAACTGGCATGGTGTCATGTCCTTATATTTATCATGTTGTTATGATGTCATGTTGGTTAATTTTCAGCAAGGTGATCATTGTAAATATTGCATCGAGTTATGTTATAAAGCTCCATGGGCAGTATGTTTGCTTTTCAGTGGTGTTTCTGAGGTATTGTGTGATTGAACACCAAGGACGGTGTCCCCTAAGGGGGAGGGTTCTGTAACAGCCCTGGTGAAAATTCCATCTAATAAAGTTAAAATAATAACCACGGTTGATGGGACATGCATTCCAAGCTGAATGTTTGGAGAAAATCCTAGTACAGGTGTTCACATGGTTGGCTAAGGAAATTGCCAAAGGCTATGGCTAAGGCATTAAAGAGGGAAATGTATTTTGGGCACATTTTTTATGAAAATAATGAAAATTATGAGAAAATGAAGGTAAAAGGTAAGAGGTTGCATGTGAGGATGAAAATGAAGGAAAATAATGGAAAATGAAGAAAATAGAGGCTTATTCTATAAAAAGGCTCTTGAGGATCAATTGGTACCTTTTGTCAGTGCATTTTTGGAGCTCTCTCATTATTCTCTCTCTCTCTCTCCCCCATACTCTTGGATACTTAGAGTCTTCTTGGAGCATTCTTGGAGAGTGTGGATAATTGGTGATTTGGAGAAAGAAAGCAAACAAATATAATGAAAGCGTTGGTGGACATGGATATCAACAACTACAACGAGATTTGATTGTAGACACCAAGTTACATGTATGTTTTCCTCATTAGTTTTGGCATGCATGGTGTATGCATGTGGATTCTCCTAGCCTTGCCATTTCCTGGACAACCACGATATTGTGGTTTTATTATCATTGATTTTTTCTGGTTGGTTCTCATGATTCCTTTAGTGGTTGGGTTGAGTTATTAGTTCTTGGAAGCCTTGGTTGGACAAATGCTCTGGAAGCTCGACATACAAGTGTGGGTTGAGTTACTAGTTCTGGAAGCCTTGGTTGGAAAAAAAATCTATGTTAGAGTCCTATATTTTATAGGAGGACTTGATTGTAGCTGTAATTTTGTATATGATATGTTGTAAATAATGTTCCATTCTGTAAATTTATTTCCAAAAGAAAAACAAAAGCAAAAAAGGGGATAAAAACTTTATATGTGAAAAGAACAAAAAAAAACATGAGAAAAAAAAAGAATAAAATACCCCATAAAAAATTAAGTTTACAGAAGTGATAAAGCCTAAATTCCATCCAAAACATGAAAAAATGCATCGAAAAATACTTCGAAAATTTTGAATAAAGTGTGTTTCTAGTTAAAAATCCACATTGTTATAGAAAAATAGATTAGTTAGGCTAATCACAATTTTTAAGCATGATCAGGACGAGTTTAAATCAAGATTAGGTTAGTATTAAATAATAATTTGCCACACTGTCTAAACTTGGTTGATTACCAATCATAAAGAAAAATGGAAACCTTAGGAAAAAAAACAAAAATATAGGCCTACATGTTAAAATGCGCGTTAGAAAGTTAATTTAGCTTTAGCATAATTAATCACATTTTGTTTAAAATTTTAGATTATCATAATTGAACAAAGTTTTGACTTAAGGTTTCATTATATCTAATAAAACTAGCTCGCAACTCAACGACCACAATCCACCCCGCCTGGATTAACGGTGTGGGATCACTTTCACCCCCCCCCCCCTCCCCCGAGCTCCTTCACAGTTTATTTGCGGGGGTGTCCGAAAAGGAGGGACCTACCATGGTAACGTGGCAACACCATAAGACTTCGCACCTCCCCCCCCACTCGACCAAAAATTCTATTATGTTTTCGATGGACTACCTTATTCCCACAACAATAAGCAACTGCCACTTGGACTCCATGACCCCACCATCATCTTCACCACTTTCCATCCTCCTCCATCGTTTGTCTTCCACATCACCTCTATAGACCCCACTTCCCTTCCATCAAACTATTCCTGCCATCATCCCTCTCCCAATAAAATACTACCACCTGGCACTCTCCCTAACATGTCACGCAACCATTATGGAAATAAATCTTCCCGCTCCTAATAATAGATCTGCTCTGATTCAAACAGGAAAAATAATGGTAATTCATATTTCTTTTACAAATTCACTGATTTTTTTTTGAATCTCTCCTTTGTTATTTCACGATAAAGAAAATTTTAGCACTCCATGTTGTCCCAACATCCAGTCAAATGTTTTTCCATTGCAACCAGACTGCCATCATCAACCCCACCTCAGCATCCAAGTTTTCACCTGTCTATTCTAGGTAATCCTAAAAATTCTCTTGATCTTTTTGTTTCAATAATGGCACCCAAAGGAAAGACTCCCAAGAAAAAATATAAATCCCCTGAGGAAAATTGAATGTCGCCCCCTGCCATCAACCTCGATCACCAGCCACTAGTCGGCTAGCAATACAAAGTTTTTTAAACCATATGTGAATTCGACTTGTACGAACTTCACAATTGATTGAAGCAGAAATATTTCAACCTCAGCGATGAATTGGGCTTCTGGGAATCATCCCTACCCCAACTCATGTTCCCACAGACTTACCACTTCCCAAAAATTGTATCCTTGTGCCAAAACAGATATGTCCCTAGCCAGAGAGAAATTGTCAGCCAAAATGGTGAAGTTTTGCTCACCATAATTGTTGAATCTATTTCCTAGATGATAGAATTACGAAATCTAGACTCCCTAAAGCCACTTTCAGCAGATTCTCTCAGAGAATTATAAAAAAATATGATCTTTCCATATAGAGCCAAGATTTTTGAATTTTTTCTCCCCGAGGATGCACAATTACTCAAGAAAAAACCCCCATATTCATCCTCCATATTCCCAGATATGACTAAACAAATAATTTCCATTATTTCACGTATACTTGGATACTATTATAACCAATGGATTGAGGAGGCCATTGTGGGATTTTTATTAGTTTTTACATATGATGAAAAACCTCTTGTTTTCAACTACAATGAGTTCATTACAGAAGCAATGCATGACCAGTTTCTAAAGTTTCCTAATGAGGGAACTTTCAAGTATACCTCAGTATTAGTTTATTTTTTTCTTTATCATCAAGAAAACAGATTTTCATTTTATTTGCAGAAGTTAGATGATCATGGTAATCCACAATCAGTCACTCATTGGACCTCCTTGCTAAGGAAAAACTCTACTGAGTTTAATTTTGCATATTATTTTGATCAGTTCCTTTATACAGTGATTTGTCTATTGAAAAATGATGTAGAACCTATAATAGGATGAGAAATTCAAAGAATTCTACATCTTAGTGACTAGAACAAAATATGGATTAGTATTTATACCAAAATTATACTGAAGTCAAGGTTTATGGGTATGAATTTCCACCCTACAAGCTCCAAAAAAAATTTCCCATGAGAATTTTATCATTGGAATATATAAGGCAAATGATACACATGGATGATTTACACTTTGTTGTAGCAAAGAAGAAAGAAAAATTCAATATCAAGGCTTAGATTGGACCATTTATTTGCAATATTAGAGCAGCAGGTAAAGAGGTAGATTTTCTCCTAAAGAAAATGGATTTAAAATTAATTTTCACTTGGTTTTATGATCCTTTCGGCCTCATTTCCAAGTTGATATTGGAGAATAAGAATACTCCTTACACCAACAATCCTAGGCCAGAGATAGAACAATTCATGAACCATAGTCAGTGGGAAGAGACTACACTGAAAGAAGTTGAGGAACAAGTCATATCTACAACTACCTCTCAGACCCTTGCACCTCAAGAGAAACAAGATAAAAGGATAAGGGAAGAGGAGTCTTCTCCAGTAACAGAAATGGAGACAAAGAGTTTCTAATATATAAGAAGAAGAAAAATACTAACTCATGACCAATATTTCAGCAAGGGAATGAATAACATACCACCATAATCCTAACATGCCCTCATGTTTCTACAAGGAAAGAAGACATTTTTACAGGATATCCCTCTTCTTCAACCTCCCAAGATCCCCCAGGGGTCAAACAAAAGAAGTGGCTCAGGACACAGTTGAAGAAGAAAAATACTAACTCAGGACCAATCTTTCAGTAGGGGAATGAAGAACATACCACCATAATCCTAACATGCCCTCATGTTTCTACAAGGAAAGAAGACATTTTTACAGGATCTCTCTCTTCTTCAACCTCCCAAGATTCCCCAAATGCAGGTAAAAAAAAATAAGTGGCTCAGGACACAGTTGAATAAAGTTAAAACATATACCCAATTCTAGAAGCAAACATCTAGCTCGCAACACAAGCTTCTTTCAGCCTTTGATACAGAGAAAGGGAAAATGCAGATTGCATTCCTTGAAGCACAAGTTCAGGTGGCAAAGACACCAGCTAACTATAAAAATTCCACATTCTCTTTTGATACATACCACATCCATCCTATTGATCAAATGGACATGCATAAGAAGAAAAGTGAAATGATGTACTCCACTTTGACCAATGCTGCCATGTGAGCCTCCAGGTTGTAGGCTTCATTCAACAATATACAGTAACAACTAAAGATGGAGATTATTTCATCTTTGGCCAAGAACACCAAGATCAAATCACTAGAATACTTGGTAATCAAGCTGGGCTAAAATCCTAGTGATGCGAAGGCAACAAAGGAGATTGTAAGAAGGAAGAATGTTGATATATAAGCATTGAGAAAATAGCTCAAGCTTCCCACTACAGAAGATCCATAGGCCAAAGAAGTTGGGGAGCTAGAAAAACAGAAAGAAGACATGTTCAAAATAATGATTGAACAAAATATCCAAATCATAGACATGGAAGTGGAATTGGAGAAACTTCTCAAGGAAAAGGAGCAGTCATTATAATTAGTTATAGTTCCACTGACAACAATCCCTGTTTCAGTTGCAACAACACTAGGAGCATCTACATCGACCTCTGCACAAGCACATACCACATATTATTCAAGTGAGTTGATCAAATCCATGGAAAATTCGTTCATTAAAGGGAAATAAATTGAAAAAATGGCGCCCGAGCTTAAAAATCTGCAAGATCAAAAGTTAAAAATAGATAATTCCTATGTAGTAGAATTGCAGAAAGCACACAGGCTCACTCAGAAAATAGAATAGTTGGAAAGTGAATCGGAAATGGCAGATACTTTAGCACAGACTAAAGAAACTATACGTGTCGAGATAAATGAAGCCATGACTAAAATTTGTCCGTCTATCCAAATTATTTTTGAGTAGGAAGAGTTGATACAAATATCAAAAAGGGTAGTAGAGTAAATAAAGACATTTAGAGAAAAAACCTATTAGGAAATTATATATTATAGAGCAATGGAACACATAAAAATATGCGGAAATACAAACACAGAAAACATATAAAACAAGAGAGACATAGATATATGTGGTTCACCCAACTTGGGCTACATCCATGGAGAAATAGGCAGTCCTTCTTTTATATCATCCATCAAAATGAAGAGACACAGCCTACAACAGATCCGCTATAATATCCTCTACTCTCTCACACTGTCCCCCTTTCCCTTTCTCACTCAGAATACACAAACAATATATGGCCTCAATGAAATACCCTCATATGAATCGAGGAGTCTCCTTATAGGGAAAAAAACCCTAAATTAAACATAAATTCTACCGTTAGATCATATGCCTAATGAATGACCCAGATTGACTACGAAATTACAATATTTTACAAGGAAGTTTTAATCTGTTTTTAGCTTCAGGGGTGCCGCCCCCAAACCCCCACCAGGGGGGCTCATAAAATTGTTTTTGGCCCTCCTAGACCTCATTGATGGTGATAAAATTATGGGAAACGTTGTCACCCCATTAAGAATAGGGGTCCAACGTGACGATACATCTAAACAAAGAAGATAATCAAGCTCCACACCCAACAATATCCCACTTGGAAAATTATTGTAGCAACTCAACCGTTGCTTCATTTGTTGGATAATTACTCTAATTTAGACCTGTTTTTTTTTCATATTCATCATCATACTTGAATACAAATTGAAACTGAGAAGAATCTCAGTTTTTCCTTGGTTACAACTTTTGTTAACATTTCTGCAATATTATGGGTAGTGTGGATCTTTTCTAGCTTCATTTGTCCATCTTCTAACACTGACCATATGAAATGGTAATTGAGTTATATATGCTTAGTCTTGGAATGAAATGTTGAGTTCTTTGCAAGATGAATGGAACTCTGGATGTCACTGTATAACCTTCCAAACTCCTACTTTTTACCTCATTCGTTCATAAACCTTTGTAACCAAATCATTTCTTTACTAGCCTCTGTAGCAACGACATACTCTGCTTCTGTTGCTGAAATTGAAAAAACACTCTTCATTTTTGAAACCCAACTGATAGTTGTTCCACCTACATTAAATACATACCCTGTAGTTCTCCTCTTGTCATCTCTATCACCTGCCATATTTGCATCAACATATCCCTGTAGAGAAACGTTTGAAACACCAAAGCATAATGCTTGAATTGTGGTACCTCTAAAATACCTGAGAATCAATTTCATTGCCATCTAATGTTATTTTTCTGGATTTTTCATGTACCTACTTACAACTCCCATTGCATGTGCAATAAAAAGCCTTGTGCAAACCATTGCATACATTAAGATTCCATTTACTGATGCATATGGAGCTTTAGACATACAATCCATTTATTCTCGGGTCTTGGGGTGCATCTCCTTACTAAGTTTGAAATGGCTAGAAAAGGGTGTACAAACTGGTTTTTCATTCTGCATATTAAATATTTTCAACACCTTTTGTATGTACTCATTTTGAGATAATGTTAATTTGTGATTTTTCATGTCTCTAGTTATTCTCATACCAACGATTTGTTTTGCATCTTCCAAATCCTTCATTGCAAATGAATTTGCCAATTTTCCTTTGAGCACATTTATTTCCTGCATGTTTGACCTCGCAACAAGCATGTCATCTACATACAATAACAATATAATATAGCTGCCATCATTTTTCTTTTTTCAGAAAAACACAATGATTAAAGTGACATCTAGTATAACCTTGTTTAGACATAAGCCTTTCAAATTTTAGATACCACTTCCTCGGAGCCTATTTTAAGCCATACAAGCTCTTATTTAACTTGCACACAAATTTTTCCTTCCGCTTGACCTCATATCCTTGTGGTTTCTGTATATAGATCTCTTCCTCCAAATATCCATGGATAAATTTTTTCTTTACATATAAATGTTCAAGATGTGAAGCTTCCACTACTACAAGACTTAAAATAGTTGTGATTGAAGTAATTTTAACAACAGGAGAAAATATTTCAACAATTCAATACTTTTCTTCTGTGCAAACCCCTACACAACAAGTCTAGAATTCTACCTCTGTTTTCCTCCATGTTCTTCCTTCAACCTCTAAAACCATTTATTTTGCAATGTTGTTTTAGCTACAGAAAACCTGACAAAGTGCCAAGTCTGGTTCTGTATTAATGATTCCATCTCTTATTTCTTGGTTAGATCCCACTTCTTCTTGGTGTCTATCTTCCTTGCTTCTTCATAACATTCCGGTTCACCATAATCAGTCAAAAATACATAATATAATGAAGGCGAGTATCATTCAGGGGTTATGCTTATCCTGGTATATCTTCTGACACACATTTCATGTGTTTGAGGTGCATGTTGTTGTTGTGGTGTTTTTTGTTGTTATGGATGTTGATCATTATTATTTTTAGGCACCTTTACTTTTTATGTGATCTCTTCAAGAACTGTGTATTATTTGTTTTCTTTTTCCTGTTTCTTTTCTTGCAACTGATCCTTATCCAAGACCTTTTCATTGAATATTACATGTCTACTCATAATGATTTTTTATTTTAATAATCATATAAGAGATAACAAAAATTAACACCATATCCAATAAAGGTACATTTCTTTGACCTTTCTTCAAGCTTTGTTCTATTTTCTTTATTAATGTGGACAAAGGCTTCACAACCGAAAGTCTATAAAAATGAGTAGTTTACCTTTTTACCTGTCCATGCCTCCTCTGGAATTCCACCATCCATGGAACTTGAAGGCCCTCTATTTATTAGATAAACATCAGTATCTATAGCATTTGCCTAAAATTGTAAACGAAATCCTACATGAAATCTTATGCACCTTGCATGCTCCAGGAATGGCATGTTCATCCTTTCTGACACACCATTTTCATGTGGTGTTCTAGGTGTTATCACTCCAATAATTTCCGACAGTTGTTATGCTTTTTAGTTAAGGAAATTTTAGAGGTAACCACAAACCTACTTTTAAGCTTTAGGATCTAGCCTTTGTAATGCTTAGAGATGACTCTCTCTTTATGATTTAACTTGGTTGATTTTAGGCTAGTTATGTGAGATTAATTGGTTTTGGTTTTGATTTGGTTTGGTGGTGGAATCTATAATTCAGATGGATAGATGCAAGTTTGCTTACCATTGGGCTAATGGAGTCAATGTATCAAGCAACAGAAGCATGATCAAGGTCTAAAGTAAGTTTTCACTGGGCAAGATAGCTAAGCTGATTTAGATCTTTAGGCTGAATGATGAAATGGTTTCAATCGGGATGAGAGAGCAGTTAAGGATTCTCAGATTCGGATAATGAGTGAAATGATAGAGGCCAATCGAAACTAGGGAGAAATTAAGAATTCTATACTCTGGATATCAGAAGAAAACATGTAAATGAAATAACAGTTTAAGACAGAGTGTTTTTAAACAAATTCTGAAATAAAGCTCCTGTTATACATTTAGATTCAGAAAAAAATTAAGTATGTGAAAAAACTTAAGAGAATAAAAAAGAACAGTTGAAAGTAATTCACTAAAATGGCTCAACACATGAATCTAGTAATATAATGCCTTTATTGCTCAATCTAGTACATTGACTTGAAAATGGTAGAAAGAACCCTCTGGTTTAGATCAATACATCTATAGAAATGTTTAGTAATTAAATCCGCCCTCACTACTTCGAGTTGTGAAGTATTTATACAACAAATCTTACAAAATATCCTAAACTGACTTAGGAATTATTCAAGGAAAAATAAATATATTCATGCAAGAAGATAGAGACAACTATATAACTAATGCTATTTGTCCCTTCTTTTATCTATTTGTTGTTTTCTTTATTGATATTTTTGTTTCTTTCTTTCTGACTGTTGCTCAACGCTGGTTGTTGTTGAGTGTCTTGTACGTTGGCTACTTTTAATTTCAACTCTGTTTTTCACCTGATACACTTTAAACTCTGATACTCTTTAAAATTTTACTGCTCTATTTTAATTTTAACCTTTGACTGCTCTGTTTACTGTTTTACCTTTCAAAGTAAATCAGTCAACTTCTCCCAATATTTTGCATCTGGTAATTTGATCTTTACCATTCTTCTGAATATCTCATCAGCCTCTGTATACTTTGAAAAAGTGGGCCTATTAATAAATAAATGTTTTACCTCATGCCGGAGGTAAAAAAGGTTTTCAAAATGTTATGTATAATTTATTAATTATTATTTAGTGTAATTTTCCTAGGTTGTCTAAGGTTTATTTGAGTAAAAGGGCATGCTCAAAGATCATGCCCCTTCACCAAGGGATGCCATAAGGCTGTATTTAAAGCCTTGGCCTCTCCCAATTGTAGGCATCTCATCTTTTTATCAATAATAAATATACTTATTCCAGTTTACCAGAGTTTTTATACTCCATTGGTATCAGAGCAGTTCGCTCCTCAGATTCTGTTGCTGTCATCCAGTTGATTTTTTTTCCAGATCAGCTCCACATTTTCTCCGCAAATCGACTCCATCTCGGGAAAGGAGGCCACATTATTTTTTTGTTTTCGTTGTGGTTGTGAGTTTTGGGTCATCCATGTTAACCGACTCTCCAATTTATGCCATCGATCGTCATTTTCCAGAACCCCCCTCCCTGCCATCTTCTCCGCCGCCCTCAGCCACCCTCCCTCCCTGTCGTCTTCCCCACCACTATCCCTCCCCGTCTTCTTCCTCCGTTCCATCTTTCCCACCGCCATCCCTCCCCGTCGTCTTCCTCCCCACCGTCTGCCTCCCTCGTCCACTGTTCTCCGCTGTCTACCTTGCACTCTGTCGGCCATCCCTTACACTCCCCATTGTCCATCCTGCTGTCCCCTGTACTCTGTTCGTTTTCCCCTGCCGTCCCCCGCTATCCCCCCTGTTGTTCCCCTGCACTCTATCCATTGTCCCCCACTGCAATCTACCCGATTTTTTTTTTTTAAATAGTTTGAATAGTCGTGTCTATTCAATTAATCTTTTTTTTTAATATATATATATATATATTAAAATCAAATTTTATATAAACTTTAATTTTAAATTAAATTTTATATAAAACTTCAAAAAAAAATAAAAAATTGGCAGATAAATATTCACCACCTCATACACGCTTGATGTCTTCATCAATGTCGATGGACGAATTCCAAAAAAAATTGATTGATATTGAGAGTAATATCAATAATAATTCTGATGACTTCTCCAAAATATTAGTTGATCTCAAGAAGTTACGGGACATTCCAACGACATCAAGAAGCTTCAAGATACGACAAATCAGATAGAAAGACAAATTTGGCTAAACCATAGCGAGTCCATAGAAAATCATAGCCAAGCAATGCAAAAGCTAACCGACATCTGCGACAAGATAAATCAGACGCAAGGACCAATATTCCCGAATAGTGAACATAATCAAGCCGATTCAGGGAATTCAGAAGATCATCATGAAAAAACCGACTCTCACAAAACATCATTCCCACACCATCAAGAAGATAGTAATGCAAATTTTCAAAATAAGCAGCTTTGTAATGCATTTGCTAATCAATACCCCCTTCTCGCTCCACCATTAGCATACCAACGAAGAGAAAAAATTGAGCTACCCAAGTTTGATGGTAATGAAAAAAATAGCATTGCATGGCTTAATAAAGCTAAAGAATAATTTGAGATTTACGACATTAACAGTGATGACAAAAAAATTAAGCACGCTTCCATGAAAATGGAAGGAGAAGCATATAATTGGTATATGTGGTGGAAAAATACGACGCTTGCTATTAGTTGGAGAAAATTTAAGTATGCATTCTTTAAAAGATTCCAAGGTATAAAGAAAGAATATTTTTTTTCAACATTCATCAAACTACGCCAAAAAGGAGATGTGGATGAGTACACTCGAGAATGGGTGACTTTAGCGACACAGATACCTAGATTGTCAGAATCCCATTTAGTCCAGTCTTTCTTTTCGGGACTTAAAACCCATATAAAAGTAGAGCTCGAACTTCACAACATTACAATGATAGAACTAGCAAGACAGAAAGCAAAAGATGCTGAAAAGAAATTCGAAAAGTTATTTTGGTCAAAACCGGAAAGAGTTTATTCGAGACGAAGATTTCCTCAATCTGAAAATATAGATAACAAAAAATATGTCCCACCCCATCTTCGTGAAGAAGAAAAATATAACATGGAAATACAAAGGATAAGAGAAGGCAAGTGCAAACGTTGTGGTGAAAAGTGGGACCCTAAGCATAGGTGTGCTAAAGGAAAAGAGACAAAGAATCTATATAACTGCGAAGCAACTAATGACTCTAACAATGATGAATTAGATGTAGACACCCCAGATTTCTTTGCAGAATTAGATGATGAAAGGATTCCGCATGTGTCATTATCAGCTATGACAAGTATATCACAACATCAGACACTAAAACTAAAAGGACATATTAAGAAGAACAACTTAAAGGTTCTCCTCAACACCGGCAGCACCCACAATTTTTTAGATTCAACCATGGCCAAAAGACTCAAAATATTTACGTTTCCCATGCCCAATATGAAGGTAATGGTGGCCGATGGTAAGCAGATTAAGAAGGTAGGGAAATTCCATAAGGTCAAATTGCAGATTCAAAAATTTAATTTAGAATCTCCATTCTACAACCGTACCATTATGAGGAGTAGATGTGGTCTTAGGAATCCAATGGCTACAAACCTTAGGTACTTATTTTGCCAACCATCAAAAGAAATTTATAAGCTTTAAGTGGGAAGGGCAGAAGCACAAGTTATATGGATTCCAGGCACCAGAAAATCAAATAGTGTTGTCATCCCAGATGATGAAAATGACTCGAAAAGGAGCGCCAGCCTATATCGTACAATGTCACCAGTTAGAAATATTATCTGCAAAAATGATCAGTGAAGGGTCACCAGAAGTACAAGGGCTAATTCAGAAACACAAAAAAGTAGTCCAAGACCTGCTCATGAAAATGCCTCCTAATAGGGAAATTGAATATACAATAGAAGTCAAAGCAGGATCAGACCCTGTCAACCTGAAGCCATGTCGATATCCACCTCACCAAAAGACTGAACTTGAGAAAATTCTCCAAGATCTTTCAAAATGTGAAGTCATCTTAAAAAGCAAGATCCCGCCTCTTGGGAAACCAAATCATTTCGTCACCAACATCCATCGTTATGTATGATTTGAGGACAAAGCATCTTTTGAGAGAGAGGCAATGTTATGTATAATTTATTAATTGTTATTTAGTGTAATTGTCCTAAGTTGTCTTAGGTTTATTTAAGTAAAAGGGAATTATAAAAGATAATGCCCCTTCACCAAGGGACGCCATAAGGCTATATTTAAAGCCTTGGCCTCTCCCAATTGTAGGCATCTCATCATTTTATCAATAATAAATATACTTAATTCAGTTTACCAGAGTTTTTATACTCCACAAAACTCTGATAGAGCACTTTTCCTATTGGAATTCCCTTCAAGGACAAACTGTTGGCTAGTTCCTTTGCCACTTATCTGATTTTTCTATCATAATCATCATGTTTCATCAACCTATCATTGATAACCAGAGGATTAGGTAGACCTTTCTGCCTCAAAACATCAAATTTCACCATAAATCTGGTAATGGCAAGCTCCATGTTTTGGCACTTTTCTTCCAGTTGCATCATTAAGTTCCTTTTAGAAATCACCTTTCTAACTTCAAGAATTATCTATGTTCTATCACTAATGCCAATTTTCTCTAATTCTTGTTGGTTCTTGGAATTAAGAAACTTAATGCTTTCATTTGCTTCCTCAGGCTTCTTACTAAGTTCTTCCTTGATTTTCTGAATGGATTCATTTGTTGCTTTGATTAAATCCATTTTCTCAAATATAACTTGAATTTATGGCCAAATATCATTGACAAATTCAATGATATTGGCCCATAGCTATTGCTTGGCTTGAGCAAGTGGTTTTTTTAATGTCAGTTGTTTCTCTAGCTTCTGCACTTTCTCTGTCAATCTAAATGTCTTCTGCACTTCATTCTTCTGCATGATTTGAATTAGTTTCTTTTCATCCTCTATACTTTTGATTTTTTCTTTAAGTCTGTTTATTTCATTAGTCTGAAAGGACATTTTTTACATTACTTTTACTAGTTTACCTACTTCATCACTTGGTTTTATTGATGTTGTAGATGATTCTGTTGCTGAAGTAGCGCTGATGTAATAGGTAGTTTTGTAGCTATTGGAACTGATGGAGCTAATGATTTTGCTGAGGTAGAAGGAAAAATGGTAGAGACTATAGGAATAACAGTAACAGGGACTGCTTCCTTGCTAGCTTCTTTCTCCTGTACTAAATTATCCATTTCATTTTCCATTTTTTTCAACTGGGTAGTTAACTGAAGAATGAGGTTCATCATCTCACCTTTTTGGTTTGCATCTCGTAATACTTCTTTGGCCTGTGGATGTTCAGTAGGAGGAAATTTGAGTTGTTTCTTTAATGCAGAAATGTCTACATTATTGTTCTTTATGAGTTCATCTACAACTTTAATGTTAGTGAGATCATATGCCACTTCTATGACCAGCTCTTATAGAGATTTGACCATGTTTTCTTTGGCTTGTGAGGAAGCCTTTTCTAGATTTAGCTGACCTTTGATGTTTTCTAAAGTGTTTTGAAGCTTTTGAACACTCATGGCTTTATTTTCATGGTAGAGTACAACATTTCACCAGCTTGCTTGTGAAATTCTATCTGGTTTATAAGATGAAGATCATTGGCTTGAACTTCATATGATGTATTTTGTAATATGTTGATGTTTTAGGATGCTTCACTGTTGGTTGCAGGAAAGTCATCTGCATCTTTCTAGTTTTGTAGTCAAATGATGAAAGCAACTTGCTTTGGTCACTAGGTGTTTACTTCCAGTATTGGGTATAAGTGTCTGCTTTCAATGCCTCATTTCTGATCTTGGTTTCCTTGTACTTTTGCATGATATCCGGCTCTTTATCTTCTGGTTTACTGGATGAAGACACTTCAACACTATGCTTATTTTGAATAATCTGAGTGTTAGATGTTGAAGGTTGGTGAGTTTCTTTAGAAACTGCAGGAGGTGCATTGTCTTTCACCACAATATCAATATCAGCAATTTCAATAGTTTCAACTTATACTTCTACAGGATTTAATTTGGGTTTCTTTTTGTACATTAGTTTGAATTTTTTTTCAATGGTAACCTGAGCTGAGTATGATCCCTCTTCTCTTTCTCTCTTAGAGTTCATATCCTGTAAGACTTGAGTTTGCAGAATTGAACTGGTTTCTGCTAGTTTCTCCTGCTCTTTCAAAGTGTTCTCCAACCATTCAGAATGATTAGAGAATTTATCAAAATCTAGTTTGAATTCATGTACATTAGGAGTTAACATAAATTTAATCCTTAGTTTGCTAATAACTCTTAAAGGATCATAATACCATTGGAAACTTTGACTGAACTTAAATTCATGCAAATATTTTTCTGCTTATGGACCTGCATCTCTACTGTTGCAAATAAAAGGACCAATCTGATTCTTTATCTTAAATTGTGTCTTCTTTTTGGCTGACAAGAACTTTACTCCATCAGAGTTAAGGATCTACCTGATATATTCAAGTGCAAATAACCTCATTGGGAGGGATTTGGGAAGCTTATATGGAAATAGATTAGATCCATATACCCTAATCTCTGTGTGATTCTAATAAAGGTACCGATTTCCTGTGCTACTGTGTTATGATAACTACAGGACCCTTTTTATATCATCACTAATTCTTGGTTGAATGTTGCTGCTCAACATGTTGACAATAGGATAAATGAATAAGTCAATAAAGTCTGTGTATGTGAACTCTATTGAATCTTTCCCGATTAAGGAAGTCAAAAATATTACTGACTATGGGTTACCTTTGGCATCCAACTTCTGAAGGTTTATTACAAATCTTCCAGCTTGGAAGTATAAGAACATGTGAAACAGAACAGAGGAATACTTGAAGACTCCCTCTTCAGGCATTTTTACAAGTTGTTCATGGATTTTATCAACAAGGTACTGGGAAAAATTGAATATGGTAGTAGGAGGCTGACCAGGGGTGAAAATAGAAAGGAAACCTAAGACTGAAGCATCAACATGATCATTAGTGAAATAACCCAAAATACAAGACAACATTGTAATGATATGCCTAGTTCTCCTAGAGAAAATAGATGCTAGATAAGGAGGATTAGTATTGGGAGTTTCTACTGATGAGGGGATGAATGTTTGGAATATCTGGAACCTCTTGGGGATGTCCAGATTCAGATAAAACTGAGTAAGGGACTCAATAGACAGTAGGGTTTCATCAGGTCTAGGCTGAATATGCAGCATTTGGTTAATTGAATCAGTTGTGATAGTGAATAGAATCTCTTTACCAGGGGTTACAATGGCTGTTTGATCAAGGAAATAAGAATTTTGGCAAAGTCTAACAACCTTTGGACACTGGAAGGTCTAGGGGACTACATACTTGGGTAGATTAGACTCCCAAAGGAAAATTTCATCAGCTTGGTCAATTGATTTTCATGGCTCCAACAGTGGATCTCAAGGAGGTTAAAATTAGTGACAGGGTCACTAATTTTAAAGTCTCTATCTACTAAGGGAGTGTGTTCCACATCTACAACTAGAGGTTGCAGGGGATTGACAGTTACATTACCTTGGTAAGTCATTTTAATCAATTAATTACTCTTATGTGATCAATAAATAAGCTCTGGCCTCTTTAAAATATTGTGAAAATATTATTTACAGTGTGCAGAAGGGCTTGAGAGGCAATAGGGGCTTTTCTATGGTCTGCAAAGGCCTTAAACTGGTTCAATTGATTAACTGGTTACTTTCTCAATTAATAACAGACTTTAGTATTTGAGGAATACTTGGAGAAAATGAAGCTTTTTTTATTGCAGAAGGGGTTCTGAAGCATCGGAGGTTTTTTGAGGTTCTATTGATCTTTATACTGCTTCAATTCGGTTCTGCATCGGCTTCAGTAATAATAGGGTTGAATTCTAGTGCAAAAAGTGTTGGAAAAATACTAAGAGGGGGGGGTGAATCAAGATTTAATGCACAATAAAAATTTTACTTTTCCTTTCTAAAACCCATATGCTGCTTTCGTTGAAGCCAACTACCGTTATACGTGATATCCTTCATTTAATCACATGTCCGTAGATCTAATTATGCATTCAATTTTTAACTCGTATCATCGTATTATCATTTATTTCGAAACAAGAACAAAAGTAAAGAATAGAATAATCATCACACATAGGCAACACACATGAACACCAAAATTTTTAGGAAACCACTGGGAGTAGTGGCCCGTTGCTTGGCTGCCTCGCCTTTCAATATTTATTATAAAGAAAACTTCTTACAATCATGCCTGTGCACTTATACCATGACGTTACATCTGTTCATGTATACAACCCACCCTCGTTTACCAAATTTCACCGGGAAGGGAGCTACAACCCCCTGCTCTCGTTTACCAGCCTCACCTGGAAAGGAGCTACTACCCCCTGATATTAGCACCAGCCTCTGCTGACAGAAAGCTTCTATTATCAGACTGAAGGCTTCAACCCTCAGATCCACTACAGACCACGTTTCATCAATTTTCAAACTGGATCAAATAGCTTCAACACAATTCTTCACTTATCAACAAAAATCCCCTTTCATCAGTCAAAACAGTGAAACCACTGTAACCAGAATATCAGAGATAGCCCAGACTTCAGAACAGATATGTAGAATCTCAATTGTCTTTTGTCCAATCATTAATTCAAATACCATACGTGCTTTTCCTTAAACAGACCTGCGTATACACGCGCCTTTACTGAAGTGAACCCGCGTATACATTTGTGCAATTTATCAGATAAACCCTAACATCCCATACGCGCTTTTGTTTGAATGGAGCCGCGTATACATGCGCTTTTCACGAGACGAACATGCTATAGATCTATAAAAGATAAATTTTGCAGATCAGACCAGATCTATGAACTTACCAGATTTCTTCAACTTCTTCAACAGATTTTCACCAGGTCTTCATCACTTCTTTTCAGATCATCCAAGAGATTCACTATTTCAAGATCTAGAGATCTTGAACCTTCATTATGTTCATAGATGCCTTATAGATTCATATCTATCAATTAAGATCAGAGTTCAACCATGCAGATATACTTCATAGTGAAGTATTCATTAAAGCTCAGACATATGCCACGCTTGCACAATGAAATTCTTCTCCTTAGATAGATTTAGCCTTTTTCAATACCATGAGTCAAAACCACATTACTTCTGATGGTTTTTTTGGAAAGGATCAAATATACAATCCAGCGCTCAATACAATGGGTCAATACCATGGTAATGCCCCTTGGTATTCTAAATTTGGAGCGCAAAAGACCATACGCGACTTGGCACGTACTTTTCCGCATGCATACACGCTTTCTCCTTGACAAACCCGCGTATGCCTTGTAACACACATTTTTCATCATTGCTTTGGTCCTCACTGATATTTCCTTCTCTGGTACTTCTGAGCTACTTGTAGAACATCATATTTACATCATTAATAAACTCATCAAGCATCAATAACATCTTCATTAAGTAGGTTTCCATCATCTTCATCAAGTGGGTTGCCATCAAGGACAACACTCAGCATCATATTGCCAACAATCTCCCCCTTTGGACTTGATGGCAACCACGATGGTGTTTGAACACCACAACAGATATATACATTAAGCATAATGATATTCTCCCCTTATTCAAACACCATGTCACTCTCCCCCTTTGACATCAAGGGAAAAGGGCTGTAGATCTGATGTGCACTAAAGTTACCATGCTTCTCCTAAGTTCATGCCGAATCTTCAAACATGTTTTTCAATGAAGTACATGGCTCTATGACATTCCTATCACCAAGGACTCATACTTACATCAAATATCCAACCAAGTGGATTTACATATGAGACTCAAAGACCCAACCAAGAGGGTTTACACATTAGAACAAGTCCTTACATGACTGAATACTACAATTTTACATCATAGGGTCATCATGACCTTTTCATCAAATTACAAATATGATTTTTCATCAGAAGGACCTTAAGAGAGATCATATTTCAGAATCATAAGCCAACAATGCATAATGCCCAGCAAGGCTAATACTCCCCCTGAACCTGTACATCAGTTTACTCCTTCATCTCCCCCTTAGCTTGTGCATCCTGAACACTTTTCAACAGAAGATCATCAAGGCATCTTTACCCAATATCAAAGAATGAGACAGAAATATAAGAGATAAAACTTCACCAGAGATACCATACAGCATCAGAGATATCAAACAGTGCTACAGATGTGCTGTAAAATGCTGACCCCAACTAAAATTTGTCAGCAACTGACCATATGCGGCTTTCTGTGGATAAACTCGCGTATATACGCGATTGTCTTTCAGGAAACCCGCGTATCCAATTTGATCTTCTAAATTTAAGCAGTTCTGATTTTCTTCACAGTAGAGACTACTCCCAGCTTCTGTCTGAGATATTCAAACGCTTCCCTGGGCAGAGGTTTGGTAAATATATTAGCAACTTGTTCTTTGGAGGGAACATACTCCAACTTCACCTTTTGTTCAAGCACTTGTTCACGTAAGAAGTGATACTTGATTGGAATGTGCTTGGTCTTTGAATGCATAACTGGATTCTTTGAGATACTGATGGCACTTGTATTATCACACATAATGGAGATAGGAGAAGTACATTTGATTTGAAAATCTTGCAGGGTTTGCATCATCCAAAGAAGTTGAGTGCAACAAGACGTGGCAGCCACATATTCTGCTTCTTCTGTAGATAAGGCAATAGAATTTTGCTTCTTTCTGAACCAAGAAACTAACCGGGGTCCCATATAGAATGCACCACCACTAGTGCTTTTCCGATCATTGACATTTCCAAACCAATCTGCATCAGTGTAAGCATGAAGAGTAAGATCAACATTATTTGGATACCATAGTCCAAAGTCTTGAGTTCCTTGCAGATATTTGAATATTGTTTTAACTGTCTGAAGGTGAGACTCTTTTGGATTAGCTTGGAATCTTCCAACAATCCCAACTGCATGCATAATGTCCGGTCTAGTCCCAGTGAGATAAAGTAGGCTTCCTATCATTGATCTGTATTCTGGTTGATTCACCGCGGGAGAGTCATCATGAGAACTGAGATTACATTTGGTTATCATTGGTGTACTTACAGGTTTACATTCTTCCATGCCATACTTCTTCAAGATTTGCTTAAGATATTTTGCTTGAGATAAGAATATACCAGTTGTGGTTTGATGCACTTGCAAGCCAAGAAAGAATGTTAGTTCTCCAAGTAAGGACATTTCAAATTCTTGCTGCATGACAGAAGCAAATTTCTGACTCATAGATTCTTCATTACTTCCAAAAATGACATCATCAACATATACAACTACAATCAATAGTTTATCATTTTTAGTTTTTGTGTATAAGTTGCTATCAGCAGACCCCTTTGAGAATCCTTGTTGATGAAGATATTTGTCAAGCCGATAATACCATGCCCTTGGAGCTTGTTTGAGACCATATAGAGCCTTTTTAAGTCTACAAACAATATTTTCATCATTTCCCAAAATGAATCCTTCCGGTTGTTCTATATAAACTTCTTCTTCTAGATCACCATTGAGAAATGCACATTTAACATCCATTTGATAAACTTTGATTTGTTGAAAACCTGAAAAAGCAAGAAACATTCTTATGGCTTCAAGTCTAGCTATAGGAGCAAAAGTTTCTTCAAAGTCTATACCTTCTTGTTGAGTATAACCCTTGCAAACCAGTCTAGCTTTGTTTCTTATAACATCCCCATTCTCATTTAATTTGTTCTTGAATATCCATTTAGTTCCAATGACATTTTTATCATGTGGTCTTGGTACCAATTCCCAAGTGTGATTATTTTCAATTTGATCAAGCTCTTTCTTTCATGGCTTGAATCCAACATTCATCTTTGCAAGCTTGATTGACATTGTGTGGTTCAATTGTGGATAGAAATGCCAAATAGCTAGAAGATCCCACAAGAGTCCTCCTTGTTTGTACACCTGATTCCTTGTCTCCCAAAATTTGAGATTCAGGATGATTCTTTTGAACATATTTGGATGGAGCCTTTTCAGATAAATCATCTTTAGGTTCTTCATTGGATCCACTGTCTATATTTGATGTAGAAGGACAAAAGTCACCATCATCTTCTTCTGTTGCTTGTTTTTCTTCTTTAGGAGCTGCAGGAGACTCATCAATAACAACATCAATACATTCAACAATCTTTCGAAGCCTTTTATTGTAACATTTGTATGCTCTTCTTGTAGATGAGTAACCAAGAAGTATCCCTTCATCTGATCTAGGTTCAAACTTGCCAAGCTTTTCATAATTATTTTTGATAAAGCATTTACTTCCAAAAATTCTAAAATGCTTCACAGAGGGAGAATTACCATACCAGAGTTCATATGGAGTTTTGTCACTATTTACCTGAACATGTGCCTTGTTGAGAATGTTTGCTGCTGTATGTGCTGCTTCTCCCCAGAACATGTCAGGAGTTCTAGAATCATTAAGCATAGCTCTAGCCATTTGTTGAATTGTTCTATTCATTCTTTCTGCTACGCCATTTTGTTATGGAGTGCCTGCTACAGAGAACTGTCTTTTTATGCCATGTTGTTCACAAAATTCAAAGAATTCATTTGATGTATATTCTCCTCCTCGATCAGATCTAAGACACTTGATTTTTAGATCTAATTCATTTTCTACCAATGCTTTGAAGATCTGAAATTTTTCAAATGCTTCATCTTTGTGTTTAATTAACTCGATCCAACACATTCTAGAGTAATCATCAATAAATAAGATATAGTATTCTTCCCCACGTGGTGAATTTTTCCTCATAGGTCCACATATGTCAGTATGAATGAGTTCAAGAGGCTTACTTGATGATCCTTCTTTGGCATTAAATTGTACTCTGGTCTGCTTACCGAATTGGAAAGATTTGCATATGATACTCTCTGGTAGAGTAATATTGGGAAGACCACGAACAGCTTGAAGTCTGCTTGCTTTGTTGATTTGAGAGAAGCTCAGATGCCCCAGCCTTCTATGCCATAGCCAATTTTTTGAAGATTTTCTCAAGTAACATTGATCTTTGCAGTTATTCAATACATACAGGTTGCTTGGAGTTCTTTTTCCTTTTATAATAGTTTTACCTGTATCAAGATCACGAACCACACATTCTTTTGAACTAAAGACAACTTCTGTTCCTTGATCACACATTTGACTACACTTAACAGGTTATGCCTTAATCCATCCACATACATGACATCATTAGCCTTCACCTTTTCTTTTAGAAACACAGACCCTTTTCCTTTAATTACAGCAGGAGTATCATTTCCAAATGTAACTTTCTTTTCCTTTTCTAGAGCATTATATGCAAGAAGTTTTCTTTTTTCACCTGTCATGTGTCTTGAGCACCCACTATCAATGTACCATTGATTTTATTCACCTTCTACAAATAACGCTATCCCACAATTTTCAACCTGTAATTCCTTCTTTTTCCATACTTTGGAACTTGAAGGAAAATGTTGTTTTGGCTGGACTTTGCTCCTGCATTCAGATTCTTCATGACCATTCAACTTCATTTTGAAGAGGAGAAAAGTTGTTATAGGTGTTCTTCTTTGGTTCAATATCCATCATTTTCTTTCTTGCTTCTCTTGTCATGATGGTTTTATATGCAACACATTGAACATCTTTATGACCAAAATTGTGACATGAGAAACATTGTCCATTGAAGTAAAAATTTCTGCGATCATGAAATCTTCTATTTGAATTTACCTGTTGATTGTTGCTTCTTTGAGAGATATCCCTTGTATTGTGATGATCATGCTTTACCTGTAAAGATTCTTTATTCCCTTGCTAAGTGGCTGAATGAAGTAAACCAGTTGTAGCTGCTTTTAGATAATTTGGTGCAGAAGCCTGAGAAGATTCTCCGGTATATCCAAGACCTGTCTTAATAAGAGGAGAACGTTGAACCTTGATAATCTCATCTAAGGTTTTAGATCCTTTATCAAATCTAAGATTCAGAGTCTTTACTTTCTCAAGTTCTTTTCTTAGACTTACTACTTCACATTCTAATTTTTCATTATGTTTCTTTGCTTCTTCATTCTGCCTTTTCAGAGTCTCTATGATTATTTTACTTTCTTCCAAGCATATTTTGAGTTGATTGTTTTGATCAAGAAAATCATTGTCATCTAGAGCATCCTTATCGTCTCTAGAATTATTTTCAAATGCCATGAGAAGTCTAAGATCTTGTTCACATTCTTCCTCACTATCAGATAACCCATCACTGTCTTCATTTGTATAGTAGCTTTTCTTAGTGCTAGATCGGTTCTTATTCCTTCTTGTAGATGTTTCTTTATAAGGACATTTTGCAGCATAATTACCAACTCTTCCATAATTAAAACATTTGAAAGGAAGCTTACCTTTGAATCTTCCGGTTCCTAGTTGGAGTCTTCTCACAAAGTTTTCCTCATCTTCTTCTGAGATATATCCTGATCCTTCTGGTTTTTGAACTTCTTTCCCTTTTGTAAAAGCTCTAAAAACAACTTCTTTGATTTCAGATGGTCCTCCTCTCCTCATTTCATATGCAGTTAATATGCCATGAAGTTGCACCACGGAAAGATTTTGAATATCCTGTTTTTCTTCAAGGGTAAAAACTTTTGATTCAAATTTTGCCATTAGCGATCGTAAAATTTTCACAACCAAAGTAGTGTCAGATATTGTTTCACCCAGATTTCTCATATGATTTACAACATCATCAATACGTAAAAAGAAACTGGCAATACTCTCATCACTATGCATCTTTAAATTTTCATATTCAATTCTGAGAGTTTGGAGTTTTTCACTTTTTACCTTTGCATCGCCTTCATAACTTAGAATGATTTTGTACCATATTTCCTTTGCTGTATTCAGCTGCATGACTTTGAAAAATTCTAATTCAGTTAGACTTCCTGTTATAGCATTGACCGCTTTTGCGTTTGATTCATAATTCTTCCTTTCAGTTGGATCTGTTGGTGTAGCGACTGGATATTGATATCCTTGTTCAACAATGGCCCATACATCAGCTCCCATAGACTGAAGATAGGATCTCATCCTCACTTTCCAGAAGATTAAATTGCTTCCGTTGAAGAGCGGGGGCTTGATAGATGCTGTTCCCTCATGATTGCTCATCTTGCTTGATCTTCCTTCTAGCGGCTAAGCTTTTTTAGAAGGACCTGCTCTGATACCAATTGTTGGAAAAATACTGAGAGGGGGGGTGAATCAGTATTTAATGCAGACAATAAAATATTTTACTTTTCCTTTCTAAAACCCATACGCTACTTTGTTGAAGCCAAATTGCGTATATACGCGGATATCCTTCACAGAACTCGCGTATGTCCAGAGATCTAATTATGCATTCAATTCTTAACTTAGATCATTGCATTATTCATTCATCAGTTATTTCAGGAAACATTAAACAAGTGCAGAAAGAACAGAATAATCATCACACATAGGCAACACGCATGAACACCAGGATTTTTAGGTGGAAACCCAATTCGGGAGAAAACCATCGCTGCCGTCGTCTCAGTCTTCAATATTTATTATAAAGAAAAATTTCTTACAATCATGTACTGGTGCAGACTTATACCAGCACGTAGGCACCCACCTGCAGAAGGCTACAACCTTCTCTCGTTTACCAGCCTCACTTGGAAGGGAGCTACAACCCCCTGCTCTCATTTACCAGCCTCACCTGGAAGGGAGCTACTACCCCCTCATATTAGCACCAGCCTCTGCTGACAGAAAGATTCTATTATCAGACTGAAGGCTTCAACCCTCAGATCCATTGCAGACCACGTTTCATCAATTTTCAAACTGGATCAAATAGCTTCAACACAATTCTTCACTTATCAACAAACATCCCCTTTCATCAGTCAGAACAGTGAAACCACTGTAACCAGAATATCAGAGATAGCCCAGACTTTAGAAAATATATGTAGAATCTCAATTGTCTTTTGTGCAATCATTAATTCAAATAACATATGCGTTTTTTCTTAAACAGACCCGCGTATACACGCGCCTTTAGTGAAGTGAACCCGCGTATACATTTGTGCAATTTATCAGATAAACCCTAACAGCCCATACGCACTTTTGTCTGAATGGAGCCGCATATACACACGCTTTTCACGAGACGAACATGCGTATAGATCTATAAAAGATAAATTTTGCAGATCAGACCAAATCTATGAACTTACCCATATTTTTTCAACTTCTTCAACAGATTTGCGCCATGTCTTCATCACTTCTTTTCAGATCATCCAAGAGATTCACTATTTCAAGATCTAGAGATCTTAAACCTTCATTATGTTCATAGATGCCTTATAGATTCATATCTATCAATTAAGAGCAGAGTTCAACCATGCAGATATACTTCAGAGTGAAGTATTCATTAAAGCTCAGACATATGCCACGCTTGCACAATGAAATTCTTCTCCTTATATAGATTTAGCCTTTTTCAATACCATGAGTCAAAACCACATTACTTCCGATGGTTTTTCTGGACGGGATCAAATAGACAATCCAGCACTCAATACAATGGGTCAATACCATGGTAATGCCCCTTGGTATTCTAAATTTGGAGTGCAAAAGACCATACGCGACTTGGCACGTACTTTTCCGCGTGCATACGCGCTTTCTCCTTGACAAACCCGCGTATGCCTTGTAACACACATTTTTCATCGTTGCTTTGGCCCTCACTGATATTTCCTTCTCTGGTACTTCTGAGCTACTTGTAGAACATCAGATTTACATCATTAATAAACTCATCAAGCATCAAGAACATCTTCATTAAGTAGGTTGCCATCATCTTCATCAAGTGGGTTGCCATCAAGGACAACACTCAGCATCATATTGCCAAAAAACAGGGTTTAAAACAAGGTCAACAATGATTCTTTAGCTCTGGAATAGGTCGGCAATAGCTCTCTTTCCACAAATCTTAACAGACAATGGTGAACAAGGCTCTAAAGGGCGGTTTCTTGTTATTTAACCAATCAGTGGTTAACTTTAATACACAGGGTCAAATTAAAATGACAGAGTGGTATTGCTAACGAGCGAAAAATAGGCTTGTGGTTTTCGCATTGGCAAAAGCTGGTAGGTGGTATTATTTCGAAGGATGCGATACAATCAAATGTTGCCACGTAGTAGGGATCGGGGCTTCGAAAAAAATTCATTTTGCAAGGTTTGGGTGATGTTAAAAGTCGGGCATTCAGACGTGTGAAAGTCCTTATTGGCTGTTAGATTTGGTCAATTGTGATCTGACAGTTGGGCGAATGAGCAGGATCCATCGGGAATTTGATAGGCATGGGGCCCAGGTTTTTTAAGTTAATGCAATGTAGTTTAATATATATGCCATGGACTTATAATATAAGAGGCCGGGACTTAATAATGAGTGGGCCTAGAAATGCATACAGGCGAGGTGATATAATAATATTATATATTAATTAACATAAGGGTTTGGGGAAATATATATAAGGGGAATTAATATAATACAATTAATCATGGGATTAATATGAATGGGGGGTTAAATGAATATGATGCGGGATTATACAGTAATTTTAATGTAAAAACTAATATCGGGGAGGGATGTTTCATAGTGGGACCCGATGCATGATTTTAAATAAATACTTAGGATAAATGTATTTTTGGGGTATTTTGAATAAAAATGAAATTAATAAAGGGATTTTACTTTTCCAAAGGGAAAATGTATTTTAATCTAGGGAAAAGAGGTTTTTGTAAGGAAAATGAATGAAGTAATGGAGAAAAGGTAAATATGATGGGGAAGGAGTATTTTTACAAGGGAAAATGAATTTAGAGGGAAATTAGTAAATATGAAATGATCAATTTCTGCTATCTATGCCTTGTGAAAACTACTTCTTCCTACCCATCATCTACCCTAACATTTTTTCTTCATTTATGTGGGTGCATTTGAGCTTGCAAACACTTTATCTTTTCTTTTCAATAAGCAAACTATCTAATTCTAACCTTTTGACTTCCAATGGATCATATTAAAATATTGAGCTCATTATTATTCTCTACCTAACTACCGATCTACCAAGATTAAATAGTTTGGATAAATCTTTATTCTCTTTCTATTAACATGAGAAAGTCTAGTTTAAGTTGTTTGACTATCATGGATTGTGGCATTTTTGACAACCTGCACACAATCTTATTTTGCAAAGTAAAGTAAAAATTAGTGGAATTTGAATTTGCATCACTTTCAGGATCTATTTTTATCCCCTTTTTTGTGGGGTTCATATCTTACATTATTTTTTGATCTTTTTCTTTTATAAGTCCTTTGATTTTTATTTTAGGACTTCACCCTCTTTAAATTTTTTATTTTTAATATGGGAAAACAATTTTGCAGAAAGCTAAGTATGTACATATTACAAGACTAATCATAGTAAATTCAAAATTATGAATCCTATTGTTATAGGACCCTAACGGTGGCTCCACATGGGGATGGAATTTCCTGGTGAAATGTCAAGAACTCTGAGATCAGTAGCCTTTGAACTCTGACTGTGCTTGCCTTGAAACTATTTTCTGAATTCTGCATTATTCATACTTATGATATTTTGTCTTTCAAAGCTTAGAGCCTTCTCTCTGGGCTTCAACTTTGTAAGAAAAACATCCAATCCAATCTAAACTCTGCAATGTTATGTACAATGAAAAAAGTAAACAAAGTGAATTAATGTTAATATGAGGAAAAATGATGCTTCAGCATCCTACCATTGACTGGTCCTCCTGGTAGATATGATCCATCTATTTCCTTCAAAAAGAATGCATTGTTACCTCTGTAACCATAAATGATATAGGGGCCTTTCCATACGAAATCAAATTTACCATGTTTACCCTTTTCTTCTCTCCTAGAATCCCACTTAAGAACTTTATCACCTATGTAAAAATCATCAGCTTTGGTTTTCCTGTAAAAAATATTCTTAATTTTATCTTGGATAACTTGTGATTTGACATAAACCTCTTCCTTGGTCTGCTGTAAGTGTATGGTCTGATTTATCCTTTTCTGGATATTATTGGATTCTACCTACAGTTCTTGAATCATTTTCATCACTGGTACTCCTAAAGAGGATGGAAAAATAACATCAATCGCATATACTAGTTGATGTGGAGATGTACCAATGGACTTCTTTGTAGTCAATCTGTCTGCCCATAAGTCATTGCCCAACCTTTTGTTCCAGGACTTTTTTTTGTCTTCTAACAGTTTCTTGATGATAGTTACTAGGCTTTTGTTGGAGGATTCTGCAAGTCCATTACCTTGAGGGTAAGAGGTAGTGGAATGGCCAAGTTTAATGTGGTATTTGTTACAGAAGTCAATCATTTTCTTAGACTTGAAAGAAGTTGCATTATTAGTAATGAGATTTTGACGGTATCCAAATCTAGACATTATATTGTTTTCAAGGAATGAAATTGTGACAGAATCAGTGGCTTGTATAGAAGGAATGGCTTCTATCCACTTGGTGAAATAATCAGTGGCTATCAAAATCCATTTGTGCTAGGTTGAGGAGGGTGGGTGATTTTCACCAATGATGTCTAAACCCCATTGCTAAAATGGAATTTATGTGGAGATGGGTTTGAGGGGTAAAGGTAACATTTTTTCTTCCCTTCAAAGATTTGGCATTTGTGATAGGAGGTCACATACTTTTTTACATCTGCAAAAAAAGTGGGCCAGTAAAAACCTGCCCTCAATATTTTATCAGGAGTTGACTTCCAGTAAAGGTGTCCTCCACAGTCACCTGCATGAAATTATTGCATAAATTTATCAACTTCATCTTTAAGTAAACAGTTAAGTAGTATACCACCATGATCCTTCCAAAATAAAGCATTATCTATGATACAATACTTCATTGCTTGCATTTTTAAAAATCTAGCTTTAGTTCTAGATAAACCAAGAGGAGCTTGTAGATTTAGTAAAAAAAATATGATATCTGCATACCAAGGTGAATCAATGAAAAGTTCACTAATCTGTGGAGTCGCCATCTCTTCCTAATCATCTAATTGAGAAATAAAATTTATATCCAAGGCATGATAGTTCGATTCAGCCATGAGTTTGGCTAAACCTTGGCCTTTAATGAGTTTAGTAGGATTTATTTCAATATCATATTCCAAAATAGTGGCAATCCACTTTCCTCTCTTTCCATCAGGCCCATTCTGAGTCAGAATTTCCTTAACTACTGAATTTGGAACATATGAAATAATGTGTGAATACAAGATGTATACTCTAAAATATTTAATAGCCTTCACTAAAGCAAGTGTTGATTTTTCCATTATGTTATCCTTTAGTGAGGAATATCTTAAGGATTTGTTGAAAAAAGAAATGGGCTATTCATAACCCTGATCATTTTTCTGTAGTAAGACTGCAACAATTGTATGTTCTGAAGCAAAAGAAAAAATGATAAAATCTTTTTGGAAATTAGGACTTATTAGGAAAAGAGTTCTTGTAAGCTCTTGTTTGATTTATTCAAAGGATTGTTTCGCCTCTACTATCCATTTAAGTGCAGAATATTTTTTTAACATGTTATTCAATTCTCTAATTAATTCTGCTAGATTAGAAATGAATCTCATAAGAAAGTTACCTTTGCTGTATATTTGTGATTAGGCTGAAAAGGAAAATTGCAGGTGCTAGCAAAATTTGCTAAATTGTGTTCCTACATGTTCTGTTTTCTAGGAATTATGGAAAAGTCAATTTCAAGAAACTCTTTAATCAAATCTAAAATTGTTTCTCTATATTGGCTTAATCTAGGATTATACACATAATATTCTCCTCTGATTTGTTTTACAATTAAGTCAAAGTCTCCCATGATAGAAACTCTTTTGCCTCCTCTATTTCTAAAAATCTGCAGCCCTAAGATTAAAGCTTCATACTCAGCCATGCTATTGGTGCATTTAAAGTTTAATATAAAGGCATGACATTTAGAATGATTCTTTTCCATGTTATGAATCCAAAATCATCCTCCTGCTCCTAATTTTTTTACTAAACCATCAAAATCTAGGTGCCACATAGACTCATGAAAAATATTATCACTGTCAACTTCCTTATGTTTTTTTTCAACAAATGTGTTATTGTCTATTCGAGTTTCTGAGCTACATAAAATGAAAGAATCCATATCAGAAGGCATAGAATAAATACGACAGCTCTATGGTTTGTCTGCACTACTGACCATGCATTTCATTAGTGTTTCTCTGTAAAGTTTATTGGGTTGACCAAATACTGAAATTGTAGCATATTACATGTCTAACTATAGATATTCCTACAATTTTTCTCCCCATGAGCGAGATAATAGCATTCCATACTTAGGAGGGATATCAACAACTACAATATCCATGACAATACTCTTACTAAGGTACTGGACTAGAGTGACACACAAGTCTTTTATTAGGCCAAGACATTTAACTTTGCTAGAATCAAAAGAGAAAAGATCTTTGTATGGTCTAATGATGTCTAAATCCAATGTTTCCATAATGGAATTTGGCATTAAATTGTGGGGTGCTCCTAAATCTAACATAGAATTGTGTAAAATTTTATCATGTATACTCAAGCTAATGTAGAAAGGAGGAACACCACCTTCTTGATGTTTCCCATTTACCTCAGGACAAAAAAGTAGTTCTGGTTTGTCATCATTTAGATTGACAGAGTCTTCTCCTTCATTAATGTTCATTGTTCCTCTAATTTGTGATTTGTATAAATCATGTTTTACCAACTCTGTTAAAGGAATTGGTATTTTCAGTTTGGCAATTTCATTTTGAATATTGAATGGAGCTTTTTCTTTACCTAACTAAATAATTTCTTCTCTACTAACTGCAGTTTGAATGTGTTTCTCTTCCTTATCTACAATTGGTTTTTCAGTCTGTGTTTCCACAGTTTTATTGTTTTCAATCTTCTTTTCAGGGATAGTTTGGGTGGCAACTGTGGTTTTGGTAGATTTTGAAGTTTCGGCAGTTGTTTTAGCAGCAGATGATTTTTTAGGATCAATTGTGGTTTTAGTAGCTACAGATGTTTGAGGATCTGCTGATTTTTTAGGATCAACAATAGATGTTTTAGAAAAAACTATTGTCTTAACAGTAGCAGATTTTTGAGGATCAGATGATGTTTGAACAATAGTATCTATAATATCTACAATTTTAGGACTGGATGCAATTTTTGGGCTATAAATTTTCTGATTTGCACTAGAGTTTTGTTGGGTTTCTCTAGGGAGAATTTGCAGTACTTTGTTTGTAGGAGCTTCTATTGTTTACTTGGTCTGAGTTTGGGTAGTTTTCTTAGTAGGGGCTTCTACATTTTTCTTGCTTCTAAGGTTATATTGCTTGTGAAATTCATTAATGGAATATTCATAACCTTGCTTATAATCAAAACACTCTCCAGACTCTAACTGTATTTGTTGTAGCATGTATAATTCATGTTATTCTTGTGTAAGAAAAATAGTATTATCATCATTAATGCCCATTAAGTTAATCTGAGTGTCTTCATCTTCTTCATTTTGGTGAGAAATTTCAGCATAGTTCTCTTGGAAAGGTGGTCTCATTGTTTGATCAGGTGTTGATTCTCTAGCTTTACCAGTGTTGGGAGTCTTTCTAAAGTTTGGATTTCTTATTTGAGTACCTTGTTGTTGATTATCCCATTGTGGTTTCCTTTCTATATTTTCTAACCTATATATCATTATTTCCATGGCTTTTGCTAAGCTATCTATCTTACTATTTGAGGTGGATGGTTCATCCTTTATTGTTACTCTTCTTTCATTTCTTAATCTAGCTTTTCTAGCTAAAAAATTTTCTTCTACACTAACAGTATTACTTTGCATCCGATCTAAGGTTTCAAGATTTCTTTCCCTCAGTTGGTATGACATATCAATGTCAAAACCATCAGGGAATTTGATTTAAGCTAAATCTGGTGGGGGTTTAATGTTTGCTGGAATAGAATTATAGATACTGTTGAATCTAGAACAATAGTCTTGAACTGGTTCATTAGGTGATATTTTTATGTTCTCATATTTAGACAAATTTGTAAAGGATTCTTTTTTTTCTCCCATCTATTGATAAACAATCTATGGAAATGTTCTAAATTAGCAATATGATTGACAGGTAAAGCTTTAAACCATTTATTTACTTCTACAACTAAAGTTTGGGCAAACAATCTCATTTGAACATCAGGTTCATCAATTTCATGCAATTCAAAGTAAATAGTCATTTTATTAACATGTTGTTGTGAAGTGTATTGGCCAGTGCCATCAAATTGAAAGATTTTTCTTTGATAGTCTTGGGTCATAACATGCAATTGAGCTGGGAGGACCAAAGGAGAATATCTGGCTACCATGGAAAAGATTCTTGTTTGGCTAGGAGGTAAAGTGGTAGAACTCAGAGATGAGCTTGAAGTACTTGCAGATGAGGTTGGAACACTACATGATGTAGTTGGGATGCTATAAGAGGTGCTTGGAAATGAGGTTGAAGTACTAGAAAATGTAGCAAGAATGCTAGAGGATGAACTTGCACTATTTGGACATGGAAATAAAACTCTAGCTTAAAGGGGAAGATTTGGAATGAATGATTCTACGGAATGAAGTGTGGTGGAAATAATAGATGAGGTAGTACTAAAAAAAGATGAATTTACAAATTCAGAATGAGTGGTAGAAGGCTTAGGGGTATAAGAAGACAAAGCAGTTAACTCAACAGAATGTTGAAGATAGGCCTCATCAATTTCCTTAATCAAAGTTGCAGCCAAAGCATCAAGTTTATTAAAATGTTCTAAAGCTTGTTGATCTGAAATAAGTGGAACAATTTCCTTCTTGGTTTCAATGAATGAAATGAAATTAGGATCTATTACACTATAATAGATGGAACTTTTTGATTTAGTTCTAAACAAATATTGCTCAAAAGCTAAATCAAATTCAATGTCTTGTAAACTTGATAATTTTTTGGGGACTGAATTGGCTTTGATTAATTGACTTGTACTTCCTAAACTTTCTACTTTTTTGTTTTTCTTTAAAATTCTATCAGGGTCACCCACAATTTTAGCAGGTTGTGGATCAGGATGAGACCTTGTGTAGTAAATTCTTTTGGAAGCCAAAATTTTATTTTATTAATGAAAGATTAGAACAACCCTAAATAAACCTTAAGGTGTAAAGAAGAATATAAAAATTTCCTTTAAGGTTTATTTAACTGAGGATTGGTTCTTTCCCCAGTATGGTCGCTAGTATGTTATCACTCCAATAATTTCCAAGGGTTGTTATGCTTTTTAGTTAAGGAAATTTTAGAGGTAACCACAAACCTACTTTTAAGCTTTAGGATCTAGCCTTCCTAATGCTCAGAGACGACTCTCTCTTTATGATTTAACATGGTTGGTTTTAGTTGATTTTAGGATAGTTATGTGAGATTAATTGGTTTTGGTGGTGGAATCACTAATTCAGATGGATAGATGCAGGTCTGTTTACTATTGGGCTAATGGAGTCAATGTATCAAGAAAAAAAAATAGGATCAAGGTCTAAATTAAGTTTTCATTGGGCAAGATAGCTGAGCTGATTTAGATCTTTAGGCTGAATGATGAAATGGTTTCAATCGGGATGAGAGAGTAGTTAAGGATTCTTAGATCCAGATAATGAGTGAAATGACAGAGGTCAATCGAAACTAGGGAGAAATTAAGAATTCCCTACTCTAGATATTAGAAGAAAACATGTAAATGAAATAACAGTTCAAGATAGAGTGTTTTTAAACAAATTCTGAATAAAACTCCTGTTATACATTTAGATTCATAAAAAATTTAAGTATGTGAAAAAAATTAAGAGAATAACAAGGAACAGTTGAAAGTACTTCACTAAAATGGCTAAACACATGAATCCAGTAATATAATGCCTTTATTTCTCAATCCAATCTGCTGACTTGAAAATGGTACAAAGAACCCTCTGGTTCAGATCAATACATTTATAGAAATTTTTAGTAATCCAGAATCAACCCTCACTACTTCGAGTTGTGAAGTATTTATACAAAACTATTACAAAATATCCTTAGCTGACTTAGGAATTATTCAAGGAAAAATAAATATCTTCATGCAAGAATATAGAGACAACTATCTAACTAATGAAATATGTCCCTTCTTTTATTGATTTGTTGTTTGCTTTATTGATCATTTTGCTGCTTTCTCTTTCACTGTTTCTCAACGCTGGCTACTGTTGAGTGTCTTGTACGATGGATGCTTTTACTTTCAACTCTGTCTTTCACCTGATACACTTTAAACTCTGATACTCTTTAAACTATTACTGCTCTATTTTTACTTACTGTTGTGTTTTAATTTTAACCTTTTACTGCTCTGTTTACTGTTTTACCTTTCAAAGTAAATCAGTCAACTTCTCCCAATATTTTGCATCTAGTAATTTTATCTTTACCATTCTTCTCAATATCTCATCAGCCTTTGTATACTTTGCAAAATTGGGCCTGTTAATGAATAAATGTTTTACCTCATGCCGGAGATAAAAAAGGTTTTCAAAACTCTAATAGAGCACTTTTCCTGTTGGAATTCCCTTCAAGGATGAACTGTTGGCTTGTTCCTTTGCCACTTATCTGATTTTTCTACCATAATCCTCATGTTTCATCAACCTATCATTGATAACCAGAGGATTAGGTAGACCTTTCTGCCTCAAAACATCAAATTTCACCATAAATCTGGTAATGGCAAGCTACATGTTCTAGCGCTTTTCTTCCAGTTGTATCATTAAGTTATTTTTAGAAATCACCTTTATAACTTCAAGAATTATCTCTGTTCTATCACTAATGTCAATTTCCTCTAATTCCTACTTGTTCTTGGAATTAAGAAACTTAATGATTTCATTTGCTTCCTCAGGCTTCTTACCAAGTTCTTCATTGATTTTCTCAATGGATTAATTTTATGCTTTGATTAAATCCTTTTGATAAAATATAACTTGAATTCATGGCCAAATATCATTGACAGAGTCAATGATATTGGCCCATAGTTGTTGCTTGGCTTGAGCAAGTGGTTCTTTTAATGTCAGTTCTTTCTCTAGCTTCTGCACTTTCTCTCTCAATCTATTTGTTTTCTACACTTCATTCTTCTGCATGATTTGAAATAGTTTCTTTTCATCCTCTAGAATTTTTATTTGATATTTAATTCTGTTTATTTCATTATTTTGTATGGAAATTTATTGCATTGCTTTTACTAGTTTACCTGCTTCATCACTTGGCTGTACTGATGTTGTAGATGATTTTGTTGCTGAAGTAGTTGCTGATGTAATAAGCAGTGTTGTAGCTATTGGAACTGATGGAGCTAATGATTCTTATTAGGTATAAGGAACAAATGTAGTGACTATAGGAATAATAGTGATAGGGACTACTTCCTTGATGGTTTCTTTCTCCTATACTAACTTATCCATTTCATTTTCCATTTCTTTCAACTGGGCAGTTAGCTGAATGTACAGGGGTCCCCTAACTACATTTTTGATATATATTTTTGTAGTAATTATTATAGCGCAGGGGCTTTGGGGCAGGTCAAAGCCCCCAATGTTTTGTAATGGCTGAAAGGATAGACCTAGAGTCCGCAAACCATAGTTTGCGGACCACAAGATAGCGCAGGATATGATGATATAAATATATAGATAGTTTGAGTCTAGAAGTAAGAAAAAAATATGGATTCCAAGTACAAACTATTGATATCTATTTTGGGTGGTATTGGGCAAGGAATCCTGCTGGCTGTGTATGTAGAGATCCTTAGTACTGCTGTGTGCAGACCCTGTTGACTATGTCCACGGGTTGTGACTTGGGGATGTACTGAATTTTTAAATTATTAATGAATGCGGAATCTGTTGAAATATCTTTCTGTTATCTATAGTAGCTGCAGTTTCCATTGAAGTATCTTTGTGTTATCTGAATTAGCTGCGAGTTTGTCTGTATTAACTAAATTAATTGCGATTGGTTTATTCTATGATGATAATTACTGATGCGCACGTGGATGCGAAGGTGTTTCTAATATCTGCTTAATAATAGTAGCTTTGTTTATGTTTACATGATGTTTATGAGGTTATAAGCTTCAGTTTCTATATTATTAAGGGCCCGGTAATAAGATTTCTTATGTGCGAACCTGATAGATCTCATCAGGACTACCTTCACTACCCACTTTCTCCCAGGGTGCGGAAACCTTGTTCCAACACCCACCCATACTACCTTAGGTGAGACCTTGCCTACGAAAGTAGGTCATTTTTGAAAGGGCCAATAGTATAGGGGTTTGTTGGCAAGCCTTAATGTTGAAACTGGGTCAAGACCCCTTAAGCCAAAAAATGGTTCCATTGCCAAGACCGGGAGCATTTTGAGAGAGAGGTCAGGTAATTCCATGAGGCCGTTGGAGACCTGAGAAATTGGAGCTCGAAGACTGGTTCAAAAAATAGATTTAGGAATTTTATATAAATGCGAATCGCAGCACAAAGCTAATAGCTGAAAAGTGGAAGAAAAATATATTTTCACAGAAGTATATGAAATTTTCTTTGTAACTTTCACACACGAGCTACAGGAGTGGCTAGCAAGGCTAGTAGAATTCCAAACGTGTTGGAAAGACGATCAGGTTATGTAGTGGACCCCTGAATTGATTCAGCAGTTGGAGAAGGCTGAAAACACAATCACTCAGATTGTAGATCATTGGGTGGATAGTGTGCTAGGGGGATTTGTAACAGAATTCGTAATCGATCAATTCATATCCTATTCAGAAGTTGAGTAGAGGTTTTTCAAAGGATTCCGAGGTAAGATCTTGCGAACATTGCCGCTACTAATTAAAATATTATTGTGCGAAAAAGGCATTTTTTGCAGCCGCACCGAATGAATGACCTCTGATCAGGGTGAGAGTACAACACGAAGTGGTAAGTACTACCGAGTCAAGAGAGAAGGGGATAGACCCATCTATATCCCCTTAAGAGAGCCATCTTCACACGCAGGAAATAGTCCTCCAGCCACACCATCGTCAAATTAGCATAAGGGAAAGAACTCCCCTACCTCTCCGCCACTACCGAAAGAAGATATGGCCACACACATGAAGCTGCCCACCTTCAAGGGTGTGGGAGATGAAGACATGGAACGATTTTTGTTCATAGCAGAATTAGTATGGACTGCCCAAAATGTTTCTAGCGATGCTGTAAAAAGGGCGCAACTATCCCTCATCTTTGAAGGAAGGGCCCTGGATTGGTTCATGGGGTACATAGGCCAACATGTGGATCCATCGATACAAGAAATTAAGGATGCTTTAAAACAACAGTTTTGGAAGCCTAAGTCCTACGCTCAACTGGTGGTTGACTTAAAAGACTTTAAACAAGGACCCACTGAGTTAGTATGTGAGGTTGATCAGCGGCTAAAGAAGGTTATCAGTGATGGGGAATTTAAGTATGAGGATAGATAGCACAAGGAATGGTTCATTTCCATGCTATTACCTCACCTACGCAGGCCTATGGGATAGCAAGCGATTGATACACAAGAGAAAGCCTTGGAGATTGCCATGAAGCTATAAGCTGCACCAAGAAACGATGCCCAGTTTGGGGTACAACAGATCTAGGGATAGCTAGAGGCAATGCACCTCGAAATATATAATTTACGAAAGGAGTGAGGAAAATAAGCTAGTCCAGACGTATGGTGTATAAGATGCAGGGTGTCAGGCCACACCAAGGATCAGTGCCCTCTGCTGGAAGACTACATGCAGGCTAGGGGGCCCAATCCATTGCACCCTAAAGAGGCTGCGAGACCAAGCGGTCCCACATTATGGTGCGTTGACTACAGCGTAGCTAGGCTACATGATACCAACCACTGCCCTGATATTGGTGCCTATGTTCTAGAGTTGAAGCAACAATGGTGTCGATTTTGCTCATATTTTGACATGACGAACACAATTGTCAGACATACGACTTAATGATAGACCGAGGAAACTTGTATAGGGTAAAAGATGACCCTTCATCATCACTATCTCCCTCGGGACGAGGAGGCTCCCCTGCCAGAGGTCAGGGGGAGGGAGAGGCGGAAGTGAAGGTCGGGGAAGAGGTAAATTGATATGTTATAATTGTGGAGAAGTAGGGCACTTCACAAGGGAATCTCTGAACCCTACACGAAAATCTTGCAGATATTGTAGAAAATTGGATCATGTGATCGAAGATTGTCGAGTAATGATAGAAAATATGCAGGAAAAACATCAGACACCAACACAAAATGTACAAAGGGTTAAGGTAGAACCACGTGATGAGGGACCCAGTATTAATGTCATTACGTGCAGCGGCATGGCTACTAGAGGAGCTGAGGAAAGAGCTGCGAATGAACCCCTTATCCGAAAATCCATTATCAAAACATAAAGCTTGGACCTATAGAAGGAGAGTGAAACCTTCCTAGAAGCTCAAAAATACTTTACCAAGAATGAGGCATCTACTTCCAAGGCTCCAACAAACCTAAAAATAGACGAAGAAGTTAAACCATTCCTATAGGTGTTGAGTCTCAAATCTGCATCTTTTCCATACACTTTTCTATACCTTTTTCACTCACCTGAACCTCCCAAGTTGTCAATATCATGTGCAAAAGAGCATTTAACATGGTTTTTAATTATATTTTTGTGTTTGCTATTTGATCTAGATTTTGTTCATTCAGCTGCGGAATCTTGCCACTTTCCGCAGCTGCTGCAACTTTCCGCGGCTATTTTGTGAAACTCTATGCTACAGGTGTCTACAAGGGAAACGAGCCACATGGGCAGGTCAGGAATGACGTGGACATGGTCCGTGTCCTATTGGTTCAAGAAAACTCATCCAAAGAAGCCGCGGTCAAAGGCGTCCACATGGAAGTCAACCATGGAGTTTCATGTCGGCCGGACTCTGTTTCGTGTCACATGAAGATTCATACGGTCGTTTCTAAGCCTGCGGAGGATAAATCGACATCTGTACAGGGCTCCTTAGTCGAATTCAAGCATCCACCTCTCGTAGATTTACTTTCCAACACGGCCATGATCCTAGATCCGTGGACGTAGTGGTCTACGTGCTCTCCACCAGCATGAACTTTAGGAGACAATTATATTTCTTTTGTTATATATAATGCGTTTGCATACGCATATAGAGTTAGTCGATGTTAGTCTCTGTTATCTTTTATTAGTCTGCTCTGTAGTGTGATTACGCTGCACTTGTGCCGTAACATCACCTTTCTGTAATGACTGCTTTTTAATATAAGAAGACTCTGTTTTCAACCGAAATTCGTATTTGAAGATTGTTGCCAAGGCTGGTGTAGAGGGCCCCTGCTCAGCTAAGGTTTTGTGCATTAGTGTATAGTTCTCATTTCGTTTCTTTAAAGTTCATTGTGCCATAATCTATTCATATGTTCATACATTGCATTTGTTTGATTTCTGTTTATAAAATTCAATAATTTCCATTTCATTTCTGTCTTTCATGTTTTATGTTGTTAATCACTGATCAGTGTTCTTGTTTCAGGTTATAGATAGGCAGCCCGGGCATTTTCATAGCTTTTTGACTAATGACATGGAACTAACATTGTTCTGCTGCTAATTTGCTTTTCATAGTTTCTGTTTAATTTCAGTATTCCTTTGTTCATTTCAGTTTTGCTTATCTGCTTCAGTAGTCAAATTTAGATATATTAAGCTGCTCATAACATCTTCAGTTGCCTCCGAAAGCCACAGCTGGACTGATGGTGAGGGATTGTATTATGAAATGTGTAGTTTAGTATTAGTTTCTTTCCTGCAAATTTAGATATATTAAGCTGCTCATAACATCTTCAGTTGCCTCCGAAAGCCACAGCTGGACTGATGGTGAGGGATTGTATTATGAAATGTGTAGTTTAGTATTAGTTTCCTTTCTGTAAATTTAGATATATTAAATTGTGCATGACATCTTCAGTTGCCTCCGAAAGCCACAGCTGGACTGATGGTGAGGGATTGAATTATGAATGTATGGTTTGATATTAGTTTACTTTCTACAAGTTAGATATCAGTTACTCAAGTTGTTTATGGTTACTTCCGAAAATCATAGCTGGACTAATGATGAAGGATCAGAAGATAAATTGATGTAATCTGATTTAGATTTACCTTGTTGCAATTTTGAATTTCTTTAAGCATAGTTTCTTTTTGTTTAGACAGCAGCAAGAATAGTTTAGTTTCATGCTCACTAGTTCACTATTTTTGATTTATTAGACTTACAACATCTTTTCATTTCAGCAGTACATTTTCATTTCCTTTCAAGTTTTGTCATTGAAAATTTCAAATTCCTTTTTAAGTTTCAAGTTGGTAACTCATTATAGGGGATATCATTTCCTTGAACAAATATAACCATACTTGTTTTCATTTTAGAATTTCCATTTCACCTTAGAAAACCAAAAACGACAAAAAGTTAAGAAATAGGTTATCTTGCACATATAGTGCGCCGCACTTCATCAACTTACGATTCCCGGATTGACAAATTAAATGCAGCAATTTAGGACACACTAAATCGACCAAACATTTTGGCGCCGTTGCCGGGGAAGTGTAACTAGGTAGCCAATTTCTTAAAAAAAAAAAAACATAAAATCATAAAAGAAGGGAAAACTTGATAACTTCTTGAAGTATGCTCTCCTCTTGCACCTAGTGTGATCTGGAGGATCAGAAAAGAGAGTTATTGGTTTAATAATTTCTTAAGTATGCTCTCTTCTTGCACCTAGTGTGACCTAGAAGATCAGAAAGAGAATTATTAGCCCAACTTTAAAAAAAAAAAATAATAATAATAAAATAAAAATGACATGCATAGAGCAAGAGATTCTAGGGGAAGGTTTATAGCTAAAGCCAAGAGTTCGATTTTTACAACTCCATCTTCTTCAAGGCATAGACCAGATTCACCACCATCTATCCCTAGCCTTAAGATTTTTGGAAGTCAAGGAACAGCTGAATTAGAAGATTCTCCTGTAGAAGATAAATTTCCTGATGAATACTTGTTTGCAGTAACTATTAAGACCCCTTGGTATGCAGATATTGCTAACTATTTGGTTACAGGGAAACTACCTTCACATTTATTTCCAAGTGAAAAACGAAAAATTATTCATGAGAGTTCAAAATATTCATGGATTTCTAACGAATTGTTTAAAACAGGGCCAGATCTTGTGATCAGAAGATGTGTCAGGGAAGATGAAATGCCTGATATTCTTAAGGCATGTCATGATGAACCATGCGGCGAACACTTTGCAGACAAAAGGACGGCCTATAAAATCCTTTCTTTAGGATATTATTGGCCTTCCCTCTTCAAAGATGCAAAACAATATGTCAAAAGGTGTGAAAGCTGCCAAAGAGTAGGGAAACCTACCCTTTCAAATGAAATGCCATTGCAAACACAGGTACTCATTGAACCCTTTGAAAAGTGGGCTTTAGATTTCATTGGACCTATTAATCCACCATCCAAACAAAAGAAGTATATATTGGTTTGTACTGATTATGTTACTAAATGGGTAGAAGCCAAAGCATTAGTATCTGCTACTGAAAATTCAGTTGTTCATTTTCTTTATGAGGATATTTTTACTCTCTTTGGTGTTCCAAGAGAAATTGTGACAGATCAGGGGAGCCAATTCACATCCAACTTGGTGGAGAAGTTGATGGAAGAATACAAAATCAAGCACATAAGATCTACTCCTTACCATCCGCAAGCAAATGGTCAAGTGGAGTCCACAAATAAAGTTCTTGAAAGTATCATCACCAAAACTGTTCATCTACATAGAAGAGATTGGGCAGAAAGGCTTCCTGAAGCCTTGTGGGCCTACAGAACTACATGGAGGAATACAACAGGACATTCTCCCTATGAACTTGTTTATGGAAAGAAGTCTTGCTCCCCATTGAGTTCCAAGTCAAGACCTTCAAGATAGCAGTTCAGTTGGGGATGGACTTATTAGGAGCCCAAAAGCATAGAATGGAGCAATTGAATGAGCTAGATGAGATCAGACAAGAAGCAATTCTAAGAACTGATCTAGTTCAATATCAAAGAGCTAAATGGCATGACAAGTATATCAAAGAGAAGAAGTTTCAAGAAGGAGATTGGGCATTGTTATTTGATTCCAAGTTTAAAGATCTTCAAGGAAAATTTCAGACTCATTGGCTTGGGCCATATGAGATTGACAAGATCTTTAGCAATGGAGCTGTAAGAATCAAGACCATTGATGAGTTTCAAACTCCTCTTATCGTGAATGGCCATAGATTGAAAGTTTATCATAAGCCACTCTCAAAAGAGGATTTTGTCAAAATGTTTCAAGAAAGTTCTGCAATCAGGCTGGTACAGAAGAATTCTTCTTCTCCACCAACCTAGTTCTTTTGTTCTTTTCAGTTAAAAAAAAAAAAAAGAAAAAAAAGAAGAAGAAGGTATAAGCCTGAAAACCAATCATTGATTGGCAGTCTTATGCAGAAAATATAGGGTGAAAATCAGGAACACCTGACACTCTATATTTTCCAAAAAAAAATCTCTCTTTCATTTCACAAACTTTGTCACCACCCACTCCATTTCATTCCACTTCATTCCATTTCATTTCATTTCCATTTCACTTCATTCCACTTCATTTTATCCATTTCATTCCATTCCATCAATAAAAATCTTTTTCATGACCATTTCCATCTGGTCATTTGTCATTTGTTCATTTCCATACATCCAAGTAATAGCTGTGTCAGTTTCCGCAGCTGACATCTGTTTCCGCAGCTGACTCCAGTTTCCGCAGCCAGAAGCAGATTCCGCAGCTACAACTCTGTTTTCAAAAGAATGTATAGTCAGAAGTTATTTCCATAATCATGAAATAAAATGCAGATGAGAGGATCAAAAATGAAGACATGGAGCATTCAAGACACCATGAAGAGCAACTAGTTGAAGACCAAGGAAAAGGCAAAGATTCCAAAGGTATGAATAAAATTTATTTCAAATAGCATTGAAAAACACATTTTTATATAGTTCTGAACCATGAGCTCTATCCATTATGTGCAATGATTATATTGACAATTCCATAACCTTTCACGATCTCCATATTACCCTCTCGCATTCATTCTCAAAAAGTTTCATCATTAAACCCCCGATTTTCACTCATGATCCAATATCCCACCGGTGACAATGAGACGTATTTGATTTGACCAAGGACTCTTACAGCCGCATAAATTCATAACCGTTGATTGAAACGTGTTCACATTTATTTCGCAGCCACCAAATTTCAAAATGCGGCCGAGTGTGTTATATTCTGTCAATCTCTCAGTCGTATCTTTGTTATGCTCACGAAACCCCTTTCTGTTCTGTCTCACTCCATTCCGTTCATTGTGCTCATTCTCACTCTTGAATATCTACCCACAGTCTCACTCCATTCCGTTTATGGTGTTCGTTCCCATTTTATGATACATTCCCACAGTCATTGTGCTCGTTCCTGTGCATTCAACCGTTCTATTTCCATTTGAACCCTCACGCAGGCAAATTTGTGAAAAGCAGAGAAGAGAAATGGGTAAATTGCTAAGAGCAGAACCGGAAGGACCGAAGTTTATGGAGGGATATCCACAAATAAAGGAGATATTGAAGAAAGCAAAATGGCTGCGTTTTATCCAGAAATTCAGAGGTTATCACAAAGAAGTTACGAAAGCATTTGCAAGGTCGTTTAATGGCTTGGAAGCAGAGATTGGAGACCTTAAGTTTGCGGTCAATGAAGCATCTATAGCAACAGCCACGGAACTTCTTCAAGAGGGTGAGCGTTGGTTTAAAAATAAAAGCATCAATGATGAAGCATGGAAAACAATCTTACGAAACCAAGGTATGGACATAACTGTTTTTAAAAGAGGAATTCCTGTGCATGAATTGAAAGAGGAATGGGCTACTTTGCTGCTAGTTTTTCAGAAATTCATTACCTGTGAAGGCCGGTTTGGGTCCATGTACATGTACCATACCAAGTTACTAATTAATTTTCTAGATAATCAAGCTCTCAATCTTCCATATTTTCTGTTAAATAGCTTGAAGAAAATGGCTGTGACTGTTCAGAAACACTTAGGAGATGTAGAACCACATCTATATCAGCACGGCCTTGTAAAAATATTGATTGAAAATGAGTTAAAGAAAAAGAAAGACACATGGGAACAATTTCTGGTTAGAAATTTCTTTGAGGAACCTCAGGAAATTCCTGAAGGTAGCACAGCAAGAAGGAGTAGAAGAAAAAGAATAAATGATGAAACCCAAATTACTCTTACTCAGGAAATTCCTGAAGGTAGCACAGCAAGAAGAAGTAGGAGAAAAAGAACAATTGATGAAATCCAAAATACTCCTCCTACTACTATGGAAAGAACTGATAGGGAAGAGAGACTGGTAAAAAGGAAGAAGAAGGAAATCAAGGGTAAGAAGCCAATAACACCAAAAGAGAGAAAAACTATTAAGGCCATACATCAAACTCCTTCTTCTGAAGAAGAATATCATCAAATATTATCCGAAAGATTAGTTTATCTTCAAAAACAGTCATCCATGCCCAAGAAGACAGAGAAAGGAAAACAAAAACAAAAGGATAATGTACCACAGCGTGTGAGAAGAAGCAGCAGACTTAAGGGGAAATTGAGGAAAACAAAAATTAAGGGTCCTCATTTCATTGATTTGGGTGAGGAGACATCTGAACAGTCCCCAACTGACCATAGTCCATCTCAGTCAGTTAGTGAACCTGGTTCATTTCATTCTCAGTCAGACATTGAACATACTCCATCCTATTCTCAGCAAGATGTTGATGTAAGCCCTCCTCAGCCAGATTTTAAAAATAACTCTCCTTCACGGCATTTTGGGGACAACCCAATAAAAATGACACCTGAAATAGACCCCAAGCAGCAGGAAGTATATGACTATATAGAGTCTTTGGAAAAGGCAGCTACAGGTCCAAGTACTTCGTCCATTCAGCCTCATACATTGCAGGATGATTTAGTCCAATCACTAAAACAGGAAATTTTTGAGCTAGAGCTTTTAAATAAGCACATCAAAAATGAAAATGAGACATTGAAAGAACAAGGCAAACTGGACAAAATCATCCATGATAATACCATGCTACATTTGGGAATATGGCAGAAGAAGAATAAGAAATTGAAAAGGAAATGCCAGAAGTTGAGTAGAGCACTCGTTAATATCAAATTTAGGTGCTTAATGAAGAAACCCAGAATGTTGGCAGTACCAAGGAAGAAGAGGAGAGGATTGGATGTGTTGGCTGAAGTGTCAAGGCACATGAACTGAAGAAAGATTATCAAAATTTTGGTTGCATGAGGACATGCAACACCTTCACAGTGGGGGTATGTTGAGTCTCAAATCTGCATCTTTTCCATACACTTTTCTATACCTTTTTCACTCACCCGAACCTCCCAAGTTGTCAATATCATGTGCAAGAGAGCATCTAACATGGTTTTTAATTATATTTTTGTGTTTTCTATTTGATTTAGATTTTGTTCATTCAGCTGCGGAATCTTGCCACTTTCCGCAGCTGCTGCAACTTTCCGCAGCTATTTTGTGAAACTCTATGCTACAGGTGTCTACAAGGAAAACGAGCCACATGGGCAGGTCAAGAATGATGTGGACATGGTTCGTGTCCTATTGGTTCGAGCAAACTCATCTAAAGAAGCCGCGGTCAAAGGCGTCCACATGGAAGTCAACCATAGAGTCTCATGTTGGCAGGACTTTGTTTCGTGTCACATGAAGATTCATACGGCCGTTTCTAAGCTGCGGAGGATAAATCGACATCTGTACATGGCTCCTGAGTCAAATTCAAGCATCCACCTCTCGTAGATTTACTTTCCAACACGGCCATGATCCTAGATCCGTGGACGTAATGATCTACGTGTTCTCCACCAGCATGAACTTTAGGAGACAGTTATATTTCTTTTGTTATATATAATGCGTTTGCATATGCATATAGAGTTAGTCGATGTTAGTCTCTGTTATCTTTTATTAGTCTTCTCTGTAATGTGATTACGCTGCACTTGTGCCATAACATCACCTTTCTGTAATGACTACTTTTTAATATAAGAAGACTCTGTTTTCAACCGAAATTCGTATTTGAAGATTGTTGCCAAGCCTGGTGTAGAGGGCCCCTGCTCAGCTAAGGTTTTGTGCATTAGTGTATAGTTCTCATTTCGTTTCTTTAAAGTTCATTGTGCCATAACCCATTCATATGTTCATACATTGCATTTGTTTCATTTCTATTTATAAACTTCCATAATTTCCATTTCATTTCTGTCTTTCATGTTTTATGTTGTTAATCACTGATCAGTGTTCTTGTTTCAGGTTATAGATAGGCAGCCCGAGCATTTTCATAGCTTTTTGACTAATGACATGGAACTAACATTGTTCTGCTGCTAATTTGCTTTTCATAGTTTCTGTTTAATTTCAGTATTGCTTTGTTCATTTCAGTTTTGCTTATTTGCTTCAGTAGTTAAAATTAGATATATTAAGCTGCTCATAGCATCTTCAGTTGCCTCCGAAAGCCACAGCTGGACTGATGGTGAGGGATTGTATTATGAAATGTGTAGTTTAGTATTAGTTTCTTTTCTCCAAATTTAGATATATTAAGCTGCTCATAGCATCTTCAGTTGCCTCCGAAAGCCACAGCTGGACTGATGGTGAGGGATTGTATTATGAAATGTGTAGTTTAATATTAGTTTCTTTTCCGCAAATTTAGATATATTAAATCGTGCATGACATCTTTAGTTGCCTCCGAAAGCCACAGCTGGACTGATGGTGAGGGATTGAATCATGAATGTATGGTTTGATATTAGTTTACTTTCTGCAAGTTAGATATCAGTTACTCAAGTTGTTTATGATTACTTCCGAAAATCATAGCTGGACTAATGATGAAGGATCGGAAGATAAATTGATGTAATCTGATTTAGATTTATTTTGTTGCAATTTTGAATTTCCTTAAGCATAGTTTCTTTTGTGTTTAGTCAGCAGCAAGAATAGTTTGGTTTTCATGCTCAATAGTTCATTATTTTGATTTATTAGACTAGCAGCACCTTTTCATTTCAGCAGCACATTTTCATTCCCTTTCAAGTCTTGTCATTGTAAATTTCAAATTTATTTTTAAAGTTTCAAGTTGGTAAATCATTATAGGGGATATCATTTCCTTGAAAAAACATAACCAAACTTGTTTTCATCTTAGAATTTCCATTTCACCTTAGAAAACCAAAAACGACAAAAAGTTAAGAAATAGGTTATCTTGCACATATAGTGCGCCGCACTTCATCAGCTTACGATTCTCGGATTGACAAATTGAATGCAGCAATTTAGGACACACTAAATTGACCAAACAATAGGGATGTATGAATTTTCTACGCAACCGGAAGGCAGTAGAAAACCTTAAAGCACTTATAGACAACTGCACTAAAAAAAACTGACCCTCTAGCAGAAGTTAAAGATGTTCACAAACTTTACAAGCATAAGAAACACATTGGTCGGGAAATGCAGCTAACTGCACATATTGACGATTATGAAATGGATCAGGTCATCTTGAATCAAGGATCCAATGCGAATGTCTTGCCCAAGAAGACGTGGCAGAGGATGGGAGAACCAAAGCTATAATGGTCCACTATATAGCTGCGCATGGCTGACCAACAGAATATCATACTGTTGGGGAGACTATCAAAGGTTATGGTAGATATTGCAGGAGTTAATGTATACATGGATTTTAAGGTAATTCAAATTGTAGAAGATGCGGACCCTTATCCTGCACTCTTAGGATTGATCTGGGCTATAGACATGGGAGGCATTATAAACTTGCAGAAAAGGAGCATGGTTTTTGAGAATGAGGGTACGAGAGTAATAGTCCCTCTAGACCCAGCAGAAGGGGAATGGTATACAGAACCTTTATGCGAAGAAGACGACATGGAGCATATCTATAAACTAACTGCAGAGGATGAGGATTGGATTAATCCTATGGCCGATGGCGTACTTTTCTAGGAGAAAGACAATGAATGCCTCTCTGACTCCGATGGGGAGATCAAAAATTGGCAGAACTGGTTGCATGACGTATCGGCGTTGTGGTGTCTTAGGATCACAAAGAGCTTCTGGTGTATCTCCTTAGAGGTAAGAGAGCTACCTTACTTTGATTATTCTAGTAGTATTAATGATTTTCTTAGAGCATTAGAAGCATAAGTCACAAGGGAACGACGAATGTGGGTGCTTAACCTAGCCATGCATGTGATGCCTGCGTGGTGATGGGAAAATCATAAGGATACTTTTCAAGATTGGGAGGAACGTTGCAAGATGATGATCCTATGGTTTGAACCCCCGGTTCAACTACATATGGAGACTTTCCTTGGAAAAGGAGACCCACACAAGCACTTTTTTGCGTAGATGGAGGTGTGGTGCAAAAGGACCAAGGATTAATGGGTCCACCTGTTCATTCATGCCTTGGGACCAATCCCCACCGCATGGTATTTGGATGCAGAGCTACATTAGCGCACCTGCCACTGGGAGACCATGAGGGATGATTTTGTGGGGACATTCGAGTTGATAGGCGGAACTGCGGAATTAGATGATGGCTTGAAGGATATCGATACCCTAATATTTGATGAATCACGCCCTCATGTGGAGTATGGGGTACCAGCTTGGGATACGCAGATGCAAGATATTGCTAACTATCACAATCTATCAGTGGAGGAATGTGACGAAGACTCACGAAATATCACTATCCCAGAATCGGAGGGGGAACGAGCAGTTGTTGGACCCCCACTGCAAATCGTCGATGTGATCATGCCTCATAAGCTAAGACAAGTCAACATTGGAACATAAGAACAGCCTAAGCTAGCTAGAATTGGGGACTACTGGAATTACGATGCCGTTGGGAAAGTCGCAGAACTTCTCACGGAGTACCAGGACATGTTCCCTAGGAAATTCTCAGAACTCAAAGGTATTACAGGGGACCTGGGGTCATGCGAATTACTTTAAAACCAGATGCATGCCCTGTTAAGCAACAACCTTACCGATTGAGCCCCAAGTATAAGCAGAAATTCAAAGAAGAAATCGACAAAATGCTAGTCGCAGGTATCATCAAACTAGTAGAACATTCAGATTGGGTAAACCATATGGTGGTCCAAGAGAAAAATAATAAAGGAGAAATAATAATCTGCGTTGACCTGCATAAGCTGAATGATGCCTGTGTACATGATCCCTTCCCTATGCCATTCTCTGATGAAATTCTTGATAGGCAGGAAGCATACTCCTTCACTGACGGGTTTTCGGGCTACCATCAAATCAGGATCACACCTTAATATTGTAGCAAAAATATGTTCACCACTGAATGGGGATCCTTCTAGTACACTGTCATGCCATTTGGGCTCAAAAATTCCCCTGCCATATTTTCATGGGTAGTAGTCGTAGTATTCAAGGAATTCATTCTCAAGTTCTTGGAAGTATACTTTGACGATTGGAAAATATTTGGATTGTTAAAGAAGCACGTCTCGAACATGCACATGATGTTGGATGCCTGTAGAAAGCACCAAATTTCCCTAAATATTAAGAAGTGCATGTCCTCCGTGCCTTTTGGGATCTTGTTAGGCCATATAGCCTGTCAGCAAGGACTGATGGTTGACCCCGCCAAATTTGCAGTGATCATCAATTTAGCAGTCCCCACAACTGAGAAATAGTTTCACTCCATCCTCAGGCACACAAGCTATTATAGAAAGTTAATTCAATGGTATGCAATGATCACGACACCCATGGAAAAGTTGTTAAAGAAGGATGTATCGTTCTTTTGGGATGCGGAGTGTCAGAAGAGTTTTGAGCTACTCAAGGAAAAAATGGTCTCTGTAGCTATCCTCATATTTCTGGACTGGACGAAGGTTTTCCATGTTCATGTAGATGCTTTGAGGATCGCCCTAGGAGTTGTCCTTATGCAGCCCGGGGATGGGGAAATTGACCACCCAGTTGTGTTTTCTAGTAGAAAAATCTCTAGCGTGGAGCGTAACTACTCCACTATGGAATGTGAAGGGCTCGAAATGGTGTATTTCTTGCATAAATACCGATATTATCTGCTGTGAGGGCACTTCAAGATGTTCACGGATCACTCAAGTTTGAAGTACCTCGTCAATAAGCCTATGTTGGGGGGTGGGGGGGGAGATTTGCCAATGGTTACTACTATTTCCAGAATATGACTTTGAGATAATTGTGAAGCTAGGGAAGTTGAATGTTGGAATAGACCACTTGTCCCAAATCGAGAGTGGTGAAGAACCAAACAACCTAGAGGAAGGATTGACCGATGCGCAGTTATTTTCTATCAAGGTGGTTGATGCGCACTTTGCCGATATTATTCAATTCTTAACTATGGGGATGGAACCTATAGAATATTTGGTACAACAAAAGAAAGAACTGGTAACCCGCGCAGTTGACTTTACCATCATCGTGAGCCTCTTATATAAGCTAGGAGCTGATGAGGGCCTACGGAGATACATACTGGAGCATGAAAGAAAATCCATTCTAGCAGAATCCCATGGAGGCATAGCAGGAGGTCTCTACGCAAGAAAAGTGATGGCGTAGAAGATCTTGCGAGTTGGGTTGTGGTGGCCCACACTGCATAGTGATTCTCACGGCTATTATAGAGCCTGCGACAGCTACCAAAGGACAGGAAGACTGTGGTGCAGGGATGAAATTCCCTTAAAACCACAGGTGGCCCTGCAGGCATTTGATAAATGGGCGATAGATTTCATTGGGCCCATCAACCCACCAGGTAAGAAGATAGGTTCCCACTACATCCTCACTGCGGCTGATTATGTAACCAAATGGGTGGAAGTGTAATATGTGAAGGAATGTACCGTAGATACTGATGCGCACTTCATTTTTTAGATTCTAACCAGGTTTCGCTATCCGAAGATATTGATGAGTGATATAGGTACGCATTTCATTAATGACAAAATACAGGCTTTGACCGAGGAGTTTCGAATCCACCATGAAAAAAGTACCCCATATCACCCGCAGGAAAATAGAACAGTAGAAGCTTTTAATAAAATTCTGGAATGGGCGCTTACCAAGGTCTGTAATGTTGATTGAAGTGATTGGGATGTGCACATCCCGTTGGTCCGTTGGGCCTATCGGACCACGTTCAAGAAATTGACTGGGAAAACACCGTTTCAGATGGTTTATGGAAAGGGGGCCATTATGCCCTTGGAATATAACGTTCCTAGCTTGCGCATCATGACCTTTACAAACATGGTGAAGCCAGATATCTTGGAGGAATGCTTAGCGCAGCTAGTCACCTTAGAAGAAGATTGATTCATTGTTAAATTTCATAAGCAAGTTCAGAAGGCCCAGGAAAAAGCCTGGCACGATAGGCATATCCGAAAAAATTCGTTTACACAAGACGAGCTAGTACTATTATATGACAACCAGTTTGCGCGACACCTTGGTAAACTCTGCCAACACTGGTTGGGACCATATATCATAAAAGAAATTACGAATGGTGGTGCTGTGAAATTGCCTACGCTGCGTGGGGACCCCCTGCCAGGATATGTTAATGGCAGTCATCTAAAACCATACCGAACCAACTCGAGTCAGACCAAATCACTAAATGGTTGGAGTAGTTGTATTGGGATGGATCCGAGAAGCAGAGGGCCACATTGGCAGGCCCGTTATACGCGTAGGGGTCGGCTGCAGGTTAGGGAGCTAGGGAAGGTGTGTTGGGCATGTAGGGGTAATACAAAACTACGAAAAATAGCCATTGGAACAGTACCGTTGGGTAAAAATCCAACTTTACCATTGAAAGGAGTGGGAAATAGGCAATTAATGCGGTGATTCTAGAGGATTTTTTATCGTTTCCGTGATGGTAAGTTTTAACTAAGTTTAACCTGATTTTTGTCCATTGTCCAAAGCTATAAATGGGAGAGGGCAACACAGAATTTGGTTCCACATGTCCTAAAAGTTTTGTGCCTTGAAAATTTCGGTAACTATTGTGTTGATCAGTGGTTTTCATTGATGTCAACCCAATCAGCACCAGGGGCTACCCCAATATTGCATGGGAATTTTGACCTACCAAATTATGATATTCTGGGTCAAGAATTCTTTTGATGGTTTCTACTTGTCGAGATGCTTCCGTTGATATATGGCACGTCATGTAATTCTTCACGGTTTGAGAGATATTCATGTTTGAAGTTTGTAACCCTAGTTAATGGGCTAAAACCCCATGGGGTTGTAGCATGGTTCATTGAAAAGTCAATAATTAATAATTTTTAAGCTCCTAAAATCCCTCTCATGTTCACTTGTTGAAGCCCCTCTCAACCTAAGCATTTATAGAAATTCTGATCCTCATATCCTCATTATGTAGGGATTTCGCTACCTCACACAGGTCATTGTGGAATTTTCACTCTAAATTTTTTTTCTACGAAGGTTCAAAAGCTAAAAATTTTATGAGGCAAAGATGAAAGCCTTAAGAAGCTCCTGTAAAAATTTCAGATCAAGGTGCACAATATTTTCGGAGATATGATCTGTGGAAGTGAGTGTTTTTACAGGCTCCTGAACTTTATCTCAAATAAGTGACCTTGGGAAAATTGTCATAACTCTCTCTCTGAGTATCGGATTGGAATTATGAAAAAAGTGGCAGATAATGCATAGACTATAGTTTACGTTGTATCAATTTCAGAGCTGAATGAAGAAACAATGACACGTGGCACACTGTACAAGTTTTCTCTTCTAAAACAGTCCATAATTAGGTCATTGTGAGGGATTGGTCATAACTCTCTCATGAAGAATCCAAATTTAATCAGAAATGTGGCATTGGAAAGAAGACTCAGAGTAATACTACAGAGCTGAAAATCACATATTGGGGAGTGGAAATAACAGAGACACACCAGATTCAATATCGAGATCCTAGAAGGCAAGAAAAAGCTAGATCATTTGTTGTCTAGGGCTGCAAAGGACCATACTTTCTAGAGCAACAAGAAAAGCAAGGTGAATCAGAGGGTAGAATGAAAAGAGCATCAATTAAGTTGCGTAACTACAGAAAGAAGTCTAGCACATGAAGTCTTCAACTGGGTAGCACTGCATACAGTTACTGTAAAGGTATCATTGTACTAAGTCATTGTAAATGCATCATTGTAATAATTGTACAAGTGTCTCTCTACCAAGAGTTGAAGAGGTGGTGTCGGGAGGTCTAGGGTCAGCATTAGGTGGTTGTGTCATAGTTGATTTTATGGTCTAGTGTGTCTTCTTCTTCTACATCATTCTATATCATTGTAAAGTGGAGCATTTTCCCTGGTACGAAAGTCCATTCTTGTTTTATTCTTCTATAGGGTGGTAGGGTGGTGCTAGGTTGGTGCATGAAATCACCAACATGTTCAATCCTATGAAAAATTTAGGGTGGTAGGGGGGCGCTAGGGTGAGTTGTAGCTCATTGGGTGTTGGGGCATTCGTTTAGTTGAATACTGAATAATCTCGGGTGTTGGAGCTTCCATCCAGTGGGAGCTAGAGAAGAATGATTTTCTAGATTCTAGGAAGTTGGAGCTTTATTTTCGATTGGAGTTGAATATGAAAGAGTTATTAGAAAATAATTCAGGTGGTTTTTGTCTCGGAAAGGGTTTCCACCTTAAAAACTATGTGCATTTTTGTTCCCTTTTTTTACTGCTATCATTTTACAAACACTGACAATAATTGAAGATTAAATAATGCTCTAATTGAAAGGAATGCTGATTCACCCCCCTCCCCCCCCCCCCTCCTCTCAGTATTTCCAACAATTGGTATCATAGCTTGGTTCCTTCAATAGAAGTTTAACAGTTGGAAGGAGGTCATGGAGCATACCAAGAATGGTGTACCTTTGTTCAATGAAAATAATTATGCACTATGGAAAGGAATAATGGAGGTCTATCTCTTGGCGCAAGGTTACGAAGTATGGGACACTATTCAAAATGGATTTACATCAACTGCGGATGAACAAGGTAAGAATAATTTGGTAAATGATGCAAAAGCGAAGAATATTATTATCAGTGGACGTATTGAATCTGCTTATCATAAGGTGTTGGCTTGTAAAACCACCAAAAATGTATGGGAAAAGCTTGAGAATATATATGCAGGTGACTCAAATGTCAAAGAAGCAAAGCTTCAAATCTATAGAGCAAAATTTGAGCAACTAAAAATGAAAGAAGATGGAAACATTGCTGTATACTTCCAATACGTTGATGAAATAACCAATACTCTGGAAGGATTGGGAGAGATAGTTGACTAGAAGACTATTATGCAAAAGATTATTAGAACGTTACCAGGGAGATTCAACCCAAAGGTATCAGTCTTAGAATACACTGTAAATCTGGACAAACTCAGAAAAGAGGAATTACATGGAGTTCTCATAGCATATGAAATGAAACTTGATGAAGAAGAGGGTACTTCGCATCTAGAAACTGAGTTCGTTGCATCTAAGAAAACCAATAAGGACAAACAACCTTCAATTGAAAAGACATGCACCTGCAAGTGTGAAGAAAAAGGAGATGATGAAGAAGGTGTTTCAGATGAATAATATGCTTAATTTATGATAAAACTAAGAATTGGTAAGGGAAAATTCCAAGGTAAACTTCCATTGATATGTTTCGGCTGTGGTGAGGTTGGGAATTTCATAGCAAAATGTCTGAACAGAAGTGATGGCAACTCTAAATGAAATAAATCCTTTAAGAAATTCAACAAGAAATAAAAAAAGAAAGGATCCAAAAGGAACTTTCTCTCTAAATAAGATAGCTCATCATCCGATGAAGACAGTGACAACAAAGAAGAAGCCAATGAGAGAGTATTGTTTATGGCCAAGCATAATAAACAAGGGGTATCGAACAATGAAGATGAAGGGTTGACCATAGAATAATTTTCTAAGGAGGAAATCAGGCTTATAAAAGAGCTCAAGGCTGAGAAGATTCATTCCAATAACCTTGAAGAACAACTTCAAGGTCTCAAAATTGAAGTCGAAGAACACAAATGTATTGAAGAGTCACTTCAAAAGAAGTTGGAAGAAAGAAACCAAGAAAGGGAAGCATTAGAAGATGAAGTAGTCTCCCTGCATAAGGAAGTGAAGAAGGGAAAAAATGTCCAAAACTATGCCAATAGCTCAAGGGCATTGGAAGAACTCATCAACAATCAATGATCTTACAACGACAGAATTGGCCTTGGTTAAAAAGAAGAAGAAGCATGACCTTCTACAACAAAATGCAATGAACCTATGAGATCTGACATGCATGTAGACTTCATTGGACAAGATTCGAAAGAAGATCCTTGGAAGATGATTCCTCGATGAATATTTCCATCCAGGTTCCAACATATTTTTCATGGATATTTTTATTCATGTGGAAAATTTGGTCATAAATCTGTAGAATGTCGCACGTACCCTAGGAACCAATACAATTCCAAGAGATCCTTCAAATATGAACCTTCCAGAAAAAAGTCAAGCAGAAAAAAGTCCAATTTAAAACAAAAGAACACTTTGCATCAGATCCATTGGAATTGATACATACTGATCTATGTGGTCCTGTGAGAAAAAAAGGCTTAGATGGAGAATTATATTTCATGTTAATGGTAGATGACTATACCAGGATGACAGCCGTCAGTTTCCTAAAGAAAAAATTTGAAGCATTTGAGTTCTCGAAGATCTACAAGGAGTTGGTCGAAAATGAAACTGATTTGAAAATAAAGTGTCTAAGATCAGATAATGGCAGAGAATTCACTTCAAATTATTTTAGCAATATTGTGACGAAAATGGAATAAAAAGACAATTTTCAACAACACGAACACCTCAGCAAAATGGAGTTGTTGAAAGAAAGAACAAAACCGTACAGGAAATGGGTAGAACAATGTTGAAGGACTCAAAATTGGATGAAAAATTCTAGGTTCAAGCAATTGATACGACAATCTTCATTATCAACTGAAGTCTTCTCAGAAATAATTGCAACAAGACCCCATATGAATTATGGAAAAGAAAACTAGCTAATGTAAAATATTTCGGAATCTTTAGAAGAAAATGTTATATCAAAAGAGAAGATCAAAATTTGGGTAAGTTTTAATCACGTGTTGATGAAGGTATCTTTGTTGGTTATTCACATAAAAGAAAGGCTTATAAATTCTATAATCTAAGACAAAAACATATAGTGAAGAGAATAAATTTTACATTTGACAAACATGGTGTTCTAATGAATAATGATGAGGATCTAGAATCCTTGAAAATTGAGACAGAGGCTGAAAAAGACACAAAGAAAATTCTCGAACAAGAAGCAACTATCAACCAAGAAGAAGTAAATAATGATCATCAAGATATACCAGAACAACAACAAGAATCTCCTCCAAAGAGAAAAAAACAATGGATTCAAAAGAACCATCTATCAAATCAAATCATTGGTTACATAAATGAAGGTCGACAGCTTCGTTCATCACAACAAGCTCTCATTGCTTTTCTAGCATCCTTTGAGCCTAGTAGTTTTGAGGATGCCAACCAGAATGAACATTGGGTAACAGATATGAATGAAGAATTGGATCAAATCGAGAAGAATAACACCTAGGAATTAGTTCCACGACCAAAAGATAAAAATGTCATTGGGAATAAATGGGTGTTCAGGAACAAATTGAATGAAGATGGACAGGTTACCAAAAGCAAAGCAAGATTGGTTTGCAAAGGCTATGCATAAGTGGAAGGAATTGATTTTGACGAAACATTTTCACCAGTTGCCAGAATGGAAGCCATCTGAATGTTTCTCACCTATGAATTTTCAAGAAAAATCAAAGTCTACCAAATGGATGTTAAGTCAACATTTTTGAATAGCGAATTAGAAGAAGAAGTTTACATCGAACAACCTGAAGGTTTTCTACTATCAGAAAAAGAAGGCTATGTTTGCAAGTTAAATAAGGCTCTATATGGTCTCAAGCAGGCTCCCAAAGTATGGTATGCTCATCTTGATGGATATCTGCATCAACAAGGGTTCAAGAAAGGTACTGTTGATAGCAATCTTTATGTACAAATAGATAAAGATAATTTAACAATCGTTGAGGTATATGTGGATGATATAATATTTGGTAGCAATGATGATCAATTAAGTAAGAAATTTTCTACAAATATGCAAAATGAGTTCAATATGTCTTTACTTGGTGAGCTGACATATTTCTTAGGGCTTCAAATATCTCAGCAAGAGAAAGGAATTTTTATATGTCAAGCCAAGTATATCAAGGAAATGCTCAAGAAATTCAAAATGGAATATTGAAAACCCATCCTTACTCCGATGGTAACAGGTTACAAATTGAGCATAAACGACTCATTTGAGGATGTGGATCAGAGTTTGTAAAGACCTATGATTGGTAGTCTTCTATATGTAACAGCCTCCCGGTCAGATGTTATGCAAGCAGTTGGACAAGTAGCAAGATTCCAAGTAGCACCAAAAGAATCACATATTAGTGCCGTTAAAATAATTCTTCGATATCTAAAGGGCACAGAAGAATATGGCGTGTGTTATCCCAAGGGTAACAATCTCATTATTCAAGCCTTTACAGATGCAGATTGGGTAGGAAGCATTCATCATCGTAAGAGTACTAGTGGAGCATCATTCTATCTAGGTGGTTGTCTCATATCATGGTTGAGAAAAAAGAAAACCTCAATATCGTTATATATAGTGGAAGAAAAATACATTGCAGTGGCAACATTTTGTACTCAAGTCCTTTGGATGAAACAAACTTTGCAAGATCTTCAAGTACAATTCAGTGAGCCTATTCCCATATTCTGTGACAACACCAGTGCCATCAGCATCTCCAAGAATCCTGTCATGCATTCAGAAAAAAAACACATTCTGACAAAATATCATTTCGTTAGATAACAAGTCGCTAGAAATAATATCAAACTTGAGTATGTTGGTACAAAAGAACAAATCACTAATATCTTCATTAAACCTTTACCTCGTGAAGCATTTGAATATCTTCCCCAGAAGCTTGGGATTCTCCCAAGTTCTCATTATATTTTCCTTATTCAAAATATAAAGGGGGAGTGGAAGTTTGTGTAGGTCCACAGGATGGTTTTGTGTCAGGGGGAGTTACCATTTGCCATTGATGTCAAAGGAGGAGAGAATGTTGTAGGAATAGGTGTCATGATCGCAAGGAGAGTACTTGTGTTGCCATCAATGCCAAATGGGGAGATTGTTGATCAGTGTTTGTCATTGATGTCAACCCAATAAGCACCAGGGGCTACCCCAATATTGCATGGGAATTTTTACATACCGAATTACTATATTCTAAGTCAAGAACTATTTTCATGGTTTCTACTTGTCGAGATGTTTCCGTTGATATATGGCACGCCACGTAATTATTCACGGTGTGAGAGATATTCATGTTTGAAGTTTGTAACCCCAGTTAGTGGGCTAAAACCCCATGGGGTTGTGGCATGGGTCATTAAAAAGTCAATAATTTATAATTTTTAAGCTCCTAAAATCCCTCCCATGTTCAATTGTTGAAGCCCCTCTCAACCTAAGAATTTATGTAAATTGTGATCCTTATATCCTCCTTATGTAGGGATTTCGCTACCTGAAATAGGTCATTGTGGAATTTTCACTCTAAAATTTTTTCTATGAAGGTTATGAAGCTGAAATATTTATGAGGTGAAGCGGAAATCCTAAGGAAGCTCCTGTAAAAATTTTAGATCAAGGTGTGCAATATTTTCGGAGATATGATATGTGCAAGGCAGTGTTTTTGCAGGCTCCTGAACTTCATCTCAAAGAAGTGACCTTGGGAAAATCGTCGTAATTGTCTCTCTGAGTATTGGCTTGGAATTCTGTAAAAAGTGGAAGATAGTGTACGGACTGTAGTTTTCTTTGTATCAATTTTAGAGATGAATGAAGAAACAGTGACACATGGCACGTTGTACAAGTTAGCTCTACTAAAAATTCCATAATTAGGTCATTGTGAGAGATTGGAAATAATTCCCTCTTGAAGAATCCAAATTGGTTCAGACCTATGGCATTGGAAATAATACTCAGAGTAATATTACAAAACATAAAATCACATATTGGGGAGCTGAGATAAAAGAGGTACACTAGATTCAATATCGATATCCTAGAAGGAAAGAAAAAGCTAGATCATGTGTTGTCTAGGGCTACAAAGGACCAGACTTTCTAGGAAAGAAAGAAAATCAAGGTGCAGTAGAGGGTAGCATGAAAAGAGAAGCAATCAAGGTGATTAACAGTAGCAAGAAGTTCAACACATGAAGTCTTCAAGTGGGCAGCACTGCATACATTTGTTGTAAAGGTATTATTGTACTAAGTCATTGTAAATGCATCATTGTAAAAATTGTACAAGAGTCTATCTGCCAAGAGTTGAAGAGGAGGTGTTGGGAGGTCTAGGATCATCATTAGGTGGTTGTGTCATAGTTGGCATTATGGTCTAGTGTGTATTCTTCTTCTACATCTTTCTATATCATTTTAAAGTGGACCATTTTCCCTGGTACGAGAGTCCATTCTTGTTTTATTCTTCTATAGGGTGGTAGGGTGGTGCTAGGCTGGTGCATGAAGTCACCAATAGGTTGAAGCCTATGAAAAATTTAGGGTGGTAGGGGGTGCTAGGGTGAGTTTTATCTCATTGGGTGTTGGGGCATCCGTTTAGTTGACTACTGAAGAATATTGGGCGTTGGAGCGTCCATCCAGTGGGAGCTGGAGAAGAATGCTTTTCTAGATTCTAGGAATTTGGAGCTTTATTTTCAATTGGAGTTAAATATGAAAGAATTATTAGAAAATAATTCAAGTGGTTTTTTTCCTGGAGAGGGTTTCCACCTTAAAAACTATGTGCATTTGTGCTCTTTTTGTTTACTGTTATCATTGTACAAACACTGATAATAATTGAAGATTAACTAATGCTCTAATTGAAAGGAATATTGATTCACCCTGCCTCTCAGTATTTCCAACATATTGTGCTCTGTTCATGTCTGGGCGTGCTACCCCCTCTAATAGTAGCAACCCCAAGTTTGTCTTCTGAGTGAGAATGACGGTGACCAATCCTGCTATATCTTCACAGACCGTGGCCTCTACTGAGAGAGCATTCGATGAAGTATTGGAGGTCACCCATGAGGTCGAATAGGTCATGTCCACACCAACCAAGAGGAAGCAGGTTAAGAAAAAGAAGAGTAAGGGGAAAGGCCCGGAGCAAGGGTAGTGGAGGACTACGAAATGGGCTGGGGGAAAGCCATGCACCTCCCCTCAGAATGTGCAAACCCCTCGAATAGTGCCTAAGGCACGCTCACCTAACTCGGCGATGCAACCTCTATCTGCACAAGAAGAAGCTCGGCTCACTACCCCACTAACTTGGCTACCACCCTATATTCGTCCTAGAAGACCATCAGTGCACATGCCCAATAATCTCGAGGGTGTGTGGTCCTTTCTGCAAATGTCGTTGACTCCGAGTGAAGTACCCATAATTGGAGATGCATTTGGAAAATTCCTCTCAATTAAGTTCGACGATCACAACCTTGCTAACTTGGAGGCCTTCCCAGATTTGGCACCTGAGCTATATCTTGAAATGGTACTAGAGGATGACGTACTACGGGTAGTACCAATGCCATGGGCATGCAGGTTAGTAGGTTCTGGATTACTAAACTTGCTGTGGATACCTCACTTTGGCCGATACAGTTAAACCTAGCAAGTTGTGGGACGATTACTAGCCCTGATCCATGATAACAGTTTGTGGATCCAGGACCGCATTCCCATCGACACTGCCCTAATTCACCCCACTACTGGTCTCCCCATGGAGGGGCTAGATCCAATGGAGAGTGTTGGCGAGAAGTATGAGCAACAAATCGCCGACAAGGTGCGAGAAGACTACAATTTCGAGTGAAACACCAGAGGGTTCCTGATCAACACCATTGTCGACCCTAGAGTGTGCATGGGTACCCTACTACTGACTTGTAAAATGATGTGAAAGTGTCAGGCCACAACTGTCCCTACTTATGTAATTCAGCTTCCTGGCCGCTACGAAAAGGGGGTCTGCTTTAACTGGTCGTGGTTCCTCTGCAATGAGTTTTTGGAAAATGTGTGCGAGGCTGAGGATCATGGGAAGGCATTCTACTACTCTTGGTTGCTACTCCTAATTGCATTGGTCACATGGGAAGCCCCTGAAGGCTTGGCCCTCCTTGAGCTAGAACCGTACATGTGTGAAGGGGCGTGATACACAAACTTGTGGGATTCCAAGGATGCACAGCGTATTAAGGAAAAAAGGTATTTTGGGTACTATTTCAGAGTGCGCTTGCAGCAGCAATTCACTCTCAGACACATTTGTCGCCAACGGTCTACAAAAAATATAAGCACATCACAAAATTCTAGGTTACAATGCACAATGTGTAGATTCGGGGCCGCAAGGATCCAGCTTGGATGTCGCTCCCTTACATGGTCACCGATGAGGAAATTGATTGGCTCATCGCCACTTGGCCGCCACACTAGAAATTGGGATTCAAGTCAACAAGAACTGACATTGCTAGTACAAGCGCAATTCCGAAGACCACCACCCCACTTGCTACCACCAGGAACTCAGAAGGTCATAGCCCGGAAGGCTCCACCTAGACGAAGGTTCCCCCAGATTCAGCATAGGGTGGGGAATAGGAGTCGCAACAGGACATGGAGGCTGAGGGTCTATATGTGCAGGGCACTAGTTCCCCATATGGCAGGAAGCGGACCGTTGAACCCCTCAAGGGACAGCGAACGAAGCGGCGGACTACGAGGCCCGGAAGGGAGATTTAGATTACTTTAACCGAGGAATATTTGGAACAAATTGCAGATGCAGTCACCCTCGCTTTAGAAGACAGGTGTCTTGCTTTGGAAGAGTAGTAGAAGGCCACAGTCACTGCCTTACAGTCTGAGCTCCAAGCTCTTCATCTCAAAGCCAATACCCTGCAGACGAGTGTGGTTCAAGCAAGCCTACCTTAAGCGACCAACACTGGGCTGATCTCCACGATCGAGAGCCGCCTCTGCCCCTTTCCAGGCTCAGAAATCACTCTAAGTCTTCCTGATTTATGTGCACAAGTCTAGGCCTATGAAGAAGTACATCTAGACTTGGCCCAGCTTCCGCAAAAGTCGTTGCAGGTTCTCCACACTTCCCTCTTTGAGTAAATACAACACAGAGACTGGCGAGTACAATAGCAACTCAGTGCAGCTGAGCAAACCATTGTAGAAAAAACTACAGAGGTGTCTCAGGCACAGGCCGCATGTATCCTTGCCAGTGCGCAGCAGACCGAGTTAGAGTGCATAATCAGTAGACTCTGTGTAGATGTGACCGAAGACATTCTGGCCTCTGCCACCCCCCAGGCTAAGATTGAGGGACTCGTCACAACCCTAAAAGCTTCTTAGAATAAGATCTAGAATGTGAGGACCGAGATGGTGCAGAAGATTACTGCATTGCAAGCTAAGTTACAGTCGGAAACCCCTCCTAAGTTATGTGCCCAGAGAGCTACGCTGGTCACAGAAGCTACGAACACCATCACTGCTCAGATTTCTCAGGGCACCCAATTTCTTGAGACAGCTATGAAGCTTTGGTCTATGGTGCAACGTGACACTCTCCTGTGTGAATTTACCCAAGCACTGCACCAGAAGGAACAAGCATTCGAGCAAATGGAGGCTACAATGACCACTCTTATCCCAGCTCAATGCCTGGCACGTCTGCAAGCTAGCCATGCTCTCAGAGATGACCTGGAAGGGCTTCGCCACAAGAAGAATTTTCTGAGTGACCACCTCAAGCCATGGGCCGATGAAGCCCTCAAAATATCTCAGGACTTGGATGTTGCGGTCAAGCAGCTAAATCAAACTCTAGAGAGTTTCACTGTTGCCACCGAATGACCAACTTCGTAGATGTTGGTGGAAATTGCGTAGAATGCTGCTGCATAGAGCGAAGGAGTGTTGCCCCATCTGGTCGATGCAATCAAGTAGCTCCAGGAAAATATGTAAACCCCACGACTATTATGACTCATTAAGAGTCACAAGATTATGTTGGGGGCCTGTTGGAACAGGGTCCCATAGTGTCATATATATATATATATATATATATATATATATATATATATATATATATATATATATATATATATATATATATATATATATATCTATCTATATATATATATATTGTAGTAATTAGTATAATGCAGGGGCTTTGGGGTATATCAAAGCCCCCAATGTTTTTTAATGGGTCAAAGGGTAGAGCTAGAGTTCGCAAACCATGGTTTGCGGACCACAGGATAGCGCAGGTTATGATGATATAAATAGATAGATAGCTTGATTCTAGAAGTAAGAAAAAAACATGGATGCCAAGTATGAACTATTGATATATGTTTTGGGCAGTATTGGGCAAGGACTCCTACTGGTTGTGTGCACGGAGCTCCTTAGTCCTGTTGTGTGTGGACCCCATTGGTTGTGTGCACGGGTTGTGACTTGGGGTTGTAATTAGATTTTTGAATGATTAATGAATGCAAAATATGTTGAAGTATCTTTGTGTTATCTATACTAGCTGTAGTTACCATTGGAGTATCTTTGTGTTATCAGAATTAGCTACGATTGTGTCTATATTAACTGAATTAGCTGCGATTGGGTTATTCTGTGATGATAATTACTGATGCGCACATGAATGCGAAGGTGTTGCTAAGATCTGCTTAATAATAGTAGCTTTGTTTATGTTTACATGTTGTTTATGAGGTTATAAGCATCACTTTCTATACTGTTAAGGGCTCGGTAATAAGATTTATTTTATGCGAATCTGATAGATCTCATTAGGACTACCTTCACTACCCACTTTCTGCCAGGGTGCAGAAACCTGGTTCCAACACCCACCCATACTACTTTGGGTGAGACCTTGGCCTGCGAAAGTAGGTCATTTCCGAAAGGGCCAATAGTATAGGGGTTTGTTGGCAAACCTTAAAGCCGAACATGGGTCAGGACCCCTTAATCCAACACTCAAGAATGAGGTTCATCATCTCATATTTTTGGTTTGCATCTTGTAATACTTCTTTGGCCTATGGATGTTCAGTAGGAGGAAATTTGAGTTGTTTCTTTAATGCAACAATGTTTGCATTCTTTTTCTTTATGAGAGCATCTGCAAATTTAATGTTAGTGGGATCATATCCCACTTCTATGACCAGCTCTTCTAGAGAATTGATCCTGTTGTCTTTGGCTTGTGAGGAAGCCTTTTCTAGCTTTAGCTGACCTTTGATGTTTTCTAAAGTGTTTTGTAGCTTCTGAACACTCATGGCTTTATTAGTCATGGTAGAGTACAACATTTCACCAGCTTGCTTGTGAAATTCTATCTGGTCTATAGGATGAAGATCCTTGGCCTGAACTTCATATTATGTCTTTTTATAATCAAATGATGTTTTAGGATGCTTCACTATCAGCTATAGGAAAGTCATCTACATATTTCTAGTTTTGTAGTCAAATGCTGAAAGCAACCTTTTTTGGTCACTTGTCTGCTTCCAGTATTGGGTATAAGTGTCTGCTTTCAATGCCTCATTTCTGATCTTGATTTCCTTGTACTTTTGCATGATATCCAACTCTTTATCTTTTGTTTTACTGGATGAAGACACTTCAACACTATGCTAATTTTGAATAATTTGAGTGTTAGATGTTGAAGATTGGTGAGTTTATTCAGAAACTGTAGGAGGTGCATTATCTTTCACCACTGTATCAGTATCAATAATTTCAATAGTTTCAACTTGTTATTCTATAGGATTTAATTTGGGCTTCTTCTTGTACATCAATTTGATTTTTTTTTTCAGTGGCAGTCTGAGCTGAGTATGAACCCTCTTCTCTTTCTCTCTTACAATTCCTATCCTGTAAGACTGGAGTTTGCAGAATTGAATTGGTTTCTGTTGGTTTCTCTAGCTCTTTCAAATTGTTCTCCAACCATTCAGACTGATTGGAGAATTTCTCAATATCTATTTTGGATTCATGTACATGAGGAGTTAACCTAAATTTAATCCTTAGTTTTCTAATAACTCCTAAAGGATCATACTACCATTGGAAGATTTGACTAAACTAAAATTCATGAAAATATTTTTCTGCTTGTGGACTTGCATCTCTACTGTTGCAAATAAAAGGACCAATTTGATTCTTTATCTTAAACTGTGTCTTCTTTTTAGCTGACAAGAAATATATTCCATCAAAGTTAAGGATCTACCTGATATATTCAAGTGCAAAAAACCTCATTGGGAGTTATTTGGGCATCTTACATGGAAATAGATTAGATTCATATACCCTAATCTCTGTGTGATTTTGATAAAGGTACAAATATCCTATCCTACTATGTTTTGATAACTGCAGGAACCTTTTTATATCATCACTGACTCTTCGTTGAATGTTTTTGTCCAGCATGTTGACAATAGGATAAATGAATAGGTCAATAAAGTCTGTGTATGTGAACTTTTTTGAATCTTTCCTGTTTAAGCAAGTCCAAAATATTACTGACTTTGGGTTACCTTCAGCATCCAGCTTCTGAAGGTTTATTGCAAATCTTTCAGCTTGGAAGTATAAGAACATGTGAAATAGAATAGAGGAATACTTGAAGACTCCCTCTTCAGGAATTTTTACAAGTTGTTCATGGATTGTTTTAGCAAGGTACTAGGAAAAATTGAATATGGTAGAAGGAGGCTGACCAGGGGTGAAAACAGAAAGGAAACCTAAGGCTGAAGCATCAACATGCTCATCAGTGAAATAACCCAAAATACAAGACAACATTGTAATGATATGCCTGTTTCTCTTAGAGAAAATAGATGCTGGATAAGGAGGATTATTCTTGGGAGTTTCTACTGCTGAGGGGATGAATATTTGGAATATCTGGAACCTCTTGGGGAAGTCCAAATTCAGATATAAATGATTAAGGATTTCAATAGACAGTGGGGTTTCATCAGGTCTAGACTGAATTTGCAGCATTTGGTTAATTGACTCAGTTGTGATAGTGAATAGAATCTCTTTACTAGGGGTTACAATGGCTCTTTGATCAGGGAAATAACAAGTTTGGAAAATTATAACAACATCTGGACACTGGAAGGTTTGGGGGACTACATACATGGGTAGATTAGACTCCCAAAGGAAGATTTTATCATCTTGGTCAAATGATTTGTCATGGCTTCGGCAGTGGACCTCAAGGAGGTTAAAATCAGTGACAAGGTCACTAATTTTAAAGTCTCTATCTACTAAGGGAGTGTGTTCCACATCTACAACTGGAGGTTACAGGCGATTGACAGTTACAATACCTTGGGAAGCCATTTTAATCAATTAATTACTCTTATGTGATCAATAAATAAGTTCTGGCCTCTTTAAAATACTGTGAAAACATTATTTACAGTGTGCAAAAGGTTTTGAGAGGCAATAGGGGCTTTTCTTTGGTCTACAAAGGCTTTAAAATAGTTCAATTGATTAACTGGTTACTTTCTCGATTAAGAATAGGCTTTAGTATTTCAGGAATACATGGAGAAAACGAAGCTTTTCTGATTGCAGAAGGGGTTCTGAAGTAGCGGAGGTTTTCTGAGGTTCTATTGATATTTATACTGCTTCAATTCGGTTTTGCAGTGGCTTCATTAATAACAGGGTTGAATTCTCATGCAAACATGGCTTAAAACAAGGTCAACAATGATTCTTTAGCTCTAGAATAGGTCGGAAATAACTCTCTTTGCACAAATCTTAAAAGACAATGGTGAAAAAGGCTCGAAAGTGCAATTTTATGTTATTTAAGAAATCAGTGGTTAACTTTAATACGCAGTGTCAAATTTAAATGACAGAGTGGTATTGCTAACGGGTGGAAAACATGCTTGTGGTTTTCACATCGGCAAAAGTTGGTAGGTGGTATTATTTCGGAGGATGTGATACAAGCAAATGTTGCCACGTAACAGGGAGTGGGGCTTCAATAAAAAATCATTTCGCAAGGTCTCGGTGATTTTAAAAGTCAGGCATTCGGACATGCGAAAGTCCTTATTGGCCATTAGATTTGGTCAATCGTGATTTGACGGTTGGGCGAATGAGCGGGATCTGTCAGGAATTTGATAGGCATGGGACCCAGGGTTTTAAATTTAGTGCAATGTAGTTTAATATATATACAATGGACTTATATTATAAGAGGTCGGGACTTAATATTGAGTAGGCCCAGAAATGCATATAGGTGGGGTGATATAATAGTATTATATATTAACTAACATAAGGGTTTGGGGAAATATATATAAGGGGAATTAATATAATACAATTAATCATGGGATTAATATGAATGGGGGGTTAAATGAATATGATGCGGGATTATACACCAAGTTTAATTTTAAAAACTAATATTGGGGAGGGATGTTTCATAGTGGGACCCGATGCATGATTTTAAATAAATACTTAGGATAAATGTATTTTTGGGGTATTTTGAATAAAAAGGAAATTAATAAAGGGATTTTACTTTTCCAAAGGGAAAATGTAATTTAATATAGGGCAAAGAGGTTTTTGTAAGAAAAATGAATGAAGTAATGGAGAAAAGGTAAATATGATGGGGAAGGAGTATTTTTACAAGGGAAAATGAATTTAGAGGGAAATTAGAAAATATGACATGATCAATTTATGCTATCCATGCGTTGTGAAAACTGCTTCTACCTACCCATCATCTACCCTAACATTTTTTCTTCATTTACGTGGGTGAATTTGAGCTTGCAAACCTTTTATCTTTTCTTTTCAATAAGAAAAATATCTAATTCTAACCTTTTGACTTCCAATGGCTCAAATTAAACTATTGAGCTCATTATTATTCTCTACCTAACTACTGATCTACCAAGATTAAATATTTTGGCCAAATCTTTATTCTCTATCTATCAACATGAAATTTAAAGCATGAAAATGTCAAGTCTATTATGTTTGACTATCATGGATTGTGGCATTTTTGACAAGCTGCTCACAATATTATTTTGCAAAGTAAAGTAAAAAGTAGTGGCATTTGAATTTGCATCACTTTCAAGATCTATTTTTATCTCTTATTTCTGGTGGGGTTCATATATTACATTCTTTTTTTATCTTTTTCTTATATAAGTCCTTTGATTTTTCTTTTAAGACTTCACCCTCTTTACATTTTTTATTTTTTAATATGGGAAAACAATTTTGCAGAAAGCTAAGTATGTACATATTACAAGACTAATCATAGTAAATTCAAAATTATGAATCCTATTATAATAGGACCCTAACACCTGGAACTGTCTTCTCTCTATGAATTCCATGCTCTGAACAATACCTATCAAATTATTTTCTGCAATATTCACATCCATTGTATGATCTGAGACACTTCAACTTCTTTCCCGTGTTAATCTCAACCAAAGCTTTCCATTTCTTGAAAGTATCAAATACAATAAATCCAAGTTTTTCTAGTTGCAATAGCAATAAAAGTAACATAATAATAAGAGACACCGAGAGATGATACCTGAGGAGGTCCCCATACATATGTATGCACAAGCTCTAATTTTTTGCTCTTCTTTTCTTTCCCAACTCTAAGAAATATATCTATCTTTTGTTTTCCATAATCACAATTCTTAGAGAAATCCAAATTAATATTCTTCAAACCTGCCAAAAAATTTCTTGAGTGAAGAATATTCATCCCCTTCTCACTCATGTGTCCGAGCCTATGATACCATAATGCTGCATCTACTCCTGTGGAGGTTAAAGCATTAACATAATTATAAATACCATTGCATAAATACAATGTACCAATACTTTCTCCTTTTGCTATTACCAGGGCTCCTTTAGTGACCTTCCAGGTTTTATCTGCAAAAGTTGTCACAAAAAATTCATCGCCTAACTTCCCTATTGAAATCAGATTTTTCTTCAGATCTGGAACATGCCTTACCTCCTTTAATAACATCTGGTTTCCATTATATTTTTTTACAAGAACTTTATCCATTCCAACGATTTTATAGGGTTTATCATCACCCAGACGAACCTGTCCAAAATCTCCTTGAACATAGTCATGAAAATGTTTGTTATCACGTTTGGCATGGAATGAGGCCCATGAATCTACCACCCAAGAATCAATAACATTTTCTAAAGAAATATTCAAATCATCTTATAATGCATCACCTATCAGATTTGCTTCATGATTGTTATCTTATTGTGCGTCTTCTTCTTTTCCCTTTAGAGACTTACAATCTTTCTTTAGGTGTCCCTTCTTCCAGCATTTCCAACACACTATCCCTGATCTAGAATTGAATCTTCCTTTCCTTGATTTACTGCGATATCTTGGGCTCTTTCCTCTTTTATTTTTTCTTCCCCTTGTATCTACACTCAAAGCATTACTCGATGTCTCACCAGAGCTTTTCTGTCACATTTCCTCACTAAGGATGGCACCAACAACGTCATCAAAATTTAAAGTACTATATCCAAAGATAGAGTTACTAATGGCCATACCTAGACCATTCCAAATTTCTAGCAATGAGCATAGAAATAACATAGCTCTGACATCATCATCAAATTTTACCCCTACAAAAATTAAATGACTGGTAATTGTATTAAATTCATTCAAATGGCGAGCAACAAATACACCTTCTGACATTTTCAAAATAAATAAATACTTCATAAGAAATACCTTATTTGAGGTCGAGGTTTTTCCATATAGTTTTGCCAACACCATCATTAAACTCATTGTTGTCATTTCCTTCAAAATATTTAAGGCTATTGACGCCGTGAGGCATAGTTGTATTGTTCCAAGTGCCTTTCTATTGAGAATATCCCAATCTGTGTCTGTCATACTCGACGACTTATTTTTTTCCTGCTCAATGGTAGGTACCAATATTTCTGATACAAATAATATTCCATCTGCATCTTCTATAATGGGTATTTTTGGACATTAAATTTCTCGACCCTAAACCTACCATCTTCCTCCATTTCTCCCACTCAAACTAGGAACCCTTCTTTCCTACGATTTTATCAGCCAAATAGACCCTTGACTTTGATACCAATTGTTAGAAATTTAGATACAACAGAGAAATGGAGCACATAAAAATATGTGGAAATAAAAACATAGAAAACATATAAAACAAGAGAGACACGCATATATATATATATATATGTTTCACCCAACTTTGGCTACGTCCACGGAGAAACAGGCAGTCCTTACTTTATATTATCCATCAAAATGAAGAAACACAACCTATAGAAGATTTGTTGTAATATCATCTACTCTCTCACATGGTCCCCCTTTCTCTTTTTCGCTCAAAATACACACACAATACACATCCACAATACAATACCCACATATGAACTAGGGGGTTGCCTTCTAGGAAAAAAACCCTAAATCAAACATAACTTCTACCGTCAAATCATCTGCCTAATGAACAACACAGATTGACTATGAAATTACAATATTTTACAAGGCAATTTTACATCTGTTTTTAGCTTCGGGGGCACTTCCATTGAACCCCCACCAGGGGGGGTCTCATAAAACCGTCTTCGACTCCCCTTGGACCCCCTTGATGATGATTAAAAAATGGGTGACATTTTCACCCCGTTAAGAATAGGGTTCCAACATGACGATACATCTAAATAAAGAAGATAATCAGGCTCCACACCCAACAAAACCTGGTGAAGCAAAAACAATAATAAGGGTTCTAAATTCTAAGACTAAAGAAGAGTTAGAAGAGCTTGGAATTCAGTACAAGACACAAACCATCTTGGAGGTAAAAAGGATCCATACTAAAAAGAACCTCATGCTACAACTCCTGAATAAATGTCACAATATTGGATCGAACATTCAAAGGTTCCATAAAAATTTTCGTGTGATAAATAGGTTAGGGATACCAAGATTAATTGGGATGGAAGATAAGATGATTAGCTTAAAACACTATCAATAAAAATGATTTATTATTGCACGAGATAAATAAAAATTTACAGGCATAAAAGCAAGCATCACATGGAAGGCTTTTATGGAGCCCATAGATTTTGACTTATTCATCACCCATGAGATCAAACACATATTTTTCATCAAGCCTAGGCTTTCCAAAAATATACTGATGTAGATGAAACATATATTAAATTTATAAAATTTTCTATCCTAAGTGAAGACCGATGTGTTGGCTTGAGGGGTCCTAACCTAGGTTCGGTGTGCAAGGTTTTCTAACAAACCCCTATAATACTGGCCCTTTCAGCAGTGACTTGCTTGCGCAGTTCAAAGTCTCACCCGAAGTAGTATGGGTGGGTGTTGGAACCAGGTTTCCGCACCCTGACAAAGGATAGGTAAGGCAAGTAGAGCTGCACTAGGCCCTGTAATTCCCAGACTACCTTTTTCTGCGCAGGGTTAGTTAAGTCTCTGTTCGCATCCACGTGCGCTAGATCTATAATTATATGATTTTATGACATCAACACAACATTACATAAATAGAACAGAATAGATCCAGATCCATAAACACACTTACACAGATCCTCGCAGGTCAAAGACAGAAAATGCACAATACAACAATTATCAATAATTTGCACAAGAGTACTCACATATTCAATTCTCTATCAATCTTTCTTATTCATTCATTCATCAATTCTTTCTTACAATTCCCTTCCCAACCTGCGCACACAGCAGCAGGGTATGCACACAGCTGGACTTGGATCTCCGCGCACACAGCCAGCAGGAATCCTTTCCCCAAAACCCAAACAGATAGCTTAAACCAAAAATCGCATCAATAGCTCATCATTCTTGTTCTTTACAATACAAAATTTTCCTCTATTTATAACAATATAGCCTAGACTCTCCTATTGTTCGCAAACCATTGTTTTTGGACCCCTGGTTTACCATTTTACCCATTACAATGGTTTTGGGGCTTTGACCAACCCAAAAACCTATGCGCTAGACTAAATCTAATCAAAACTATTCAAAATGGACCAATTTCGCAGCTTGTAGGAGACACTGTTCCAACAGTCCCCCAACACAATCTTGTGACTCGTCCCAAGTCATTGCGGTAGTGTGGCCATATAGTCCTTAGCCTGGTATGGCTTGAGTCGACTACCATTGACAAAGCCAGGAACGAGGTCACCACACAGGGTAGCTAGTTGGACTACTCCGCCATTCGTGATCTCGTTGACTGTGTAGGGACCAAGCCAGTGCTGCCAGAATTTTCCTGTATTTTTCACAAATTGTCTATCCTATAAAAGGATGAGATCACCTTCAACGAATGTCTTTTGGCGAATATGTCGATCATGCCAGGCTTTATCGCGAGCCTTCTGAACCTGTTGGTGAAAATTAGCAATAAACCAATCTTCCTCCAAAGCCACTAGTTGCGCAAGACGCTCCTTTATGATATCTGGGTCCACCATAATTGTGAATGTTGCGATGCGTAGACTAGGAACAACGTATTCTATGGGCATAATTGCCTCCTTGTCATAGACCATTCGGAAGGGGGTCCTGCATGTCAGCTTCTTGTAGGTCGTTCGGTAGGCCCATAGAACCGAGGGGATGTGAACATCCCAGTCACTACGATCATCATTGCAAATCTTAGTTAATGCCTGTTTCAAAATTTTGTTAAAAGCTTCAACCACCCCATTTTCCTGGGGATGATATGGTGTACTCTTCACATGGTGGATCCGAAATTCCTCATTCAAAGCTTGAATCATTTGGTTAACAAAGTGAGTACCTATGTCACTCATTAGGATCTTTGGGCAGCCAAACCTGGTCAGAATCTGCTCAAAGATGAAGTGCGCAGCAGTATCCGCAATATAATCTTTCACTGCTTGTGCCTCATCCCATCGAGTGACGTAGTTAGTGGCAGTGATAATGTAGCACGCACCTATTTTCTTGCCTGGAGGATTGGTGGGTCCTATAAAGTCAATGGCCCATTTTTCAAAAGCTTGTAGGGCCACTTGAGGCTGTAATGGCATGTCATCTTGGCGTGAGGGTCATCCAGTTTGCTGGCATGTATCACAAAATCTGCAATGGGTGTAAGAATCCTGATGCAGGGTATGCCACCATAATCTAGCCCTCAAAATATTTTGTGTCGTAGCTCTTCCTACATAGTGGCCTCCCACGACCCCGTCATGTGCTTCTGCTAAAACGGTGGGCCGTTCATGTTCCAATACATACCTGTGTAGTATTTCATCTGCGCCTAGCTTGTATAACGAATCGGCGATGATAGTAAAGTCTGCAGCTTGGGTAACCAACTCCTTCTTCTGCTGCACCAAATATTCTGCAGGGGGCACGCCCATCGTAAGGAACTCAATGATATCGGCAAACTGAGCATCAACCACCTTAATGGTGAACAGTTGCACATCAGGTAAGCCCTCATCCAAGTTAGTAGGCTCTTCCCCTATTTCGATGCGATACATATGATCCGGCCCTACATTCAACCTCCCAGGCTTAACGATGATCTCAAAATCATATTCTTGGAATAGTAATAGCCAACGGAAAATCTTCCCCCCCAACACAGGCTTGTTGACTGGGTATTTCAAAGCTGAATGATCAGTGAACATCTTAATGTGGCCACCCAGCAGATAGTGCCGATATTTTTGTAATGCGTATACCATAGCCAGTCCTTCACACTTAGTGGTAGAGTAGTTCTGTTCTGCGCTTGAGAGTTTTTGACTTGCAAAGGCAACCGGGTGATCAATATCTCCTTCTCCAGGTTGAGTGAGAACCACGCCCAGGGCGATGCCTGACGCATCCACATGTACATGAAATTCTTTTGACCAGTCAGGAAATATCAGTATGGGTACAAAGATCATCTTCTCCTTGAGCAGTTCGAAGCTCTTATGACATTCCTCATTCTATAAAAAAGAGACATATTTTTTTAGTAGCTGTTCCATGGGTGTTATGATCAGAGTGTACCCTTGAATGAATTTCCTGTAATAGCCCTTGTGGCTGATAATAGAACGCAATTTTTTTTCCATTATGGGGGCTGCAAGGTTGATAATTACGGCTATCTTCGCAGGATCAACCATCAATCCTTGCCGACAGACTATGTGTCCAAGAAATATTCCAAATGGTACAAAGAATATGCAATTTTTGATATTCAAGGAGATCTGGTGCTTTCGGCATGCATCCAACATTAATCGCAAGTTAGAGACATGTTATTTTACCAGGCCAAAGACCGTCCAGTCATTGAAGTAAACCTCCAGGAACTTATCAATAAACTCTTTGAATACAGCCACCATGACCCTTGAAAATATAGCAGGTGCATTCTTGAGACCAAAGGGAATGACTGTATACTGGAAGGAACCCCATTCGGTCACAAAGGTAGTCTCATTGTGATCTTCAGGTGCAATTCTGATCTGGTGGTACCCTGAGAACCCATCAGTGAAGGAATATGCCTCCTGGCCACCCACGTTATCAAGGATTTTATCAGAGAAGGGTGTAGGGAAGGGGTCATGGATGCAGGTGTTGTTTAACTTTCGTAGATCCATGCAGATGTGTATTTCCCCCTTTTCCTTCTTCTCCTAGATGACCATTGGACTTACCCAATCTGATTTTTCAACTGGTTCAATGATACCTGCGGTAAGCATTTTGTCCAGCTCTTCTTTGACCTTTTTCTTATATTTAGGATTTATCCAGTAAGGCCGCTGCTTAACAGGACATGCCTCCGGTTTCAGAGTGATGTGCATAATGCCTAGGTCCCCAGTGATTCCTTTGAGCTCAGAAAAATTTGTCGGAAATAAGTCCTGATACTTCGTAAGTAGCTCTGTAATTTTGCCTACGGTTCCTTCATCCCAATAGTCCCCAATTTTAGCCAGCTTAGGGTGTTCTTATGTCCCAACATTAACTTCGCACAGCCTGAGAGGTTGCGTTACATCAATATTCTGTAGCGACGATCTGATAACGATATGTTCTCCTTCAGATTTTGGAACAAAGATATTTCACGGATTATCTTCTTCTTCGTTAATCGCCAAGCTCCGGCAGTTGACTATGTCTTGCATCTGGGCTTCCCATGTCAAGGCTGCTGGTGCGGTGCGAGGGTGAGTCTTCTTAAATATAAATGCATCGATGTCCTGCAGAGCTTCATTGAGCGTCTCCATTCCCCCAATTAGTCCGAACGTTCCGATAAAGTCTTCTTTTCATACTTCCTAGTGGCGGGTACGTTGGTGTAACTCCACATCTAAGTACCAAGAAGCAGGGATAGGGCCCAAGGCATGCACAAATAGATGGATCCATTCTTCTGGGGTCCGGTTGGACCATTTGGTCGTCCAAGTACGCAGATGCACGCGGGGATCCCCGAGTCCAAGGAATATCTTGGTGCGCACGTCAGCTGGAGGTGAGAACCACATAATCATCCTATCCTAACACGTTTCCCAGTCTAGAAATGCTTTCTTGTGGGTATCCCACCATCGTGCAGGTGTTCCACACAGAGCCAAATTGAGGGCCTAGAGCCGCCATTCTTTTGGCACCCTAGCTTCCAATGTTCTTAGGAATTTCTGGACATTACTAGACCCATCAAAGTGGGGAAGGTTTCTTACCTTTGAAGTAATGTAGTAGAGGGTCCTCGCAGCCCGAGGGCATCATAGTGCTGAGACATCATGTAACCGATTCTGCCAACTCTCTAATTCTTCATCAAGGTCAGAAAAGTACTCCCTGTCCCTCTCCCAATAGAGTACTTTGCATGTTGTAGGGTTACCTTGGTCTTCATCCTGCGCTGTCAGCTTGTAGATGTGAATCTAGTTCCTCCTCTTCATATGCTGGTTCTGTGTACCACACACCCTCGACGGGATCTAACAGTACTATTACGCGTGTACCATTTTTCTCAAACACCATGCTGCTTTTTTTTAGATTGATGACACCCCCCACGTCTATAGCCCAGTCTAGTCCTAGGAGTGCAGGGTAGGGATCCACATCTTCCACGATTTCTATTACTTCAAATTCAGCTAGGACCTTTACTCCTGCGATATCTACCATGACTTTTGGCAACCTTCCCAGAGGGATGATCTTCTGTTGATTCACCATGCACAGTTGGATGGTGGACCAGTATAACTTAGTTTCTCCCATTCGTTGCCATGTTTGCTTCGGTAAGACGTTCGCATCCAATCCAAGATCGAGGATAACTTGATCTATCTCATAGTCGCCAATCTGTGCGGTCAACCGCATTTCCTTCCCAGTGTGTTTCTTATAGCTGTGTAATTTGTGTACTTCCTTAATCTCAACAATTGTGTTGGGCCAGGCTGCACAGTCATGCAGTATTATTTGAATATTTTCTATAGCCTGTGGGTTACGCAGTAGTTTCAGACATGCCCTTAGAAAGGGCTCAACCTTTTCCCCTTTTTGGAGGTGCGTTGGGAACTCTGCAGGGGCTTCCAGTGGCTTTTGTTCCTTGAAATTTGTTCCCTTCCAAGAGGCAAGCTCTTCCTTTGCTCCCTGAGTGACCGTACCACTGCGCGTCATGAATTTTACACTCGGATCTTCATTCCTCAACTCGATTTTAACTCTTTGCACATTTTGCGTAGGGGTAGGCTGTTTGTCCTGCATTTTTGTTATCAAGATCGAGCAGTCTTCGATCTCATGGTCCAGCTGTCGAAAATATTTACAGGATTGCCTGGTGGGATTCGGGCAGTCCTTGGCGAAGTGCCCTACCTCTCCATAGTTATAGTAGATCAGCTGGCCCTGTCGTCATCCTGCGCTTCCTCCCCGGCCCCCACTGCCTGTCGCAGGGGAGCCACCAAAAGTCGCGGGAGATCTTGGTGACGCAGGATCTGATTGTACCCTATAGAGGTTTCCTCAATCTACCAATAAGTCATATGTGAAAAAATTATGCTCATCGTGCCCTACTGATCGGCAGAACCTGCACCATTGTTGCTTCAGTTCACCCATACTTAGCCGAGGGCATTGTGCCATATCATGTAGTCCCGCTACTCGGCAGTCATCACACTAGAGCATAGATCCGCTAGAACTGGGGCACAGCGGACTAGGTCCCCCTGCCTGTAGGTAATTTTCCAATAGAGGAGACTGGTCCTTGGTGTGGCCAGACACCCGACATCGTATGCACTAGAGATCTGCGCTAACTCCTTTTCCCCGTTTCGTTTGTAAGCTCTGTATTTCCATGTGCATGGCTCCGAGTTGTTCTTGAATTTTCTGCACTCCCCCCAACATGTTGTCCTTAGGCGTGGATTCAAATTTCATGGCAGCTTCCAAGGCTTTTTCCTGTGATTCAAAGGTCTGCTACCTCATTGGTATGCGTAAGTGAGGTAGCAACATAGTGATGAACCATTCCGTGTGTTGTCTATCATCGTACTTAAAACCTCCTTCCCTGATTGCTTTCTTTAACCATTGATCAGCCTCCCACACCGACTTGGATGCACCTTGCTTGAAGTCTTTCACTTCTGCTACCGAGAGTAAGATTTCGGCTTTAGGAATTATTGTTTTAGGGCATCCTTAACATATTGAAGCGATGCACTCCTGTTTTTAGATATATACTGCATATACATGTCCAACGCCCTTTCTTCGAAGGCCAAGGATAGTTGTGCCCTTTTCATAGTATCGCTTACCACCCCCTGCGCAGTCCACACCGAGTTGGCCATGAACCAAAACCGCTCCATGTCCTCATCGGCTGTACCTTTAAAGGTAGGTAATTTTAAGTGTACTGCCATGTTTTCCTCTGGTTTGTTTTCCCGAAGGCATGACATCGGGGTAACTAATAGACCTTGCGTAGGTGCTCTTCTCTGCGAGCTATGAGTAGAGAGATCCTCCACTTAACTGGTTTGATAGTACTTACCGCTCTATGTTGTGCTTTTACCCAGAGTAGCGCTCATTCACCTCTGCGTTATATCTCCAATATTCACTTTTCATTACCTGATCCCTTTCTCAGACTTCTTTTGGTCCCAACAACAGAACCATTTGTTGGCTTGAGGGGTCCTGACCTAGGTTCGGTGTGCAAGGTTTGCCAACAAACCCCTATACTACTGGCCCTTTCGGCAGTGACCTGCTTGTGCAGGTCAAAGTCTCACCCAAAGTAGTTTGGGTGGGTACTGGAACCAAGTTTCCACACCCTGAGAAAGGATGGGTAAAGCAAGCAGAGCTGCGCTAGGCCCTGTAATTCCCAGATTACCTTGTTCTGTGCAGGGTTAATTAAGTTTCTGTTCACATCCACGTGCGCTAGATCTATAATTATATGCTTTTATGACATGAACACAGCATTACATAAACAGAACATAATAGATCCAGATCCAGAAACACACTTACATAGATCCTCGTAGCTTAAAGACAAAAAATGCACAATACAACAATTATCAATAATTCGCACAAGAGTACTCACAAATTGAATTCTCTATCAATATTTCTTATTCATTCATTCATCAATTATTCCTTACAATTCCCTTCCCAACCTGCACACATAGTAGCAGGGTCCGCACACAGCTGGACTTGGATCTCCGCGCACACAGCCAGTAGGAGTCCTTTCCCCAAAACCCAACTAGATAGCTTAAACCACAAATCGCATTAATAACTCATCATTCTTGTTCTTCACAATACAAAATGTTCCTCTATTTATAACAATCTAGCCTAGACTCTCCTATGGTCCGCAAACCATGGTTTTTTGACCCATAGTTTACCCTTTTACCCATTACAATGCTTTCGGGGCTTTGACCCACCCCAAAACCCCTGCGCTAGACTAAATCTAATCAAAACTATTCAAAATGGACTAGTTTCATAGCTTGTAGGAGACCCTGTTCCAACACGATGTGATAAGTTATGTGAATTGATTGGGTAAAACAGTTTCACCTCCAACAACCACACAATAGAGCATTACTTTTTGAGGTCTAGTCATAACCAACCATTCTTGAGAATGGAGCCAATAGATACAACAATTTATTATCTCCTATATTCTCATTCTATCTTTGTAAAACAATTTTGGATATTTTGTAAAAAATCTTGAGATTTTCACTTAAGATATTTTTTGATAATTTTGTATAAATACTTCAAAATTTGAAGTATTATGGTTGGGAGTTTTATGAATAAATATATTTTTGAATGTAAATTTGTTCCTTAAGCTCAAGTGGACAAATTTTCAGTAATACAAAAATATTTTCAGGATTCCTGTGTTAGACTTATTGGTGATGTTATTGTTAAGTCCCTATATTACTAGTGTAGTCCCTTATTATGTTAGTGTATCCCCCCTTATTTTTATTGTTGTACCCCTGTAACCCCCATATTTTTATTATTGTGCCCTTACATTATTATTTTTAGGTCGGCTAGGATTATATTGTGACCCCATGGACTCCTATATAAAGAAAGGAGGTTTTGTCATTTTTATCATCCAAGAATTGTTCATTTATGTAATGTATTGGAGGTTTACCCCTCAAAGTGGCTTATTTCTAAGGTGTTGATCTCTCTTTTCTTCTATTTTTGGAGTTGGTTTCATAACACTTGGTATCAGACTTTCGATTCTAGGGTTTCGCGGCTCCAAACAGGTCATCATGGAATTTTCACTATAAATTTGTTGTTACGAAGGTTCAAAAGCTGAAACGTTTACAGAGCCAAGCTGAAATCCTGAGGAACCACCTGTAAAAATTTCAAATCTTGGTTCACAAAATTTTTAGAGATATGATCTATGGAAGTTAGTGTTTTTTCAGGCTCCCGAATTTCATCTCAAAGAGGTGACCGTGGGAAAATCATCATAACTCTCTCTCTGAGTGTCGGATTGGAATTATATACGATGTGGCCACAATCAAATGGACTGTATTTTCTTTTGTATCAATTTTAGAGTCGAAGAAGGAAACAGTGACACGTGACACATCTTACAAGTTCCATCTACTGAACCAGTCCATAACTAGGTCATTGTGTGAGATTGGGGATAACTTTGTCTTGAAGAATCCAAATCAGATCAGACCTGTGGAATTTTAAAGAATATTCAGAGGGTTACTGCAAGACCAAAGTTTAGATATTTAAGATCGAAAATCACAGAGATAATTAAGTTTCAATATCGAGCTCCTCAAAAGCAAGAAAAAGGTGTGTATTTGTTCTTTAAAATTGCACAGTGTTTGTTTGAAAAAGAATTTTGAAGCGATTCCAAGGGCATATTGAAGAATTTTTATCAATATTGGGTTCTATAATTCCTCCAAAAAATAATTCCATACACATTAAGCTTTCAGAAAGCTATACTATGATGCATGAAGAGGGAGAATTTCATTATGAGATATCAAAATTACGGTACCAAGTGCAACAAATTTTGATCTTATGAAGAGAAACTGAAGATGACATAGATGGTTTAAAATTAGAAATGGAGGCTAATTTAGATGGTTTCAGGGATCAAATAAAAGCTAATATGGATGATAAAGTAGTCGAAGATCACATTGAGTATCAACAACAAGTTCTCCAACTCTCAAAGGGTAACCTAACTTTGGTGCAGAATCAAATGAAACAACAGGAAGATGAACATCACATCAAAAGAAGTTCTAAAGTAGTCAAAAAAACAATAACTCGACAAGTACGATCAATTTTAGAGTATCTCAACAAGTGGAAGAACTTTCCTGTACAAGATTCCACATGGGAGGATGAGAATTTTACAGAAGCATCAAGATATAATCAAGCGTTGAGTAAAACACTTGTTTGAAGGAGAGGGGCATGTTAAGTCCCTATATTACTAGTGTAGTCCCTTATTATGTTAGTGTAGCCCCCCTTATTGTTATTTTTGTACCCCTGTAACCCCCATATTGTTATTATTGTGCCCTTACATTATTATTTTTAGGTCGGCTAGGATTATATTGTGACCCCATGGACTCTAATATAAAGAAAGGATGTTTTTTCATTTGTATCATCCAAGAATTGTTCATTTCTGTAATGTATCAGAGGTTTCCCCCTCGAAGTGGCTGATTTCTAAGGCATTTATCTCTCTTTTCTTCTATTTTTGGAGATGGTTTCATAACAGTTATCTTCTCCTGATAATGTGTTTACTCTATAACTTGATATGTTTATCTTTTCTATATTGTTCAAACAAAAATAAGGATTTGAATTTGTTTAAGTACACTCAATTCTAACTTTCTAAAAAAAATTAATGTTTTCAACTTAAGTTAAAAAACGTAATTATCAATTTCTCTATGTTTAATGGATCCTTAATCTTTTCTTCTTCACCATATCACAAAGATCTTTAGATCTAATAAGTATGCCTACCTTGCCCTGTTAAACTTATCTGTCACTGTTGCAATTAATCAACTTAAAAGCTTAATTTACTCCATTTCCCAATGGCTTTCCTTTGTTGTTCCAACCAAATAATTTCAAAAACCAAACTATGAACATTCACATCTAGCTTAAAATCCTAAATCAAACCAAGTTAAATCTGACATAGAGATCCCTCTCTAAGTTTAGAAGGGCTAGCTTATAAGCTTAAAAACGGTTATGTGGTTACCTCTAGGTTTCTTTCATAACCTTAAGAAATTACGGAGTGATAACATTCTGGTGACCATACTAGGGAAGAACAAATTTCATATAGATTAAATTTTCCCTAGTGAAATATTTCTTTCAGTGCTTAAAGTTATTTCTAGGTTTGTGGTTGAGAAATAGATCTGAATTAAGGTTGTTTTCCACTCAAAATTTGCACATATTCAATATATGTAAATATACTATAGTAGATCTGGCTTCTAAAATAATATACACTAGAGCGCACCCAGATCTAAATCCTTCAGAAATTGTAGATAATCCTGAAAAAATAGTTAGGAAGAAAAGTGCAACTGGGAGTGAAGCAAGTGAAAGTCCTCTTCCCAGAGTCAATTCCCTTCCTAATAATTTTTTCACTTTAGAGGACATATAATTTGATTTTGATTTTTAAGACACACTTTTTAGAAGTAAGTTTGATATCTTTGTGCCTAAAATTGTTGTGGATAAGGACCTGCTAAAGTTAGATCATAATGTGCATAAATATCTAAGCCATCAATCACCTAAGTCATCAAATCCTTCTTCTACTACTATGGCCTATGATTTTGAGTTATCATCCTTCTTCTACTACTATTCATACCTCTTCCACTACAACACATCAAAGTGTTATAACTCCCCCTTTCATAAAAAATTTACCCACACCTATTTCTATTACATCGTCCTCTCATCCCCATATTCCCACCATGGTTGCTCATTATGCTCCTCTAATTTTAGGGCAACTTAATATCATGCCACAAGGTTGTCAAAATCAGATACCTCAGTTTGATAGCACTGGACCAATTACTACTCAACAACATATATATTGAATGAATGATTATTTTGATTTACAATAATTTGATGAAGATTATGTTAAAATGAGTCTATTTTCCCAAAGCCTCATAGGAAAAGTTAAAAACTAGTTTAAATAATTACGATCTACCTTTGTTCCAGACCTAACTCAATTTCATGAAAGTTTTCTTAGAATGTGGGAAGTCAAGAAAAATCCTCTCCAGATCTTAGATGAACATGAGAGTATCAAAATAAATCGGGGAGAATCAATCCAATATTATTGTACTAGGTTTACCAGAGTTTATAATTGCATTCCAACTTCAACACAAAATGCTCTCGGACTAGCCTTGCTGAAGTTTCCATATGGTTTTGATCCTGATATGGCCTACCAACTTAGGGAAAGAAAACCTGCCACCTTAGAAGAAATGCAGAGGAATGCAGTTAGTGTAGAATAAAAATTGCTAGCAAAGAGAGCTAGATTGAAAACTAAAAGAAAATTCCCAATCAAAGAAGAGACAAATTCTTCTTCTTTAGATGATAATTTGGGTACTTTAGTGAAATCTATGGAGAGAATGATGGATAAAATAAGCTTAACTGATAGAACTCCCCCAATAGAAAATCAAGGAGATCCTCCTATTAGAAATCATAATTTAAAAATAAATCCCCCAAAAATCAACCAAAGAGAACAGAGAGGCCCTGCTGATCAAAAATAAATTAGGCCTCGATTTCAAGAAACTTATATTGGTGAAGAAAATGAATTAACAGAGGAACCTGAAGACAATTAGATAATTTTTGTTGGAATAAATGAGATAGATCAAATCTTCTTGACCAAAGAAGAAGAAGATCAGTTTTTGTTATCACAGCCAGAGAAAGACACTTTAGAATACGAGTAATACAAACAAGGATATCAAAATGGCATGATGGAATTACACAAACAATATAACTTAAGAAGCAAAAAAGGTGTGGAAAATCCTCCTAACAAAACAAAAGTTGATCCTCAAAAAGGAATTTTTAAAAAACCAAATGCAAATGTCAAAGAAGTTGAAAAATCAAAAAAAATCCTTTAGCATTGAAACTAAATTGACCAAAGTTAAAATTTCCATTCCTTTGATTTAATTGGTGACTAAACATGTATATAAGACCCAAGGCATGAAATATTTGAAGATAGCAGAAAGGGCATAAACAATTAATTTAAATGATGACTGGCCTGAGTTATTATTTGGACCTGAGGTCGAAGGAAAATCCTAGGATGCAAGTGTTCCACCTTTTTACATTAGCTTGAATATTATTGAAAATATTACATAACTCAATGCTTGATTCTAGTGCTTCACATAACTTAATGCCAAGAGCTATCATGAAAAAATTAGGACTAGACATCACAAGACCTTATATGTAATATTCCCAATTAGTCCTCAACTAATGGGAATATTCAATTTTGTTTTAATTTCTGTTTCATGAACAAAATGTTGGGTGTGGAGCCTGATTATCTTGTTTACTTTGTATCACAGCATTGGACCCTTGTACCTTAAAAGGGGCGGCAACACCGCCCATAATTAATCGTTGCCGTGGGGGGTCCAGGGGGGGCAGCAACGCTTTTCGGAGCCCCCCCCCTGGGGGGGCTTTCGGGGGCAGCGCCCCCGCAACTAAAAATAGATGTAAAATTTCCTTGTAAAAGTATAGTAATTTCTAGTCAATCTGGGCCATTCATATGCGGATGATCTGATGGTTTAAGTTATGTTTAGTTTAGGGTTTTTTGCCCTAGAAGGAAACCCCCGTGTATATATGAGGGTATTGTATTGCGGCTGTGGATTATGGGTGTATTCTCAGAGCGAGAAACAGATAGGGAGATTGTGAGAGAGAACAGAGGATATTACAACGGATCTGCTGTAGGTTTTGTCTCTTCATTTTTGCTGGATAATAGAAAGGAAGGACTGGCTGTTTGGGGTGGACGTAACCCAAACTGGGTGAACCACGTATATCTATGTTTCTATGATTTTATGTGTTTTATGTGCTTGTATTTTCCATATATTTTATGTGTTGCATTGCTCCATAATATATAATTTTCTAACAACTTGTATCAGAGCTGAAGGTATATTTGGCTGATAAACTCGCAGGAAATAAGGGTTCCTATTTTGAGTGGGAGAAATGGCGGAAGATGGTAAGTTTAGGGTCGAGAAATTTAACGGCCAAAACTTCCCGCTGTGGAAGATGTAGATGGAAGATTATATGTATCAGAAAGATCTATACCTACCATTGAGCGGAAAAACAAAGAAGCCCGCGGCCATGACAGACGCGGAATGGAAAATTATCGATAGAAAGGCACTCGGAATAGTACGGTTGTGCCTTGCGGCGTCAGTCGCCTTCAATATTTCGAAGGAAACAACAACAGAGGGTTTGATGCAGACATTGGTGAAACTATATGAAAAACCCTCGGCCTCAAACAAGGTATTTCTTATGAAATGACTATTTAATATGAAGATGTCGGAAGGTGGATCTGTTGCAGACCATTTAAATGATTTTAATACAGTTACCAGTCAGTTAAGTTCTGTAGGGGTAAACTTTGATGATGAAGTTAGAGCTATGTTATTCTTGTGCTCATTGCCAGAGAGTTGGAATGGTTTAGTAATGGCCATTAGTAACTCTGTCTCTGGATCTAGTACTTTAAAGTTTGATTATTTTTTCGGTGCTATCCTTAGCGAGGAAATGCGATGGAAAAGCTCCGATGAGACGTCGGGTAATGCTTTGAGTGCAGAGTCTAGGGGAAGAAGAATGGAAAAAGGAAAGAGCTCAGGATATCGCAGTAAATCAAGAAAAGGCAGATCCAAGTCCAGATCAGGGATAGTGTGTTGGAAATGTGGAAAGAAAAGACACCTAAAGAAAGACTATAGATCTTAGAAGGGAAACGAAGGAGACACACAACAAGAAAACAATCATGAAGCAAACATGACAGGTGATGTGTTACAAGATGCTTTGATTCTTTCTTTCGAAAATGTTACTGATTCTTGGGTTGTAGATTCAGGGGCTTCATTCCATGCCACACCTGATAAGAAGTATTTTCATGAATATGTTCAAGGAGATTTTGAACAAGTTCGTTTGGGTGATGATAAACCCTGTAAAATTGTTGGAATGGGTAAAGTTCTTGTAAAACAACAAAATGGAAACCAATGGCTATTAAAGGAGGTAAGGCATGTTCCATATCTAAAGAAAAATCTAATTTCAACAGGGCAGTTAGGCGGTGAAAGTTCTGTGACAACTTTCACAGATAAAGCTTGGAAGGTCACCAAAGGAGCCCTGGTAATAGCAAAAGGTGAAAAGGTTGGTACATTGTATTTATGCAATGGTATTTCTAAATCTGTTAATGCTTTAACTTCCAAAGGAGCAGATGCAGCATTATGGCGTCATAGGCTTAGACACATGAGTGAGAAGGGTATGAAGATTCTTCACTCAAGGAATTTGCTGGTGGGTTTGAAGAATGTTGAATTGGATTTCTGTGAAAATTGCATTTATGGAAAACAAAAGAGAGTCATATTTCTCAGAGTTGGGAAAGAAAAGAAGAGCGAAAAATTGGAGCTTGTGCATACAAATGTATGGGGACCTGCTCAGGTATCATCTCTCGGTGGCTCTCGCTATTATGTTACGTTTATTGATGATGCAACTAGAAAAACTTGGATTTATTGTATTCAAAATAAATCTGATGTATTTGATACTTTCAAGAAATGGAAAGCTTGCTTTGTTTGAGATTGAGACAGGAAAGAAGTTGAAGTGTCTTAGATCAGACAATGGAGGTGAATATTGTAGCAAAGAGTTTGATAGGTACTGTTCAGAGCATGGAATTCGTAGAGAGAAGACAGTTCCAAGAACACCACAAGAAAATGGTGTGTCAGAAAGGATGAACAGAACAATCATGGAGCGTGCAAGGTGCACGAGATTGCATGCAGGATTGCCTTTACAATTTTGGGCAGATGCTGTAGATACTGCTGTTTATCTAATAAACAGAGGGCCTTCAAGTTCCTTGGATGGTGGTATTCCAGAGGAAGCATGGACAGGTAAAAAGATAAACTACTCTTTTTTAAAGCCTTTTGGCTATGAGGCCTTTGTCCATATTAATAAAGAAAATAGAACAAAGCTTGAGGCAAAATCAAAGAAATGTACCTTTATTGGATATGGTGTTAATGATTTTGGTTATCGCTTATATGATTATGAAAATCACAAAATCATTAGGAGCGGAGATGTAATATTCAATGAAAAGGTCTTGTATAAGAATCAATTGCAGGAAAAGAAACATGAAAAATAAAGCAAGGAATACATGGTTCTTGATGAGATAACTGAAAAATTAAAGGTGCTTGAAAATAATAATAATCAACAACCATAGCAGCAACAACCACCACAATAGTAACAGAAACCTCAAACACCTGAAAGTGGTGTTAGAAGATCTACCAAGATAAGTAGACCCCCTGAACGATACTCTCCTTTATTATATTATTTATTGTTGACTGATTCTGGTGAACTTGAATGTTATGAAGAAGAAATGCAGGTTGAAAGTAGGAAGAAGTGGGAGCTAGCCATGGAAGAAGAGATGGAATCCTTAATGCATAACTAGACTTGGGACTTAGTCAGGCTGCCTGCAGGTAAAACTGCATTACAGAATAAATAGGTTTACAGGCTGAAGGAAGAAGATGGAGGAAAAAAGAGGTACAAAGCTAGACTTGTGGTGAAGGGGTTTGCACAGAAGAAAGGTATTGATTTTGATGAAATATTTTCTCCTATTGTTAAGATGACTTCAATCAGAACTATTTTAAGTCTTGTAGCAGCGGAAGATTTACATCTTGAATAGTTAGATGTAAAGAAAACATTTCTCCATGGAGATTTGGAGGAAGAGATATACATGCAGCAACCAGAAGGATACGAGGTGAAAGGGAAAGAAAAATTAGTGTGCAGGCTAAAGAAGAGCTTGTATGACTTAAAACAGGCTCCAAGGTAGTGGTATCTAAAATTTGACAAGTTTATGTCTGAACAAGGTTATACTAGATGTCACTCTAATCATTGTGTTTATCTGAAAATGAAAAATGATGGCAGCTATATTATATTGTTATTGTATGTAGATGACATGCTTGTTGCAGGGTCTAACATGCAGGAAATAAATGTGCTCAAAAGAAAATTGGAAAATTCATTTGAAATGAAGGATTTGGGAGCTTCAAAACAAATCCTTGGTATGAGGATAGCCAGAGACAAGAAAAATCAAAAATTAACACTGTCTCAGAATGAGTACATAGAAAAGGTGTTGAAAAGATTTAATATGAAGAATGCAAAACCAGTTAGTACACCTTTTGCTAGCCATTTCAAACTTAGTAAGGAGATGTGCCCCAAGACCCAAGAAGACATGGATTATATGTCTAAAGTTCCATATGCATCAGCAGTTGGAATCTTAATGTATGCAATGGTTTGCACAAGGCCTGATATTGCACATGCAGTGGGAGTTGTAAGTAGGTACATGAATAATCCAGGAAAAGAACATTAGATGGTAGTAAAATGGATTCTCAGATATTTGAGAGGTACCACAAATCAAGCATTATGCTTTGGTGGTTCAAACATTGCTCTACAGGGATATGTTGATGCAGATATGGCAGGTGACAGAGATAACAGGAGGAGCACTACAGGATATGTATTTACTGTAGGTGGAACAACCGTCAGTTGGGTTTCAAAAATCCAAAGTGTTGTTTCACTTTCAACAACAGAAGTAGAGTATGTTGCTGCTACAGAGGCTAGTAAAGAAATGATTTGGTTACAAAGGCTTATGGGTGAATTGGGTAAGAAGCATGATATGGGCACGTTATACAATGATAGCCAAAGTGCCATTCATCTTGCAAAGAACTCAGCATTTCATTCCAGGACTAAACACATACATCTCAAGTACCATTTCAGATGGTCAGTATTGGAAGATGGAGAGTTGAAGCTGGAAAAGATACACACTAGCCAGAATCCTGCAAATATGCTAACAAAAGTTGTAACCAGGGAGAAACTGAGAACATGCTCAGTTTCAATTGGTCTTCAAGGATGACGATGAAGATGAGGAACAACCATGTCCAAAGAGGAGTCATTGTCCAGCAAATGAAGCAGCGGTGGAGTTGCTACAATCAGTCTCCAAGTGGGAGATTGTTGGGTGTGGAGCCTGATTATCTTGTTTACTTTGTATCACAACATTGGACCCCTGTACCTTAAAAGGGGCGGCAATGCCACCCGTAATTAATCGCTGCCGTGGGGGGTCCAGGGGGGGCAGTAGTGCTTTTCGGAGCCCCCCCCTGGCGGGGGCTTTCGGGGGTAGCGCCCCCGAAGCTAAAAACAGATGTAAAATTTCCTTGTAAAAGTATAGTAATTTCTAGTCAATATGGGTTGTTCATAGGCGTATGATCTAATGGTAGAAGTTATGTTTAGTTTAGGTTTTTTTCCCTAGAAGGCAACCCCCTTGTATATATGAGGGTATTGTATTGCAGTTGTGGATTATGGGTGTATTCTCAGAGTGAGAAATAGATAGGGAGACTGTGAGAGAGAACAGAGGATATTACAACGGATCTGCTGTAGGTTTTATCTCTTCATTTTTGCTGGATAATAGAAAGGAAGGACTGGCTGTTCGAGGTGGACATAGCCCAAACTGGGTGAACCACGTATATCTATATCTCTCTGATTTTATGTGTTTTGTGTGCTTGTATTTTTCGCATATTTTATGTGTTGCATTGTTCCATAATATATAATTTTCTAACATAAAATTGTAAAGGAGGATCAATAAAACTCCTAAAACAACAAATAAATAAATGCCACATGTGAACAAAGCTAAATCTATGCTATTTACATAAGCACACTTAGGTGTGAAAGACGCTAGATCATTTGACTGGGTCAACCATGACCAAATCAACAGTGTTGTCTAGATGAAGTGAACCTCATTGATGCACAACGCAATCTTAGTTGGAGGTGGTACATGTGAAAGAGGCTAAATCATTGAGATGGTTTAGCGTTTTGCAAGGTCTCTATATTATAAAAGGAAGGGAAGGACAGATTGAGAAGGGGGTTGATGAACATATTATTTCTGAAGAATTTATCTGTTTAGACATTTCTCATTTTCTTGGTTGTTTAGCAGAGAATAGTGATGTTTAGCACAAGGATCTCCTGTTTAAGAATCCTTCTCTTTCCTTGAGTAGCTCTTGAAAGAGTCTTGTATTTCCAGTCCACTTTCAGGCTTAAGGCCAAGCTTCTTCTTCCAACTACAATGCAAATCCTGTTGACGGTTTGGTTGTCTTTGTAAGCTGCAGCAAGTGGAGGCTATATCTACTCAAATCTAGGCCATTCTAGCGCTTCTTTTTAGTGGGAAAGGCTTCTATCCCCTTAACAAGAGTGTATTGGATGATTGGAGGACATTTTATAGATCTTGGCTTGAGGCCACCTGTGTTTTAAAGCCTACAACGCAGTTTATCTTCCAATACTGCATTGTTTGCAAGTGAGAAGTTGCAGGGTGTTTTGGCAGAATTTTGGAGGAGAGATCTCTAGTGTTGGGAATCTACCATTCACTACGGTGATCCGTGGATTTTAGATCTAATCCATGTCATATTCAGATCTGATCTGAATAGTGTTGTATTTTCTTTAGAATTTCTGAATCAATCTGTAGATCTGCTACATAAGATCTCAGATCTACTCCATGTACTTCACTGTTTGCTGAAAACCCCAACGAGCATTTGTAAAGGAGCTTTTCTAGTGTACAGATCTGATATAGATCTAAATTTTTGTACACAGTTCTACTCTAGATCTGAAGTGTAATCTACAGCTGCTTTCGGCTAATAAAATAACGCTGTCAAGCTTGTTCAGTCTTAATCTATGGTTGTAGTACCTCATTTTTGAGGATTTATTCATGTAAAGTCTTCTATTTTCTGTTCTATAACTCATGGGCTTCAATATAACTCTGATTTTCTGATGTAAATGTCATTATTAAGCCTCCATATTGGCCTCCTACTTTTATTTTGCGGAATTTTCTGAGCAGTGTTGTTCACTATTTCTACATGTTTCCCATTCAGGATATTACAGTGATATCAGAGAATCATTTTGGCACAGCCTGTGCTTTGCATTCTAATAATACAATATGTCTTTTCATGAAAAGAAAAGACTGAAGAAGAAGATTTATTACACTAAAGACAAATAAGACAAGGGTCAAACCCATTTATCTGGAATAATGAAAGGGAAAGAGTTCTCAAGAACTTTGTTCCAAACTATGCATGAGCTTAAGAATGAAATCGGGGGAATGAGGAAAGAAAGACATGCAGGTCCTTTGAAGAGATTTGCACATGAAGGAATCCCTAGTTCTTCATACTTTATGTGTGAGAATTCAGCGACACAATCAGATCTGCAACATTGTAGCATGCCTACATTCCTAGCAACAGAAGAAGCAGAAGGAGAGACACCAAAAGAGGAGACTCTTGGTGACTATCTCCAAGAATATGAATCTCATTCTAAGAGATTCAAAGAGCATCTAAGCTTCCCAGATTTTTTTCAACTCAAAGAAGAAAGAAGATCTAGCATATACAAGAGAAGAAGAGGGTGCATGCAGCCCACTTTGGGTAGGAATTTCTTACCTACATTTTATGGATCACCCAAGAGCTCAGCTAAGTCTTGGGTAAAGAAGCTTGACACATATTTCTAGCTACATCAAGTTTCAAAAGAAGAAGCCATTAAAGTAGCAGTGCTGCACCTCCAAGGTAAGGCTTATGCCTGTTGGTTATTTGAATCTTCTTCATTGAAAAATGTAACATCTCTACTTATGCAAAGTTCACTAGGAGGTTAGTGAAAAGATTTGATTCTATGCCATCTGAAATTTCTTTGGGTAAACAAACTAAGCCCATGAATTCAGAACCTTTGCATGAGATGGAAAGATCCATGAAGATAACTCCATTCCAAGACATTTTTGAAGGGGTTAAAGATCTGCTACATGATTTGCAAGGGAAAAGGCCCCACTTTAGCAAAAAAATTCTTCTCAAGAAGAAGACATGAGTGTTCCATTTTCAAGGAGAGATCAAGAGAAATGATCTCTTATTGATGAGGCATGCTCCATTGATGAAGAGAAGAAATAAGAAGAGCTGAAAGGTTCCTCTAGCACTGTAACAGTAGGATGATATCTATTTTTATTGGGAGATGGAGATGAAGCCATTGCTTCCACTAAGAGAGCTCTTGTATGTTTGCAAGAAGGCCCCAAGGATCTTACACATGAAGAGAATGAGCAACATGTGTCTATGATGATATACAGTGAGACAAATCAATGGAGAGAATGTGTACCAACATTAAATTTAGTTTTGGGAACACACACTATGACAGATCAATCCTTTGTGATCAAGACTCTTGACACCAAGGAGATGAAGTGTGTTTATGAGTTAACTACATCTAAAGGGAGCACCTTAGACTGTGAGATCTTGTAGAAAGTGGATGAAGAAGAGAAGGTGAAGGATCAAATCACTGATATGATGGGAGGTGATCCTCTATTACATGGAGAAGAGGATGGGGAAATTGCTCCAATTAGAAGCACTCTTACATCCATAAGAGTGATGCCCCATTATTATGAGACTTCCACACAAAAATTAGAGATGAATTTGCACAGTGGAAGTAGTCATAAGATGTTCCCATCTATTTTTTACATGGGAATGTGCCATGAGACATCATTATCTTGTGGTATACCACCTGGGAGACCACCTGATTCAAATTTGATGAAAGATGTTTCATGCATTGAAGCTCCTTTCATATATCCAAGGAGGAAGGGAGCACTATAAGATCATACTACAACGCTGAGAGTATGGGGAAGGCTCAAGGAGAGTGAAAGTATTTTTCCCTTAACACTATTATCCATTCTCTCATCTCATATTTCACTGAGAAAAGTTGCTGCAAGGAGGAAGAATGACACCATCATGGAGCAAGGAAGGCAATCCTTAAATCAGAAGACAAACTTGTTTGGAGGACACTCTTCCATACATGATGTTAGATGGTGGTCACACATGAATAATTTGGCAAAAACAAGGATGTTTTGGATAGATGATAGCCTTCCATGGGAGACTAAATTCCAAGAGCTCCCATTTCCTTTTGATCATGTGCATGTGCAAGGAGGGCAACAAGGAAGGAATGGCAACCTTCCAACTTATACATTTGGCATGGGAGATGTAAAGGAGGAGAAAAATGGGGGGCTTGTCCTTCCAACATACACCCTTGACATGGAAAATGTCAAGGAAAAGAACAACAACATGGCAAACATTTCAGATGACACATTATCAGTGCTATCATTATTGGGAAAATTAGATCCATACTGGAAATCCCAACTGCTGGTGAAATATTCCAAGGATCTTCACACTTGCATGATTCTTGATGACATGCTACATGATGAGAGATATTCAATCCTTGATGGAGTCATATATAATCATGTTAGAATATTCTTGTCTAGAGCCTCCAACCTCAAGGATAAGTTACTACAAAGGGCTTATGAAGAGTTCTATTTCAGCCACACATACTCTATGAAGCTCAACAACATCATCTTGAGGAGCTACTATTGGGAGGGCTTTGAAAAAGAACTATATCAGCATTGTCAAAGATGTATGAACCTTGTGGAGTTGGAGTAGCAACATGACTCTAAGGAAGAGTTAAATCACCCCTCTCTTTCTCTATTTGAATAAGAGAATAGATCTATGCACCACTCCATTGGTAGGAGGAGGAATGTTGGTGAAGAACATGCTCTTGTTACACATGTTTTATATTTTGATTTCATGAATTATTCCACCATGTTTTTGCATGCCATGACTCCAAGGAGGAGTATTATATCTTGTAAGCTTCATGGCCAATATTTGGCCACAAAAATTTCTGAATTTGACCACTCTCTTGGAAGGAAAAGGGAGATTTTGCAACATGATGGGTGCTTCCCTAAGGCAACAAATATACCTCACACTTTCAGCTATGGTGAGATGGTATGGGAAACAATTAAGTGGTGGGAAAACCACTTACCACATCTTGATTTGATGTAGGCAGGAGATGCACTACTTTGGTTCCACATGTGGGACTATGACCCACCTCCATATGCGCAAATTGTTGCTTATATGTATATTGTTTTCATCCCCTATATTGATGATGTACTTGTGCTTTTTATGGGGATGTATGGAGGAATGAGGGAAGGCATGCATGTGCCCTATGGGGTGACCACTCCCCATGTAATTTATGTCTCATATTTTAGAGAGGGAATTGGGAAAACCATGTTTGTTTCATGTGATTTATTGTCTCCTTATGAGATGAGTTGTTTGCATATCATGAGAACTTTGGTGGAGCAAGTCATGGATGGATGGTTTGGTGAACACTTGGCTCATGGAGGAATATTAACTCATGTTGGTGTCGCCAATAAAGGAGGAGATGTGTTGCAACACTCACCTTATCAATTGCTTGAGTACAAGCAACATTTTGGAGGGGAAGACTGTAATATTCCCAATTAGTCCTAATCTAATGGGAATATTCAATTTCGTTTTAATTTCTATTTCATGAATAAAATTTTAAAGAAGGATCAATAAAACTCCTAAAACAACAAATAAATCAATGCCACATGTGAACAAAGCTAAATATGGGCTATTTCCATAAGCACACTTAGGTGTGAAAGAGGCTGGATCATTTGACTGGGTCAACCATGACCAAATCAACAACTTTTTCTAGATGAAGTGAACCTCGTTGATGCACAACACAGTCTTAGTTGGAGGTGGCACATGTGAAAGAGGCTAAATCATTGAGATGGTTTAGGGTTTTGCAAGGTCTCTATCTTATAAAAGGATGGGGAGGATAGCATGAGAAGGGGGTTGATGAACATATTATTTTTGAATAATTTGTCTGCTTAGACATTTCTCATTCTCTTGGCTATTTAGCAGAGAATAGTGTTGTTTAGCACAAGGATCTCCTGTTTAGGAATCCTTCTCTTTCCTTGAGGAGATCTTGGAAGAGTCTTGTATTTCTTGTCCACTATCAAGCTTAAGGCCAAGCTTCTTCTTCAAACTACAACACAGATCCTATTGAGGGTTTGGTTTTCTTTGTAAGCTGCAGCAACTGGAGGCTAGATCTACTCAGATCTAGGCCATGCTAGTGCCTATTTTCAGTGGGAAAGGATTCTATCCCCTTGAAAAGAGTGTATTGGATGATTGGAGCACATTTTCCAGATCTTGGCTTGAGGCCACCTATGTTCTAAAGCCTACAATGTAGTTTATTTTCCAATACTGTGTTATTTGCAAGTGAGAAGTTGCAGGGTGTTTTGGCAGAATTTTGGAGGAGAGATCTCTAGTGTTGGGAATCTACCCTTCACTATGGTGATTCGTGGATTTCATATCTAATCCATGTCATATTCAGATCCTATCTGTATACTGTTGTATTTTCGTTAGAATTTCTGAATCAATCACAGATCTGTTGCATAAGATCTCAGATCTACTCCATGTACTTCACTTTTTACTAAAAACGCCAAGAGGCATTTGTAAAGGAGACTTTATAGTGTACAGATCTGATATAGATGTAGCCTTTGTACAAAGATATGCTCTAGATCTGAAGTGTAATCTACAGCTGCTTTCGACCAATAAAATAACGTTGTCAAGCTTGCTCAGTCTTAATCTATGGTTGCAGTACCTCATTTTTGAGGATTTCTTCATGTAAAGTCTTCTATTTTCTGTTCTATAACCCATGGGCTTCAATATAACTCTAATTTACTGATGCAAATGTCATTATTGAGCCTCCATATTGACCTCCTACTTTTATTTTTCTGAACTTTGTTATTTCTGAGCAGTGTTGTTCACTATTGCTGCATGTTTCCCATTTGGGATATTACATTATAAATATTTATATTCTTTTGATTCTAGTAAAGTGAGATGGTTAGGCTTCATTAAATATCTATGGATCAATTTAGTTCAAATACTAGCTAAGAGTCTAGTGATGGACATTGTAGTAGTAGACATACCACCCAGGTATGGGATGCTACTATCAAGATCATGGGGTGCAAAGTTATAGGGTACTTTGCAAATGGATATGAACTATGCCACCATTCCTGTCTTTGGACAAAAAATAAGGTTATATAGAGAAAATTTGATAAAATACATGGTCAGTAGCCAAGATAAACCAAACAATTACCCCATGTACTTTGTGCACTCTAACTTGGATTCCTTCATTATGTACAATGAAAAACCAATTGAAGAGAAAGTGTCACAATTAGATAATGAACCCAACAAGACCAAGTTACTGAGACTGAAAAACATGATGTAGAGGGAGAAGCTCTTTGGAATATGTATTTTGATGGGGCTATGTGTAAATATGGTGTAGGAGCTAGTGTCTACACTATGAACTCATCAACCAATATGTCAAAGGGACATGGCTATAAATGAAATTTTCAGTGCATCAATAACATAGAAGAGTATGAATTTTTCCAAAAATTTTCATGAATATACGAGCTCTGAAACCCTAGCAGCTGCCTTGCACACCCTGCTGCACAACGAAGTTATCCCCTGGTTGCGGCCCTACCATTGCAGAGTTGCATGATCTCACCTCGGGCTCCCTCAATGGAGCAGGATGGAGGCCTGTTGGCTCCATCCTACCGAGATCTTGTTGCTGGGCACTCTTACAAGAGAAACGTATCTGTTTTCATGCACCTGACCTCCCACTCAGCGACTGCCCACACAAACCAAGAAATTTGGCCTACATCACCTCTACAAGACCATGGAAAGTTTGCCATGGATTTCACCGCGATAACAGCAACAACAGTTGCGGCCTCAACAACAACAGCCACGGTGAATCATACTCCCCTTCCCTCAGAAGGCAAAGGTCAAGAATCGAAAGAAAACAAAGATGCACCAGATAAAACAAAATTCATAATGTATGCAACCCAAAAGAAAAAAAAACTCCAGAAATAATCATTCGGGACCCGGATGTCGCCGTCTACAAAGAATATATGCAAGAGCATGTGATTATCTGCAAATTTATGGGCATTTGGCCCACAGAATGTGCCCTAAAAGGATGGATCCATGCCAAATGGAGCCCAAAAGGAGAGATCAATCTCTAGCTAGGGCTCAAAGGCTTCTTGACAATGGTCTTCACCCTCTTGGAAGACAGGGACAAGATATTTGAAGGTGGTCCTTACTTTTTCAACTTGGTAGGCTTATAAATGAGATATAGAAAGAAAAACTTCACCCCAGACAAAGAATATTTCACCAGGGTTCTAGTTTGGATAAGGCTCTACTCTCTACCCATAGACAACTGGGCACCCTCTGTACTAAAGTCCATAAGGGACTGTTGTAGCCGCTACAACACCCTCCAAAATTTTTACCCATTTAAAAATTTCTGAGCCACTGATCTTTCAGTAAAGATGGAGTCTAATCCTGATCTAGTTTTTTTAACTACCAGTTGTAGAGTCACAAATCTCATTAAATACAAAAATTGTGACCCTGCGACCCTGCGACACCACAAGGTCGCAAGGTCGCAAGGTCGCATATTGATCTAAAACTTAAGAATTGCGATTGTGTGACCTGGCGACCTGGCGACCTCTAGGTCATGAATTCGCATGGTCTTTAGGTCATACAAACCCTCAACCAGCGTTAATTTGCGACTTGCGGCCCTCATTAATTGATCGCATGTGCGACCCCTTTATAAATAAAATGGTCTCATAGGTCGCATTCGACTTGCGCGACGAAGCAAGTAACACCTCAGAAAAGCCAATTGGAGCACGTTTTTCCAGTGTAAGTTTCCTAATCCTCCTGTTTTTCCCTTTTTTGATTAATTTTTTCCAATCCTACCCTTGCCCCTGCCCTATTTATCCCTGGCTTGGCCCCATTCAAGCTCCCTGACAACCCTATGCAAGATCTACCTTTCTCCTTCATGACATAAACCTTCTATTATTTTTTCTATGAAGCCATTATTCTCCAATGACAGTCTCAAACGCCTTTCCTAACTCATCTAGGGAGAACATCAAGGCCCAGATGTGTTCTTTATCATTCATATGTGCGATATTTCCTCTTTTCCCTCCTCGAAAGCCTTAATTGCCACATAACCCTTAAGAAGGCCCTAGTGCGACCCCGCGACTCTGCGACTAGGTGACCTCGCAACCCCGCGACATGGTCGCTGAGTCACAAAGTCACCAAGTCACTCACCACCTAACATCAGCTCACCCCGCGACCTAGCGGCCTAGCGACCTAGCGACCTAGTCGCAGGTCGCCAAGTCGCCAAGTCACGTTTCTTTGAGAATTCGCACCGATGTGACCTAGCGACCCAGCTACCTAGTCGTAGGGTCGCCAAGTCACCAGGTCGCATTTCCCTTTGAAGAGTGAACCGGCATGACCTAGCAACCCAACGACCTTTTCGTAGGGTCGTTAAGTAGTAGGTCTATCCATTTCCTTGGATAATAGTTATAAAAGGTAGAAACAACCTAAATAATCATAATTATGACATTTGTCTTATCGTGGGATTGTTTCATGAATATGCCAGGGAACATTGAAGCCGAGCTTGAGTGTATGTCCATCTTTTTGGCCTCAAGCGATATGGGGCCCCCGGCAATTTGAAAGAGAAACAAGAGTCCTAAAATCGAAATCTTAGAAGAAGAAATGCCTCCTTCCACTCCCCTTATCTATGGAGACACCACCTGTGTGCTCGGAAAAGGGGACAAGATGAGTTGGTACCAAGTATATCATGAATTCACAAAGCCTGAGTTCCCAAAAGATCTTCCAGACTAGCAGGTGTACGTCCAGGTCAAGAGCTCTAAAATCCACTACGTAGGTGCCCATCCGCCTATATTTCTGTGCACATAGATTATTGAATGGATCCTCCAAAAGGTCGACTCTATGATGTGGGTTATCTGCGATCACTCGGGGAAAAAATTTACTAACCTAAGGGGGACAACATGCGGAAGTATACTATGCACTCCCCCCCCCCTGAGAACAAACCTTCAACACTGATTGGGCATCCATTCGTGCAGTAATCGTAGCAGAAACTTTGAAGGGGTGGTGGGAGGACCCCGAAAAGTTCAAGTTTAAGAAATATCAGGAATATAAGACCGAGGGTCTAAGGAAAGTTTACAAGCTAGTGGTAGCAATGTTATGTAGGATGTCCGGCCAACTAGATGCCACTATGTTCAATGGTGCTTGGATCCCCCTCATGTATGCCGTCACTACATATGGTACCCATTTCAACTGGGCCAGCTTGATAATAGCAGCCCTCAGGTCAAAATTTGATGCGGCACAAGCACCTGATGAAGGATGTGCATCTGAGTTTTATATGGCTTCTTAGTGTCATTTTGAAGGATGGGTGCACAACTGAGATGTGGAGTGTGGCGAACCTATCCATAAGAAGTTACAGGTGTTCTGGGCCTCTAAGTACAAATAAGATATAGATTTAATCTCACACAACTTCATCCCCGCACTCTACGAAAATTTGTTTGGCAAGGATGCCCCGTGCATGTCTAGGCGAGCCATGGTGACAATAACCCAAGTGGCCAACTAGTTTCCTGTTATGGATAGTACTTTCATTAGGGTCTTATGGTAGTACAAGGCACCCCACACGATACCTTAGTTCATCACTGATAAATTGCTCTTGCAAGAAGTGTGTTACCAGATAACGAGCGAGTTTTCCAAGGTTCTCACCAAGGGTCAGAAAAAACCATGGCTGAGGCCCGACTCGCCCACTTACTATCGGCTCCTACACAGTCAAATATTTCAGAGAAGTAGAAGTAGAGGCTAAGGAAACCAGGGGTTTTCATTTTCCACCTGTATCTCACCGGACATACGATCCTGAAAGAATCATCCCTGCGCATTGCAAATGGGCCAAATTCAAATGGATTTTCCAACACACAGAGTGCCCAGCCGAAGATCAAATCAATAACTGGTACAACAAGGACAGGGAGGCTACTCCAGAAGAATTTACTGATCAAGAGGAACAAGATGATCAAGCTTTAGAGGAAAGAATCAACACGCTAGGAGGGGCCTCATCTTCCAAATCCAAGAAACCAAGGATTGATACAGGTGGTAGTATTTCTAAGCAAAAATATGAACAAAGAGACAAAGAGGCTAAGGCACAACAGGAATCTGAGGAGAAGGTGAAAGAATAAGAAATCAAAAGGACTCAAGATTCCCTAGCACAACAAAAGGAGGGGGATAAGAGAAAGAAACAATTGAGGGAAGAGCAGAAGAAGAGGCAGGCAGAAGAAGCCTGCAGGAAAAAGGAGGAAGAGAAACAAAAGAGGAGAGAAGAGGAAGAGTGAAAAGATGTTGAGCACAAGCTAAAGGAAGAGCAAGATAAGGAAAAGGCTGAGTGCAAGCTAAAGGAAGAACATGACAAGACAGAAGCTGAGCACCAGTTAAAATAAAAACAGGATAAAGCAGAAGCTGAGGAAAAGAGGAAGGAGGAAGAGAGTCAAAAATCGAGGGAAGATTCCTCCAAGGAAGCAGAGGGCAGCAAGAAAACTCCTCCAAAAATAGGGAAACAGATAGAGCTACCACACATCGAGGCGCCTCAGACAACCCCTATGACAAGTGTGCGTTTTACTCTCTCGGAACTTGGCACCTCCAAGGAGCAGGAAGATGAAGTCTTGGGTCTGACAAGGCTAACCTATGACCAGTTCACGCACAAGATCAGGTAAGAGAAGAGAAGATGTCTAGCAGAGAACCCTGCCACAATAGAAAAGGACATAGTCTTGGATACCAGGACCAATCCAATTATCATTGCATCAGCAGGGACCTCCTTTGCAATGGCCACAGACGAAAACGTTAGCAGGATGAGTAGAGAAATTCTCTCTTTACAGAACAAGCTACAAATTTCTGAGCAGAAAGCAGCTTAGGCAGAATAGGATAAGAGAGGGCTGGAGGAAGAAATTCAAAGGCTACATTTCACAGCTGACCAAGCCAGCAAATTTCCACTCACCATTCAAAGGGAGTTAGGCACTCTGGAAGCCACCATGAAACAAGTATTCGAAGAGATGTTCACAATAAAAATGACAGTTGCTCCATTGTTGAAAGCACAAACGGAAACCAAAAGGAGGAACACACAGCTAAAGGAGGCATCCACTACTTTAGATAATATTCTAGAGTGGTCAAGAATATACCCGCAGGCTCTTGACACTCTGCCTAGGAAGGACTAGATCTGCACCCAAAATGACAAGGTTCAGATACGGATGAAGATAGAGTCCAAAGATAAGCTGGTCAAATATCTGGAGAAAGTAATGTCTACATATGAACATTTGATCAACATAATCAATTCAATGGCCAAATTTCATCACATTCCTTCTCTAGGTACATTGGACACTAAGAAAACAAGAGAAGAGGTTGCTCAGGACATTCATACATTCCTACAACCCATGAAACAAGCATCTACCTCTCAAGATCTTCCAGCCTCATAGGAAAATCTCATTTATTTCATCATCACTCTGGTCCGAATATACACTAAGCTAGCTTCATTATCCAATCAGAACGTAGTGAAAAGGCACACCTTGATCCCGGATGCTCTTGAGTGCTTCTGTTATCACCAAAATCATACCTGATTGGCTGCTGATCATACAACTTCAGTGTATCTACTTCAAACCAATCCTGTGACTGAGGCTTAGCCTCCTCAACCTAAGAGCGCTCTCTCAAGGGTTAATGATATTGATTAATGATAAATATAGATGGCTAACTCTATGAATTGTGTCTTGGTTTTGTATGTTTGTAGGTTGAAAAGATAAAGGCTAATACTACCATTGGGCTTATGGAGTCAACAAATCAGTAGGTTCAGTGGCAAGGTTTCTTGACATGGAAGCTGAGGAAAATAGGGGTCTTTAACAAATAAAATTCAATCAATAATATAGGTCAACACATTCATTTCATTACTAAACTAAGTCAGAGCATAGAGTTATGAATTCTGAGTAATAGCAATGAAATCCACTGCTAGTGGTTCAAAGGAAATTCACTCATAAAACATAGAAAAACACAATCATATCATTAATAAAGGAAGTCAGAGCATAGAGTTATGAATTTTAATTAATAGCAATGAGATCTGTTGCAAGTAGTTAAACATAATATGTAGATCAATAAAACATTAAAACCCCATGAGAATCTCACATCTGTCAAGAAGAAAACCTCTATGTATTACTAATCACAGTCAATTACATAAAGTTGCAGTTTTGCCAAAAAGTCTCCAACCCTTTGATAATTCGAACCAATGGCCTTTAATACACATATTACATCATCATATGATCTGCCTCTAGGCTAGATACATCGAATTTTTGCCTACTGACACCTTGCATAACCATAAAACATCAAATTTATGACAAATAGACACCTATCCTACTTCACAATCCTATTTCAACTAGGACTCAAACTCTTCATTATTATCTTTAACAACTTTATCTACTTAAAGAAATTACATCTTTGACAAGTGTGTTGTCACATGGTCAAATTTAGATGATGATATTCACCACTTTGTGACCACTTAACTGACCTCCTCAAAACTAGGAAACAAAACCCTGTTTTTTAGGCAAAGGATATTTTTTCTTCTTTGAGCATTCTTGTTATCATTTTATCTTTAATACGTGGTCTTGAATATTTAATCATGTCTTAACACAGTCCATGAATCTTCCATATCCTCCAGCTGTTCAAAAACTGCTTTAAAGGCTGCTCCAAAAGATGAAAAATAGTGTGCTACGAAAATACAGTAGTTTCGTAGCGCTTTCTGTAGAGCTGCCTTATAAGCCTTTGTCCTCAAAATTTGTGACTCTTTCCTCTCGCATAATCTTCATCACCATTTATCATAACTCTCACAACATTTTCAGTCCTTAAATATTCCCTTAACACCTTCAATTATGATTAGAAGAAGCAAAAAACGTAGCTACAGCAGTTTCGTAGCGCTTTTCTGCTTTTTAAGCCTGGAGGTGCTATGAAACTGCTGAAAGTGAAATTTTTTTCATAAATTTGTCAAATGAAAATTGTAGTTGCCAAAAAAATTATAATATAACCTGTCTTCATCATCCAAAAACCATAAACCAACTTCACTTTAGGCTCCTTGAGGCATTTCTTCCTCATTCACATTTAAGACATCCTTGCAGATTTTTCCTGTTTTTTCCTGAAACATAGGTCTTGGAACAGAGCCTATATCTTCTAATACATGATGTATTTTGCACAACTGAAGGAGGTTTTTCTCGGCCAAGATTTCATGAAGAAAAAAATCTCTTGTTTTTTTGAAACACATCTCCAGTTACTGTCCAGAAACTGCATTTGCAAAACATGTGTAAAACAGGAAAACTATGTTTTTTGAAAATAGTGCTTCAAAGAAATCCTTGTATCTCCCAACTGATAGCACCTATGAGAAACATGAGAGAGTTATTGTTACTGGATATGTTTTGAACATAACCTCTCTCATTTTCTTAAAACAACTTTATTTTTGCGTAGAAACAACCCTTGAAGTTAGTTGCTAAAACAGTCAGGTACATGACAATTTCGTAACAATAGTTTAGTAGCGCATTTTAATTTATCAATTTCTGCCACTTCCTAATGAATTTGAAGAAATGGGGAGAGGTTTTTGTAGATAGTTTTGTTATGAAGAAAAAATTTCCCAGTTCTCCCAATTTAGTTTTCAGTTTCCCAGAAACTGCCTTTGAAGTTGACTGTTCAAAACCAAAAAACAGAATTTTTCTTCATATTTTTCTATGAAACTTTCAGCAGTTTCATAGCGCAAAGTGACTTTTTCCAATGTAATGTGCTAAGAAAATGTGGTTGCTTGGCTAATTAGGTAGTTTTGGTATTAAAAAACTTTGGAAAATGAAATGAATCAGAGAATGATGAATAATGTGACATGAAGGAGTTTGAATATGGGTGGGTTTAGACCTTAGGGTAAGCTTAAACAAGAAAAAATTGAAATTTCCCTTGACCAAGTAATGAAAAATGAATTCTATGACCCTAAAATTTACACATTAACTTATTCAGCCTTTTTAAATGATGCTTCATTTTTTTGGGTGATAACAGTGGCTCCACTGGGGATGGTGTGCCCCTGTGGTACACCAAAGAACCTGTAGTTCCAATGCCATCCATCTTCTTGGAAATAAAAACTCTAAAATTTATAAAAACTTCGCCAAACTCTTATGGCTTTCTCCTTGGGCTCAATCTTGATGATTACTACTGGAAAACCAACTTTGTACCTACTAGAAAGATGCTCAGTCAACTTTGAGCTTATTCACACACTCCTACCTACCCTAACAGCTGCAATCTCCATTTTTAACTTAAGCAACATAAAACTTCCAATGAAGCCAGTCATTGATCTGATATGACACTTGAACCTATTGATTACACTTGAACTAAAAGTAAGCATGATACTAAAATGACCAAGTCAACATAAAATGTATCTGATCCTCATAATGAAAATATAACAGGAAATCTGGACTGAAGAACTCTTCCATGTAGTCAGCTATATGATCATAGAAGACATAATCTGTTTGATGACTCTCAAGACAATCTACTACTTTGGACAATTCATATATGCTTTGCTCAGCCACATAAAATTTTAGTTGTGTGCTAGTTCAAACTTATTTTCAAAAACAGTGTATTCTTCCCCAAACTCAAAGGAGAAAGGTAGCAACATCCTCTCTTTGTTTTCTGGCATTAATGACTTTTGAAAATAATGATCTTGATCATGAAGCCTATAAGGTTGAATTTGATCTTCTAAAACTTCATTGTCTTTTTCAATATTCTTAGCAACTTCATCCACAAATTGAATCTTAACTTCTGACTTGCACTCAAATGGTTTCAGATTAGAAGACAAGGATAAAGAAAAAATTTCATCCACTTCCTCATTAGTGTGATCATCATTTGATGTAGGCTAATGCAAGAAATGACATGAAGAATAAACTTCTTCCTTTACCTGAGGATTGTAGCAATTATCTTCCAATATTTCCTCTTATTGTTTGCAATGATTCTCATACCCCTGATGATCAAAATACTGACAAGTCTACTACAACTTTTCATCAAACTCAGAGGATGTAACACGATTTTCATAAATAAACTCTTGCTAGGTTTCATTTTCATCCAAGAGAGAGGCTATCCTTTCTTCTTAGTAATGAAAGGGATTTTCATGAAGGGCCTATAAAATTTCCTCATCCATGAACTCATCATCTTCATAAAAATTCTCCAAATATTCAACAAAACTCACACAATGTTTACAGTAGTCTTTGACCAGCAATAAGGAGGGATGACACTCTTCATACATCTCATAAAATGCAACATGGAAATCAGTAAGAGAATATAATGAACCATTTGGAAAGATTTCATACCAAGATCATGCTTTTCCGTCTAAAGTGGCCATAAACATCTTCATGAGACAATCCTCAGGGAACTAAACCTTAAGACTGTGTACATTTATATGGAATCTAACCAAATGAAGAGCATCATTGTCTTTCTTTTCATCTTTAAATATAGGAAGATTAGTTAACCATTCAACCTTTGGCATAGGATTTGGAAAACCAGGGATGTGAGATCGATTCATAGGGGCATACTTGGAATTTATTCTTGCAATGGAACTCGTATTGAAACTTCATCAAGATATTGATCTTCAAGCAGTGGAGTCACCTTCTAATTGATTATTTGATGTGTGGAGTTGCCAGAGCATAAATACAACTAATATGTGCCTAAGTTTTTGCTGCTCTCAGACCTTAGAACTGAAACTTTTTCATTCTTCCCAGGGAAAATTTATACCTTCGGTCACCGACAATGGTGCAAAAATGTTATCACCAAAATCATACCTGATTGGTTGTTGATTACACAACTTCAGTGTAACTATTTCAAACCAATCTTGCGACTAAGGCTTAGCCTCCTCAGCCTGAGAGGGCTCTCTTAAGGGTTAATGATATTGATTAATGATAAAGATAGATGGCTAAGTCTATGAATTTTGTCTTGGTTTTGTATGTTTGCAGGTTGAAAAGATGAAGGCTAATACTACCATTGGGCTTATGGAGTTAACAAATCAGTAGGTTCAGTGGCAAGGTTTCTTGACATGGAAGCTGAGACAAATAGGGGTCTTTAACAAAGAAAATTCACTCGAGAACATAGGTCAACATAGTCAATTCATTACTGAAGGAAGTCAGAGCATAGATTTATGAATTCTGAGTAATGGCAATGAAATCTACTGCTAGTGGTTCAAAGGCAATTCACTTATAAAACATAGAAAAACACAGTCATCTCATTACTAAAGGAAGTCAAAGCATAGAGTTATGAATTTTGAGTAATATCAATGAGATCTACTGCAAGTAGTTAAAAATAATATGTATATCAATAAAACATTAAAACCCCATGAAAATCTCAGGTTTGTCAAGAGGAAAACCTCTCTGTATTACTGACCACAGTCAATTACATAAAGCTACAGTTTTGTCATAAAGTCTCCAAACCTTCGCTAATTTGACCCAATGGACTTTAATAGACGTTACATCATCATATGATCTGCCTCTAGGCTAGATACATCGAATTTTTTCCTACTGACACCTTGCATAAACATAAAACATTAAATTTATGACAAATAGACACCTATCCTACTTGACAGTCCTATTTCAACTAGGACTGAAAATCTTCATTATTATCTTTAACAACCTTATCTACTTAAATAAATTACATCTTTGACTAGTATGTTGTCACATGGTCGAATTTATATGATGAGATTCACCACTTTGTGACCACTTAACTGACCTCCTCAAAACTATGAAACAAAACCCTGTTTTTTAGGCAAAGGATATTTTTTCTTCTTTGAGCATTATGGTTATCATTTGATCTCTAATTCATGGTATTGAATATTTAATCATGTCTTAACATATTCCATGACTCTTCCATTCCATCCATCTATTCAAAAACCACTTTAAAGGCTGCTCCAAAAGATTAAAAACAGTGTGCTACAAAAATACAGCAGTTTCGTAGTGCTTTCTGTAGAGCTGCCTTATAAGCCTTTGTCCTGAAAATTGTGACTCTTTCCTCTTGCATCATCTTCATCACCCTTCATCACATCTCTCATAACATTTTCAGCCCTTTACTCAGTTTTCAACACCTTCAATTATGATTAGAAGAAGCAAAAAACGCAACTACAACAGTTTCGTCGCGCTTTTCTGCTTTTTAAGCCTGGAGACACTACGAAACTGCTGAAAGTGAAGATATTTTCATACATTTGTCAAATGAAAATTGCAGCTGCCAAGAAAATTATAATATAACCTGTATTCATCATCCAAAAACCATAAAACAACTTCACTTTAGGCTCCTTGAGGCATTTCTTCCTCATTCACATTTAAGACATCCTTGCAGATTTTTCCCATTTTTTCTTGAAACATAGGTCTTGGAACAGAGCCTATATCTGGTAATCCATGATGTTTTTTGAAAAATAGAAGGAGGTTTGTGTAGGCTAGGATGTCATGAAGAAACCTCTCTTGGGTTTTTGAAACACATCTCCAGCTACCCAAAAACTGCATTTTCAAAACATGTGTAAAACAAGAAAACTCTATTTTCTGAAAATAGGGCTTCAAAGAAATCCTTGTATTGCCCAAATAATAACACCTGTGACAAAATTGAGAGAGGTTATTGTTATTTGATATTTGTTTCAACATAACCTCTCTCCGTTTCATAAAATACCTTTCGTTTGTACCAGAAACAACCTTTGAAGTTGATTGCTAAAACAGTCAGGTACATGACAATTTCGTAATAGCAGTTTCGTAGCGCATTTTAATTTATCAATTTCTAAAACCTCCTATTTAATTTGAAAAAATGGAGAGAGGTTTTTGTATTTAGTTCTGTTATGAAGAAAAACCTCTTTTAGGATTTCCAAAATCGTTTTCAGTTTCTCATAAGCCTCCTTTGAAGTTGACTATTCAAAACCAAAAAAAGGAATTTTTCTTCATATTTTGCTATGAAAATTACAGCAGTTTCGTAGTGAAAAGTGACTTTTTTCAATGTAATGGACTACAAAACTGTGGTTTCTTGGCTAATTAGGTAGTTTCGGTATAAAAAACTTTGGAAAATGAAATGAATCGGAGAATGATGAACCATGTAACATGAAGGAGTTTGAATATGGGTAGGTTTAGACCTTAGGGTAAGCTTAAAAAAGAAAAATTTGAAATTTCCCTTGACCAAGTAATGAAAAATGAATTCTATGAACCTACCATTTACACATGAACTTATTCAACCTTTTCAAATGATTCTTCATTTTTTTGGCTGATACAGTGGCTCCACTTGGGATGGTGTGCCCCTGTGGCACACCAAAGAACTTGTAGTTCCAGTGCCATCCATCTTCTTGGAAATAAAAACTCTAAAATTTATAAAAACTTCGCCAAGATCTTATGGCCTTCTCCTCGAGCTCAAGCTTGATGATTACTGTTGGAAAACCAACTTTGTACCTACTGAAAATATGCTCAGTCAACTTTGAGCTTATTCACACACCCCTACCTACCCTAACAACTGCAATCTCCATTTTTAACTCAAGCAACATGAAACTTCCAATGAAGCCAGTCATTGATTTGATCTGACACTTGAACTTGTTGACTACACTTGAACCAAAAGTAAGCATGATACTGAAATGACCAAGGCAACACAAAATGTATCTGATCCTCATAATGAAAATATAACTGGAAATCTGGACTGAAAAACTCTTCCATGTAGTCAGTTATAGGATCATAGAAGACATAATCTATTTGATGAATCTCAAGGAAATCTATAGCTTTGGACAATTCATATATGCTTTGCTCAGCCACACAAAATTTCAGTTGTGTGCTATCAAACTGTTGTTCAAAATTATTTTCAAAAATAGTGTATTCTTCCCGAAACTCAAAGGAGAAAGGTAGCAACACCCTCTGTTTTTTTTCTGGCATTAACAACTTTTGAAAAGATTGATCTTGATCATGAAGCCTATAAGGTTGAATTTTATCTTCTAAAACTTCAATGTATTTTTCAATATTCTTAGCAACTTCATCCACAAATTGAATCTTAACTTCTGACTTGCGCTCAAATGGTTTCAGATTAGAAGACAAGGATAAAGAAAAAATTTAATCCACTTCCTCATTAGTGTGATCATCATTTGATGTAGGCTGATGCAATAAATGAAATGAAGAATAAAATTCTTCCTTTACCTTAGGATTGTAGCAATTATCTTCCAATATTTGCTCTTGTTGTTTGCAATGATTCTCATACCCCTGATGATCAAAATACTGAGAAGTCTGTCGTAACTTTTCATCAAACTCAAATGATGTAACATGATTTTCATAAATAAACTCCTACTGGGTTTCATTTTCATCCAAGAGAGAGGATATCCTTTCTTCTTGGTGATGAAAGGGATCGTCATGAAGGGCCTCTAAAATTTCCTCATCCATGAACTCATCATCTTCATAACAATTCTCCAAATATTCAATAAACTCACACAATGTTTATAGCAGTCTTTGAACAACAATAAGGAGGGATGACACTCTTCATACATCTCATAAAATTCAACATGGAAATCAGCAAGAGAATATAATGAACCATTTGGCAAGCTTTCATACCAAGACCATTCTTTTCCTTCTAAAGTGGCCATAAACATCTTCATTAGACAATCCTCAGGGAATTGAACCTTAAGATTGTGTACATGCATATGGAATCTAATCAAATGAAGAGTAGCATTGTATTTCTTTTCATATTTAAATATAGGAAGATCATTTAACCATTCAACCTTTGCAATGGGATTTGGAAAACCAGGGATGTGAGACCGATTCATAGGGGCATACCTGGCATTTATTCTTGCAATGGAACTCATCTTGAAACTTCATCAAACTATTGATCTTCAAGAAATGGAGTCACCTTCAATTGATTATTTGATGTGTGGAGTTGCCAGAGCAGAAATATAGCCAATATGTGCCTAAGTGTCTGCTGCACTCAGACCTTAGAACTGAAACTTTGTCGTTCTTCCCAGGGAAAATTTATACCTTCGATCCCCAACAATGGCGCCAAAATGTTATCACCAAAATCGTACCTGATTGGCTGCTGATTACACAACTTCAGTGCAAATATTTCAAACCAATCTTGTGACTGAGGCTTAGCCTCCTCAGCCTGACAGGGATCTCTCAAGGGTTAATGATATTGATTAATGATAAAGATAGATGGCTAACTCTATGAATTTTTTCTTGGTTTTTTATGTTTGCAGGTTGAAAAGATGAAGGCTAATACTACCATTGGGCTTATGGAGTCAACAAATCAGTAGGTTCAGTGGCAAGGTTCCTTGAAATGGAAGCTAAGGCAAATAAGGGTCTTTAACAAAGACAATTCACTCAAGAAAATAGGTCAACACAGTCATTTCATTACTAAAGGAAGTCAGAGAATAGAGTTATGAATTCAGAGTAATGGCAATGAAATCTACTGCTAGTGGTTCAAAGGCAATTTGCTCATAAAACACAGAAAAACACAGTCATCTCATTACTAAAGGAAGTCAAAGCATATAGTTATGAATTCTGATTAATAGAAATGATATCTACTACAAGTAGTTAAACATAATATGTAGATGAATAAAACATTAAAACCCCATGAGAATCTCAGGTCTGCCAAGAAGAAAACTTCTCTGTATTATTGATCACAGTCAATTACATAAAGCTGCAATTTTGCCAAAAAGTCTCCAACCCTTCGCTAATTCGACCCAATGGCCTTTAATAAACATGTTACATCATCATATGATCTACCTCTAGGCTAGATACATTGAATTTTTTCCTACTGACACCTTTCATAACCATAAAACATCAAATTTATGACAAACATACACCTATCCTACTTGACAGTCCTATTTCAAGTAGGACTCAAATTCTTCATTATTATCTTTAACAACCTTATCTAATTAAATAAATTACATATTTTACTAGTATGTGTTATTCATCCATAATTTTCACTATCTGAAGATGACTAAGTATCAGTTCTAGATTTCTAGAAACAAAGTTCATGAACATTATGAGTTCTAGAAATCTCACTGCCTTCAGGATCCTTGGGGTAAATTTTCACTATTTCATCATCCCATCATGTCAAGGTCAACTCACTACTCCCAAAGGACCCATAATGGGCTCATACCACTCATTATCACTATGTGTTGCCACCATTGGCCTCAGCCCTCTATTTTCATTTTTGCCTAACTCCTCCATTTTCCATCTAGGGTTTTCAAGGGCATTTTTCTTGATTTCATGACATCCATGGTTAAACATAACCAAGGCTTGTATTTTGATGCTCTTAAACCTCATCCTATTCTTAACATATCTTCATAAACACTTCCCATCACTCCTATTCCTCAAATTCATCATTTTTATACAAAACCTAGTCTATTGCCACAATTTGACACTTTTTAAGACTAGGTCTATGTTTTTCCCTTTTGGACCCCTTCTCCTCACCCAATAATTGAAATTACACTTTCCCCTACTCTGTAACATCTATCCCTATCCCCCAAAATTTCCCCAAGAATTTAGACAACCCTTAACCCCTTCATTCCCCTCCCTCTGCAAGGCGGTCCTAAATCCCCTACACCAAACCCTAATTTCCTCTTCCAACTAAGCTAGGGTTTGATATAAAAAGGAGGCACAAGAGAAAAGGATTCATTTTATAGATCATGTAAGCAATAATAAGTATATACCAACTCATAAAAATCATTCCTCCATCATTTTCCAAGAATTCATTCCAAGAGACAAGCCATGTGTCACACCTAGGGCTAGTTTTTCTTCAAATTGTATTTTTGACCAAACATAGTTGAATTTGGAAAATGTGAGAGAGAATTTTGTCCATCATAGGGTCGAAAATAAAAGCTTCATTCTATTTTTACATGAGTATCATGGTTTGGGAGAAATATAAAAAATACAGGTGTCACGGGAGAAATTCTGCACTACTGGAGTGACCTTGGGAAAATCAAGTTTTCTCATAGATGGAGTTTCCAAATGAATTTCTTGATGAATCAAAAGAAAACTAGACTTAAATAGCTTTCCAATGAGCTATCATGATCTCAATTTGGTATTGAGGAAGGCATTCAAAAGTGGTCTGCACCAGCACTTTGCATTTCTGCACCAACACTCTGCATTTCTGCACCATCATTCAACACTTTTGACTAGTCTTGGGAGAATACGTTTTTTAATAGCTAAATGGACACAAAATCAAAAACAAAAATAATTTTTGGAAATTCAACTCCACAAGCTTTCCAACGAGCTATCATGGAGCTCATTCCGACACCTGGAAGGCCTCCAAATGCCCTTTGCAAATTGGCACTGCACACCGGTAGAGGCGCTACGCACCTGTAGCCCAGCGCTATGCACAGAGGAGGCAGGTACAGTGTTAAATAAAATTGTGCTACGCACCTAGAGCCAGGCGCTACACCCCTGGGTAAGCACTGTGCACACAGCAAAATTGGTCAAATTTTCTCAGAAAGTGGCCAAAATCCAATTTTTTGCCTCCAAGATCCTGCAAAGGGTTCAAACAAGGTTAGTGGCCCCTCTTCTCACCTTTCCAAGTTTTTATATTACATGCATAATCAAAAGAGAAGTTTGAAAACCTAAAGGCTTGGTCAAACCCTAATCTTCATGCCAATCAAGCATTTGACCTTCTAGGGCAAGAAATATCATTTTGAAGTTTTCATTAGCTTAAAGACACTCAGTACCAACAACCCTCCTTCTAAAAACTTTGAAACTATCCTAAGCCTACTTCATCTTGCCCTCATTTGCTAAAAATATTCCCTCACATCACACATTTGTCTTCCCTAAACCTAAAGCTCTCACCAAGCCAAAAAACCATTATGTTATAAGATATACAAAGCAATAATCACTTGGGTGAATACAGGGAGGGTGATGATACACATGAATCACTCCCAAGTACAAAAAGAGGTATTGCTGATGAGCAAAGGTGAAAGCTGAGAAGATAGTGAAGACAGTGATGGGGGTGACAGTCAGCAAAGAAAATAAACATGACAGTCAAGAGTAAAACGTGCATAAACGTGAAAATAAGGCTAGTCAAAGTGAAAGCAGTGACAATGTGGATGAAAATATTAAACGTGAAGAAAAAAGAAGGTCAAAATAAAGAAACAGCAGATCAAGAAGAGGAAACCAGAAAGGCACAAATCGGGTTTGATGAAGGAGACAGTGATAAAATAATGCCACTAAGAGGACATCAATGGAGTACAAGGTCAAAGTAAAACAGATACAGAGGTTGATGATAAACTCCAAGACCAAGGTAACATTACTAAAGATAGCAAAAGGGTGACAATGATGAAAGTATTGAAGGCAACAGTAAGGCTCACTGCTCTCCCAATGGGAAAAATAATGATGCACAAGGTGATAGAAGATATAGCAGTAATAGCAATGACAGAGTTTTAAGAAGGATGCATTAATATAGAGGATGACCATGATGATACAACAAGTGAAAGACAAGGCAGCCAAGAAGACATCCATAACATTAGTCATCCACCTATGATAAATGAGGATACCTTTTTTAGTGAAATTTGAGCACTCAAAGAAGGTAAAGACCAAGAAAAAATTAAATACATGGCTCGATATTTTCCACAGGCTTCTCAAACTGCTTGAGGGACCTCACCACCAATTTTGAGGCAATTTGGATAAAAATTTGTTTTTTCCAAATTTTGACCCCTAGGAGCGAAACACCCTAGGCGCTATGCACAAAATTGGTGCATCTTCAGCTCTAAAATTTTACATTTTTGGATTTTTCACATCACCAACAGTCTACCCACAAAATTCCAGATCCATTCGAGCATTTTAACACCCTCGAAAGGTCAAAAAACACCCAAAATTTGACCTTTCTGCTCCTTTTTAGACCAGGTGCTGCGCACAGAGCAGTGTTGGGAGAATGGATTTTTTCATAGGAAAATGGCACCCAATAAAAAAAAAATGCATATCTAGAAAGAGGACTCATAAATATTTCCAACTATCCATCACGGAGCAAAATCTGACATTGGGAAGTGGTCCAAAACTTGACTACAACAGAGCCTATTTTCAGCTGAAGGTGGCATTGCGCACAGAGCAGTCTTGGGAGATTTGATTTTTGGATAGGAAAATGGAACCCCGTAAAAAAAAAGGGCATGTATGGAAAGCCGACTCATCAAGCTTTCCAACGAGCCATCACGGAGCAAAATCTGACATCGAGAAGTGGTCCAAAACTTGACTACAATAGAGCCCATTTTCTGCTGAAGGTGGCACTACACACTGGGAAGTGTTGGGAGAATGGCGTTTTAGACAAGAAAATGGCATTCATTCACAAACAAAAAGGTAGATATGGAAATCCAACTTGACAAGCTTTCCAACGAGCCATCACAGAGAATAATCCGACACCGGGAAGGAGGTCAAAAATGGACTGCAAGTACACCTATTTTCTAATGTTTTGGCGCTATGCATAGAGGACCAAAAGTGCCAAAAGTCAACAAAACACACAAATTAATGGAAAAATGATTTTTTAATATTTTCTTAGGAAAATCACTCCAGATTTGGTTGAGGAGTTACGTTATGATATATTTTCATTGATTATCTTATATATTATGTGTCTTGGGCCTTGCATGGTCATTAAGCACATTTATGACATTTATGACTAAATTAGGGTTTTTGGAAGCCTCTTATGGTTTCCACCTCCTCATTTGCTCCATAAATAGAGCATGAGGCTCTTATGTATTGGGTTGTATTTTGATGAATTATGCTGAAGCAATACATAGTCTCTTGGAGTTTTTGATAACAATTTGATGTCTTGGAGCTCATGCATGCCCTGGTTTGCTTATTGATGGAGAGAGACTGTTTGCAGGATCCATAAGCTTGGTAGATGGTGAAGTTTTCTTATGTTCATGTTTTCTAGTTTTCCATTATGTTTTCCATCTTGCTATTTTCCAATAGCACAAAAAATTTAGATTAAGAAATGTTTTCTGATGGCACCTTAATTCTGTTTGTCCTCCATTGCCTCAATTTTTTCCTCTGTTGAGATATGTTAGGGAATCCATCTCTTGCTCCCTAAGAAGTTCTTAGCTTGTCCATTTCTTGAATGGTTTAGATCAGTTAGTGTCAAGTATGAATTATGGCTGGCCCTGCATATTGTTGCCACTGAAATACTCTGTTCTTGGAATCATCTCTTTAAAAGCATATTTTCCTAGGTTTATCAAAGAAGTCTGTTTCAATCATGCTCTTTTCCTTTACTTAGCTAAATTTGTTTCAAGGAACCTTCATAGTTGTAAATTTAGATGTTCAGGGTTTTCTGTCCTTCTATGTGTTAGACTCCTATACCAATAGGTGTCATATATCATGATTGACTTGATGAGCTATGTAATATGTTCATACCTGTTCTTGTTGCAAAGGTTTTCCATATTATCAAAAAATCAAAAAATTTAAAAAATGTAAAGAGGGTATACCCTAAAAGAAAAATCAAAGGGTGAACAGAATAAAAAATGGCTAAAAAGTGAAAGAAAATGAACCCCACCAAAAGAAAGGCCAAGGAAAGTGTGCAAGTCTAAATGCCACTACTTTTTTGCTCTTATGTAATAAACAAATTGTGTGCAACTTGTATCTTATGCCACAATTTATGAACAGTCAAATAGTTTAACCTTGGCTAGTTCATTTTTAATTTCATGTTTTAGAGTTAAAGAATAAAATCTGACCAAACTATTTAATCTTGGCAGATAAGTAGATAGGTAGAGTAAATAAAAGGAGCTCAACAGTTTAATCTGAGCCCTTGGATTTAATAAGGATAGAATTAGATAGGTTTCCATATGTAAAAGAAAAGAAAGTGTGATAAGGGTTTGCCAGTCTAAGTGCACCCTAATAAAGAAGAAAAATGGTAGGGTAAAGTAGGTAGGGTAGGCAGATGATGTTGCTGAATTACATGTGATGGATAATGACTCTAGATGTGTTAAATATTTTCTTTGATCACAAGTGCAAAGGCAAACACTACCCTGAAAAGGATCTCAAGCAAAGCAAAGTCAAAATTATTAACTTCCCTTCTCATTTTTCCCTAAAAATATCACTAATTTCCTCTAATTACTAAGGTATTTGAAGATTAGAGGGGCTCAAGGCATTTCCTTGACCTTTGGAGGGACCGGACTCTCAGCCCAATAATTGGAAAAACCTAAGTATTTAAAATCATTCATCATGACATTCATTCATCTCTAAAAAATATTTTCCTAATTAAAATCCCATTTTACTTAGGAAAATCATGCAATATTTCATAAAAAACCCTATTCATAAAAGCATAAGTTCAAAACATTAACGTAATGTTTACACTTAGCACTCCATTCGTTTTTTCATATTAATTTTTAATTTTATTATTTAAATCCCCATACAAATAAACCCTTTCCCGTAGTATGTTAATTATATCCTAAATAATTAATATCCCGCACCTTTGGTTGAAAAATAACCATATAAAGTGACTGATTGGTCGAAATTTCCAATTAATAAACAAAAAATGACACTCCGCCATATAAAGGGATTAATTAACTCTCCAGGTTAATTAATAACCTAATCCACCAATCAAATTTCTCCCGATATGATTAATTCATAATAAATTGCATTGGGCCCGCCTTATTAATTTCCCGACATCTTCCTTTCCCGACAACTATTTGATCAATCAATCTGAGATCAACAGTTATTATCAATATCTCTAGCCATCCATGTCCGAAAAATAACGCGTGATGGCCAAGTGATTTTCTGAACAGTACCGTGCCACGCGTCGTCCATCGTATGGAATCGCTCGCCCTCCGCCCAAAACCACTCATCTCCAAAAGCGGTGCGATGGAAACTGCTTACTGCCTATCTCCTGTGACACATCCACCGTACATGCTGACATCATTCATTAAAATAATAAAAAAACCCGCCAACCTTTGACTTTGCGAATAAAACAAACAAACCCGAGTCATTTTCATTATCCTATGCAGTGACTAGTGTCCCGGGAAACGAATTTCGAATTTAACCGTCAAAGTTTTTCAACCGCTACCTCGCTAAAGAGAAATTGCAGTCAAGTAATCCAGAGTTTATCCGCCATAGCTAGCACCTCTTTAACCACTGTTCATTTCCCGAAAATAGGTATTTACCTAAAATCCCGCTGAACTCTGTAAGAATCCTGGTTTTTTGTTTTTAATTCCACACGAAAAACTGAAACAGAGTTCAATTTGGTTTTTTTTTTCCTAGAACTGCAATTGTGTTCCCAGATGATCTGAAATTGTGAGAAAAAAGTATTTCTTATACAGAGATTGACAGTAGGGGGCTTTTACTGGTTATTTCACCTTTACTAGAAAGGATGAAACCAAAAGCTTCTGGCCCACAAACTGGCTCTGCCTAAAGAAATAAAATTTAAACACTAAAATAGATCCGATCAATGAAAGTATTTGTTTATGTGAAAAGTATTCATTAATCAAAATTTTATGTGTGAATAAGCAAGTTCAAGTATTCTGCAAATGAAGTAATGTTGTTTGAAGTGAAACTAAGGAGTTATGTTCACTGTATAAGTCTGATTGGGAAAAGTGTAGTTATGAAAAGTTACTGTTTAATGTAGCAGAATCTGAAATATAACAGCAAAAATGCACAACATAACAATAAGCATTTTTTTAAGTAGTTCATCCCTCTCTCGGGATACCTCTGCTAGGTCCAAAAGCCTCTAATTAGGCTTTTCCATTTTTCATTAATGCTCAAAATATGAATTACATTGTGTAGAAAGCCTCAAAAGGAAAAATAAGCTGTAAATTCAGAAATAGAGGACTAAAATCAGTATAAATCGACTATTCATTCACCTCCAATGGATGAGTATAGTCCAACACAGCTGATCTTTGATTAGGCCCTGGTGGCTCCACAACCAAAATCGCTGGTAAAATCACTAATAGAGCACCCTGATGGCTCTGCAACCTGTCCCAACAGCTCTAGAATGCTTCAATACCCCAAAATCAAAAAAAAATTCGTCCCAAAAGGACTTCCCTAGCCAAAGTTATGGCTAACTGAAGTTTGCCCAGTGTCACCTATGAAAACTCCACTAAATGTGGAGAACTGGAGTTAACTCCAATTAAAAATGGCGATGGGCGCTACATTTGGGGGACCGCCGAAACTTCCGCCGGTGGTGGGGGTCTGAAGAATAGGTCCACATGACCATGGCCTTTGGAATTCATTTTAAAAACTTTGAGTTAAAATCGGAGTTTAATAAAGTTTTTAAACCATATATTAATATGGTTTTTCACCTCCCGCCAGTCCTTGTGACCACGACCTAACATTGTGTCGTTTGAATTTTGTTGTGGTTCCATGCAAATGGTTCTATGGAGAAGGGGGCTGGCCCCCTTTTGGGCCCCGCCCAAATCAACTTTAACATTTAAATAAACGTATGTTGCCATAGTATAATAAGCACCACCGTTGTAGTCCCTTGGTCGGCCTCTCCACTGCTTCCGACCCAACCCACGTTCGAATCCGGCCGCGTCCAAAACAAATTTTAAAACGCCATTTCAATTTGACCTTGGGGCCACGTGGCGCCCTTTCATTGGTTTCCACTGGAATATTCTGCAGAATATTTTGTGGAATATTCCACGAAATATTCCCAGAATATTCTGTGGAATATTCTTTTTTTAATAAAAATATTTTTTATAAAGTCAAATTTTGGCTTTCCTTTTACTGAAATTGGCAAACTTCAAAGCTAAATATCTTCCTCATACGATGTCGGTTTTCAGTGCCATTCACGTCTACAAGATCGTTTTTCCGAGATATTTCCAGTCGATCTAGTTTGGACCAATTCTGAGCAACTTCATTTTTGAGCATTTTTCTACAAGAGACTTGATCTCCTGATCACATCTCCCAAATGGGAAGCTTTTGGACCCCAAAAGCTCTTTGATTACTAAAAATGATGATGTGGAGACTGATTCTCCACTCTTCCACCCTTGAATAACTGAAATCTACCCGATTTTATCAAATGAAGCTTTTGTGAAAATGATAATCTGTCTCTGGAATCAACTGATCGACCATTGCTAAGATTGACAGAGTCATGATGCAAATTATTAAAATTTGCAGAACAGTAATTGTAATCTGTAGAAAACAAAATTTCTCTACATTGATCAAACTTCCTAGAAGACTTAAAATAACTTTCACCTTGCAAACTATTCCCATGGCGAATTCTAAAATTCTGAAACCAACTTTTTCCCATGCTGAATTGTGTGTCCTTCTTGCTTGCACTGCTTTGCTTTGACACTTCATTCACTGCATTGACTGACCCAAAAGGTAATTTGTGCAACATAACATCATCTTCTTTCAAAGACAAATTGTTATCAAATTGAGACAAATTGTTAGCAACATCATAAAAAGGCGAACGCTCAAAATCTAGTCGTTTCAACATCAACAAAGTTAGACTTTGACTTGCATTAACTAGTCTTTTCAATTGACTTGCATTGAGTAAAGAAGATTCCAGCTTCTTCTTGTGAGCTCTCACAATGTACTCTTTACCATCTTTGAACAAGTGATACTTGTTTTCTTGGTGATGAAAGATGGCCTTCCTATCAAATAAATAAGAACTTCCCAAAACAATACCTGAGATATCAAGCGGCACCACATCAAGTTCCACTGTGTCAATAAAGTGTGCAGTTATTGCAAAGCACAATATGCACTTTCTTGAGACTTGCAAATTGGCATCCTTGCATATCCATCCAAGTGGATAAGGCTTCAGATGTGGAATGGTCTCAAGTTTAAGCTGCTTGACCAAGTCTTCAGATATAAGATTCGCTTGTGACCCACTATCAAATAGTGTGTCAATTTGGTATGTTTTGAAATTACCCTCACATGGAAGAGCTCTATCCTCCTCTTTTCTTCATGAGTATCTTTGTGACAATTAAAAGAGCTAGAACTGGGAATTGTGTCTTGCACCACTTCTTTCCCCTTAATGTTCTTTAAAACCATGGCGATGCTTTTTGTCTCATCTCCTGAGTCTGACCCTAAGTCTTGCTCAACCGTTGCTACAGTTTTCTCCTTTTCTATGGTCTTTTTTTTTTTCTTGAATTTTTCTGGTTTCAGTTCAGGATGAAGCTTCCAGCAATGATCGTCATCATGACTTGTCTTTGAACATTTCTTGCAAAAGAACTTTCCTTTTTCTTTTCTTGAATTTGCAACTCTCTTCTTTGCTTTGTTTTTGAAATTAATATCCTCATCAAAAGTATTCTTTCCTCTAGCTTCTAAATGTGTAGCCTAGACACAAACTTCATCTAAGCTGGTAGGATTAAACATTAGAATAGTATGTTGAAGGTAATTGTGCAAACCTCCTATGTATTTTAACAAGGTGTCTTGACTTTGTAAGTCTACTCCAAGTAGAAGTTCTCTCCTTCTAAACTCTTGGGTATAATCTTGCACATTTTGACCCTTAAGTTGCCTAAAATTTTTCCAATTCATAATTGCTTTTTGAATATGAGCAAGAGGATAAAACTGTTTCTTAATAGCTGTAGTAAACTCATTCCAAGTTAGATTTATCTTACCATGCTTTTTAATTTCCTCCCTGGTCTTGGCTTCCCACCAAACCAAAGCTGCTCCATCCATTCTCAAAAAGGCTAATTGGATTTTTGTGTCATCAGCATGTAAATTCTGAATCCTTAGATAGACTTCCAGCTGTCTAATCCAGTTATCCAATTTTTCTGCATTCACATCACCATTAAACATCGGCAACTCAAACTTTACATCAAGCTTTAACAAAGGATTTTTAAAAGATGTTTTTGTTTTGTGTGACTGATTAACATAAGTAGAAGAGGATGATGTGGAGGAAGAGGTTGACGATGGAGATGAAGGATCACCATTTCCTCCATTCCCTTTCTTAGACTCATCCTTGTCTTTCTTTCCTCCTGAAGAATCTCCTTCTTCTTTTTGGTTTCTAGACCCTTCTCCAGCAATCCTATCATTTCTCTCCTGGTATAGGATCCTAACCATCTTAGTCATGTCCAAGAAATCTTTTCTAAAGACTCTTTCTTCTTCCTTGGGATCCCTTTCCTCATGTACTTCTCCTTCTCTAGAAGACATGTTTGTGGCTGATTCTAAGGCTAATGAGGATGAAATGGAAGGTGGATATAATGGCACTCTAGCCCTCCTTGGTTGAGTATTAACTTGTGCTCTAACCAATTGACCTTCCCCTCTTTTCAATTTTAGCCTAGTAAGCATCAAATTTTGCAGAATAACACAATCTTCTTGCACAAATTTCCGAAAATCTTAAGCAAAACCTAGAGCTCCGATACCAACTTGATCTGAAATTGTGAGAACAAAGTATTTCTTATACAGAGATTGACAGTAGGGGACTTTTACTGGTTATTTCACCTTTACTAGAAAGGATGAAACCAGAAGCTTCTGGCCCACAAACTGGCTCTGCCTAAAGAAATAAAATGTAAACACTGAAATAGATCCGATCAATGAAAGTATTTGTTTATGTGCAAAGTATTCATTAATCAAAATTTTATGTGTGAATAAGCAAGTTCAAGTATTCTGCAAATGAAGTAATGTGGTTTGAAGTGAAACTAAGGAGTTATGTTCACTGTATAAGTCTGATTGAGAAAAGTATACTTATGAAAAGTTACTATTTAATGTAGCAGAATCTGAAATATAATAGCAAAAATGCATAGCATAACAGTAAGCATTTGTTTAAGCAGTTCACCCCTCTCTTGGGCTACCTCTACTGGGTCCAAAAGCCTCTAATTAGGCTTTTCCCTTTTTCATTAATGCTCAAAATATGAATTACATTGTGTAGAAAGCCTCAAAAGGAAAAATAAGCTGTAAATTCAAAAACAGAGGACTGAAATCAGTATAAATTGACTATTCATTCACCTCCAATGGATGAGTATAGTCCAACACAGCTGATCTTTCATTAGGCCCTAGTGGCTCCACAACCAAAATCGCTGGTAAAATCACTGATAGAGTGCCCTGATGGCTCTGCAACCTATCCCAACAGCTCCAGAATGCTTCAATACCCCAAAATCAAAAAAACATTCATCCCAAAAGGACTTCCCTAGCCAAAGTTATGGCTAATTGAAGTTTTCCCAGTGTCACCTAGGAAAACTCCACTAAATGTGGAGAAATGGAGTTAACTCCAGTTAAAAATGGCGACGGGCGCTACATTTGGGGGACCGCCAAAAATTTCGCCAGTCGTGGGGGGCTGAAGAATAGGTCCATGTGACCATGGCTTTTGGAATTCGTTTTAAAAACTTTGAGTTAAAATCGGAGTTTAATAAAGTTTTTAAACCATATATTAATATGGTTCTGCACATCCTGCCGGTCCTTGTGACCACGACCTGACATTGCGCCATTTGAATTTTGTTGTGGTTCCATGTGAATGGTTCTACGGAGAAGGGGGCTAGCCCTTAGGGGCTGGCCCCCTTTCGGGCCCCGCCCAAATCAACTTTAACATTTAAATAAATGTATGTTGCCATAGTATAATAAGCACCACCATCGTAGCCCGTTGGTCGGGCCTCTCCGTTGCTTCCGACCCAACCCACGTTCGAATTCGGCCGCGTCCAAAACAAATTTTAAAACGCCATTTCCATTTGACCTTGGGGCCACGTGGCGCCCTTTCATTGGTTGCCACTAGAATATTCTGTAGAATATTCTATGGAATATTCCATGGAATATTTTGTGGAATATTCTTTTTTTAATAAAAATATTTTTTATAAAGTCAAATTTTGGCTTTCCTTTTACTGAAATTGGCAAACTTCAAAGCTGAATATCTTCCTCATACGACGTCAATTTTCAGTGCCGTTTGCATCTACAGGATCATTTTTCTGAGCTCTTTCTAGTCGATCTAGTTTGGACCAATTCTAAGCAACTTCATTTTTGAGCATTTTTCTACAAGAGACTTGATCTCTTGATCACCAGACCTGTGATTTTGCCCATTTTTTCATCAAAAGTCGAATTTTCATTTCTGAATCCACAAGAACCAGAAATGGAAATTCCCGTGGCTCCGAATGTTGTGCCCCTGAATGCCCCTCACAGATACTTAGATTATCTGCCTCTAGCAGATATGGATTTCCAAATTAAAGACCTAGTTCTCAGTGAGAATCCTCTTTGAATTTTCTACCATTGCCGAGATAATTATTTGAAAGGTTCTGACATTTTTGGACTTTGGGAATCCAATCTTCCCATATACCTTCTCCCATCAGTCCACATTTTTCCTGAAATAATCCATTACTGCCATGCAAACTATGATCCTAATCAACGAGTAGTCTTATCCCTGAGCAAAACTGTCCTTTTCCCAATAACTAATCAGTCCATCAACGAAATGCTACAATTTCAACCTGGTCAAACCCTCACTCCCCTGTCCATGGCAGAATTACTTGATAAATCTGCCAATTTATCCCAAGAAGAGTTGAATCACCTGTGCCAAACCTTCATGGTACCAGAACATCAGCCCAAAGGCCCTCCCCCTTATGGTTACACCTTTTTCACTGATGTGGGCAGGCTTGTTTTGAATATGATATCCTCTATAATGGGTTTCAATACTAGTGAATATGTTGACCAATTAACCCTAGTATTGTTGTCTATTTTTACCCCTCGACAGCCCCCTGCTGTCAAGTATGATTTTTCATCCTACATTACTGAAAAAATCCATGATTAGTTCATGACATTAGAGAATGAAAGAGTGTTCAAGTATTCCTCTGTTATATGCCACCTCATGCTTTACTACCAATCAAAGAGTTTCCCTTTTTATGTCAAAAAACTTGATGCCAAAGGAAATCCTAGGTCTGTAATATTTTGGTCTGCCATCACTCATAATTCCCTTGATTCTCCTTATTCCTACAATGAGTTTATTGACCTTTTTTTACACCCTGCAACTACCTTGTTTACAGGAGTCTCCCCTCCTAGGGTTAATAATGACATCAAGAAAATCCTTTAGCTCTCAAAGCAATACAAGATAGGTGACTGGTACCTATACCAAAATCACACAGAGATCAGAATATATGGGTGTGAGTTATGCCCATTCAAGTTGCCAAAATATGTCCCAATGAGACTCTTTGCATTAGAGTATTTCAAACAGATGATCAATTCAGACATAGTCCATTTATGCAATGCAAAGAAAAAGGCTCAACTCAGGATTAAGAGTCAATTAGGTCCCTTTGTTTGTAACTCTAGAGATGCTGGAAAAGAAGCAGAAAGAATCTTAGAAGACTATTTCAGATTACAAAAGAGTTTCTACTGGGTGCCTTATGACCCAAACAACTTCATTTGTGATAGAAGAATGAAAAATAAACTATCACCATACATTCATCAAAGAATCCCAGAAATTGAACAATATGCCAATATGGATGAATGGATGGAAGGGACATTGATAGAACAAGATAGTGAGCAGGTCAATGTTGAAAATGTAATGAAAGACCTTGAAAAAATACTTGACCTAGACTCTTTTGGACAGGTGCAGATACCAGGTATTGGTCCTTCTTCGGTTGGGACTTCTCAACAAAATTTGCAGGATATCAGTGCATTGGCCACAGTAGAATCTAAAGGAAAAGAAAAGTAGCCTGATATACAAGTATTTGAAAAATTCACAATAACAGAGAAACCCAAGACTTCTAAAGAACAGGGTCAAGCACAGATTCCTCCTACTCAGATCAGTGAGCCAGAAATTTCAATTTTACAAACTCCTCTCAATGTAGAAAAAGGCAAGAAGAGAGATGCTGAAGCTGCTACCCCTATTGGTGGATCTTCAGAATAGCATGATGTTAAAAGACAAAAATTGAATCCTCTTCTAGAAGTGGAATCTGTTCACGAAATCCTTGATAGCCAGGGAAGAGAAGATAGTCTGCAAACATGTACAGGTAGTGGGACATCCACTAATTTTCAAAGAAAGTAACTACAAAGGCAACAAAGTGCAGAAATATCTTCTTTCAAACCTCCAGTAAAAGATGCCTGGGATATCAAAAAGACATTCATCAATATAAAGGCCAGAAATGATCCACTTAGACTTCAAGTTTACAACCAATATTTGAAGATGGCTCCGAAGAATCAAGAAAGATTGATGTCAGCCTATGACATCCAGCAGGGTAAGATGGTAATGAGCCATTTCAAACCCAAAGTGCAATAGCCTCAAACAGCTACAGATTATATCAGGAGTAATTTTGAAGTCATAGCAAAGGATATCCATCCTTTGGATCAAATTGAGTTACACAAACAAACAGGTGAGATGATTTATTCTACTCTGACGGATAAATCAACGATGGCCCGCAAATTGTAGGATTCTTTGGAGAATACTAATGCACAATTGCAGCTTGAAAAAGCCTCCTCTCAGGCTAAGGACAACAGGATAAAGACTTTGGAGGAAATAATAATTGGATTGGGACATAATCCCAAGGATGTCAAGGGTATAGAAGCCTTGATCAAGAAAAAAGATGATGATATTGCAGCTCTAAGAAAACAACTGAAGTTACCAGCCTCAAGACATCCATAGACTGCAGAAATCATAAAGCAAAATTCTGAGGAAGAATTGATGGATTTTCTATTGAAATTGAATGAGCAACTTAATGCAACTGAAAAAGAGCTGGAAAAGGCATTGAAAGATAAGCAGGCAGATATTCCAGCATCTACAACAGGAATTATAGGTACGTCTACAACAGGAGTAATTACAGGTACAACAACAACAGGTCAGCCAACAGAATTATCACAGGGCAACACTTCAAATTTGAGCACTGAAGAATTAATAAAGTCAATGGAGGAAATGAAACTTCAGGTCATAGAGCTCCATAGAACAAAGGAACAATTTTCCACTTTAGAACACAAATATGATTTCTCAAAAATGAGTGTTGCAGATAAAACAAGAGAGGTTAACAAATTAGAAAAATTAGTCAAAACAATGGAGAAGGATCTCACATTGGAGAAGCCTTTAAAGGAAATAAATGAAATTATTTGGGACAACATCATCTAGTCAATAAAAGATGTCTGGTCCTCAATTCAAATAATGTATGAACAAAATGATTTAGTTAAATTGGTTGTGGAAGAAATTAAAAAAGCAAGAGAAGAATTTGGAAACAAGCCTGAAGAAGCCAATAAACTGATACATATTTTGAATACTCGGAACAAACATCAACTTGAAGAACTTGGCATTCAAGACAGAACAGGAGCAATCTTGGAGATAAAAGGAGTTTTTACCAAAAGATTTCTGATACAGAATCTAGAACGCAGATGCTCTGATATGAAAGAAGAAATTATTGCTTTCAGAGAAAGATTTGATATTCTGTTGAATAAAGGATTACCTAGTCCTTTAGTTTCAGAGGATAAAATAATGGACCTTGAAAGTTATGTTGAGAAATTGGACAAGTATGCTGATAATCAGGCCAGTTCCTCAACTAGTTCATCAGCAACAACATTGCCTACAGGAAAAAATCTTCATGACAGATTGGAAAATTTGTTTTATCTTGAACATGAGGTAAAGCATCTCTTCCCAATTCAACCTACTTTCTACAGATATACTGAGGCTGATGAAACTCTCAGAAAGCTTCAAAGGACCAGAATACCAGAAGCTCAATGGTGGGATGGCATGTTAGAACTTTTGTAAAAATTATCTTTACATGAAGTTTTGATTGTTTACTATAGTAAAGTGAGAATAAAAGGATAAACAAAAGTTAAAGAGTATCAGTGCAGTTAAAGAGTATCAGTAAAACGGAGCAGCCAGCACAAAATTACTAAAGAGGACAGCAGCAAGCCAAATCATAGGGCATGCCTCCAGCACATTCTCAAAAGAAGGAAACAGCACAACATCAGTTATCATTTTTCTTATCTACAAGACCATCTGTCTCTAGTTTGTTGTAAAATACTTATGAGTCATCCTATATTATATCTCATTTTGTTAGGAGATATTTTTTGTAATTTTTTGTATAAATACTCCCTCAATTGGAGTATTGAGGTGTGGATTCTTAGACGTTGCTGTAACATTGACTATTTTGGAATAAAGTTCTGTTGGAGAAATTTTTTTGTGGCTATCTGGATAAAGAATTGACGCAAAATTATTTTTACAGGATTCATGTGTTAGACAACGGATCAATAAGTCATATATATTTTATGTTTTGAAGTTTTATACTTGTTTATTATATCACTGTGTTTCATATCTGAATGATTAATGAAAATGAATAAATCAGAAAGTGCTTAAGTGTAATCTGATTTTAATCATTGTTATTCTAAATGTTTTCTTCTGAACTGGTTTAAACAGTGAATTCTTAATTGCTCCTGTTTTTCTAGTTTATGCATTTTGATTATTTAGTAAAGAATACTTAATTGATCTTTATTGATAATCATCCAAGTTCCCTATTTCAAATGTGTTGAAGGATTCTTAATTTCTCTTCATCCTTTTTGAGTTCATTCCATTCACTTTAGATCTATAATTGTTCCCTATTTGATTACCTTGCCTTGTGAAACCATTTTTTGTTAAGAAACGTAATCCAGTTAAGCCATTTACTTTGACTCCATTAGCACAATGGACTAAAACTACTCAATATTACCCTCTGCTATTGAATTCCATCACCCAAATTCAATCAAAATCCCCAGATTTTAATAACTAGCCTAATATCTTTTAAAACAAAGCTAAATTTTATAGAGAGAGCCCTCTTTGGGTACAAATTTGCTAGATTCTGTACCTAAAAGTTGGTTTGTGGTTACCTCGGACCCCTTTCCTCTTCCCTACAACTTCAAGGAAAATCTGAGTGATAACATAGTGGCGACCATACTGGGGACTCTGGATAATTTTATTATTACTATTGTTTACTTTATAAACTACAGACGGAGCCTAAAGTTAGCCAAGTAGCCTTTGAATTGCTTTTTCTCTACAATTGTATAGTAAATAAATGTTGCTTCAGTCTATCTCTGGTCTAGTTTATGAACTGAAATTTGGTTTCAAACATTTGATCAGTTTCTCTAGTCAATAAATCTTTAAGAAAGTTCAAATCCAAAATCTTAAATTTCTTAAAGAGATTGTCGAAGTTGTATTTTTCATTCCATTTAAACAAAAACCAAAAAATAAAAATCACCTAGAAAACTGGCTTCAGAAAGGACTCATTACACCAGGTCTAATCCTGATCCAAATCCTCCACCTGTGTTTGAAAATCCGAATTTGATCCCCAGAATTCTTAGCATACAAGAGAGTCAAGAAAGTTCTGGTAGTTCTCGGCCTCTTTATAGATCAATATCCTGTCCTGTGAAGTGGATCTACCTTGAGGACTAACCTTTTGATGAACAGTTTGAAACATCATTGGTAATTTTGATGAGGAAGAAGAGGAAGACCAGCCTAGGTGGAAGAGGCCTAGAACCATAGGGCTTAAAAGAGCCTTGGAAAAGCAGAAAGAAGAAGAACAGGCCCACCTTCAAGCTTTTCCCCTCACTGCCCTACTTGAGCAGGAAATTGAAGAAAATAAAGAGGCATGGCTAGAAAGAGCCAACAAACACTTGGAGATGAAGCTTGAAAGAGCAAACAGAGATCTGGAGCTGCAAAGGAAGAGGACACATCACTTTCAAAAGTTGAATCAGTTTGCCTGCGCAAACTAAAGGCAGCCCAGGAGAAACTGAAGAAGGTAAAGGGGAAGCGTCCGGCACGGAAAGAAGAGAAAGGCACATCAGCTCTTGATATTTTGGCCTCTTCTTCGGAGCATGTTGCTAGGGACCCTTGAGGGTCATGTGCACCAATTTTGGGCCCTTTACAACAACTTTTTGTTTTTTGGCATTTTTTGAGTTTTTGGTCAAAAACTCATAAATTCGCCATTTCATTTTGAGGATTTTTCAAGGGAGGAGGATGACACCATTTGATGCCATAATTTCATGATCATGTCCTCAGCGATTTTCAGAGCATTTGGAAATCATTCGCCCCCTCAAAATGGCGAAAAATGCTCACTTTTTGCACATTCTGCTCGGCATATCAGCAGTCTGCATTTTTCTGGCTTTTTACACACAGGTACAGATTTGGAAGACCTCCAGGCATCAGATTGAGGTGATTTTAGTTGCGCTAGAAAGTAGACACAGAAAGCTTTCCAACGGGCCATCATGAGCCTCGTTTCGACACCGGGAAGGCTGCCAAATGTTTCCGGCAAGTCAGGGGTCCTTTTTCTGATGAAAATTTGAAGTATTTTTGTAATTTTTGAACCTCAAAAATCTGCCTTTTCCAAATGTGCGTTTAGCTATTTTTGCACTTGGAAAATGAGGCAAAGTCAATATAATTTCCGTTTTTAGCATTTTTTAGATATTTTATGGGATATTTTGTGCCTTGGGCTTTGCAAAGCCTCAAGGACAAGTTTAGATATTTTGATTAGACCAATGGGATAGCTAGTTGCACCATGAGGTTTTCCTCACTTGAGCCTATTTATTCCACAAGGCTTCATTGTAAAACAAGGCTGAACTTGAGAGAAGAAGTAATATATTGGTCATATGAGCTTTGAAGAACAAACTTGTGTTATGATTTTGGACTGCCTCTTGGATGCTTTTGATGAATGATGAAGGATTGTTGATGGATTCCATGAAATGGTAGAATGGTATAGTGTTTCTTGCTTTGTTGTTGTCTTCTAGTTTTCATTCATGATACATGCTTCTTGCTTGCTATAGATCAGTAGAGATTAAGTTTGAGATATGCCCATGGAGGCACCTCAAAATTCCTGAATCTTCATAGCTTTTATGTTTTTCTTCTTCCTTAGTTGTACTAAAGAATTCTTAACTGCTCTTTAGTAACTTAAGGATATTGTTGCTAGTTTTATTCATAAGTTCTATGCATGTTGAGTAGGATGTATGGTGTGCCCTTCTTACCTATGACTGTCCATAGTTCCGTCCATGAAACTATCTCTTTGACTGATTAGATTATCATCTTGTTGAACCAAAGAGGCCTAGTCCCGATCTAGCCCTTTGCCTAAAACTATGAAAGCTTGTTTATCAAAGTGCCCAATAACTTAAAGACTGTGTTTAGGCATTCCGGCATAGTATTTTGAGTTTTTAGTCCGTCTTATGTGTTTTCCCCAAAGTCTGATAGCCATTTCCCAAAGTTAGAGGGTCTTATACTTCTATGCATGGCTTGAATGTTTGTTTCGATGTGTTGATTATTTTATAGTTACATTTTGCATGATTAAGGGTTTTCTTTACCATGTTTATGTTATCTATCGAACCAGTGATGCTTGAAACTCCTTGTTATTCACAAACTTGATGTCCATTTACTCCATTTTTCCCAAAGATCCTTTCTACCTTGAATCAAATCGGCCCTACAGCAGCCTTGTATCATCATCTGATAGCTTCTTTGACCTTTTTGACCCCATAGCCCAGTTGATCTAACTTCTTGTTACCCATTTTATATCTTTGATCAGTTTTATCCCTCACAAACTTAAAAAACCAAAAATCAAAAAACTCACTTCATAACTAGCCTAATATCAGAACACCATAAGCAAACACACTGATATCTTTTACACATATAGAGAGAGCCCTCTCTGATTCCAGGAAGGCTAGGTCCTTGGGCTCCAAAGCTTGGTCTGATGTTACATCGTCATTTGGCTCACCAATCGGCCAAATCACGGGACCCTAACAGTAGCAAAATGAACCATAAAAACGTTATTCCTAGAAAATTACACTGTAACACGGGGAAATAACACTTATATTCCTTAGCATATATATTATGGCCCTTATATATAAAAGAGGATCAGAAAAAACTCCCTTTTACTAAGTTAAATAGATCTCCCGGCCTCAAAATGGCTTAAAAGCACCCAAACCCCATGACTTAGGCTATGCATAATTTTTGAAGCACATGATAGCATTATTCTGTGAGGGTTTCTGCAAAATTATGATAGAAAATCATAGATCTAGATTTTTATTGAAAAATATGCTAAGAAAATAGATATCTGACCTCCTTAATACATTATAGAGATAACCCGGCAAGGGTTTCCTGAAAGCTTGAGTACAAAAGAGTAGATCTGAATATTCAGCTCTGAAATAATGTATTCTTACTGCAAAATTACATACATATGGTTGAATAATACAATAGAGGGATGGAAATCCCTTCTTCTAGCTTTCCGGAGAAGGGTTGGCCCTTTCCCTAAGAAACTAGCTCAAGACCAAGGGTTTAAACCCTGCTGCTACAACTCTATGAAAAATGACGCAGTTCCTGCAAGGGACTGCACTGTAGGAGATGGGGAATACTTTAGCAAAGTGCCAAGATGTGAAATGAGCCCAGGAATCATCCTAGCTGATCTCTCAAGAGAAGGAAATCTCCCTCTACTGAGTAATAGACCCGGAAGTGGTGTTATCAATCCTCCACTGCAACACCCTGCAACACAACACTATTCTCTACAGAAATAACGTTGTAGCTGAAGGCTGATGCTTGGAATCAAGCCCGTATGTGGAGAAATACAGTGCAATACTCTCCCAAGATGCCTCTCAAGGGAAGAGGTGGGATTCCCACTCGGGAACACCCAGTGCTAAACAGCACATCAACCTTGCTAAACAACAAGAGGAAGCAATAGTCTAAGCAGACCAATATGAAATAATAATCTCAAACATGCCCCCATATGGCTGCCATCCTCTTCCTTAAATATAATGTGAGCTTTCTTGCCCTTGGCCCCACTCAATTAGGTAATTTCATTAATGAGATTCATCTCCCTCCAAAACTGCATTGTTCCTTAATCAATCTCCACTCCTCCATAACAGCGTTGTTGACTTGGTCAAAGTTGACTAAATCAACATGGCCCAATCCCTGTTCACAGTTTGAGGTGCTTTATTTAGCTGCTAAGAGGGTATCCTTTCAAACTTGAAGTGTTTTTATTTCTGCTAAAGAGACTTATGCGCCTCCCCACTCACTTATTCACCTACCTAGTGATAAAACAACTATAATATTCCATTTAGCTTGAAGGCTAAATTTTTGGAATATTATAGTCCTCCCCTCCAAAATGTTGCTTTTCCTCAAGGAACTGTACAAAAATTCCTCCCCTCCTCCTCTTGTGGCCTCCTCATCAATAGTCCCCACCACTGCTCAAAATAATCTGCAATAAATTTTCCTTCCAATGTTTCCTCCCAAGTATGCAAAGCCACTTGGCTCACATCATAGAAAGGTGGAAGGTGTAAGTGGAAACATCCTTGTTGTCCAATGGCCTCCTCAAGGTAGGGGTGATGAAAAAAATGGGGAATCTCATTCCCAATGAGTGAATCCCACACCCATGCTATCATCCAAATGAAATGAGCCATTCTAGGTAGCTCATCAAAGAAATCATCAACCCCCGGTTTATGCAATGTATTGAGGCTGCATGGAGAGATCAGATTTTTCCATCCAAGTTGTTTCTCTATCCATTTATGCTAAGTATGGGGCTGTTGCTGATCTTGGGCTGAAATTTCATGGCCTCCATGAATGGCCCAAGTTGCCCCACAAAATAAATCAGCCATTAAGTGCCTCCTCCAAGAACTCAAGTTCTTCAAATGGCTCCTCCCATATGAAGACAAGAGGTGTGATGTGGCAATCATGGTTTGCGCATTGCTTCTCCTGAAACATACAACATGTAAAGTAGGGAGAATCATACTCCCAATGGGAATCTCCAAATCATCTAGCACTCTCCAAACAAAGTTCCCCATGAACATAAGAATATCAACAATACATGGAACCAAAAACCGATGAAAACAAGCTGCCATATGACAACCAGAGAGTGGATCATAGTTCCACAGATGGAACCAGTCTAGTGCATCCCTTGCCTACATCAAAACAAGTAATAACAAGTTCTCTCCCAACCACTTGTTTGCTGCCACAATCATTCTATAAGATAGAAGCATGAAAGAACAATGTGGTGTCAATGGTGCATACCAAAAACCATGTGGCTTCCCCCACAAGCCACCAATAAAATAGCCAACCTCAATGCTGCAACTGGATTCAAGTACATCATCATATAATATGCAAGAAAGGATAATCCTCCTTGGTACAATATGCTGCTCATATAAAGTAAAGAAGGAAAAAACATAATGTAAAATTGTACCTTCTTCACCATGTACTTTGGTCCTTGAGATGAAATGGCTCAACAGAAAATTCTCCCTCACTCTCAATGAGTAGGGAAGTGGCTGTGTCAACCTCTCCATCACCATCCGGGCTATGCATCTATCCATATGATGATATATATCCTACTAGATTCCCTCCCAAGTGAACTCCTCCATCAAAATATGAAATGCATCTAAGTGAATGGAAAGAAAGTCCACATGTGCTGCATGGAGTAGCTTCCTCTTGAGCTCAAAAGCTCTAGTCAAGAAGATTCTACCATAAGAAAATATGACCTCACCATTCACCATGTATCTATCATCTCCCTCTGGGTCATCAAGAATCATGCAAGCACCAAGATTTTTGGAGTACTCTACCAAAATTTTAGATCTCCAATATGGATCAATCCTCCTAAGAGACAGCGCTGAAGATCTGAAATGTGAAGCTCCCCACATGCTGTTGTCTTCTCCTTTGACATCCCACATGCCAAAGTCATGTTCCACAGTGCTGCCATGCCCATCATGCAACTGCTCATGCTCAAATAGAAGTGGTCACTTTTGGAAGTTGGCCTCCCATGAGAAGTTACCATCCAAAAATAACTCCCTGATCTTGTCCAATGTAAGCATGAGTGGCCTCCATCTACTCCAATGTATGGAGGATTCCTTCCTCAAAGGAAGCACCCTCTATTTCTCCAAATCCATGGAGAAGCTCCCTTGCACCATGAAGGTTCCATCCTCCATCACTGCAGCAAATTTTGTTAGCATAGTACATATAGTGAGAGTGGGTGATGTTGAAAATGGGAGAATGTCCCCCTCCTCCTTGAGTCTATCCCAAACTCTCTGCACTATACTAGACTCCTCCAAGGTCTTCACCTCTCTAGAATCTAAGAGTGGTGAACCAAATGGCAAGATGTCTCTTACCAACTCTAGATCTGGTGGCCTCCCGGTGGAATGCCTCCATGTAATGAGACATCAATGTCAAGAGTAGACTGTACATATGGATGGGCAACTTTGCCCTTACCCTCACAATGCAAATCAGTCTGCCTCTTCTTTGCATTAGCTCTCTAAGATATATAGGGGTGTGTGCTCCTCATCAAGTGATGCTGACCTTCTTCCCTACCTTCTCCTTCTGTTTGCAATGTCTCACAATCGTGCTGCTCATTGATTGTGCTTTTTCCTCCATATGTGAGATCCTAGGGAATTTCTTGCAATGATATAAGAATTCCTCCTGTTGGAGCATGTGCTCCTCCTTCCTCTATAGGAGGGACTAGATATGCCTTAGATGTGACAACAATGTTGCTCCCATCCTTCTCTTCCTCTTCAATATGAATGGGAGTCTCCTGCTCAACAAGAGGATCCTCCTTTGAAAAAGGAACCATGATGCCCTCTTGTCCAAAGATATGAGACAAAGATCTTGCCTCTGGAAAGGTGTTATGCAAGATGTGAGATTTTCCAATAGTTTTCTGAAGTGGATTTGAGTTTATAGGTTCTTCCAACACATGCAAAGGATTTGTTGGTTTTGGTTTGTTTAGCTCCACCAATGATGTTTCAGAATGTTTTCCATCAAACATTTCCACTAATCTCTTAGTGAACCTTGCATAAGAATAAGTATTTGCATTTCTTAATGAAAATGACTCAAATATCCACCAAGCATAGGCCTTACCTTCAAAATGCAGCACTGCAACTTTGATGGCTTCACCTTCAGAAACTTGATGCTGCTGCAAATAGGTGTGTAGCTCCTCCACCCAAGCTTTGGCAGAACATGTTGGTGATCCATCAAAAGTAGATAGAGAAAATCTATCCACGTCATGCTGCTTGCTTCTCTCCACCTTCATCTTGCAAAACTCTTGGAAAGTGATATGATCTCTAAACTTCTTAGTTTGAGACTCATACTCTTGCAGAAAATCACTAAGAGTTTCCCTCCTTGGCATTTTCTCTTCTTTCAACTCTCTCATGGTACATCTGGGCATTTGAATGCACTGTGCATAATAGGGTGTAGTTGCATGCTCACCCCTATCATGTGAAAATCTAGATTTGGCTCTAGATCCAAACTCCTCTAGAGATTCCATCTCCCTTCTCATTTTCTTGAGATCTCTTTTAATGCTTTGTATAGATTTAGAAAGAATATTTGAGAACTTCTCTTCCCTTCTTCCTCCAAATAATGGAGTCTTCCCTCTATCCTTTCTGTATGTATCTTCTTCTCCTTCTTCTCTTGATAGCATAATGGCTGAGATCCATAGGCTGAGCCAAGATTATGCTCCGATACCACTGTAATATCCCAAAATGGGGATGTAGCACTACATGAACACAAAACTGGAGTAACAGTGACAAAATATCTCATAAAATTTGTATAGAACACATAACCATCATATTATGATTATAGCAGCACAATTACGTTCCATTACATCGTTTCCAAGTGGGGAAATACAACAAATTGGACCATAAAAATGTTATTCCAAGAATATTATGCTGTAACAAGGGGAAATAACACTTATATTCCTTAGCATATATATTATGGCCCTTATATATAAAATAGGATCAGAAACAAATCCCTTTTACTAAGTTAAACATATCTCCTAGCCTCAAAATGGCTTAAAAGCACCCAAACCCCATGACTTAGGCTATGCAGAATTTCTGAAGCACATGATAGCGTTATTCTATGAGGGTTTATACAAAATTATTATAGAAAATCATAGATCTAGATTTTTATTGAACAATATGCTAAGAAAATAGAGATCTGACCTCTTTAATACATCATAGAGATAACCTGACAAGGGTTTCTTGAAAGCTTGAGCACAAAAGAGTAGATCTAAATATTCAACTCTAAAATAATGTAGTCTTACTGCAACATTATATACATATGGTTGAATAATACAATAGAGGGATGGGAATCCCTTCTTCTAGCTTTCTGGAGAAGGGTTGGCCCTTTCCCTAAGAAACTAGCTCAAGACCAAGGGTTTAAACCCTGCTGCTGCAACTCTATGAAAAATGATACAGTTCCTGCAAGGGACTGCACTGTAGGAGATGAGGAATAATTTGGCCAAGTGCCATGATGTGAAATGAGCCCAGAAATCCTCCTAGATGATCTCTCAAGAGAAGGAAAGCTCCCTCTACTGAGAAACAGACCCGGAAGTGGTGCTATCAATCCTCCACTGCAACACCCTGCAACACAACACTATTCTCTACAGAAATAATGCTATAGCTAAAGACTAATGCTTGGCCTCATGCCTGGATGTGGAGAAATATAGTGCAATACTCTCCCAAGAGGCCTCTCAAGGGAAGAGGTGGGATTCTCGCTTGGGAACACCCGATGCTAAACAACACAGCAACCCTGCTAAACAACAAGAGGAAGCAATAGTCTAAGCAGACCAATATCAAATAATAATCTCAAACATGCCCACATATGGCTGTCATCCCCTTCCTTAAATAGAATGTGAGCTTGATTTCCCTTGGACCCACTCAATTAGGCCATTTCATTAATGAGATTCATCTCCCTCCAAAACTGCGTTATTCCTTAATCAATCTCCACTCCTCCATAACAACGCTGTTGACTTGGTCAAAGTTGACTGAATCAACATGGACCAATCATTGTTCACACTTGGAGGTGCTTTATTTAGCTACTAATAGGGTCTCCTTTCAAAATTGAAGTGTTTTTATTGCCACTAAAGAGACTTATGGGCCTCCCCGCTCACTTATTCACCTACCTAGTGATAAAAAAACTATAACATTCCATTTAGCTTGAAGGCTAATTTTTTGGAATATTACACACTCTATTTGCAATAAACTGTTTTTATAACTCAATCTCCTGACCAAAATGTGTGACTTTTATTTAGATATTGACCCCAAAATTTGATAAAAAAAACCCATTTAGGATACAAAAAATGGAAGTGTGCTTACTTTGAAATGTTTAACAATTTGATAAAAGTTACATATCTAAAAAAATGGTTGATGAATATGGCATATTTGAAATTGAAAGTTGTGGATTTAAAGTAGAAAGTTGTAGAAATGGAGAATGGCTATTTGAAAAATTTTAATTTCAAGAAGGAAGTTGTATACTTGAAGTAAAATGATGAGTAGAATACAAACCAAGCACTAAGGGTTTTGAAGAATATTCTCTAGGTATCTGTAACAACCCTGGTGAAAATTCCATGTAATAGAAGTTAATAAAGGAAAAATAATAACAAAGGTTGTGGGACACGTATTCCAAGTTCAATGCTAGGAAAAAGCATGCTAGTGCAGGTGTTCACATGGTTTATTATGGCAATGAAAATTGGCAAAGGAAATGGCTAAGGACCTGGAAAGGAAAAGTGGCATTTATCGGCATTTATTTATGAAAATAATGGAAATTAGGAGAAAAGGGAGGTGAAAGGTCACAGGTTGCATATGAGGAGGAAAATGAAGGAAAATAATGGAAAATGAAGAAAATAGATGCATAATAAATAAAAAGGCTTATGAGGATCAGTTCATGGATTTTGTTCAGTGTAGCTTTGGAGCTCTCATTCTATTCTCTCTCTCTCCCATACTCTTGGACACTTAGATTTTTCTTGGAGCACTCTTCGAGAGTGTGGCATACTTGCAGATTTGGAGAAAAAAGGAAAAGGAAGAGCAGGAAAGTGTAAGAGGACATTGAGATCAACAGCTACAATGATTTTTGTTTGTAGGTGCCAAGTTGCATGTATGTTTTTTTCACCATTTTTTGCATGCATGGCATATGCATGTGGTTTCTTTGTGATGATATGTCATTGGTAAGGAGGGTTGCTTAGATTGACAGTAGATTTTCCTAGTCTTTCCATTTCCTTGATAGCCATGGTGTTGTGGGTTCATTTCATTGTTTTTTTTCTGGATGGTTCTCGTGCTCCTCTATATGTGGGTTGAGTTATTAGTTCTTGGATGCCTTTGTTGGACAAATGCTCTGGAAGCCCTATAACAGCTTGGTTTGACTTACTAGCCTTGGAAGCCTTGGTTGGAGAAATTTTAGAATGTATTATCATGTGTATGACTGATTATGTGTTGTTTATACATGTCAAGTGCTTACGTATTTTCAATGTGCATTGGTATGGTTGATTTTGTGATGCGTGAGGTCATGGTGTGTAGTTGATATGGTCATGCATTGATGACTGGACTCTAGCTATAATTTTTCTTATGTGTTGATACACATGTATGTTATATGTATATATGTTTTTATGAATATATCTATACACGTGCTACGCTAATTGGTTAATATTGTAGATGAGATATCCTCCTTGAATTATGCTAAGGTATGTTGGTTTATTGTGATTTGGTTTAGCTTACATGAGATACCTTACAGGAAGAAATCAAATATGACTAGCAAGATGGTAGACTACATAGATTCTCCCTATGAATCATATTATCAACATGGTGTTGGGAACTCTTATAACTTAGCAAAAAAACTAAGAATTTTGAAGGAATAAATAAGGAGTTTTAATACAGATCATGATAGAATCATACATGCACACAAGAAACAAACAATTTTTAATGCAGTAATCCTTCAGAGTTTGTCAGATTTGTATAAATAGGGGTCACTTTGAATCAACTATGGATAGGAGGATGGCACTAATGGGGCATATGGCAGTAGGTCTTATGGTGGTCACAGGTCGGATAGAGATGACATGATCAGATATGGCAAGTTCTTGGAAACTCCGAATAGGAGAGGTGACAAACACATGTACTATTATAGTTCTCATTCTGACATGCACTATGATCGTCACCATTATCATCCTTACAGGAGGAATGATAGGGGATATTTTCTGTGTGAGTTTAAGAAATAAAAACCACCTACATTTGATGGAGAGATGATGAAATCAAAGGATGAAAAAACATGGTTTCTTGGTATGAGGAAGTTCTTCAGGTTGCATGTAATATTCCTTTTTTTGCTATCACCTATGACAGGGTTAGGGTGGACTTCCAGAGTTGGGAGCAGACAGGTCATACATATAGGTTGGTGTCATCAATGGGCCCAGAGGATTTTTGGAGGATTTTTGAGGAGTTTCTATGAGGACCGATGGCATTCGCTTCATATATTCCATCATCCGCACAATTTGCCTTTCGTTCCAGCGCATTCCAAAAACTTTAAAAAAACTAAGTTATTTTTGGGTTTAACTTAATTAATTACTCTCAATGTGGCATTCTGGTAGGAATACATGATAGAACACCTTAGTTTAAAATATCGTTGGAACTTGAATGAGGATATATTCAGGATGGGATGCTGAGAAGTGACTTATAGTGGCTAGAGATAGTACCATGGGCGATATACTATTTTCCCTAATTAAAAATGACTTTAATTAGTCATTTAATTAAAGGAAAAATAATATTTAGAGGAAAAGGGGCCAAAAGTGACTTAAGTGAAATATAATTAAATTAAAGTCGCTTTGATAGAGTCAATGGAGGATTTTCTAGAATAATAATAAAATAATAAAATAAGATGCTTCTAGAGGATTGGAGATCTATCCACCAGATCTATAAAGAAGAAGCAAAGGTCATTTGGAGATATCTTGGATTAGATCACTTCTTGTATGGGAGGTTTGAGAACTTGATTCTCTACTTCAGTAGTAGCCACAAGACGGAAATCCTCGGGTGCTTTAGTGAGAGTGGGCGAGCACCCATCTCTTCCCTTGGTGGATCCATTTAGGATTCACATATTGTAGTTTATTTTGAGTTTGTTTTGGAGGCCAATTGCGGCATTGTTGTAGATCTATTTGGGCCATTATTTCATCCATTTCCAGTTTTTGTACCAACAGTTTTATATTAATAAAATAAGGCTAAGATCTTCTGCATACTTATATTGTCTATTATTCAGTTGCAGATGATATTTCTGTTTTTTCTGTAAATATTGTGGTTGATGTTATGCAAATTGTTTATAATGTTAATGGCTTAAATTTATGAAGCTATTTTACAAGGAAATCTTCTGGTGATTTTATGGTTGAATAATTTCTAGAAAAAATTCATAAAATATCCCATTTGGGATATTACAGTGGTATCAGCATTGGTGATCTTGCTAGCATGAGAGTTTACTTTCCAAATTACCGGAAAAGCCAAGTTCAAAGGTTTTATTACACATCAACTTCAGAATAAAATCGAAGATTTATTTCTTTTGCATGCACTATTGCGCCATTGCTCCTGATCTTAGTTGTTTGAGTTGTTTATCTTCAGCTTCGACATTTTCTGCCTAAGTTTGGAGTACCTATTTCTGGAGGATGTAGATGGGTTATTGTGTTTGTTATTGGTTGCAAGGCTCATTATTTTTTCAGCTATAGGCGAACCTCCAAGGGTTGAGATTCATATTCTATCTCTAGAGCAGTGTGGCAGTCTCTAGGCCAGCGCAGAGGAGGAGAATTGAGCCTAGTTGCGGAGGAAGGTCTCAACCATTTGATTTGGGAGATACAGGAAGTGCAAGAGGGATTATTTGTTGTACATTTGGAGCGTTGTTGAGTATTTCGATGATCATTTTGTAGACATCGTATCCAACAGCTTCTAAGAGAGTGTAGGGCTTATTGGGGTCAAATTTCGAGGATCGTGATTTGGCCAAACCATTTATGGGTTTTGATTGGATTGGCTTGAGGTGTCTGGGAGTAATTTTTGAGAATTTTCTGAGCACCAGATGTAGGTGTTTTGGCCAATCCATTGCAACAGCTAGTGTAGAATTGTTGTCGGAGAGCATTTTGTTGGACCAAATTTATATTGGAGGGCCAAAATTATTAAGCTAAAATTTGCCCAATATTTTTCTAGGTTTTTTTAGTAGAGTCCTTGGTTAAAATCCTGGCATTTTCTAAGTAGCAGATCAACCCATTTACACAGTCCCTACTCAGCCAACAGTTATAGGAGCTAGGCAAAAAGGGAAAATTTTGAAAGTTGGAATTAGAAAAAACCATTGCTGGGTTTTTCTTCGTTTTGTGAGTAGAGTCCGTGGTTAAAATCCCGTAATTTTCTGAGTAGTAGATCAGCTCATTTACATAGTCCCTACTCAGTCAACAGTTAGTTATAAGAGCTAGGAGAAAAAGGGTCAGATTTTGAAGGTTCGAATTCAAGAAAACCATTTCTGGGTTTTTCTGGGTTTTGGGCAAGGATCACTTTCCCAAATTCCTAGAATTTTCTGAGCACTAGAAGCAGCCCAACTGGCAACCTGAAGTCAGCCAGCAACAATAATTCCAATAGTTTCATAACTTCCAGAGTTAGCGTAGAGCTGAGGAGAGATCATTTCCTTGCATCCGAGGTAACATTTTTTATCTTTCTTTGCTAGGATGAATTCATCTTGTTGTCCAAAAATGATTTTACTAGATCCCAATTTATTTTCCAAAGCCTAAATTATTTGCTGGAGCTAAATTTATCTGTTGGGGCAGGGGTATTGAAATGACTAATGAAACAACATGCCAATAATGCATCATTCTTGTTGGCATTATTTTCATTTCTGATTGATGGTTGAACAGTGTATTAATGTATGTGGGGTGTTTTTGTGGTACCTTTCATTGTTATCATAACTTTGTGTTGTTTCCATAAACATGGAGTTCTTAAAATACCTCCTAAACCCACATTGCAGCACAACCATTGAAGCCTTGAACCACAATTTTTTTATGGATCAAGAAACCAAGAAGAACAATATACCTTTATCAAAGGGGGTCTATGCCATTCTTCAAAATGGGCAATCGAGGGGCCTACAGAAAGAACCAAAAATAGTGAAAAAAAATCCTTGCATTTGGGATAGATTTGAAACACATGAAAATCACATGGAGAATTCTTTCCAACATTGAGGAACTTGATGAACTCATTTTCAAACTAAAATAGTTAGATGGGAAAAAAATAATTTGAGCCTTAAAACCATGTATGTTTGCTCTCATACAACCCAAGTTCTTGGAGGAAACTTGTGGAGGGGTCACACTTCCAGTTTCAGCTTGTCTTAGCAACATCATGAGACTAACTGCCCCTACAGCCCCTTACAATGATGACATTATGAGGAGATTTTTCAAACTGATGGTTGGGACCTTTCAGGATTTGGACAACAGTGCAGGCTCTACCTTTGGGAAGAAGCTTGAGGTTTTAGGAGGTATGGCCACATTCAGAACATATTGCATCATGTTTGATCTTGAATGTGATGGCTTGATTCTGCAGATGTTACAATGCTTCTTCAACATTAGGAGACATCATGCTGACATAGTCATAGCACACATGCAGTTCATCCTATCGTCATTTATGAGAGACTGTAAGGCCATTTGCCGAGAGTTGCAGACTAGGGTGTTGAGCATTTGGAGGAGAGAGAAGTTGGTCTCACCTGCTACTTACGAGCTAACCCAAGGGCTCGTTGAGCGTAATATTGGTCTATTCAAGAGACAGTTGACCAAGGAGGAGCTGCTCCAGTTTGGTGGATCAGGCATCAGAAATGAGCTGAGGAGGAAGGGACTTTGCTTCATCTACAAAGAACCTTGGGGGCCTGATCACTCATGCTTGAGTGATGCAGATGACGTGGCAGAGGCAGAATAGAAGGACATTTGTTTTGTATGCCAAGATGAGGACTCTTCATTAGATGAGTCCATGGGATCATATGAGGATTCTTCTGGGGAGTGAGAGCAGTCATGCAGAGTTGATAACAGTAGGCCGGAGCTATATTCCAGTGTGCAGGGTGAGCGGTCAGGGGACTCTATGGGAGATACTCTGGGTGATGAGTCACTTATGACGATTCAGCTAGAGCATCATATGATGTACCATGAGTTAGAAAAGGAGGAGGCTATGCACATCATGCATGATATTCCTTTGGGGGAGAGCCAGATGGAGGCTCACATTGAGTCTTTGATGGATGTACAACTACCCTTAGGGTCAGCCATGGGTGAGGAGCAGACAATGTACGAGCATCTAGGAGGGAGGCAGTAGTTGCAGATACTCATCCTCATGAGATGTTGGAGGTTGATGGGATAGTTCGGTGGGAGGCTATTATACAGCAGGAGCATGACATTCTTGATCAGGAGAGGGATGGGCTGTTGGGGATGGTGGAGCATCCATCGTCGGGCCAATACACAGTTGAGGTGCAGATAGATGCGCGTGCGGTCAACAGAGTAGCAGTGCTTTTAGGGAGTAGCACTCTCGAGGAGTACGTCGATGGGGCTTGCAGCATATCTCACCCACTTTGGCCTTTAATAGAGAGAGGGGCCTTCCTCTATAGGGAGATCTCATCGGCAGACGGGACGTGGGCGGGACAAAGCAGTGCTAATTGAGTATGGGCTGGAAATAGAACTCAAGATGTGTTATGTATGCAGATGTCACTACATTGGATTCTTCTTCCAGGTTAGATTGGCGCGAGATCATGAATTGGTACCCTCTTGATGGTACGATCTTCTTCAAAGGGAGCATAGTGGAGCAGGGGCCCTTAGACATGATAAATGCGACATATTCCTGTAGGCAGTGGGGCACGGGCCGACAGTGCTTCAGTATTTCATCTTTACTTCAAGAGAATAGGGTTAGCATGAGATCGAGTCCAGAGTTGTATTGGAGAGAGGTGATGAGTTGGTATTCTATTAATAGAGTATCATTCTTAGTCCCAGTTACATTTCGTCATGAGCACTTGGACGGGACAAATGTTACATGTTCCATTGGGCCATGGATTGCGGACAAATAGTCCATCAGTATTTCAGTAGCACTAGCTCGACATCCACAGATCAGGATTGGCCTCGGCCTAGACTAGGAGTTGGATTGGAGAGAGGTGATTAGTTGGCATGCAGTTGATGGGGCAACTTATATAGTTAGAGGTACAACACAGCAAGAGCCATGGATCATTGATGCTCGCTGGCAGACTTTGCTACATGGGGCAGCAACTATAGCCACAGGCAGTACGCAGTTCGAGTCGTGGGACTTGGGCGATGATTGGCCATGGTGGCGTTGGGATCCGAGAGGATTGTTTGATGACAAGTACAGTGAAAGATCAGTTTGGGATCTCGTAGTTGAGGGGTCTATTCCGGATGGCTTGACACAGGTGCATAGCAGCACCTAGGGGTTTGTATGGGATCTGGGCAATGGGTCTCTTTGCATCGGGCCAACAAGGTGGCCCACATATTTGGTTTGCTTGAGGGCAAGAAATATTGGGGAGGAAGGTTTGTAATATTCCTTTTTTTGGTATCACCTATGACAGGGTTAGGGTGGACTTCCAGAGTTGGGAGCAGACAGGTCACAGATATAGGTTGGTGTCATCAACGGGCGCATGGGCATTTTGGAGGATTTTTGAGCAGTTTATATGAGGACCAATGGAATTCTCTTGATATATTCCATCATCCGCATGTTAGCCACCTATGAATTTTTTGACAAGGAAACAGGTGGTTAAAATGTTTTTGAGCCTTCAAGAGATACATTTCCCTTGTAAACCTATCATTCTTGAAGCCTCTGTGTATCATTTTCCTTCGAAAATACCTTCACTGCTATTTTCATCAAGAGAGCCTCACTGTTTGTGAAAAATTATGCTCAAGAAAGCCTCCATCTGCTCCCTTGTATCCTTGCAAATTCCCCCATTTTAACCCCTTTTTTCCCTTCTTAAAAGTTCCCCTTTAACCCTCAAAATCCCTTCTTAAGTCATCTAAATCACCCAATTCCCCTTTAAAAAACCATGTGAATCTCTTCATTTGATTTTTAACCGCTCTTTCCCCCTACCGGAACCACTGTTTAGCCTTAAAAAATGTTGTTTTTAGGCCTAAAACCCACTTTCTATCATATATCAGGCTAAGCCCCTTTTGGCTCATCTCCTAACCCCTTCTCCGCATATAATCGGGTGCTAAGACCAAGCGCTGAGCCTTACAGTGCTAATCGCAATCGGATGTTTGATTGCGATCGCATTTCTGTGTTAAACTGAAAAGTTCCGATGCGATTGCCTTTTGTTCTATTGGCCGCGAATGTAATATCCACCGTTGATCTATAAATATCTAATGTTCCACACTAATCTCACAACGCACCCCATAGCATCTTTCATAAACCCTCTGACTACATTCAGACCGTTGATTCCCCTTTAAATCCAACAGTCAAGCGCCAACCGCATCATCGCCAATCGAAAAATCTTAATGCGTCACTCTTCGTCCCCCCCCCGATTGCGATTGGCCGTTGAATCCACAAGAACCAATGGCCAGGATTTGATCACTCTCCACTCATTTTCCCTCTGTCATTTCCCTCTGATCAAATTTCCGTCGTTGATGGCTTTCATGATCCAACGGTCCACGTGTAATCGCAGCATCAAACATCGGAGTTGTGGCCCCTGCCTTCTCCGATGCGATTAGATCTCCACCGTTGATCTCCTGAGATCCAACAGCTCCTATTCTTCCTGCCCATTCACCTACCCCTTTTGTCCTCCATTTTCTCTTTTAATCCTGACCGTCCATTCTGAAGATCTGACGGTCCATAATTAACCCGCCTTTGATCCCACCGGCCTGTTCTGCACGTGCATCTTTCGATATCGCGCTCTTGTCCCCACCGTCAGATCTCTTCGCCTTTCATCTGACGGCTGAGAATGTATATCGCTTAAATTTTTCATCCGAAGGTTAAAATTTTAAATTTATGCAATATAAGCGGTTTTTTTTTGCCACGTGTCAGGCGGCAAGGCATATCGCGTTGTTTTTGGGAAATTTTAAAAACCACTCCAGAGCTACATGATAACCACTTCTTTTTTCCTGCTTACCACCCTCCCCCACAGTGTTTTTCTCGTTTGATCCCAGCCGTTCATTGATCTAGATCAACGACTCATTTTTCATCACGTTCCATCCACATCCCTTTCATCGGGCCGTCTTCAGAACTTCATCCGAAGATCTCCACCTTTGATCTCCTCCTGAGATCCAACCGTCCACGTTCAAATCGCCCTCCGCCCTTCCGGTCCCACCATTCACAGCCTTTGATTTCATTCGATTTAACCATTTTCCTTTGTATTTCACCCAACATTAAAACTTATGTGTTTTACACTTAAGTTAACTTTTTTCGCCTAACCTTCCAAAAGCAATCCCACCGGCGGATCCTGACTGTCAATCTCCTCCATCAGATCTAATCCAACGTTCCAGAACCATTTCTTCACCAGACCTACATCAGATCATGTTTTCACCATTTCACAGCATTTTTTTGGCCGTCTTCCACTGCATCCACTGTATCCATCACTGCTGCGCTGCCATTCCCACAATCTTCCACAGCATCCATCCTCCCTCCCGCATGGATTTCTTAACATGTTTTTGTGTTTTGCAGGGTTACAAACGATGAAACTATCCTTTCTACACAGTCACTGTTAGTGTAATACAGTGGCGTAGAATGCCATTTTTTCAGAGCCAGATATTGTAGAGAAATGCCTGGAAGGTTTTAAACGAAATGTTTCATTAAAGGACTAGTGTTTAACTTTGTCAAACCTCCAGCGCCATTAAAAATGCATTTCCATAGACAGAGACAATCAATAGGAGTGGAAAAGGGTATCAGTGAAGGTTTAAAGTGATTTAAAGCCTATTATTGAAGATTTAAAGCTTTAATCCAGCGTTAGAAGGAAAATGTACAAATCAAAGAGCTTATGAATGACACAAAAGGCTTAATGAGGCCTAAAGCACAAAAACAAATCTTGTCAGTGTTTCACATCAGCGGAAGTTTCTTTCCAAAGAAAGGACGAGTTCCCATAATGTTTTTACTCTTCATCAATGTTCCTGAGAAGATCACCACCCTGACAGAAAGTCCTAATATTGTTAGAGCATTTGTTACACAGCATGGCAGGCCTAAAAGTCATTTAACTGCCTTACTTGTCCCAGAGTACTACAAAGTGCAGACAGCCGAAAAGTACATCAAAGAACATACCTATGAAGTTATTATCAGCCTGTCGAAGACCACTCTTTCATCCAAAGAGTACTGAAAGTCAATGAGGGATATTAAAACAGAATGGGTTTCATGCACACTTCCTCCCTTTGTTTTAAATGATTCATTTAAATTTCATATCTACTACTCCACTTCCTCATTCACCTATAAAGACTCTTCGAAGTCTCATTGTAAAGGGTTGGCATTTTGTGATTTCTAAAGTAATACATATTGCTGCTTTGAAGAAGTTTTGGTGTTCTGAATGAGTGTGAAGATTTGTGTTTTCTGTTGATGAAGGGGGCTGGACCATTGGATTCCTGAGCCTAGTTTGGGTGAAGTACTTTTTATTGTTAATGTTATTTCCTGTTTTCCACTTTGTTCCATCATGCTTTGCTTACAGTAGGATAAAAAGCTTAGGCAGAGAAATGTATCTTGGAAGCACCTCTGACCTGTTTATATGTTTTCTGCTACTGAATGTGAGAGGGAAGTTTAATAGCTCTCTTTATATTCAGTTTGTTTTGCTTAAGAGATGGTTAATTCAGTAGAGTTAAAGACTGTTTAGGAATTACCTCTTTCTTTTCCACTGAATATTATATCTGAAGTCTCCCTTTGATTATTGATACTTGAAGTTTGGTAGAGGAACTTGTTACAATCATACCCTCTGTTCATTATTGTAATTGTTGTGTTAAAGGTCTCTATAATTGTAGTCCTAGATGTCTAAGGCGTTCTCTCTTCTTTGAGTGCAATTGTATGTCTTTGTGGATTTAGTTTTCAAAGGTGAACTTGTAGGAGGAAATAGGGCGTTGCTCGAATCCTATAACTCATTTAGAAGGTTGAGTCTTATTTTCTCTTTTCTTTGAGTGTTTATATTGATTAAGTCCAAAGCAGTGAGCTTACTGGAGGAAATATGGCATTCCCCAAGTCCTTTAAGTCATTGTGAAAGGGTTTAGTTTGTTCTCCACTCTTTGTCCTTAATGTTCATCCCATTCTCACCTACATTATCCAACAAATCCTAGACCAAGTTAGATTTGCCCTTTGGTTTCCCTTCCTTCTCAATCATAAATATTTGGACCTCACATGACTCCATTGCCCAATGGCTTGTAGATTCCCATGCTCTATCTATACCACATGAAACATATATGTTCAACCAAAACAAAACAAATAACCTTGTACCTCACAACGAGCCTAAAATCAACTTCTAAACCTTTCAAGGCACATCTTCATAAATATATTGAGAGATCCCTCTCTGAGACTAGGAGGGCTAGATCCTAGAGCTCTAAAGTTTGTTTTGTATGTTGCCTTGTCTTTTGGTAAGCCAATCTATCAAAACACAGGACCCCAACATAATGGTGATCATGGTGGGACCTATTGAGTATATGATAGTCTAGCAAACTCTTGTGGACTCAGTAAGTCCTTAAAATAACCATATAAACTCAGAAAAACCCAAAAACATTGCAGATTAGCTTCATAATAAACATGGTGGTGGAACCATAATACACTTTACCTTAACAAAGAGCTAAATATTTTCCACCTTGCGACTCCACTGGGGAAGCAAGATCAATCAGCCTAGATTTGGTAGTTAATCACTGTGGTGGACAACAAATCTCTGTAGAACATTCTAAACCTTCCACTTGGCGACTCCACAGTTCCTAAATGATAAAAGACTTCACTAGTGGTTAGTAGGCCTGCTGATTATCTTTGATCTCACAAGACTCCACTGGGAGACCAGTTTCATCACAGCATCATCCAAGTTAAAGGAGACTATGAGTATTAGTTTTCTTTGACCAAATACCCCACCAATGGAAGACTCTGAGCAATTTACATAAACAGAGTTAAGTCTCATAGTAGAGTTCCAGTGTGGAGTATCAGATATACTGGCAGAAACCAGAAGCGAAGACCTTCCCAAGATTTTCCTTCTTAGCTCAAAATTCAATGCTAAACCTATGCATAAGAAAATCTTCTTAGATTTGGTGGTTGAAAGATATGAGGTTGAAATTGAAGTTTTGAACTCACAAGAATGATCATATCAATTCAGAGACCCCAGAGCCTTTTTGGAAAGTCTTCCTCCCCCTAAGAAAGAGGAGATTCCACTACCTTTTGATGTGCATGAAGAGGATGATTGGGCTTTTAAGAGCCACACTGAAGATGCAGTGGAAGATGCAATAATCAAAGCTGCCGAGGATACAAATAGCCTACCAGTCATGGAAGGCCCAAAAGAAGAAAGTCTACATCATGTGTTCATTGATCCTGTGGCAGAGTATATGGAGGCCTTGATTGGCTTAAGTTCCCAAGAAGTGATCCTTTGCAGGAGCCAGATACATCAGAAGTGGTCACTAATGGTGATGCCCTCAGTTTTGAAGACCCACATGCAAAGTACCCTATGGTTATCTCTGGAAAGCAGTCAGATTTTCTATCTTTTGTTACTACTGCTTGACTGGTTGCACTGGCATTATTGTATCACCTAGAGCATCAGAGATTTCCAAGTAGAGTAGAGTAGGTATGAAATCTCAATAAAGCTCGGTCTGTGAGCATTTAGTTAGTTGTTTTAAATTTCTGCAAAGTTTAGTCCATGAGCAGTTTTGTCTTTATGCCATGGCCCATAGCAAGCCAGACAGTCTAATCCTAGCTTGACTGTCTTTCAATTTCTGTCTTAGAATGTAGAGAAATAAATCTGCTAGACAGTTTAATCCTAGCAAATATTAGTTTAGGTAGAGAAACTATGAGGCCGACTGTTTAATATGGTCTCATGGAGTAATAAGGGTAGCAGTAGAATAGTTTTATTTTCCTGTTTATGAAATTGATGATGTAAAGGGTCTGCAAGTCCAAATGCACCCGAAAGAAAAAATGTTAGGATAGTCGGATGGGTAGGTAGTTGTTTGGGAGAATGTTACTGCTGATATGATGTCTTCATGATTTGTGGCAGCTGATAAAGAAGGAAGGATTTGTCAAGTGCTAGGCATCAGGCCTACCCCCCAAAGATTATTTTCTGAGGTTCTTGACACCTTCAAGAAGATGCCATCCCCATGTGGAGCCACTATTAGCCACCTATGAATTTTTTGACAAGGAAACAGGTGGCTAAAATGTTTTTGAGCCTTCAAGAGATACATTTCCCTTGTAAACCTATCATTCTTGAAGCCTCTGTGTATCCTTTGCCTTTGAAAAGACCTTCACTGTTGTTTTCATCAAGAAAGCCTCACTGTTTGTGAAAAATTATGCTCAAGAAAGCCTCCATCTGCTCCCTTGTATCCCTGCAAATTCCTCCATTTTAACCCCTTTTTTCCCTTCTCAAAAGTTCCCCTTTAACCCTCAAAATCCCTTCCTAAGTCATCTAAATCACCCAATTCCCCTTTAAAAAACCATGTGAATCCCTTCATTTGATTTTTTAACCCCTCTTTCCCCCTACCAGAACCATTGTTTAGGCTTAAAAAACATTGTTTTTAGGCCTAAAACCCACTTTCTATCATATATTAGGCTAAGCCCCTTTCGGCCCAACCCCTAACCCCTTCTCCGCATATAATTAGACGCTAAGACCAAGCGTTGAGCCTTACAGCGCTAATCGCAATCGGAATTTTGATTGCGAGCGCATTTATGTGTTCAACTGAAAAGTTCCGATGCGATTGCCTTTTGTTCTATTGGTTGCGTATGTAATATCCACCGTCGATCTGCAAAGATCTAACGGTCCACGCTAATCTCACATTGCGCCCCATAGCATCCTTCATAAACCCTCCGAATACATTCAGATTGTTGATTCCCCTTTAAATCCAACGGTGAAGTGCCAATCACATCATCGCCAATCGGAAAATCTTAATGCACCACTCTTTGTCCCCCTCGATTGCGATCCTCCGATTCGATCTTGGTCATTGAATCCACAAGAACCAACGGCCAGGATTTGATCACTCTCCGCTCATTTTCTCTTTGTCATTTCCCTCCGATCAAATTTCCATTGTTGATCGCTTTCATGATCCAACGGTCCACGCATAATCGCAGCATCAAACATCAGAGTTGTGGCCCTTTCCTTCTCCAATGCGATTAGATCTCCACCATTGATCTCTTGAGATCCAACGGCTCCTATTCTTCCCACCCATTCACCTACCCCTTTTGTCCTCCATTTTCTCTTTTAATCCTGACCGTCCATTCTGAAGATCTGACGGTCCATAATTAACCCGCTTTTGATCCCACTGCCTGTTCCACTCGTGCATCTTTCCATATCGCGCTCCTGTCCCCACCGTCAGATCTCCTCGCCCTTCATCCGACGGTTGAGAACGTATATCACGTAAATTTTGCATCCGAAGGTTAAAATTTTAAAGTTACATGACATAAGCGGTTTTTTTTTGCCACCTGTCAGGTGGCAAGGCATATCGCGTTGTTTTTGGTAAATTTTCAAAACCACTCCAGAGCTGTGCGATAACCACTTTCGGTTTCCCGCTTACCACCCTCCCCCGCTGTGTTTTTCTCGTTTGATCCCAGCCGTTCATTGATCTAGATCAACGGCTCATTTGTCATCACATTCCATCCACATCCCTTTCATTGGGCCGTCTTCAGAACTTCATCCGAAGATCACCACCATTGATCTCCTCCTGAGATCCAACGGTCCACGTTCAAATCGCCCTCCGCCCTTCTGGTCCCACCATTCACAGCCTCTGATTTCATTCGATTTAACCATTTTCCTTTCTATTTCGCCCAACATTAAAACTTATGTGTTTTACACTTAAGTTGAATTCTTTCACCTAACCTTCCAAAAGCAATCCCACCGGTGGATCCTAACCGTCGATCTCCTCCATCAGATCTAATCCAACGGTCCAGAACCATTTCTTCACCAGACCTTCATCAGATCATGTTTTCACCATTTCACAACATTTTTTGGCTGTCTTCCACTGCATCCATCATATCCATCACTGCTGCGCTGCCATTCCCACAGTCTTCCACAACATCCATCCTCCCTCCCGCATGGATTTCTTAACATGTTTTTGTGTTTTGCAGGGTTATAGATGGTGAAACCATCCTTTCTACATAGTCACTGTTAGTGTAATACAGTGGCGCAGAATGCCATTTTTTCAGAGCCAGAGATTCTAGAGAAACACCTAGGAAGGTTTTAAATGAAATGTTTCATTAAAGGACCAGTGTTTAACTCTGTCAAACCTCCAGCGCCATTAAAACTGCATTTCCACAGAGACAGTCAACAGGAGCGACAATGAGTATTAGTGAAGGTTTAAAGTGATTTAAAGCCTATTATTGAAGATTTAAAGATTTAATCTAGCGTTAGAAGGCAAATGTATAGATCGAAGACCTTATGAATGACACGGAAGGCCTAATGAGGCCTAAAGCACAAAAACAAATCTTGTCAGTGGTTCACATCAGTGGAAGTTTCTTTCCTAAGAAAGGACGAGTTTCCATAATGTTTTTACTCTTCATCAATGTTCCCGAGAAGATCACCACCCTGACAGAAAGTCCTAATATTGCTAGAGCATTTATTACACAACATGGCAGGCCTAAAATTCATTTAACTGTCTTACTTGCCCTAGAGTACTAAAGAGTACAGATAGCCGAAAAGTATATCAAAGAACATACCTATGAAGTTATTATCAGCTTGTCGAAGACCACTCTTTCTTCTGAAGAGTACTGAAAGTCAATGAGGGATATTAAAACAGAATGGGTTTCATGCACACTTCCTCCCTCTGTTTTAAATGATTCATTTAAAGTTCATATCTACTATTCCACTTCCTCATTCACCTATAAATACTCTTCGAAGTCTCATTGTAAATGGTTGGCATTTTGTGATTTCTAAAGTAATACATATTGCTGCTTTGAAGAAGTTTTGGTGTTCTGAATGAGTGTGAAGATTTGTGTTTTCTATTGATGAAGGAGGCTGGACCATTAGATTCCTGAGCCTAGTTTGGGTGAAGTACTTCTTATTGTTAATGTTATTTCTTGTTTTCCACTTTGTTCCATCATGTTTTGCTTACAGTAGGATAAAAAGCTTAGGCAGAGAAATGTATCTTGGAATCACCTCTGACTTGTTTATCCTTCACTGTTTATATGTTTTCTGCTACTGAATGTGACAGGGTAGTTTAATATCTCTCTTTATATTCAGTTTTTTTTACTTCAGGGATGGTTAATTCAGTTGAGTTAAAGACTGTTTAGGCGTTCCCTCTTTCTTTTCCACTGAAAATTATATCTGAAGTCTCCCTTTTATTATTGATACTTGCAGTTTGGCTGAAGAACTTGCTACAATCATACCCTCTGTTCATTATTGTAATTGTTGTGTTAAAGGTCTCTATAATTGCAGTCCTATATGTCTAAGGTGTTCCCTCTTCTTTGAGTGCAATTGTATGTCTTTGTGGATTTAGTTTTCAAAGGTGAACTTGTAGGAGGAAATAGGGCGTTCCCTGAATCCTATAACTCATTTAGAAGGTTGAGTCTACTTTTCTCTTTTCTTTGAGTGTTTATATTGATTAAGTCCAAAGCAGTGAGCTTACTGGAGGAAATAGTGTGTTCCTCGAGTCTTTTAAGTCATTGTGAAAGGGTTTATTTTGTTCTCCACTCTTTGTCCTTAATGTTCATCCCATTCTCACCTACATTATCCAATAGATCCTAGACCAAGTTAGATTTTCCCTTTGGTTTCCCTTCCTTCTCAGTCAGAAATATTTGGACCTCACATGACTCCATTGCCCAATGGCTTTTAGATTCCCATGCTCTATCTATACCACATGAAACATATCTGTCCAACCAAAACAAAACAAACAACCTTGTACCTCACAACTAGCCTAAAATCAACTTCTAAACCTTTCAAGACACATCTTCATAAATATATTTAGAGATCCCTCTCTGTGATTAGGAGGGCTAGATCCTAGAGCTCTAAAGTTTGGTTTGTATGTTTCCTTTTATGTTGGTAATCCAATCTATCAAAACACAAGGCCCCAACACCGCACATTTTTTCTTTCATTCTGGCGCATTCCGACAACTTTCAGGAAACTGAGTTATTTTTGGGCTTAACTCAATTAATTACGCTGAAGGTGGTATTCCGGGAGGAATACATGATAGAACAACTTAATGTAATAGCTCGTTGGAACAAGAATGAGGATATCTTCAGGATGGGATGCTGAGAAGTGACTTATAGTGGCTAGAGATAGTAGCATGGGCTATATACTATTTTCCTTAATTAAAAATGACTTTAATTAGTCATTTAATCAAAGGAAAAATAATATTTAGAGGAAAAGGGGCCAAAAGTGACTTAAGTGAAATATAATTAAATTAAAGTCACTTTGATAGAGTCAATGGAGGATCTTCTAGAATAATAATAAAGTAATAAAATAAGATGTTTCTAGAGGATTGGAGATCTATCCATTAGATCTATAAAAGGAGAAGCGAATATCATTTGGAGATATCTTGGATTAGATAACTTGATTCTCTACTTCAGCAGTAGCCCCATTATGGAAACCCTTGGGTGATTTAATGAGAGTGGGCGAGCACCCATCTCATCCCTTGGTGGATCCATTCAGGATTCAGAGGTTGCAGTTTATTTTGAGTTTGTTTTGGAGGCTAGTGGCGGCATTGTTGTAGATCTATTTGGGCCATTATTTCATCCATTTCCAATTTTTGTACCAGCAGTTTTATATTAATAAAATAAGGTTGAGATATTCTGCATGCTTATATTGTCTATTATTCAGTTGCAGATTATATTTCCATTTTTGCTGTAAATATTGTGCTTGATGTTATGCAAATTTTTTATAATGTTAACAACTTAAATTTCTGAAGCTATTTTACATGGGAATCTTCTGGTGATATTATGGTTGAATAATTTCCAGCAAAATTCATAAAATATCCCATTTGGGATATTTTTTTCTTCTAAATAAGACTAATTCTATTAAGGAATCATATGGTACAAACTGTAGTTATAGTCAAGAGAAGCTAGAAAGCAGGGAAGTCAGAAATGATAAATTATCAACCTCGGTCCCAAAAAGTAAACAGGTGTTAAGAAAATGAACCAACAAGAGTAGCAAGAGTAGCAAGAAAGCAAAAGAGATAGTCATTGAAATCTACCCAGAATGGGTTGAATCCTCCATGTGACATTTTTTTCCTTTCTTTTGTTAACTTTAACCCAGCTAGTCTGGTGTGGATGAGCGAGAACCATTTGAAGGTTTTTGTTGACTGTAGGGAGAACTTGCTTATTCGAATCGGAGGAGGAGGACTCATGAGTTCATTTCTGTGTATTCGAGGTAGTAGTATGCCTTCAGGGTCAATCGAGGGTGAATATTTCATCCGCGTTGCAGCCGAGGGTGTGTCCTTTGTTTGCATTGTAACCTCCACTTCTGCATTAGACCCCTCTTCATCTGATTTAAAGGAATCAATGTCATCCATGGGGGGTAGATCACATGGCTTCTAGCTTTTAGATTTTTCTTTGTGATTACTTTTCTTCTTTTGGGCGAGGAATGTAGAGCAAGAGTTTTGAAGGTTCCTTGTTTGATGGCAATGGCAGCAACGAAAGGTGATGTTCTCATAATCCAAGGTCTGAGTCCAAAGGAAATCCCCTATTTTGAGATTGATTTGATCGGGTATACCTTTTTTGATGTCTATTTCAGCAAAAATTCTGTCATAGGTGTATATTCGTTTCTCCCCCTTGGAGGGATCTGTTGCCAGAAAGTGACCCAGGGTGTTTCCAATTCCTTGGAAGATGGAGTAGTGCAATAGATGCATAGGTAAATTTGGAATTCGGACCCATATAGGTAGCTTGGTGATGACTGTCGTAGATGGGTCAAAGTATGGGAACCAGGGTGTGAGAAATAGCCCTGTTGTTCCCCAAAACCATGGACCTTCTATCAAGGCTTTTTGGTTATCTTCGCTGAAGGCAAACACCACTATGAAGAAACCCTTTGAGTAGAAGACAACCTTGCAGTTGTTGGTCCAATTAAAGATTATCCATTGGTAGATATCTTCTGTACAGGGTTAGAGTCCATTGAATCGGTAGATGATGGCGGATTCAGAATATTTTTGAAGCTGACCTTCAAGATCTGGATGAGATATTTCTATGGAGGGTACTTTCTCCACTATATCAAACAAAAAGGGCTTGGGAGCTGCAGAGGGTTGAACAACTTTTTTGGGAGGTTGTGCATGGACCGCATACTTATAAGAGAAAGATGGGGCAAAAGAAGGCTTCTCCTCTGCTCCCCCTCGCAGATGGAAGTTTAAAACTACAGAAGCATCTCTTTCAATATTATTAAAAGAGAGGGGAAGAGTATCCTCTATATTTTTACCTTCGTGGAGAAATCACTGAAGAGTTGAGGGAATCCCTAGCTTGTGTTCGAGTGCATGCGCAATTCTCTAGACCAGATCCATTGAGCGCACCCATTGAAGTATTGATTTGCTAGAGGATATTGAGATTTGAATCTCATAAAGAGGGGATGAGAGATCTGGGTAGTCGTGGCTGTTAGATCTTAGCTCAGAGGTCAGAATGTCTATCCGGTCCTCTGGCATTGCATAGGGGTTTGGAGCTGTGCATAGTCGATGAGTCTAAGCTCCGTTGTCTCTTATGTCATGGTTATCCTCGGCTCTGGCTACATATAGGGGTGCAGAGCAAGCCTTGGTTAGAGCAGCTTCAAACTGCAGCCGAAACCCTGTGATGCTGCTACATGATGAGTTCCAAGAGGAAGCAATGACTTATGGCCAGCCAGACGATTGAGAACGGGGAAAACACATGTTTTCAGATCGCATATGGCTTCATCCAGAGCTATGAAAGAGCGGGAGGGACCTCCTGAGGGTCAGACCTTCTCTTGGTAAGCGAAGTGGAGCAACGACGACTTGAGAGATCTCAAGTTGTCAAGACATTTTGCGGGGCCAAGCTGCGGTGCTGCGGCAACAGAGGAAGGCGTAGCAAGAACCCTAACAATCGACATTTTTTGGAGGTTGTATCGGAGGTATCCCATTTGGGATATCACAATGGTATCAGATCTAGTGGTATTTCCAGCCTGAGGGTTTACTATCCAAATTACTGGAAAAGCCAAGTTCAAGGGTTTTACTGCACATCAATTTCAGAATAAGATCGAAGATTTATTACTTTTGCATGCATTATTGCACCATTGATTCTGATCTCAGTTGTTCGAGTTGTTTATCTTTAGCTTCTACATTTTTTGCCTCAGTTTGGAGTACATATTTCTGGAGAACACAGATGGGTTCTTGTCTTTGTTATTGGATGCAAGGCTCATTAGCTTTTCAGCTATAGGCGAACCTCCAAGGGCTGAGATTGATATTCTATCTTTGGAGCAGCATGGCAGTCTCTAGGCCAACACAGAGGAGGAGATTTGAGCCTAGTTGCGGAGGAAGGTCTCAACCATTTGAGCTGGGAGATATAGGAAGTGCAATATGGATTATTTGTTGCACATTTGGAGTGTTGTTGAGTATTTCATTGATCATTTTGTAGACAGTGTATCCAACAACTACTGGGAGAGTGTAGGGCTTATTGGGGTCAATTTTGGAGGATCATTATTTGGCCAAACCATTTCTGGGTTTGGTTGTATTGGCTTGAGGAGTCTGCGAGTAATTTTTGAGAATTTTCTAAGCACCGGATGTAGGCGTTTTGGCCAATCCATTGCAGTAGCTAGTGTGAATTGTTATTGAGGAGCATTTTGCTGGGCCAAGTTTATATTGGAGGGCCAAAATTATTCAGCTAGAATTTGCCCAATAATTTTCTGGGTTTTTTTAGTAGAGTTTGTGGTTAAAATCCCAGCATTTTCTGAGCAGAAAGTAAGCCCATTTATGTAGTCCCTACTTAGCCAGCAGTTATAAGAGCTAGGGAAAAAGGGAAAATTTTGAAAGTTGGAATTAGAAACAATCATTTCTGGGTTTTTTTGGGTTTTGTGAGTAGAGTCCATGGTTAAAATCCCAGAATTTTCTAACCAATAGATCAGCTCATTTACGTAGTCCCTACTCAGCCGACAGCTAGAGAAGCTAGAAGAAAAAGGGTCAAATTTTGAAGGTTGGAATTCAGGGAAATCATTTCTGGGTTTTTTTGGGTTTTGGGCAAGAATCACCTTCCCAAATTCCTAGAATTTTTTGAGTAGTAGAAACAGCCCAACAGATAGCCTGAAGTTAGCTAGCAATAACAATTCCAATAGTTGCAGAATTTCTAGAGTTAGCACAGAGCTGAGGAGAAATCATTTCCTTGCCTCTGGGGTAAATTTTTTTATCTTACTTTTCTAGGATGAATTCATCTTGTTGTGCAAAAACGAATTTACTACAGCCTAATTTATTTTCTAGAGCCTAAATTATTTGCAGGAGCTAGATTTATCTGTTTTGGTAGGGTATTGAAATGAGCAATGTAACAACATGCCAATAATGCTTCATTTTTTTTGGCATTAGTTTCATTTCCGATTGATGGATGGAAAATGTATTAATGTATGTGGGGTGTTTTTGTGGTACCTTTCATTGCTATCATAACTTTGTATTGTTTCCATGAACATGGAGTTCTTAAAATACCTCCTAAACCCACATGGCAGTAGAGTCGTTGAAGCCTTGAACCACAATGTTTTTATGGACCAAGAAACCAACTAGAACAATAGACCTTTCTCATAGGGGGTCTATGCCATTCTTCAAAAGGGGAAATACAGGGACCTATTGAAAGAACCAGAAATAGGGAACAAAATCCTTGCGCTTGGGACAGATTTGAAACAAATGAAGATCACATGGAGAATTATTTCCAAACTTGAGGAACTTGATGAACTCCTTTCCAAAGTAAAATAGTCATATGGGAGAAAATTAATTTGGGCCTTAAAACCATGTATGCTTCCTCTCATACAACCCAAGTTCTTAGAGGAAACTTGTGCAGGGGTCACACTTCCAGTTGCAACTTGTCTCAGCAACATCATGAGACTAACCTCCCCTACAACCCCTTACAATGATGACATTATGAGGAGAGTTTTCAGACTGACGGTAGGGACCTTTCAGGATTTGGACAACAGTGCAGGCTCTACCTTTGGGAAGAAGCTTGAGGTTTTAGGAGGTATGGCCACATTCAAAACATATTGCATCATGTTTGATCTTGAATGTGATGGCTTGATTCTGCAGATGTTCCAATGTTTCTTCAACATTAGGAGACATCATGCTCACATAATCATAGCACACATGCAGTCCATCCTATCGTCATGTAGTAGAGATTGTAAGGCCATTTTCCGAGACTTGCATACTAGGGTGTTGAGCATTTGGAGGAGAGAGAATTTGGTCTCACCTGCTGCTTATGAGCTAGCCCAAGGGCTGGTTGAGCAAAATATTGGGCTATTCAGGGGACTATTGACTAGGGAGGAGCTACTCCATTTTGGTGGATCAGGCATTAGAAATGAGCTGAGGAGGAAGGGAATTTGCTTCATCTACAAAGAACCTTGGGGGCCTGATCACTCATGCTTGGGTGATGTAGATGACATGGCAGAGGCAGAACAAAAGGACATTCATTCTGTATTCTAGGATGAGGACTCTTCGTTAGATGAGTCCATGGGATCATATGAGGATGCTTCTGGGGAGCGAGAGAAGTCATGCAGAGTTGATGATAGTAGGCCGGAGCTGTATTCCAGTGTGCAAGGTGAGCAGTTAGGGGACTCTACGGGAGATACTTTAGGTGATGAGTCACTTGTGACGATTCAACCGAAGAAACATATGATGGAGCATGAGTCAGTAGAGGAGGAGGCTATGCACATCATGCATGATAGTCCTTTGGGGGAGATCGAGATGGAGGCTCACATTGAGTCTATGATGGATGTATGACTACCCTTAGGGTCAGCCATGGGTGAGGAGTAGACGGATGTATGGGAATATAGCAGGGAGGCAATAGTTGCAGATACTTATCCTCATGAGATGTTGGCGCTTGATGGGATAGTTCTGTGGGAGGATATTATACAGGAGGAGCATGACATTCCTAATCAGGAGAGGGATGAGCTGTTGGGGATGGTTGAGCATCCATCATTGGACCGATACATAGATGAGGTGTAGATATATGCATGTGTATCTAGTAGAGCAGCAGTGCTTTCAGCAAGTAGTACTCTCCAGGATTACATCGACAGGGCTTGCAGCATATCTCACCCACTTTGGCATTTTATAGAGAGAGGGGCCTTCCTCTACAGGCATATCTCATCGGCAGATGGGACAGAGCAGCGCGAGTTGAGTATGAGCTGGGAACATCACTCCAGATGTATTCTGTATGCAGATATCACTACATTGGATTCTTCTTCCAGGTTAGATTGGCGAGAGATCATGAGTTGGTACCCTCATGATGGTACGATATTCTTCGTAGGGAGCATAGCGAAGCAGGGACCCTTAGACATGACGGATGCTACAGATTTCGATTGGCAGTGGGGCACAGGCCAACAGTTCTTCAACATTCCATCCCGACATTATAAGACCAGGATTAACATTAGATCGAGTCCAGAGTTGGATTGGAGAGAGGTGATGAGTTGGTATTCTATTGATAAAGTATCATTCTTAGTCCCAGGTACATTTCAACAGGAGCACTTGGACGGGAGAGATGTTACATGTTCCATTGGGCCATGTATTGTGGGCCGAAAATCCATCAGTATTTTAGTAGCACCAGCTCAACATGCACAGATCAGGATTGACCTCAGCCTAGACCGGGAGTTGGACTGGAGAGAGGTGATCAGTTGGTACGTAGTTGGTGGGGCATCTTATACTGTTAGAGGTACAAAACAGTAGGAGCCATCGATCATTGATGCTCACTGGCAGACTTTGCTTCATGGGACAACAATTATAGCTAAAGGCATTATGCAGCCTGATTCATGGGACTTGGGAGATGATTGGCCATGGTAGTGTTGGGATCTGGGAGGATTCTTTGAAGACAAGTACAGTGAGAGATCAGTTTGGGATCCCGACATTGAGGGGTCTATTCCGAGTGGCTTGACACAGGTGCATAGCAATAGCCAGGGGTTTGTATGGATTCGGGAATTGGGTCTCAGTTGCATCGGGCCAACAGGGTGGCCCACATATTTGGATTGCTTGAGGGCAAGAAATCTTGGGGCGGAAGGTCGGTAATATTCCTTTTTTTGTATCACCTCTGACAGGGTTAGGGTGGACTTCCAGAGTTGGGAGGAGACAGGCCACAGATATAGGTTGGTGTTATCAGCGGGTCGAGGGGCTTTTTGGAGGAGTTTAGAGGAGCTTCTATGAGGACCGATGTAATATTCCAATTGATTTTTTTTTATCACCTAGAAGCTTAATAAATGGGTAAGGAAGCCCATGCATATTAAAAATATAAATAAAATCCCTCATAATGTGAAAGTGGATAGTCATAAGAGCTGGATTTCACACCCTCATGTGTGAAAGAGGACATTTTCATGTGGACAAGGTCAAGTTTGACCAAGTAAACAGCGTTGGGATAGGAGGTGGAGAACACTTGGAGAGACAACGCAGTATGAATGGGAGGAAGATTCCTTGGTGGAGGAAACCCTAATGAATGGGACCCATGGTGAGAGGGCTTCCATTTGTTTAAAAGGCGGGCAAGGCAACCATTGTTATTCATGTTATGGATTATTGATTTTATGGTTTGTTCAAACTTTGTGCATTCTTTTGTTGTTTAGCAGAGTTGTTTTGCTTCTTAGCACAAGGCATTCCTATTTAGGAATTCCTTATCCTTTCAAGAGAGGCCTCTTGAGGGAGATTTTTCTTCATTTCTCCACATTCAGGCTTTAGGCCAAGCATCCTCCTTCAACTACAACGTAGTTTCTGTTTAGAGCTGAGTTGTGTTGCAGGGTGTTGTAGTGGAGGATCCTCAACACCACTTCTTGAGCTTATCTTTCAAAGGAGGAAGCTTTCTTTCCTTTGGGTGATCAGTTGGGAAGCCCTTGGAGCATATTGCAGATCTTGGCACTTGGCCAACACATTTTCTTGCACCTACAACGCAGTATCCCTCAGTGACTGCCTTATTATTAGTGAGTGTTTGCAGTGATTGTCGAAGGGCAAGATATTCAGTGTTAGGATCAGCCTTTCACTTGGAAGATCCATTGGAGGAGTTCCATTTATCTAATTCAGCATCTTCAGCCATCTCCATCCAGTTCTAGTTCTTGAGTTGTAGCTGCTACTGCAACTCCGACATTTCTGCGGTTTTTCATATTTCAGCCAATCCTTCCAGGATTGACTAGAAATTGTGTTTGGGAGCTTAGATCTTCTCTCACAATGTTGTATGAGACATCTATTTGCAGATTTGTATTATTTAACATATCCATGTAGCAGTGTACCATCTATGACTGCGCTGTACATGTTCATGAACATTCTGCAATATAGCAGCATCACTCTTTTGGCATATGTATTCATGAGAGGCTCATTTGCCTTGCTTATTTGAGTTATGCACACTTCTATTGTACTCATTTGCTATTGATATGTATAATAAAATGGCTCCATGGTTTTCATACATTTTGGTATGATGTTATTCACTGCTACTTCCAATTTGTGTTCATGTATTGTTGGATCTGCAATTTTGGAATATCTTAAGATATTCCCATTATTGTAGAATTTCCCTATTTTTGGATATTACAGTGGTATCAGAGCATAATCTTGGCTCATCCTATGGAACTTAGCCAATATGCTATCAAGAGAAGAGAATATGAAGACTCCATTCTTTGGAGGAAAGAAGGCAGAGAGGCTCTCAAAGCTTCTTCGTAAATCTATACAGAGCATTCAAGGAGATCTCAAGAAGATCAGAAGGGAGATGTGCATAGAATCTCCAAGAGGGTTTGAATCTGAATCAAACTCTATAATTTCACATCATGAGTGTGAGCATGCAACCACACACAATGATGCATAGTGCAGTCACATGCCCAGAATTTTCCATGAGAGAGATGGAAGAAGAAGGAATGGCTAAGACTCTTAGTGACTTTTTGCAAGAGTATGAATCTCAAACTCAGAATTTCAGAGATCATATTACTTTTCTAGAGTTTTGCAAGATCAAGGTGAAGAGAAGCAAGCAGCATGATAGGGGTATATTCCTTCTATCTACTTTTGATGGTTCACCTACATGTTCAGCCAGAGCTTGGGTGGAAGAACTAGACACCTTTTTGCAGCACCACCAAATTTATGAAGATGAAGCCATCAGAGTTGTAGCGTTGCATCTTGGATGTAAGGCCTTTGCATGGTGGATATTTGAGTCTTTTTCTTTGAAAAATTAAAATACTTCTTCTTATGAAAGGTTTATTAAGACATTGGTGGAAAGGTTTGATGGAAAACTTTCTGCAACACATGTGGAGAATTTAAACAAACATAAACAAACAAAAACCTTGCATGTGATGGAGAAAACTATAAACTCGGATCCACTTCAGAAACCCATGGAGGAGACTGACATCTTGAAGCATACCTTGTTAGAGGCAAAGCCTCTATCTCATATTCCTGAACAAGAGGGCATGGGGATCTCTTTTTCAAAAGAGGATCCAATTCTTGGGAGGTTGCCCATACATGTTGATGAGGAGGAGGGCAACAGTGCTGTCATGTCTAGAGTTTATCTAGCACCTCATGCAAAGGAAGAGGGAGCTCTTGCTCCAACTAGAGGGATTCTTGTATCATTGCAAGAAATTCCCCAAGATCTCACATGTGGGATCAAGGAACAACTTCATGATTCACATGTGCCTTTGATAGAAGGGTGTGAAACTATGGAGACAAAGGGAGGAGATAGGGAGGATGACCAACATCATGTGATGAGCAGCACACACCCCTATCTATTTCATGAGGTTGATGCACCTAAGAGGGAGACTGGATTGTGCATTGAGAGCAGGGACAAGTCTGTCCATTCACATATGCAGTCTAATCTTGATGATGATGTCTCATTGCATGGACACATTTCACCAAGGAGACCACCAGATCAATAGATGATGAGAGATGCTTCACATTTTGAGGCATCATTCATTGATTTCAGATGAGTGGAGACCTTGGGAGTTCATTGTACAACGCTGAGAGTCTTGGGTAGAATCAAGGAGGAAAGAGGAATTCTCTCAACATCATCTTTACCCACTCTCATTTCAGATTCTGCACTGTGGAAGAAGCAGCAGGTGAAGGATAATAGCCTTCCAAATTGCATCTTTGGCATGGTAGATGTCAAAGAGGAGGATGACTATATGACAGATGTTATTCATGAGAGATCATTAGCGTTTTCATTATGGAGGATAGATCCATATTGGAACTCCCAGCTGTTGGTGGAGTATTCCAAGGATCTTTTCACTTGTACGATATTGGATGACCAGCTACATGAGGAGGGATATTCAATTGGAGATGGAGTCATCTACTACCATGGTAGGATCTTCTTATCTGGAGCTTCCAAGCTCAAGGAGAAGTTGCTACAAGTAGCTCATGGAGATTTCCTTTTCAACCACACCTATTCTATGAGAGAATACCACACCATCATGGAGGGGTATTTTTGGGAAGGCTTTGAGGAGGAGATATATCAGCATTTGAGGAGATGCATGGATCATGTAGAGATGGAGGAGATACATAACTCTTTGGAAGAGTTAGCACAACCACCTCTTTTCTCTTTGAGGATGAGAGGAGACTTATCTATGAGCCACTCCATTTGTATGAGCAATGTATATGGTAAGGATATTGTTTGGTTGTATAATGATTTATATAATGAAGATGTGCATTCCTGAACCATATATGTGCAGGATATTGCTCAAGGAAGGAGCATTCTTCCTTCTAGAATTCATGGTCTACTTGAGGCCATAAGGAGTATTGGTGATGACCACTCCCTAGGAGGACTTGGGGAGATTGTATCTTTTTCAAAGCATGCTCACTTTACACCATACACCATACACTTCCTCCAAATTTGTGAGGAGATTGGGGTAGCAAGCAAGTGGTGGGGAAGCCGACCATCATTTCATTTTTTATTGCAGTTGAGAGTCAAACTACGTTGGATACATTTGAGGGACCATTGTCCTTCTCCCTTGCTTCATATGGCAGCTAGCATGATTCTCATTGTACTTCCTTATGTTGCTGTTGTTGTTATTTTTATTGAGAGCATGATTGGGGAAGTGGCACATTGGTTGGATGTGTCCCTTGGGGGAGAGATTTCCCACATTGTTTGCATTGCATGTTCTAATGGGAGCATGAGAGGTGATATGGCCACCAAAGCAAAACATTTGTTCTTTCATGTGGTGGGCCATGGGATTGATTGGATGCCATATGATGGAGATTTCCAACTCATCATATATGGAAGGATTTGGGCCAGGATGTTTCATAATGTTGGAGAGGAGATCCTTGAGGATCTAGTCTTCTTCTTGCCACTTGAGGGCAAATTTATTGTAGCCCAAGATTAGAAAAAAATATACACTTATCATAAGTGGAGAGGAGGACAACTTGGGGTAGGCTATTTTTTCTACCATGTTCATATTTTCAGCCCACCTACGTTGCAGGAGCTCAAGGTGGAAGATGATTTCCAGGAGTTGCCATGTTGGAAGGTAACTCACTATATATGGATGATTGCTTGGGGATGGAGGATCCACAAGGGAATGATGATTCCCAATGCATTTTAGATCCCATGCCTCAAGAGGACCTCTGTAAAACACCTTATTTCCTTCTTGAGTACTCTACTTGTTCATGATGATAGCTATTTAGCTAACTTACATGCTTGGGAGGGGAAATATGGAGATGTATTGATGAGACAACATCTAATTCTTTGGAGGAGCATATCACATGTGGATGCTACAGCAGGAGGAGGGGAAACTTCTCAGTTCTATTCTTGCAGTTTCTTGAGGACAAGCAACATTTGGGAGGGGAGGACTGTAATATTCCAAAATTAGCATGCAGCTAATTGGAATATTGATTTTTGTTTTTATCACCTACCAGCTTAATAAATGGGTAAGTAAGCCCATGCATATTAAAAATATGAATAAAATCCCTCATAATGTGAAAGGGGATAGTCATAAGAGCTGGATTTCACACCCTCATGTGTGAAAGAGGACATTTGCATGTGGACAAGGTCAAGTTTGACCAAGTCAACAACGCAAGGATAAGAGGTGGAGAACACTTGGAGAGACAATGTAGTATGAATGGGAGGAAGATTCCCTGGTGGAGGAAACCCTAATGAGTGGGACCCATGGTGAGAGGGCTTCCATTTTTTTAAAAGGAGGGCAAGGCAGCCATTGTTATTCATGTTATGGATTATTGATTTTATGGTTTGTTCAGACTTTGCGCATTCTCTTGCTGTTTAGCAGAGTTGTTGTGCTGCTTAGCATAAGGCATTCCTGTTTAGGAATTCCTTATCCTTTCAAGAGAGGCCTCTTGAGGGATATTTTTCTTCATTTATCCACATTCAGGCTTCAGGCCAAGCATCCTCCTTTAGCTACAACGTAGTTTCTGTTTAGAGTTGAGTTGTGTTGCAGGGTGTTGCAGTGGAGGATCCTCAACACCACTTCCTAAGCTTATCATTCATAGGAGGAAGCTTTCTTTCCTTTGGGTGATCATTTGGGAAGCCCTTGGAGCATATTGCAAATATTGGCACTTGGCCAACACATTTTCTTGCACCTACAGCACAGGATCCCTCAGTGATTGTGTTATTTTTAGTGAGTGTTTGCAGTGAGGGATTGCAGTGATTTTCGGAGGGCGAGAGCTTCAGTGTTAGGATCAGCCTTTCACTTGGAAGATCCATTGGGGGAGGTATATTTATCTGATGTAGAATATTCATCCATCTCCATCCAGTTCCACTTCTTGAGTTACAGCTGCTACTGCAACTCCGACATTTCTACAGTTTTGCATATTTCAGCCAATCCTTCCAAGATTGACTAGAACTTGTGTTTGGGAGCTTAGATCTTCTCTCCCAATGTTGTATGAACCATCTATTTGCAGATTTGTATTATTTTACATCTCCATGTAGTAGTGTACCATCTATGACTGCACTGTACATGTTCATGAACATTCTGCAATATAGCAGCATCACGCTTTTGGCATATGTATTCATGGGAGGCTCATTTGCCTTGCTTATTTGAGTTACGCACACTTCTATTGTACTCATTTGCTGCTGATATGTATAATAAAATGGCTCCATGGTTTCCATACATTTTGGTATGATGTTATTCACTACTACTTCTAGTTTGTGTTCATGTGTTGTTGGATCTCCAATTTCGGAATATCTTAAGATATTCCCATTATTGTAGAATTTCCCTATTTTGGGAATATTACAACTGATGGAATTTGCTTGATATATTCCATCATCCACACAGTTTTCATTTTGTTCTGGCGCATTCTGACAAATTTCATAAAACTAAGTTATTTTTGGGCTTAACTCAATTAATTACGCTCAAGGTGGCATTCCAGGAGGAATACATGATAGAGCAGCTTAGTGTAATAGCTCGTTGGAACCGAAATGAGGAGATCTTCAGGATGGGATGTTGAGAAGTGACTTATAGTGGCTAGAGATAGTACCATCGGCGATATACTATTTTCCTTAATTAAAAATGACTTTAATTAGTTATTTAATTAAAGGAAAAATAATATTTAGAGGAAAAGGGGCCAAAAGTGACTTAAGTGAAATATAATTAAATTAAAGTCACTTTGATAGTGTCAATGGAGGATCTTATAGAATAACAATAAAATAATAAAATAAGATGCTTCTAGAGGATTGGAGATCTATCCATCAGATCTATAAAAGGAGAAGTGAAGTTCATTTTTTTATATCTTGGATTAGATCACTTTTTTGTATGGGAGGTTTGAGAACTTGATTCTTTACTTCAACAATAGCCCCAGGATGGAAACCCTCAGGTGATTTAGTTAGAGTGGGCGAGCACCTATCTCTTCCCTTGGTGGATCCATTCAGGATTCACAGGTTGCAGTTTATTTCCAGTTTGTTTTGGAGGCCAGTTGCGGCATTGTTGTAGATCTATTTGGGCCATTATTTTAGTTGTTTTCCGTTTTTGTACCAGCAGTTTTATATTAATAAAATAAGGTTGAGATCTTCTGCATACTTATTTTGTCTATTATTCAATTGCACATTATATTTTCGTTTTTGCCGTAAATATTTTGGTTGATGTTATACAAATTGTTTATAATGTTAACGGCTTAAATTTTGTAAGCTATTTTACATGGCAATCTTTGGGTGATTTTATGGTTGAATAATTTCTGGAAAAATTCATAAAATATCCCATTTGGAATACTACATTGCATGATTACTTAGAAAACATGAAGGCCAAAATAGCTACATTCAACCTCAAAGGTAAAGCAAATAGGTGGTGGGAATATGTGAAGAATGTTAGGGATATTTATGAGGAGAAACTTACTTGGAGTGAGTTCGAGAGTCTATTCTGGAAGAAGTATCTATTGGAGAGATAATATGATGATAGTGCAAAGGATTTTTATGAACTTAAGATGGGGTCTATGATCGATGAGGACTACACGAGTATATTTCTATAGTTGTTACCATATGTGCCTTACCTCAAGGAGGAGAAGGAAGAGATTCAAAATCTCATCATATCATTTAAAGATAGGATTGAGTTTGATGAGCCTAGATCATTAGAGGAGGCAATTTGGAAACTAAAGCATTGTTATGAGCAATCAAAGTGAAGATTTGAGACTAAGCAGGATTGGAAGGGTAATTACAAGAATAAAGGAAAATGGGACAAGAATCAACCAAGAACTAAAGATATAGGTGTCAAAGAGAATTTTGCACCACCTAAGAAGTTCAATATATCTAGAATAGGATAGGGACTTTGATATGAGGAGTAGAATAAGGTTGAAGGCTGGAAGCCTATACAATGTTGGGCTTGTGGAAAATTTCATCCAGGAGAGATTGTCCACAACATCATGGTGGTAGAACGCAAATATACAATGCCTAGGAAGAATAAACAATGGGAGATGTTGGACAAGGTATTCCTAGGATATATGCAGCACTGGGTAACAGGCAGGTAAATAACTAGGGATATATCATTGAGATGGATGGTAAGCTTTGTGATCAAGTTGTTTCTATTTTGATTGACCTCAGATCTAATTATAGTTATGTTAATCCTGACTTGGTGGATAAGTGTGGTTTGAATAAAGAAGTGCATGCCAAATATTGGTTAGTGAAGTTGGATACAGGTACAAATAATAGAGTTCATCATTAGATAAGATCTCGTGAATTTGACTTAAATGGTATTCCTACATCATCACATCTGAATTTATTGTCATTGGGATTGTATAATATGATTTTGCGTATGGACTGGCTATATATTCATAGGACCAATGTGGATTGTTATGACAAGGCTATTGAGTGTTTGGATGACAATGGGGAACACAAAGACTTACAGGGTAAGAAGAAAGAAACATCTGTGAGAATGGCTACAACTATGTAGGCCAAGCGTAGTCACAAGCAAATGTGTGTGTTGTTTTCATTGCATATTTTTAGTGACAAAGATAAGGAATTTGAGGATGCATATGTTTTTAGAAGGTAACTAGTTCTACAATAGTTTTCGGATGTATTCCCTGTAGATATTTCATAGTTGCCACCTCACATGGAAGTATAATTTTCCATTGAGTTGGTGCCAAGGACAACGCCAACATCTAAGGCACCTTACAATATGAGAACACTGAAGATCATAGAGTTGAAGCTGTAGTTGAAGGAAATGTTGGACAATGGATACATTAGGTAGAGTGTATCACCTTGGGATGCGCCAGAATTGTTTGTGAAGAAGAAATATGGTACTCTTGGGTTATGCATTGATTATAGGAAGTTGAAAAAAGTAACCATCAAGAACATGTATCCCTTTTCAAGGATTGATGACTTGCTCGATCATTGAAGGGAGAAATAGTGTTCTCGAAAATTGATATGAGATCAAGATATCATCATGAACGCATTAAAGAAGAATACATTCACAAGAAAACTTTGTGGACCAGGTACAAACATTATGAGCTTGTTGTAGTTCCATTTGGTTTGATTAATGCTCCAACTACATTTATGTGCTTGATGAATAGTGCGTTGTGTCCTTATCTGGACAAGTTTGTTATTGTATTCATTGATGATATATTGGTATATTCTAAAAATGAAGAAGAGCATGTCAAACATCTATCAACAGTATTGATATTGTTGAGAGAGCATAAATTGTATGATAAGCTTAGAAAATGAAGTTTCTTTCAGACAGAGGTACATTACGTAGGACATGCTATTTCCAAGGAAGGCATAGCAGCGGATCTAGAAAATGTAAGAGCTATCATGGAGTGGCTAGCTCCTAGGAATGTGGATGAGGTATGGTCATTCATGGGATTAACAGGTTATTACAAGAGGTTCATCAGGAACTTCTCACATATTTATTATCCTATCACATCATTGCAAAGGAAAGGTAAGAAGTTTTAATGGATAGAAGAATGTGCAACTAGTTTTGAGCACTTAAATAAATTGTTGACCCATGCTCAAGTGTTAAAGATCGCAGATGCAGATAAATATTTTGTGGTATGTACATATGCTTGCAAGAAAGTACTTGGTGGATTCCTTATGCAGGAAGGAGATGTAGCGTGCTATGAGTCACAAAAACTAAATGAGCATGAGAAAAATTATCAGACACATGATCTTGAGCTAGCAACGATCATTGGCGCACTGAAGATGTGGAGGCACTATCGTCTTGGAAGAAGGTTTGTATTGATGAGTGATCAAAGCGGATTGTAGTATCTATTTGACCAACTAAATCTGAATGGTAGGAAATCTATATGGTTTTCCATGATTAGTGACTTTGACTTTGAGATCAAGTATATTAAAGGTAAAGAGAAAATGGTTGTAGATGCTGTTAGTAGGCAGATACATGTGAGTCATATAGCAGCTATGAGTTTTGATGGGGCATATCTATAGGATAGGATCTTGCAGGTAGGTCAGTAGGATGTCAAGTAATGGAGCTTAGGCACAAATTGTAGTAGAATAGAGGTATAGGTTTGGGTACAGGCATAGGTACAAGTACAAGTGCACAGGATGTGGACTACCATCTCACAACAGATGGCTTAATCAGGTTTAGTGGCATAATATATTTTCCATATAGAAGTGGAATCAAGAAGGTGATCTTGAGGGAGTTTCATGTGAAACTGTATTCAAGTCACACGGACTATCAAAAGACGCTGACAATAGTGAAGAAGTTTTACTATTTTCCAAATTTGAAGAGAGATGTAGTAAATTTTGTGGCTAGATGCTTGGATTTTCAACATGTAAAATAAGAGTGTAAGCATCTAGGTAGACTACTACAACCAATTCTGATTGTAGAATGGAAATGTGAGGTAATTTCCATATAATTTATCACAGGTTTACTAAGGACATATAGACAGCATGATTCCATCATGGTTGTGGTGGACATGTTAACAAAGGTAGCGCACTTCATTCCAGTGAAGTCTACATACTTAACTAATGATGTTTCACAAGTCTTCATCAGGTATACTGTGGTTCCCTCTGACAAGCAGTCAAATTGTCTACCTATTTTTGTTACTGCTCAACTGGCTGCACTGGCACTATTTCATCACCTAGAATAGCAAAAAATTCCAAGTTAGATTAGGATAGATAGGCATGCAAATAAGATCAACCCTATGAGCATTTCTCTAGCTTTAGTTTCAATTTGTTTTGACAAAAACAAAAACACAAAAAACAAATAAAAGATGAAACACGGGGTAGATGAAAAGAAGAGGTACAACCCTATACCCAAAAAAGAGTACTATTTAAAGTGTGCAAGCCTAAATGCCACTACTTGTTCCAAAAAAGTCTTGTTCAGTCATCTAGCCTAATCATGGCTGAACATGTTTTCAATTAATTGTTGATAAGCTAGTAAAAGATAGTTTAGGAAGAAAGATATTGATTTCACATTCTTAAAATTGAACCAAAGAGAAAATATAGGAATGCTTGACAAATTCTGAATCATAAACCCTCATGTTTTATAGTTTTTCACTGTACAAAATTAACACTTGTGTGCAGCTTGTTCTTATGCCAAAAACCCATGGCAAATCAGGTTGCCTAATCCTGGTCTGATCATGTTTTGAATTTAATGTCAATAGAATAGAGAATAAAATTTGTCAAACAACTTAATGATTAGACTAGGTAGAGAATAATAGAGTTCATTAGCCTAATCTGAACTCTTGGAAGTAATAAGGGTAGAATTAGATAGCTTGTTTTGCTTTCAGAAGAGAAAAATGTCAAGGATTTTCTAATTCAAATGTACCCAAAGAAGATAAAATTTTAGGCAAGTATGATGGGTAGGTACAAATGAGTTTGAAGCAAACATGTCTTTTCAGATTATGAGATCACAGCTTCAAAAATACATCAGCAAATGAAGAAAGAAAATCTACAGAGTATAAGTAAGGCACTGGTCTTCAAAAGCTAGAGATATGAATGTTTTGGAAACCTCCTGAAAAAGAGTTGCCCTCCCTAAGTGGAGCCACTATTAGTCATCAGTAATTTTTTTCCTTTGTATATGACTAAATGTCTATCCTAGATTTCTAGAAACAAAATTCATGAATCTTGTGAGTCCCAGAAATCTCACAGCCTTCATTATCCTTAGGATAAATTTTTCACTGTTCTACTACTATCTCATGTCATAGTCATCCTATCACTCATGGAAGATCCCTCATGGACTCATGCCTCTCATCTCTATCCCATTTTCACACCCATAAATCTCATTACTCTGTTTGTCCCGTGCCTATGACTCCATTATCCAACTAGGGTTTTTGATGGAAATTTTTCTTGGTTCATGACCTCCATGGTTAAAACATAAACAAGGCTTGTATCCTGATGATCTTACACCTCCTCCTATCCTTAATATACACTCCTATCCCTCAAAATCATCATTTTTCTACAAAACCTAGTCTATTGCCACAAATTTGACACTTTTCAAGACTAGGCCTGCGTTTTTCCCTTTTGGACCCCTTCCCCTCACTAAATCCTTGAAATTCCACTTTCCCCTACTCCCTAGCATCTATCCCTATCCCCAAAAATTTCTCCAAGAATTTATACAACCCTTAACCCCTTCATTCCATTCCCTCTACAAGGAAGTCCTAAATCCCCTACACCAAACCCTAATTTCCTCTTCCAACTAAGCTAGGGTTTTCTATGGAAAAGAGGCATAAGAAAAGAATATCCATATGGTAGGTCATATAAGCAATCATAAATCCATTCAAACTCATAAACATCATGCCTCCATCATTTTCCAAGAATTCATTCCAAGGGATAAGTCATTTGCCACACCTAGGGCTAGTTTTGCTTAAAAATATGTTTCTAGAAAAATGGAGATGAATTTAGCAAATGTGAAAGAGGTTTATGTCCATAATAAGGAAAATAAGAAAAAAAATCCTTCATTTTTTACACAAGTATCATGGTTTGGGAGAAATGTCAAAAATACAGGTGTCACGGGAGAATTTCTACACTGCTGGAGTAAACTTGGGAAAATCAGTTTTTCTCACCACTGGAGTGTACAAATGACTTTCTTGATGGGTCCAATGAAAACTAGACTTGAAGGTATTTTCAATTAGCTATCATGAGCTCAATTGGGAGTTGTGGAAGGCCTCCAAAAATTGTTTGCACCAGCACTCTGCATTTCTGCACCATCACTCTGCACTTTTTGACCAGTCATGGGAACATCAACATTTGACAAGTCAAACAAACTTCAATCAGGAACCAAATGGTATATTTGGAAAGTAGACAGGATAATATTTCCAATGAGCTATCACGGGCCCAATTTTTACATTGAGAATGCCTCCAAAACACTGTTGTAAAAAGGCCTATTTCTGCGCTGCGCTCCTGGAAATTTTTTCCAATATAAATTACACTTCGTGCTGTGCTCCTAACCATTGTGCTGCGCTCCTGCCACTGTTTTGCAGCTTCTACATGAATTCACATTCAGGAGTGACCTGACTCTGTCCACAAGGTTTTTTTGAGTTTTTTTTTTCTACTGTGGAGGCGCTTCAAGAGGTATTTTAAACTTTTCTTGCATATGCATGGCTTTCTATAGATAAGGCCACTAAGAAAATTTGAAATTTGGTATATAGAAAGTAGTGATGACCAAGAAGAAATTAATGAAGATATTGACCAAGAAGAAAGCAGTAATGAATATATTTCTATCATTGCAAAAACATAGGATGAAAATCCTAAAATGTCTTGACAGTGATAGTGGCATAAAAGATAGTGAGGGTGCTTATCAAAGGGGCAGCCAAGAACAAGGCAAGGAAGATGCATACACAGAGATCATCCATGAAGAACAAAACAGTCCTAAGGTCACTAGTGATCAAGCTTTTCAAGTAAAACTTGTTGCACCTTTCACCTTTACCTATCAAAGAGGAGAGAGGCATGTGTTTTTTGCCTCCAAAGGGCAAGGGGCCATGCACTCCTCCTCAACTCCAATGAAAGACAAAGGTAAAAAACAAGGAAAAGGTGTAAATAATGTACCAAATAGTGAAGAAGAACTCAGCCATAAGGAGAGTATGCGTAATGGTGAAGGGAAAAATTCTGAAGGCAGTGAACATAGCAAAAGTGCAAATGATACAAGTTATGAAACAAAGGTTGAAATTAAAGATAAAGACCATAGGCAAGAAAATGAAAACAGTGGGTCAAATAATGAAGAGGAGGAAATTCATGAAGACAAAGATGTACCAAGAAATGATCAAGGCACCTCTTACATTACAAAGGAGGATGACTGAGCATTACAAACGGAGAAATCACTTTGCAAGACAAAAGCTCAAAACTGCCCAAAATGAGGGCCCGACACCAAAATATGAATATACCAAGCTAGGCTTGGTATTTTGGCCCAAGTTTCTTTACAGGTCTCTAAGGGCCCTTGAGGCACCTACCTACCAAATTTGAGCAAAATTGGACAAGTTTTTGTTTTTTGCAAATTTTGAGCCTAGGAACGCAGCACCCGCGGTGCTGCGCTTTTTCCTTGGGCATTTTCAGAGGGAGAAGCTTACATTTTTGTATTCCCCATCACGAGAGGAGTATGCTCACCAAATTTCAGCTCAATTGGAGTTGTTTTAATCCCCCAAGAGGGTAAAAAACACTCCATTTTTCACCTTTCTGCCCTCTTTTCTAAACAGGTGTTGCGCTCCTGGCAGCCTTGGTTGTTTCCACTTTTTGGGAAACTTTTAGAGGTTTTATTAAGGAAAAAAGGTATATTTGAAACCGAGACTCTTCAGGCTTTCCAACAAGCCATCACGGAGCCAAATATGACATCAGGAAGTGGTCCAAAACTTGGTTGCAAAACAGCCTATTTTCAGCAAAAGTAGCGCTCCGCAAACAGACTGTCTTTTTGCCAAAAGTCAAGAAAAGACACAAATTTATGGCAAAATTTTTTTTTAATATTTTCTTGGGAAAATCACTCTAGATTTTATTTAGGATGTATGTTATGATATTTTTCATTTATTAGCTTATCTATTATGTGTCTTGGGCCTTGCATTGTCATTAAGCACATAAATGACATTTATGACAAAATTAGGGTTTCTGGAAGCCTCTTATGGTTTTCACCTCCTCACTTGCTCCATAAATAGGGCATGAGGCTCTTATGTATTGGGTTGGGTTTTGATGACTGATTCTGAAGCAATACATAGTCCCTTGGAATTCAAAAATAACTTGATGTCTTGGATTTTATGAATGCCCTGGTTTGTTTGTTGATGGAGGAGGACTGGTTGCAGGATCCATGAGTCTAGTTGGTGGTGAAGTGTTTATTTTTGTTTATGTTTTCTATTTTATCATTGTGTTTCCATCTTTCTATGTTGCAGTAGGACAAAGAATTTAGAGTAAGAAATGTTTTCTAATGGCACCTTAGGTCTGTTTTTTCTTCACTGCCTTAATGTTTTCTTCTGCTAGGACATGTTAGAGAATCCTTCTTTGCTCTCTAAGGATCTCCTAAGATTGTTTATTTCTTGAATGGTTTAAAACAGATGGTATCCATCATGATTTATGGCTAGCCCTACTTTTTGTTGCCACTATGAACACTATTCTTGAAGTCATCTATTTAAAGCATCATTACTTAGGTTTGTCAAAGAAGTTTGTTTCAATCCTTCTCTTTGCATTTACTTAACTAATTGTTTTAAAAGACCTTCATAGCTATAATATTGGATGTTCATGATTCCTCTCCTTCTCTGATTATAGGTATTTGTGCATTTTAAATGTTTTCTGTCTTTGATAATGAAATAACTGAAAGTTAAATAAGTTTCTTGCCTCTCTATATTTCATTTGAATGTTTTTCTTGGATAATTATCAGCTTTAAGTCTAAATCAAAGAGTTTAGGGTTTCCTCTGCCTTTGATTTTCTCTCTATGCTTATGATTCTTCCAAATCCCTTTGTTTAATTATATGATAGAGAATTATTTACTACTCTTTGTCAAACTTTGTTTCTCAAAATTAATGTCCATCTCATGATCCTTCAACCTCAAAGATCTACCAACCAAGCTAGATTTGCCCTACAATACTCCATAATCCGTTAATGAACCTATCATGACCTTGTTAGACTCCATTTCTCAATGACTTGAAGTTTTCCTTGTTTCTATCTAGTCTATCTAAGCATCTTACCCAACCAAAAAAACAATCAACAAACCCAATATTTCATAACTACCCTAAAGTCAACCCTAATCAACAAACAAGTTCACATATTTGCACCTAATAGAGAGATCCCTCTCTGAATCCAGGAAGGCTAGGTCCTTGGATTCCAAAGCTTGGTTTGATGTTACTCCTGTCCATTTGTATCTCAATCAATCTAGAAAATTACGGGGAGCTAACATAATGGCGATCACGGTGGGACCTCTGAGTACATAGTTGCCTGAATACCTCTTAAGACTCTTTAGACCCTTAGTTTGACTTAGAAAATCCAGTGAATCTGCCACCTCACCACCACGCTAACATAATGGTGATCACGGTGGGACCTTATGAGTTAGTGACAATCTAATTATTCCTTAGGACCTCAGAAAAACCACAAACTTCTTTAGATTGGTACTCAGTTGTTGATGGTGGACAACAAGTACATATTCAAAACAGTAAATATCATCCACCTGGCGACTCCACTGGCCTCCAGTAGGCCTATTAACCCTACTAGTCCTCACAGACTCCCCTAGGAATGAGTAAATAAATCCTAATCATGTTGATGGTGGACAAAAAAGTTGAAACCTTCCACCTGGAAACTCCACAACTCTCAATAGACCTAGAGACTCCACTGGTACAAGACTCTAGACTGGTATAAAGATGCGGTGACCCTTTTTTTGGACTGATTGAAAAAAATTTCAAGGTCGGTGCCAGACCTTTTATATAATGAAATTTCAAATCAGTTATCATAGTTTCAACTTGATAATGATCTCCCAAAAGATGTCTTCCTCATTTTAAGGTCAAGAAAAATTAACCCTGAAGTTAAGAAAATTTTTCTAGAGATAGTGGTTGAAAAATATGAAACTGACATTGAACTTTTAAATTCACAAGATCGGTCATACAATTTCCGAGACCCTAAAGAATTTTTAGAAGGTCTGCCTTCCCCTAAGCAAGAAGAAATTGTATTACCCTTTGAATTGTAGGCAAAAGATGATTGTGCTTTCAAGGACCAGATTGAGGACAAGGTTCTCAAAGCTAATGTTTGGGATACAGATAACCAACCAATCATGAAAGGCCTAAGACAAGAAAGTTTTCATCATGTTTTTTTCTATCCTATAGTAGATTACATAGAGCTCCTGATTGACTCAAGTTCCCAGGCATGGATTCTTTACAAGAATCAAATACATCAGAAGTTGTCACTTCCTATGGTAGCCTTGATTATGAAGACACATAATCATGGTATACCGTGGTTCGCTCTGACAAGAAGTCAAATTGTCTACCTATTTTTGTTACTACTCAACTGGCTGCACTAGCACTATTGCATCACCTATAATAGCAGAAAATTCCAAGTTAGATTAGGATAGATAGGCATGCAAATAAGATCAGCCCTATGAGAATTTTTCTAGCTTTAGTTTCAATTTGTTTTGAAAAAAAAAAAAACACAAAAAACAAATAAAAGATGAAAAAGAGAGTAGATGAAAAGAAGAGGTACAGCCCCATACCCAAAAAAGAGTACTACTGAAAGTGTGGAAGACTAAATGCCACTACTTGTTCCAAAAAAGTCTTGTTCAATCATCTAGCCTAATCATGGCTAAACATGTTTTCAATTTATTGTTGATAAGCTAGTAAAAAATAGTTGGTCAAGTCATTCAAAATTTACTTGTCAAAATATAGATTAGGAAGAAAGATATTGGTTCAACATGCTTAAAACTGAACCAAAGAGAAAAGATAGGGATGCCTGACAAATTTTGAATCATAGCCCTCATGTTTTCTAGCTTTTCATTGTACAAAAATAGCACTTGTGTCCAGCTTGTTCATATGCCACAAACCCATGGAAAATCAGATTGCCTAATTCTGGTTTGATCATGTTTTGAATTTCATGTCAATAGAATAGAGAATAAAAATTTTCAAACATCTTAATCTTGACAAATGATTAGACTAGGTAGAGAATAATAGAGTTCATTAGCCTAATCTGAACTCTTGGAAGTAATAAGGGTAGAAGCAGATAACTTGTTTTTCTTTTAGAAGAACAAAATGTCAAGGATTTTCTAATTCAAATGAACCCAAAGAAGATAAAATGTTAGGCAAGTATGGTGGGTAGTTAGAGATGAGTTTGAAGCAAACATGTCTTTTCAGATTATGAGATCATAGCTTCAAAAAGACATCAGCAAATGAAGAAGGAAAATCTGCAAAGTACAAGTAAGGCACTGGTCTTCAAAAGTCAGAGATCTGAATGTTCTGGACACCTCCTGAAAATGAGTTTCCCTCCCCAAGTGGAGCCATTGTTAGTCATCAGTAATTTTTTTCCTTTGTAGATGACTAAATGTCTATCCTAGATTTATAGAAACAAAATTCATGAATCTTGTGAGTTCTAGAAATCTCACTGCCTTCATTATCCTTAGGATAATTTTTTCACTGTTCTACTACTATATCATTTCATAGTCAGCCTATCACTCACGGAATATCCCTCATGGACTCATGCATCTCATCTCTATCCCATTTTCACACCCATAAATCTCATTACTCCGTTTGTCCCTTGCCTATGACTCCATTATCCAACTAGGGTTTTTTAGGGCAATTTTTCTTTGTTTCATGACCTTCATGGTTAAAAAATCAACAAGGCTTGTATCATGATGCTCTTACACCTCATCCTATCTTTAATATACCTTCATAAACACTCCCCATCAATCTTATCCCTCAAAATCATCATTTTTCTAAAAAACCTAGTCTATTGCCACAAATTTGACACTTTTCAAGACTAGGCCTGTGTTTTTCCCTTTTGGACCCCTTCCCCTCTCTAAATCCTTAAATTTCCACTTTCCCGTACTCCCTAACATCTATCCCTATCCCCCGAAATTTCCCCAAGAATTTAGACAACTCTTAACCCCTTCATTCCATTCCCTCTACAAGGCAGTCCTAAATCCCCTACACCAAACCCTAATTTCCTCTTCCAACTAGCTAGGGTTTGCTATGGAAAAGAGGCATAAGAAAATAAGATCCATATGGTAGGTAATATCAGCAATCATAAAGCCATGCCAACTCATAAACATCATGCCTCCATCATTTTCCAAGAATTCATTCCAAGGGCTAAGTCATTTGCCACACCTAGGGCCAGTTTTGCTTAAAAATATGTTTCTGGCCAAACACAGATGAATTTAGCAAAAGTGAAATATTTTTTTGTCCATAATAAGGAAATTAATAAAAAACTCCTTCATGTTTTACAAAGGTATCATGGTTTGGGAGAAATGTCAAAAATACAGGTGTCATGGGAGAATTTCTGCACTACTGGAGTAACCTTGGGAAAATCAGTTGTTCTCATAGTTGGAGTGTCCAAATGAATTTCTTGATGGTTCCAATGACAACTATACTTGAATATATTTCCAATTAGCTATCATGAGCTCAATTTGGAGTTGTGGAATGCCTCCAAAAGTTGTCTGCACCAGCACTCTGCATTTCTGCACCATCACTCTGCACTTTTTGACTAGTCATGAGAAAATAAACTTTTGACAAGTCAAATAAACTTCAATCAGGAAAAAATGGTAAATTTGGAAATTAGAGAGGAAAATATTTCTGATGACATATCATGGGCCCAATTTCGACATCGGGACGACCTCCAAAACACTGCTGCAAAAAGGCCTATTTCTGCGTTGCGCTCCTGGAAAGTTTTTCCCATATAAATTACACTTGGTGTTGCGCTCCTGCCACTGTGTTACGCTCCTGACCACTGTGCTGTGCTCCTGCCACTTTTTTTCAGCTTATGCATGAATTCATGTTTAGGAATGACCTGACTCTGTCCACAAGGTTTTTTTGAGTTTTTTCTTCTGCAGTGGAGGCGCTTCAAGAGGTATTTTAAACTTTTCTTGCATATGCATAGCTTTCTATAGATAAGGCCACTAAGAAAATTTGAAAGTTGGTCTAAAGAAAGCAGTGATGGCGAAGAATAAATTAATGAATATAGTGACCAAGAAGAAAGTAGTAATGAATATATTTCTACCATTTCAAAAACAGAGGATGAAAATCCTAAAAGGTCTTGATAGTGATAGTGGCATAAAAACTAGTGAGGGTGCTTATCAAAGGGGCAGCCAAGAACAAGGAAAGGAATATGCACACGCAGAGATCATCCATGAAGAGAAAAATAATCCTAAGGTCACTAGTGATCAATATTTTCAAGTAAAACGTGTTGCACCTTTCACCTTTACCTATCAAAGAGGAGAGAGGCATGTGTTTGCTGCCTCCAAAGAGCAAGGGTCCATGCACTCCTCCTCAACTCCAATGAAAGACAAAGGTAAACAACAAGGAAAAGGAGTAAATAATGTACCAAACAGTGAAGAAGAACTCATCCATAAGGAGAGTATGCATAATGGTGAAGGGACAAATTATGAAGGCAGTGAACATAGCAAAAGTGTGAATGATACAAGTTATGAAACATAGGTTGAAATTAAAGATAAAGACCATAGGAAAGATAGTGAAAAAAATGGGTCAAATAATGAAGAGGAGGAAATTCATGAAGACAAAGATGTACCAAGCAATGATCAAGGCACCTCTTACATTACAAAGGAGGATGACTGAGCATTACAAACAGAGAAATCACTTTGCAAGACAAAAGCTCAAAACTGCCCAAAATGAGGGCTCGACACCAAAGGATGAAAATACCAATCTATGCTTGGTATTTTGGCCCAAGTTTCTCTATAGGTCTCTAAGGGCCCTTGAGGCACCTACCTACCAAATTTGAGAAAAAATGGACAAGTTTTTTTTTTTTGCAAATTTTGAGCCTAGGAAAGCAACACCCCCGGTGCTGCGCTTTTTCCTAGGGAATTTTCGGAGGGAGAAGCTTACATTTTGGCATTCCCCATAATGAGAGGAGTATTTTCACCACCTTTCAGCTCAATTGGAGTTGTTTTGACCCCCAAAAAGGGTCAAAAACACTCAATTTTTCACCTTTCTGCCCTCTTTTCTGAACAGGTGTTGCGCTCCTGGCAGCCTTGGATTTTTTTACTTTGTGGGAAATTTTCAGAGTTAGGATTGATGAAAAATTGTAAATTTGAAAATTAGACTCTTCAGTCTTTCCAACGAGCCCTCTCGGAGCCAAATCCGACATCGGGAAGTGGCCCAAAACTTGGTTGCAAAACAACCTATTTTCGGCAAAAGTAGCGCTCCGCAAACAGACTGTCTTTTTGCCAAAAGTCAACAAAAGATACAAATTTATGGCAGAATAGTTTTTTAATATTTTCTTGGGAAAATCACTCCAAATTTGATTGAGGATTTATGTTATGATATTTTTCATTTATTAGCTTATCTATTATGTGTCTTGGGCCTTGCATGGTCATTAAGCACATAAATGACATTTATGACAAAGTTAGGGTTTCTGGAAGCCTCTTATGGTTTTCACCTCCTCACTTGCTTCATAAATAGAGCATGAGGATCCTATGTATTGGGTTGGATTTTTATGATTGATTATGAGGTAATACATAGTCCCTTGGAATTCGAAAAGAACTTGATGTCTTAGAGTTTATGAATGCCCTGGTTTGTTTGTTGATGGAGGAGGATTGGTTGCATGATCCATGAGTTTGGTTGGTGGTGAAGTGTTTCTTTTTGCTTATGTTTTCTATTTTATCATTTTGTTTCCATCTTTCTATGTTGCAGTAGGACAAATAATTTAGACTAAGAAATGTTTTCTAATGGCACCTTAGGTCTGTTTGTTCTTCACTGCCTTAATGTTTTCTTCTGCTAGGATATGTTAGAGAATCCTTCTTTGCTCTCTAAGGATCTCCTAAGCTTGTTTGTTTCTTTAATGGTTTAAAACAGATGGTATCCAACATGATTTATGGATAGCCCTACTTATTTTTTCCACTAAGAACACTATTCTTGAAGTCATCTATTTAAAGCATCATTACTTAGGTTTGTCAAAGAAGTTTGTTTCAATCCCGCTCTTTGCATTTACTTAACTAATTGTTTTAAAGGGCCTTGATAGCTATAATCTTGGATATTAAGGGTTGCTCTCCTTCTCTGATTATAGTTATTTGTGCATCTTAAATGTTTTCTGTCTTTGATAATGAAATCATTGAAAGTTAAATAAATTTCTTGCCTCTCTGTATTTCATTTGAATGTTTGTCTTGGATAATTATCTGCTTTAAGTCTGAATCAAAGAGTTTAGGGTTTTCTTTGCCTTTGATTTTCTCTCTATGCTTATGATTCTTCCAAATCCATTTGTTTAAGTATATGATAGAGAATTATTTACTACTCTTTGTCAAACTTTGTTTCTCAAAATTAATGTCCATCTCATGATCCTTCAAACCTCAAAGATCCACCAACCAAGCTAGATTTTCCCTACAATACTCCATAATCCGTTAATGTACCTATCATGACCTTGTTAGACTAAATTTCCCAATGACTTGAAGTTTTCCTTGTTTCTATCTAGTCTATCTAAGCATCATACCCAACCAAAAAAACAATCAACAAACCCAATATTTCATAACTAGCCTAAAGTCAACCCTAATCAGCAAACAAGTTCACATCTTTACACCTAATAGAGAGATCCCTCTCTGAATCCAGGAAGGCTAGGTCCTTGGATTCCAAATCTTGGTTTGATGTTACCCCTGTCCATTTGTATCTCAATCAATCTAGAAAATTACGGGGAGCTAACATGTGGCATACTTGGAGATTTAGAGCAAGAAGGAAAATGAAGAGCAAGAAAGTGCAAGAGGAAATTGGGATGAACAGCTACAACTAGTTTTGTTTGTAGGTATCGAGTTGCATGTATGTCTGCCTCACTAGTTTTGGCATCCATGGCATATGCATGTGGTTTCTTGGTTATGATCTATCATTGACATGGAGGGTTGCCTAGATTGATAGTGGATTTTCCTACCCTTACCATTTCTTGGAAATCCGTGGTGTTGTGGGTTCAATTCATTATTTTTTTTTCTGATTGGTTCTCATGTTCCTTTAGTTGTGGGTTGAGTTATTAATTACTAGAAGCCTTGGTTGGACAAATGCTCTAGAAGCCCTTGGGTTGAGTTAGCAGTCCTGGAAGCCTTGGTTGGACAAACGCTCAGGAAGCCTGATGACAGTTGTTGATTGAGTTACTAGTCCTAGAAGCCCTGGTTGGAACAAATGCTCTAGAGCCCTGGAAATCTTGGGTAGAGATGAATCTGGTGATGGTTGTGATGTCCAACCATGAGGTGGAATCATTAGTTAAGGGTTGAGGTGGTTTGGCCTTTGGAAGCCCTGCTTTGGTTTTGATTGATGAGTTTATGAGATCCCAATTCATGCTTGGAATATGGCAGAAGGGGGAATGGCTGAAGAGAGATTTGGCTCAACTATGTCTGTGGATAGTTGGAATGTGGAAGTCCCAGACTGGGTTGCATTTTTCCTATGGAAATAAGAGCTCTTTTCCTCATGTATTGATGGGTAAATATGCTTGTTATTATGTGGATTATATGGTTTTTATATGATTGGAATTTTTGTTGTTTATATGCTTCTTATGAATGTGTTTTATGACACTAATTATGTATGGATATCCTTATGTTTTGATTTGTAAATGAATGAATAATATATCTATGCCTAAATAGATGATAATGTAGTTAATGTGACGAGACATTTTGAGATTCAACAAGATGATGAGCTTAGTGAAAAGAGTCGCCTTCACTAAGTGGGCCCGCAGGCTATTTTTGGCGCAAAGTCTATTTTTAGACTATGTCTATTTTTAGACATGTCGATCATATTCTATGAGTTGCAAGATGCTAGTTGTGGATGGTTGTTCAAGTTGGAAAAATAGATGGAATTCTATTTTTAGACATATTGGGCGGAGTCTATTTTTAGACTACCAGTCTAAAAATAGATATGTCGAATATTATTAGCTCTTAATAATATTTGGACTCTAAACATTATCTTATTCTCTTGGAGCACTTTAGTTCAGTGAACATATTCGACAAATCAGTGGGCTGAAGGAATTATGAAATTCCTAGGGTTATTGGTGACTCATGCATGGAGGACTCAATTAGAACTGAAGTGGCAAAGATATGATGGAGTTTGAAGAGTAGTTATGGGAGTTGTTACTTAGTTTAACTCAGTTAGACCCGGTTGAGCTAGTTGTATCAGTCAACTGACTGACACTAGTGAGAGTGGTGTGAATTAATTAGTTAATTAATTCACTAAATAATAAATCATTAATCAACTGAATAATACATCAGTTAACTACAGTGCATGACAATTTCAGTGGAGACCAGTTGAGAGATAGGTGAAAGGGCAAGTGTGACTATCAGTTGTGACTATAGTGATGCATTGATTGCACCCAACACTCAGTGGAGATGCCAATCAGGATTTCATGAGAAAGGCTCGAGTAATTTGAACTCATTCAGAGCCATTCTTCAGCAGGGATTGCGCAGTAGAGGTAGGCTAGCAGGTTGCAAAGATCGGTGCATGGATTTGCAAGATCAGGCTTGATTAGTGCGTAGCGATTGTGTTGTACTAAGAGATTGATATGATTAGCTTTGTATGAGGATTTTTACAGGATATCTATGACATATATTATATACAGATAGTTTGGGTTTTCAGCTTCAGGCTTTCCCATTAAACAACTGTGTTAATGTGTGTGAATTTTTATTATTTCATGTGTGCATTGCAATCTTGATTTAATTTCTGCAAATGATCAATGGTGGAATAGATTCTGTATTTTGCATGAAGCTAAAATAGTGTGAGATCAGGAGAATCTTGGACATATAACACATAAGTTATATAATTTCTACATGGTATCAGAGAAGTTTATCATTGGAGGAGATTGCAATTATTGAAGCGATTGAGTTTTGTGCTGGTGGAATTTGAATTTGCTGCAGTGTTTTCTTGGTGTCGAAGTTGAGCATTCATTGAAATGTATTTCAACGGATTGCGATTAGAGTATGCCCTTGATGGGAGCTCGAATTACATAGCATGAAAGGATAGGATGGAGGCGGTGCTGGATGATAATGGGTTGAAGGAGTTCATAGATGTTGATATTCTGAAGCCTGCTTCTAGCGATGCAGCCACACTTGACACATGGAAAAATAAGGTAGCAAAGTGTCGAAGGATTCTGTTGAAAGGTGTGAAGGACAAAATTTTGTCCAACCTTCATGGTAAATCCACTCCATTCTTAATGTGGAAGGCTTTGACAGAATTGTTCCAAAGTAGAAGTGACCAGAGGAAGTTGGCGCTTAAAGACAAGCTCAGAAAAATAAAAATGGAGACAGGCGATAGTATTCCAAAATAACTCATGAAGTTTGTCCACTGCAAGGATGAGCTGGGAAGTGTGGGGGTTACTGTTGATGAAGAAGACTTGGTGAGCTTGGCTCTCTTTGGGCTTCCGAAGAGTTGGCATAGCTATGAAGACTCTGTCAATGGACGGGAGAAACTGCCAGGATGGGAGCGACTTCGGTCGGATCTAATGCAGGAGGAGATAAGGCGCGGTACCAGGGATGGATCTTCATCGAAGAATGAAGATGAAGAAAATTTCGCTTTGGATTCCAAAGCTCGGAAAGGAAAAGGGAAGAAATCTTCCAAATCCGAAGCTAAAGGCAAGAAGCAGTATTTGTCCAAGGTGAAGTGTTTTCACTGTCACCAGCACGGGCATTTCTCCACTAATTGCCCACAGAAAAAGAAGAATAAGCAGGCTACTAGATCTGCAGCTAGAGAGGCCTGAGCCTCATAGTTTGAGCTAGATTTTTCTTTGATCGCATGCTTGGTTTCAAGTGTGATGGGACCGATGTGGTTTCTTGACAGTGGTGTGTCTTTCCATATGACCGGAGACAAAGATTTGTTTAGTGATCTGGAGGAAAAGGATCTTGGAGTGCACATCGAGATGGGTGATGATGGTAGATACAGTGCGACTGGTATCAAGACCATTTCCTTTAAGAGGGATTTTTTTAAACCTTCCATCTTGAAGGATGTCATGCATGTTCCAAGATTGAAGAAGAATATGATCTCCATGGCGATGTTGGAAGAAAAGAGTTATGATGTTGTTTTTAGCGAGGGAAAAGCTTTCCTGCACCATAAAACAATTGGTCAAATCAGGAGGATAGGGATTCGAGTTAAGAATCTTTATCAATTGCAGGTAGACGGCTATGCAGCAATGGCAGGCAAAGCAGAAGGAGTGGTGAGCCGAGATGAGGGAAAATTGTGGCAAAGGAGATTGGACCATCTTCACCATGGCACTTTGAAAATTTTGCAGCAGATTTCTACTGGCCTTCCCAAAGGTACACTTGCGTAGTCAGATCAGTGCAAGGGATGTACTTTGGGAAAATTTGTGAAGACCACTTTTCATGAGAAGGATAGTCGTGCTTCGACGATCCTTAAGAGAATTCACACATACATGTGTGGACCTTTCTTGGTTGCTTCAATAGTAAAGCACATGTATTATGTGATATTTGTTGATGAATTTTCTCATATGTGCTAGGTCTTCTTCATGTAGAAGAAGAGTGAAACATACTCAAAGTTCTATGAGTTCAAGGCACTGGTTGAGAAAGAGTCGGGGAAGCAAGTGAAAGCTCTCTGGAGTGATAATGGTGGTGAATACATCTCTGGCGAATTCAAAGACTTCTGTAGCAAAGAAGGAATTCAAAGAGAACTCATAGCGCCTCATAACCCACAACAAAATGGGGTCGCTGAGAGGAAGAACAGAATGATCATGGGTGCTGCACAGGCGATGTTGCATGATCAGGGCCTACCCATACACTTGTGGGCTAAGGCATGCAACATTGTGGTTTATGTGAAAAACCGTTGTCCTCATAGAGTACTTGGCATGAGTACACCCGAAGTGGCGTTTTCTAGTAAGAAGCCTGATATTTTTCATTTGAAGATTTTTGGCTCACTTGTTTACATTCATGTGATGAAGGATGCTAGGAAGAAGTTGGAGCCGACCGCAGAGGTTGGGATATTAGTGGGATACACAGAAACACCCCACAATTATCGTGTGTATTTGCTAGACAGTCGGATGACTGTCGTGCAACAGGATATCAAATTTCATGAGGAGAAAGCCATGAAGTTTTTGCTTGAGAGGGAGCTACACTTGCATGCAGAGGAGGAGCTAATTGTTCCTAAAGATGAGACTCAATATGTGGATCAGCCACAAGAGGAAGTTCATGGAGTGGAAGAAACCACTCATGCAACGCCAAACATCAGAGGGAAAAAGTGCACTATAGAAGCTGAGCGACTAAATCTTGATGCAGCGCAGAATGTAGGAGCTCCTACATCACAACGCAGACAGAGACAGTCACTTGACCTATTTACTGGATACATGGCTCTGATGAGCAAGTGTGTCGTGACGGAGCCATCCTCTTTCGAGGAAGCTGTGGAGGATCCTGCATGGGTAGATGCCATGGTGGAAGAGTATGATTCGATTGTCAAAAACAGTGCATGGGAGATTGTCCCAAGGCCGGAAGGGAAATCAGTGGTAGGTTTGAGATGGATCTAAAAAGTGAAGAAAGCTACTGATGGGACCGTTGAGAAGTATAAGGCAATATTTTTTGCCCAGGGCTTCTCACAGATCGAGGGGATTGACTATGAAGAAACCTTTGCACTTGTCGCAAGGTATTCTTCCATACGGACCATCCTTTCTCTCTCAGCGCAGATGGGTTGGCACATTCATCAGATGGATGTGAAGACTGCGTTCCTCAACGGAATCATTGAGGGGGAGGTGTACATTGAGCAGCCTGAAGGATTTGAAATCTTCAGCAGCGAGTTGCATGTGTGCAGGCTCAAAAGAGTGTTGTATGGGCTGAAACAAGCACCTTGTGCTTGGTACACATGGATAGATAGTTATTTCACCGGACTTGGTTTTGCCAAGAGTGAGGCGGATCCAAACCTATACCAGATTGTGGTGGAGGGTAAGATTTTGATCATTGTGCTTTATGTAGATGATTTAATACTAATAGGTGATGAACTGTTTATACACTCATGGAAGGCAGATCTTGCAAAGGAGTTTGAGATGAAGGACTTGGGCCTCCTTCATTATTTCCTGGGATTGGAAATTTGGCAGTAGAAAAGTGAACTGTTTGTGTCTCAAGGCAAGTATGCCCAGGAGATACTGGAGAAGTTTCACATGCAAGGCTGCAAGCCTATCGACACTCCTCTTCTTGGTGGTTGGAGGAAAGAGGATCCTACATCGGCAGAGGTACTAGATGCCACTGTTTATCAACAGTTGGTTGGTTCGCTCACGTATTTAGTCAATACATGACCGGACATATGCTATGCTATGAACCAACTTTCACAAGCGATGGTGAAGCCTACCAAGCTCTTTTGGAAGGCAGGCAAGCATGTCCTAAGGTATCTCAGGGGCACATCTACTTATGGATTGTGGTATAGACATTCGGATGAGGTGAAGCTGCATGGCTTCACGGATGCAGATTGGGCAGGAAGCCCAACAGAAAGAAAGAGCACATTTGGAGGGATTTTTCAGTATTGGATCTACAACATTTTCTTGGTACAGCAGGAAAAAAATATCTGTGGCATTCAGTTCAGCGGAGGCCGAGAACATGGCAGCAAGTTTGGCTGTATGGGAGGCTATATGGATGAGGAAGATCCTGGTCGGTTTGTTCGGTTCTCATTTAGATCCTACTGTGATATATTGTGATAATCAGAGTTGCATTAAACTCTCGGTTAATCCAGTATTTCATGATAAATATAAACATATTGACATCCGGTACCATCATATCAGAGATTGTGTGCAGCAAAGGATCATGTTGCTTTCTTACATTCCCACGGAGGATTAGGATGCATATATTCTGACGAAGGCGCTCACTAGGAGAAAATTCGAATACCATAGAGACAAGATCGGGGTGGCAGATAATCCCTATCTTGTTGAGAGGGAGTGTTGAGATTCAACAAGATGATGAGCTTAGTGAAAAGAGTCACCTTCACTAAGTGGGCCTGCATGCTATTTTTGGCGCAAAGTCTATTTTTAGACATGTCGATCATATTCTATGAGTTCAAGGATGCTAGTTGTGGATGGTTGGTCAAGTTGGAAAAATAGATGGACTTCTATTTTTAGACATATTGGGCGGAGTCTATTTTTAGACTGCTAGTCTAAAAATAGATATGTCGAATATTATTATCTCTTAATAATATTTGGACTCTAAACATTATCTTATTCTCTTGGAGCACTTCAGTTCAGTGCACAGATGTGGCACATCAGCTGACAGAAGGAATTACACAATTCCTAAGGGTTTACTGGAGCTAATGCATGGAAGACTCAGTTAGAACTCAAGTGGCAGAGTTATGACACAGTTGGAAGAAGTAGTTATGGAGTTGTATTTAGTTTAACTCAGTTAGACTTAGTTGAGCTAGTTGTATCTAGTCTAATTGATTGATACACTAGTGAGAGTGGAGTGAATAAATTAGTTAATTAATTCACTAAATAATAACTCATTAATCAACTAAATAATACATCAGTTAACTATAGTGCATGGCAGTTTTAGTGGAGACCAGTGGAGAGATAGGTGAAAGGGCAAGTGTGACTATCAGTTGTGACTATATTGATGCATTGATTGCATCCAACACTTAATGGAGATGCCAATGAGGATTGCGTGAGGAAGGCTAGAGTAATTTGAACTCATTCAAAGCCATTATTCAGCAGGGATTGCGCAGTAGAGGCAGGCTAGCAGGTGGCAAAGATCGGTGCATGGATTTGCAAGATCGGGCTTGATTAGTGTGTAGCGATTTTATTGTACTGAGAGCTTGATATGATCAGCTTTGTATGAGGATTGTTACATGATCTCTATGACATATTTTTTTTTTTCACAAAGAAAAAATTCGTAATTTTATTTAAGAGAAAACAAAATTACATGTTGTATGAGCTGATATATGTCCAAAGACATTCAGAATGCCGCAAAAAAAATTAAGCAAAAGAGATACAATTAGGATTTTCTCCCCTTCTTCTTTTCAACCTTACGCCAAGCACCAAGTGTTGGCCTAGTCTCGATAAGGACGAGCTGATTTTCTTCCATTGGTGCTCCATTATCCTTATCAGAGTCTGATGTGTCTGTTGTATGTGTTCGTTTATATCCCCCACTGTCTAGTGTTCCAGGTACCATTTCCTACTGAGTCTTTGTGGTGGTGTCGAGAGGATCTTGCATTTCCTATTCTTGTGTGCCCAAGGAAGTATCTGTTTGTTGATTATCTTGTGGTGTTGGTTCCACCTCTTCTTCCTGTAGTTCTGGCTCTTCAGAGGGAAATTGCCAACCTTTTTCCGCTTTGCCTGTTTTCTTATTTTTCCTGTTATCCCTTTTGGCTGCCGGGCATGAGTTTTGTAGGTGTCCTGTACACCTACATATCCGGCATTTGAAGGCTGTGTTCTCATAATCTAAATGCTATGTCCATCTCTGTTGTTTTTTGTTCAGCATAATGGACTCTGGGAGTCCCTTGCTCAAGTCAACCTCCACACAGATTCGTGCGAAGGTGAATATGCGCTCCTCTAGGCGTTGTGTGTCTATTTTAATGTATCTACCAAGGGTGTTTCCAATGCAGCCAAGAACATTTTCATTCCAAAAATGTAGCGGGAGATTGTAGAGCCTTACCCAGACCGGCATTTTGGTCACCTCCATGGTGTTGGCATCAAAATTTGGGAACCATGGTGTAATGAAGAGTCCCGTGGAGCCCCAGAACCATGGTCCCTGGATGATAATGTCATCTTTGGCCTCAGTAGAAGAAAATTTGACAATGAAGAATCCCTTAGAAAATAGGTGTATTTCACATTCCATGGTCCAGTTTGTAAAAATCCAATGGAACAACTCCATTGGTTTGGGCCAGAAACAATTGAATCTGCCTATAATTGCTTGGGATTCATAGGTAGTTCTATGCATATCAATGTCTAGACTGTCTATATTTATTTCAGGCACGCTGTCCTGCAGTTCTACAATGTATGGCTTGGGGGAACTTTCAGCAGGGGCAGCAAGTACTGTGGGACTGTTTTTGTCCCCTTGTAATACATTCCGGTATGAACCTTTTGAGGGAACTGTTTTGGATGCACCTGCTCCCATGGAGGATCCTTGTGCCCTGTTTTGGACCATCATTCCACTCCGCAGTCTAAGGTTGAGGCAGATGGAAGATCCAGAGCCAATGGCATAGTCTTTAAGAGTGCAATGGTCAGCTAATGCTTTTCCCCAAAAAATCAGTGACTGTGAATGAACTGGGTAACCTGCCACAGACCATATTTATTCCTTTAGATGTGGTATAGAGTTTTTTGTTCGAATCCATAGAATAATGCTGTTACCTACAGGAGGCTTAATGAAAACTTGGTAAGGTTTCGAGCCTACCTGTGGGTCGATGTTGCAAATATGCGGGCTACATTTTTTGACTATAGGCACATCATTCAGGTCATGGGCCAGTGCTTGGCATGGAAGGACCGAGGGCTGCCACAGAGTCCACATAGAACCTGCCCGGCAATCAAGGTCAGTGACGCGGCCGCACCCATAGTTCTTTGGCACATCCGGCGCAGAAGGGATGTGAACAGGGGCGAACAGCCGAGACCCCCAGCAAAAAGCATGATGATTACTGCATCTGAGAAAGGTAAGATACCCATTTCCCGCAGATGCAAATATCTGTTGTCGTTGGAAGAATACCACTGTTAGTATGAATTCTTCGTCGAAGTGTACGAAAAAGAACCACTTTAGCTACGCATAACTAATAGCCCTAACAACAATAATGGCTGCAAAACATCTTCAGATCTGCAATTAGTAGTTAAAGTGCTGCAACAAACAGATCTATAAATGGAAAGACATTAAGCAGTAAAGTAAAGAGTTTGCTCCATGCATCCAACAGACAAGACAAGAACACGATTTTTGAATGAATTTTTATATTCCAGGGCACCTGGGAGGAAACAAGAAGGTGTATCCAGATCTCCTCAATGGGATGGGTTCTTTGTAGTCCTCAGCACTTCAGATCTAAGCTTTCTCTCTCTTGTAGATGTAGAAAACCCAATGTAGAAGGTAGAGCTAAATGGGAGCAAAATGGCAGAAATGAGACCAAGTGTATAGATCCAGAGTGATCTAATATGCAACAAAAGGTGAAGAATGAAGGGGAAAACCCTCCTATTTATAACAAAATATTGGGTCATTCTAGATCTTGGTGCATGATTAAAATAATGTTAACCAAATCTAGATCCACCTCTATGGAATATTTTATTATTATTTGTTGGAGGGAAAGGGACTTTGACTTGGGTCAAAATCCCTTGATTAGTGAAGAATAAATAAATAAATGATTTATTTATCCTTTTAAGGAAGTGGTTGAGATATAATCAAATGAATAATGATTTATTTAATTAATAGTGGTTGATTTGGTCATATTTAACAAGGAATATTATTTAAATAATTATTCCTAGAAAATAATAAGATAACTATGGGTGTATCTCATTAATTTCTTTGTTTTGGGGTTAAACATGACTGGGAATAATAATTAAATTGTGGTTTAATTAATTATTCCTTTTGGGGTTTCCTTAATTAACATAGTGAAAGCAGTTTTACTTGGGGTAAAACTGGTATTACATGGTGTACTCGGGTCCATCTAATAATAAAAGGTGAGATGACCAAAAAATGGTGTAACAGATTGCCCCCCAGCGTGCGAGTGTCAGGAGCAAATCGTATGACCGAAGTACGTTGTAAGAATACAATCACCAGACAACGAAAGGGGATGTCGGAGAGAGAAGTGTGAGGTAGATAGTGTGCTGAAGGACTAGACCCTAAGGAGACGAGACTCGCAGGTGCAACAAGTCTCTTTTTATGAGAGGGTACCTGTGCTGAAGGTGGCGGGGGAGGCATACCTATGCCCGCCGTGAAAAAGTACAAAAGAATAGTGTGTCCAGTAAACAAGGGACCGAACCATAGAGTACAGCTGGCATAATCAAAGGCCAGATAAAAATACAATGAAGAATCTCACATACATGCTGTGCCTGGGATAACAGCCAGGACTAGTACAATAATATCTGAGTACACGAGATAAATACAACCCAAATGCCCCCTGTAAATGGGGAAGGGCTCACAAAATCTGACTGATACATGCAAATCATGGAGGCGCTGCAGGTGGCTAAGGCCAACATCATCAAAATCTGGAGCGGCATCAAAGGCTGCAATGAAGAGGGAATCCGGGCATGTGGGGGGCTACCTGCAGGGCCACCCCCTCATGAGGGCTGAGACATCTCACACACGCCCGGGAATCATCAAGAGCTGCTGCTGGGTCACTGGACTGTCCAGTATACTCATCTCGATCATGCTGAAAGGAGCTGGAGAAGTAATCAATTCAAAGGGAAGTGAGAGATCCCCCTGCCTGATCCGAGGCACCGAACAAGAGTGGAAGCTGGAACCAAGGTACACCGCCCTCTAGACCTTGCTTCTGGAATAAATGCGCTGATGTCGACAGAAGGAGGTCCGCCGTAGGTGAGGCAATGAGAGATCCTCAACTAAGGCACGAGAGAAGAACAATAGAGCGACAGACAGACTGACACTAATGATGATGGTGGAAATGGGAAGGATGGAGTGGCGGATGGACGACTTCCCTTGTTAGAGCATAAAGGGCATGCATGACATGGCAGCGACTGACACAATATCGAAAGGGATAGGGGACAGTGGGGCTGAAGGTCATGATATGCGACACAAGAGAGGAACCAAGCAAAAAGGAATGGAGGGCTATAGTAGGGTAGAAAAGGCCGCGTGATAGACTCCATGAATGCAATGATGACTCAACTCGGATGCTCTAAACAAGGGCGACATGATAGTGCTGCCACACAGTAAAGGCCCCAATGGGGGACCAAGGAAGCATGAGTACAAGGTGGGCACTCATGACGAAAATCAACACGAACATGGACAAGTAAGGGGGCAATATGGTGCCCCAAGTACAAGTGTCGTAAGTGAGGAAATTCGATTTTAAGGAGCGGTGAAGTGACCCTTCGTGGAAAAAATGTGTCCGGGTGAAGTATCAAATCACCAAACACTAACTAAAACCCAGTTGAGAGCTCGGTGAGATCTGTCCAGCGGTGCTGACGGTTCGTCGAACGGGGCTACGGTGTGGTTGCAGCAGTCGAAAGGAGAAACATGGGTTCTCTTGAATGAGGCAGTTTTCCCTCCAAAATCATTCATTTGCTATTGTTGCTGTGGTGAATGTGGAGAGAAGGCCCTAAAGCTTGCGGCGAATGTAGCGGACAAACCGACCGTTGGAAGCGAGATCTGTCAGTTGGAGGTACGAGGCCTAACCTTGCTCTTGCATGTTGTTGGATGACATTTGCAGTTTAGGGCCCAAAACCCCCAGAAACAGCCCCTCCTTCATCTCTATGGCCGGGTCGCACTTTTTTGGGGCAAAAAGTACGACCCAGGACGCAGGTTTGGGGGCAAAAAGTGCGACCTGGTCCAGAAAATGGCAGAAAACTGCGACCTGGGAGACGAGGAGGGCTTGGTGCTGTTTGATGGCTGGAAGTTGGGTTGTGGTGTGTGGTTATGGTTTTCCCGATCTGGACCCTGACAAAAAGAATGTGGTTGTGCAGGTATGGCAGAGTTGCGGGTCAACTGGAGAGAGAGGGATCTGGGAACACTTCGGACAGAGATCCAGGCGGATCAGGGCGTTCGTCATGTATTGGCCAGATATAGGGGCATATGGTGCCCTCTCGGATATGTGTAGGGGCAAGTGGTGCCCCCCAGAATGTATGGGGGGGCATATGGTGCCCCCAGTTTTTGGATTTTGTTTGTAACATGCTATGGGCGTGTCGGATGTATATGTATGGGGGGGCGTATGGTGCCCCCAGTGATGTATGTAGGGGCAGGTGGTGCCCCCATTTTTTGAGTTTGTGTGACATGCTGTGGGCATGCCAAAATGTATTTATAAAAAAAAAGGGGGAATCTAACCACATTTTAATGATGTGGTGTGCCATTTGTTCTGGTTATGGTTATGCAGTTTGAGAAAGGAAATGGAGTGTTACCAATCTCTTTTGGTACTGCATATAGGGATCAAATGGACTTTAAGTTTCCGAATTGGCATACCTGGTGTCACTATCCCAAAAGGAGGATTTGGAGATAATGAATTGATGCTCACGTAGAAAAGCTATAGGTTGGTCAATAATAATGTCTAAGAGACTGGGTTGCTGATGTAAGATGAGGGAACGATAAGGGGTATCGTCCCGAGAGTGATCTGAAGTGATATGGGACTCTAGAGGTTCTTCTAAATGTGGAAGAATACGGGGTCTAGAGTCAGCACGACCAGATACACTAGGAGAGTGGTGGAGAATGGCTTCTCTTGGTCTCTCAAATGTGGGTGCCCCCTTACCCAAACATTGGGTTTCGATGTAATGACCACAAGGTGGATGTGGTGTGAACGCATGGGTTCGATGTAAGGGGGAATAGATGAAGTCAGGGGTGGGAATTTCTTCCATAATGTCGTCATCGTGATAGAAGATGGGGTGACTAGTGGAAGAAGAACTACCTGACGTGGTGAAGGGGCCTGAATCATCATCATGAGAAGAGAGGTTCACATGCGCATCGTCACAATGGGTGACCGAAGAGTGAGTAGATAACGGATCTACAGATGTTGAGCCCAAGATGACCGCTGAAGGAAGGTCAAGCGAAACAACAGGGGAGGATTCAGATGGAACGTTCCCCAATGGTCTCATGGATGATGACAGGTACAAAATGGTGACTGAGGGCTCCGTTGGCTTAACAGCGGGAGGCGGAATGTGAATGTCCTCTGGTCCGATCGAAGCGGCCTTGAACTAGCGGTACAAGTCCAAGGAGGAACGGTACTCGTCAAGGCGGGGACAGAGGTGGGTGTAATGGCCGTGAAAATCGCACAAGGCACAAGGGTGGTTTGTGCGCAAGTGTTTGAGTTTTGGGAGGGAGTCGGGGATAGTGACATGTACTTCTGGGAGATCAGAGTCAGGAATGTCTCGTTGACCAGAAGCTTGAGGTGGGGCAATTCAGGACACATGTGAGTGGCATGACCGACGACATCACAAAAAGCGCATCGAATGGCGGGCTTTGGTGGTCGTGGGGGGGTAACGGATGTTGGGGGGGGCGGATCGTGATGGGTTGCCCCCCTTCGGGCTTTGTCTGTCTTCCCGGGAGCCGTCACAATAGGAGAAGGGTCCTGTGGAGGTGCTGGGGGTACAGTGGCTATGGAGGAAGCGAGGGGGACCGGTTGAACCGGTGTCAAAGCCATGTAAGGTTTGGGGTGACCAGGGGGGGTGGCGGCTGGGGGGTCAAGGTACCAAGCCAGAATACCCAAGGTCAAGTTAGGGAGAGAGAGGGTGGCCATGACGGGGACAGAATATACTCCCGGAGGGGGAGCCAAGAAGGGGATCTGTCCAGCAGGGTAGTGACCAGGAGGTACGGCTCCAAGATGGTTAAGGCCGGGGGGGACCGAGCGTGGAGGATAAAGAGGTTCGGGGATACCAGCTGTAGGGGGAGGGCCGGAAGGAGGAGGTCCGGCTGGCGGAGATGAATGGCTAGGAGCGGGTTGCGGAGGGCGGGGGGGAGGGTGCGGACTAGCCGAGGCAGGCCGTTTATGGGTAGCCTGAGACGATTGCATCATGCAAATATTCGACAAGCTGGGATCCGTAATAGGAGGGGGGGGAAGGTGAGGAAAAGTACCAAGCAGGGTGGAATCTTTATAAACGCCGGGGGAGACACTGGTCAAGGAATCGACGGTTTGCTTGTTGGCTACAGAAGAGATGGTCGTCTCGGAGGAGGACTGAGACGACGGCTCATGATATGATAGCTGGTCAATGGTGACTATCTTCCCGTTATGTGGAAAAGACATCTTGCGGAAGACCGCGGAGGGGACAGCAGACATGGCATAGGTGTAGCTTCGCCCCAATAGAATTTTGTAGTCTAGAGGGGCGTCAATGACTTCGACATCAACGCAAACAGTCTTACTGGCGAGGGTGATGGGACAGTTACGAAACAGGCCAATAGGCTGGGAGGCATGACCGTCCCACGCTCGAAGGGTGAAACTCAGGAGATCCGAGTTGCTTCCAAACCAAAGCAGACATGACACAGGTGGATGCCCCCTCATCAATTATACACCGATACACCAGTGCCTGGATTTCGACCGGGATTCAGGCAACGGGCGAGGCAGGAGGGCTGGCTCCTGGTGAGTGGCGTCGAAAACAATCATTTGGTCATCGGCAGGATCTACAGCGCCCACGGCAGATAGTAGAGCCTTCTTTTGGGAAGGGCACGACTGGAGGAGTTCCAGTGTGGAAATGGCAGCAGGGGATTGTGCCAAATCATCTACGATACTGTACGATTGAGCGGCTCGACCGGAAGCAGCATTTCGGCGTAATGGACCCTTTGGAATCTTTGGGTGAACCTCAACTTTGGGTTGAGGGATGTGTAAGGGGCCACTGGATGTCGAAAGAGGCTCTGTAGAACTTGAAGATGGAGGCTCGGGAGCAGACTGAGCAGGAGGCTTGGGGTACTGAAGGAGACCGAGCTTCAAGGATCCAAGGTGAAGGTCGATCGAAGGGGATAACAGTATATCGACGGAGCAAAGATCATAAAGATCTCAGAATGAGAACCGTAAATGGACGAGGTGTGGTTTGCAGATGGTCGTTTGGAAGGTAGTCACGACTTCGTTGAGGGAAAGGATCGTTGAACACAACAAGCCGGGTAGTGCAGCCACACATTACAGGAGCGCGAGGGGGAGGCGTGCTGTCCGCGCAATGTGGCTTGAGACTCCCACATCTGCCGCATCTCGGGGTAAGAGCCTGTAATCGTGGGAGTGTAGTGATGGAAAACACCGCAGAACATCGCCAGGCTTTGCTTTGAGCGGTTGCCTGTCCGGCCTGGGCGAGATGCCCTGAGGCTAGTTGCTAGTGTTAGGGTCCATACCAGAATTGGGTCCACGGTTACCGGGGGCAGATGGGTTCTGGTTGCCTCGCCGCCTTCTTTGAGAAGAAGGGGGATTAATCGCACCCTGCTGTGCAAATACTTGCCCTGGAGGGGGTTGTATGTGCTGTTGCAGGTTGTGAGGAGGCAAGGGAGGCGGAAGCGCATATGTTGGAGGAGCTGGCGCACCAGGCTGTGGATAAAAGTAAGGGTTGGGTTGGGCGACATTGAGGTAAGCAGGAGGTTGGGCAAAAGGAGGAGGCATGCCGTATCCTGGATACATGTTGCCGGGAGGGGGAAGATTGCTTGAGGTGCTGGCCCCTCCCCGAGGGAGACCATGGCTCATAGGAGGGTGAGCAGATGGGTGGGAAAGAGATCCAACAATACCGTCGGCGGAATGAGATGCCCCCGGGGCGTTAGCGCCACCGGGCCTGGGGATGTCAGGAAGAACGGTATAAACATAACCAGATTGAGCGTAGATCAGGTCATAATTTAAAGCTATTTGGAGGGCGGCTTCTTCAGATTGAGGAAAGTGAGAGGCGACATCTTTGCCGATGGGAGACGGGAGGGTGCGAAGGAACCAGTCCATGTAAACCCGATCTTCGAAGGGAGGGGCTCGACATAAGCTCCGTCTTCGTCGCCATTCCTGAACATGGGCAGAAAGGCGGGTGGAAGAGGATTGCTTAAATGAAGTCAAGAGCTCCGTACCAGTGTCGTATCGGAGAGGGAGCTGGAAGTACGACAAGAAGGCTTGGGCAAGAGTCTCGAACGTGGTATGGGAGGAAGTGGCCTGTTCGACATACCATTTAGAAGCTTCGCCGGTCAGCGTGCGTTGGAACAAACGAAGACGGATGGAGTCATCGGTAATGGAGTTGGAGGAACACCACATGTGGAAAGACCGGACGTGATTGGTTGGGTCTTCGCCATTAAGGCCCTCGAACTTAGGGATATCAGAGGGCAGCTTGGTGGGCATAGTGGGCCAGGTAGCATTGTGGTGAATGGGATCATTAATCAACTGACGGAAATCAGGGAGGCTGAGGCCTGCAATGTACGGCAGCACAGGGGTGGCCGGAGTAGTGGTTGTGATGGTTTCGCTAGAAGTAGGGCCGGCATTAGGGCCGGAAGAACCGCTAGCATTAGGCCCTGGTCCAGACATGGTGAAGGTAAAAGGGGGAGGGGGACCCGATGAATCAGGAGAGGAGTCGGAGTGCGGACTTGAAGGTGGACTGGCTCGACGACGGCGGTGCGGAGCAGGTCGATCAACCGGAAACTGAGGGTGAAGGCCAAGAAGTCTCCGGGAAAGGCGCCTTGGGGGCGCAATGATGACAGAAAGAAGGAAACCGACAAGGGCAGAAAGGGACAAAATCAAGAAGGTCAAGGGCAGATAAGGTGCAGTGACAATTGATTTTAGAGTCTTTGCCAGGCGGTGTAAACCAGGCGCTTCTTCACTTAGGGTCAGTGTGTGGTGTGCGTTAATTTTAATTTTTAAACCCTTTCCGTTGTTTGAGAGCAAGAAAAAAGTGTGCTACGTAGCTGAAAATAAACCTACAGAGAACAGAAATAAAATGCTGAAATAACAGAAAAATAATGGCTACGTATGCATCTATCTAACCCAAGAAGGTGGGTCTCTCACAACTATGCTGAAAAGAAAGGGGAAAACTATGGAAACACACACAAAGGACGCTCGACAGATCTGGGGTCAAAGGGGACAGAGATCTGGAGGATAAAGCTGCAGACAAGGGGTGCAGGTCACAGCCAAGAGACAGAGGGAAGGTGGCTGGGGAAAGGGAAATCAGCAAAAACCGGGGGGGGGCAAGGCGGAGGCCTTCAAAGGAGGTCCAAACAAAACGACAGGAGGTGATTTGAAAGGAAAAGAGGCTGATTTCAAAGGATCTGAAAGGGAGGTAACAGATCTGGAAAAGAGGGGGCTGAAGCTCTGAAACCGACGGCTGTAACAGCTGAAACTCTTCCACAAAAGGTGGAGGGTACTAAAGCCCTAAGGGGCTGGGTTCCCACTTAGGTGAGTAAAAATAGATCAGATCTTGGTCAAGGCGGGCTGAGACAGAGGCTGGAAGACCCTGGCAGAGGCTGCAGCAGAACCCAGAAAAATTGCAGAAAAAATGCTGGAAAAAAGGCAGGTCGCAGGTTCTGACCTGATCTGAGTTGAGGTCGCAGGAAACAGGCTGAAAAGTGCGTCCAGGTCGCAGGTTTTGGGCCAAAATGTGCGACCCCCCCGTTCCGGTTGTTTCGGCAGCAGATTTTCTGAAAATTTGCCGTCTCAGTTGCGGCTGGTGTCGCTTACCTGCGCAATAGGGCCAGAAACACACGGAAGTTAGAAATTTTAAGTTTTTAGGGTTTTATGTGAGAAAAATGACATAAAAAGAGGAAAACTAAGCAGCTGAAAAGAAGCCCTAGGGCCTGAAGTAGCTGGATATGCGGGAATATGAAAAACGACAGCGGTCGTAATTTAAAACCCGTGTGGAGTCGCCATTTGTTAGTATGAATTCTTTGTCGAAGCGTACGAAAAAGAACCACTTTAGCTACGCATAACTAATAGCCCTAACAACAATAATGGCTGCAAAACATCTTCGGATCTGCAATTAGTAGTTAAAGTGCTGCAACAAACAGATCTATAAATGGAAAGATATTAAGCAGTAAAGTAAAGAGTTTGCTCCATGCATCCAACAGAGAAGACAAGAACACGATTTTTGAATGAATTTTTATATTACAGGGCACCTGGGAGGAAACAAGAAGGTGTATCCAGATCTCCTCAATGGGATGGGTTCTTTGTAGTCCTCAGCACTTGAGATCTAAGCTTTCTCTCTCTTGTAGATGTAGAAAAACCCAATGTAGAAGGTAGAGCTCAATGGGAGAAAAATGGCAGAAATGAGACCAAGTGTATAGATCCAGAGTGATCTAATATGCAACAAAAGGTGAAGAATGAAGGGGAAAACCCTCCTATTTATAACAAAATATTGGGTCATTCTAGATCTTGGTGTATGATTAAAATAATGTTAACCAAATCTAGATCCACCTCTATGGAATATTTTATTATTATTTTTTGGAGGGAAAGGGACTTTGACTTGGGTCAAATCCCTTGATTAGTGAGGAATAAATAAATAAATGATTTATTTATCCTTTTAAGGAAGTGGTTGGGATATAATCAAATAAATAATGATTTATTTAATTAATAGTGGTTGATTTGGTCATATTTAACAAGGAATATTATTTAAATAATTATTCATAGAAAATAATAAGATAACTATGGGTGTATCTCATTAATTTCTTTGTTTTTGGGTTAAACATGACTGGGAATAATAATTAAATTGTGGTTTAATTAATTATTCCTTTTGGGGTTTCCTTAATTAACATAGTGAAAGTAGTTTTACTTGGGGTAAAACTGGTCTTACATGGTGTACTCGGGTCCATCTAATAATAAAAGGTGAGATGACCAAAAAATGGTGTAACAACCACCAAAACCAATCCAGGACTATGATAACGTAAAACAGAGATTCCTCCACGAAATGGACACCCCTCTGTGCCCCGTAATCCTCTAAAATGTTTGTATTCTGCCTCAAATAGTGGCCTGAGGTCTATGCAAACGAGGGGGTATGAGCGAGTCGCCACCAAACAACAGTAAGCAGGCTCATATGACCGGTGCGGCACCTCTAAATCATGGTCCGCCGCCGCAAAAGGTAGAGAAGCTGAGTCCAGTGCCCTAGGGTTTCCACGAACAAACGCTCCGCTTCCCTCCATCTTTTTTCTTAATGTATATGTTACTCTCTCTCTGAAGGGAAATAATTACCTATACGTAATGTCCTCTATGACATAAATTATATATAGCTAGTTGGGGTTTTCAGCTTCAGGCTTTCCCATTAAACAACTGTGTTAATGTGTGTGAATTTTTATTGTTTCATGTGTGCATTGCAATCTTGATTTAATTTCCACAAATGATCAATGGTGGAATAGATTATGTATTTTGCATGAAGCTAAAATAGTGTGAGATCAGGAGAATCTTGGACATATAACACATAAGTTATATGATTTCTACAAGACAAAAATGTTTCTTAGCGATCCTCCGATAAGTATGAGACCCCTATGCACATATTTTTTATTGAAACCTATAGATTACATATTTATTACATGTTTGACGAAATGCCTGTCATGGCTAGTAGGGGTCCAATCAAGTCCTTGTTCAAGTATTTGATTCTACATCATTATTCCATTTTTATTTTTTAGTTCTGTAAGCGTCATGGTGTTATGGGAAGTGACCTGGGATATGGGCCTAAAAAAGTGGCACAAAAATTAGGGTTGTAGGCTCATAACTACTCAGAAATGTCCCCAGTCACATGCATGCCCATGTTGTGTGTGCGACTGGAGGTTTCCAATCACACTCTTTCCCATGTCAAGCATGCGACTAAGGGATTAAATCTTGAAAAGTTATGTGGGATCAGGGGCTAGCCTCCTGGAAGGTTGGGATGGATCATGGGTGTCCTGAAGCATGTGCAGAAGGTTTGTAATATTGTGTGTTTTTGTGTGGTGTCAGATACAGTTCCTTAAGGTGATATGGGAGGTTGAATCAGATCATATTTACCCCAGTTGGTTGGTCACTTTGGTAGATGTGGGAGGAGGGTATCACACTCGAATATCATTAAATAAATTAAACAATATGTGCCAATATTGTACACAAAATAAAACCAATTATAAAGGGCCAAAATCCACAAAAAAGATGACGCCAAGATTTATGGTGGTAAAACGTCTATGATATATAAATGAAATATTCACTTTGAAAATATATGTCAATTAGCTCACGATAATACAAAAATTATTCTTCTTATATTATAATGAGATTACTACACCCATCTATATAGTGGAAAATGTAGTTTATTGTTTTCAAGAAAGCTCCACAAAATAATAATAAAATATTTATTAAATGTTAACGCTCGAATGATTTTAATCTTGTATAAGAGTTTTCGGTGAAAATCACATGTAAGAAAAAAATTTCTTACATGTGATTTTCACCGAAAATTCTTATACACAATTTATGGATCACAGAAGCCAAATTCCTGATTTTAATCTTTTCATTCCTTAAGTTGATTCGTTCCCCCTTTTTAATATGTATGTATTGAATGTTGTAAATATTTTTATTATAACATTTTGATAAGTTTCTAACACATATAACCAAATAATACACAACTTTCCAAAAAAACAAAAATCATTAAAAAATGGCATTATATTAGCATGAGATTAATTGAATAATCTCCTACATAGAGCATGAAACTTAGAAGATAAATTTCATTTATTTAAATTGAAATGAATAGTATAAATGAAAGTAGAAATCATTTAGAAGACCAAATATAAACATGGAAGTGCATAGACCATGAATAGTGTGAGTGTGTTTTAGGTGATCAAGGTGAAGTTGAGAATGAAAATAATGTGAAGTTTAATACTCCTATACTATATAACAATGACCATGAAAATTATGAAGTTTAGGGAGTCTTCTAAACAAACAGATTTATTTAAAGATGTATTAGAAGTTCTAAAAAATAGTTAGGTAACCTTGAGTAAGATCTAAAATGTTAACCTTCAAAAAGATCTTAAAATAACTTTAAAAAAATTGCATTCAAATTATATGTATTATTCCCAATTAGCCATGAGCTAGTTGGAATATTCAATTTTGTTTTGCTTCTTTGTTTAAAGAATAAGAGGACAAAGGAGGTCCATAATTCTCCTTAATAATGAATAAATCAATGCCAAATATGAAAGAGATAAATCTTGGCAGCTTAATTGAAGCACCCTTGGTGTGAAAAGGGGTTGGATCACTTTGACTAGGTCAACCTTGACCAAATCAACAACAATGTCATGGAGGAGTGGTCATCAATGAAAGACAGTGCAGTTTTAGATGGAGATGCTTTGTGTGGAAGTAATGCTTTTGTTGGATGGGGCTTAGGGTTTGCAAGCTCATATCTTATTTAAGGAAGAGGATGGTAGCCATATTCATTATGTTTGGGTATTTTATATTTCTGAATATATGGTCTATTTAGACATATATCTTTCTCTTGTTGTTTAGCTGAGATAGAGTGTTGTTTAGCACAGGGTGTCCTGATCGGGAATCCCACCTCTTTCCTTGAGAGGCCTCTTGGAAGAGTTTTGTACTACATTTTCCACTATCAGGCTTAAGGCCAAGCTTCATCTTTAATTTACAGCATAGATGCTATTGAGGGTTTGGTTATTTTGCAGGTTGTAGCAAGTGGAGATTAGATCTCTAGATCTAGGCCATCTCATTGCTTATTTTCAGTGTAGGATGCCTCCTTTCCATTAGGAGGATAGTATTGAAGGCCATTGTGCTTATTTCCAGATCTTGGCATTAGGCCAACTGGTTATTCATCCCTACAGTGCAGTTTACTTCCAGATCTGTGTTATTTCTGTAGGAGTTGTAGGGTGATTTGGCACACCATTTGGAGAGCTGATTTTCTAGTGAAGGGGATTTTCCTTTCACTTAGAGGATATATTAGAGGAGGCTATTATATTGATCATATCAGATCATCCACACTTTCCAGATCTATATTTTGTAGTAGATCTGCAGTCTTGGGGCTTAGATTTACATCTTGTACTTGGTGTTTTGCTGAAAACCCTTAAGGGGTTCTTCAAAGGAGGTTGTATAGTGCTCAAATCTAATATAGATATATCTTTTGAGGCACATATCAGCCCTAGATCTGATGTATAATCATTTGTTGTAGCAGATCTAATAAAATAATGTTGTAAGGGTCTTCCAGCTTTTATATATAGTTGCAGCACCGCTTTTTAAGGATTTTTTCCATTGGAGGCTTATACTTTCTTGTTGTGTATCTTATGGCCCATTTATTATACATATTTTGTTGCTGTTATAACATAAGAAAGGTCTCCATATTGGCCTCTTGCTTCTAAATTGTAATGTTCCCAAATGGGGAAGCAAAAATATATGAACATAAAACTAGAAATAACAATGAATAACATTACACCAAAATGTATGAAAACAATGGAGCCATTTTATTATGTAAATCAGCAGTAAATAAGTACAATAAAAGTGGGCACAACTCAAATAATCAAGGCAAACAAGCCTCCCATGAATACATATACCAAAAATGAAATGCTGCTACATAGAAGAATACCCAAGAACAAATACAGTGCAGTCTTAGATGGTGCACTGCTACTGGAAATGTAAAATAAGATAGATCTGCAAATATATGGCTCAAGAAGTGCCAGAGTGAATATCTAAGCTCCCAAAGACATTTTCAAGACAACTCGGAAAGGATTTCCTGAAATATGCAAAGTACAAAAATGTCGAAATGCAGCCTTAGGCTGAGTAGCAGCTGCAACTCAAGAATTGGATGAAGATGGCTATAGATGATACATATTATGAATGAATCTCATATAATAGATCATTTAGGTGAAAGGCTGATCCAATCACTAAAGATCTCACCCTCCGATCAAACACTGCAACCCCTAAATGATACTAATTTAATATTCCCATTAGTTGCATGCTAATTTAGGAATATTACAGTCCTCCCCTCTCAAATGTTGCTTGTCCTCAAGCAACTGAAAGGATAGAACTGAAGAGCCTCCTCTCCTCCTCCTATAGCATTCCCATAAAATAATTCCTCCAATGAATAAGATGTTGTCTCAACAATAAATCTCCATATTGCCCCCTCAAAATTTGCAAGTTAGATTTTGGTGGCCATCCCAAATAGCTATCATCATGAAGAAGTAAAATACCCATGGAGGCAACAATGTGTTGTCTAGAGGTTCTATCAAGTCATGGAATCTAAAATATATTGGGAACTATCATTCCCATGTGAAGCCTCCATCCATAAGATATCATCCATACAAAATGAGTCACCTCCCAACATGGCAACTCTTGAAAATTTCCCTCCACCTAAAGCTCCTGAAGAATAGGTGGGTTGCATAGCTGAACATGATGGATCAAAATACCCATCCCATGCTTTATCCCTCTCCACTTATGGTAAGTGTAGAGCTTTTGTTGAATTTGGGCTGCAATGATGTTTCCTTCATGAAGCAAAAAGGCAGTTGGATCTTCAAAGATCCACTCTTTGGTTCTTGCCCATACTATCCCATATAAAGTGAATATGACATGATCATCATATGGGATCCAAATGAGAGAGGTACTGCAGATTTTTCATGGTGCTAGAAAGTACCAATAGTCTCCCAAGTAATCACAGTGCAATTTTTCTAACTATTGTTTCAAAACATAACATGGCAAGCTATCTCCCAACTAGTTGCTAGTTGTGCATGCTATCACATCTACTAGTGAATAGTAAATGGCTTTTTGTATCAACTGAGCATACAGAGAATGATGAGACACTTTCCCAAGGCCATACAGGAGATGGATGTCTCCATCATAGAAGTTGGCCCAAAATTGACCATGAAGTCCAATGAGAGGCTTGCCCTCTTGTGGAGCAATGCACTGTATATAAATGGTAATAGCATGCAAATACTGTGGTAGATAATCAACAAATGAAAAAACAGAATTATTACCATGTACTGAGAGTACGATGATGATAAGATCCATGAATAAGCCCTCCATAGTGGTATGCCATACTCCCATGAAGAGGAATGAATCATATGTTGCATGAGGATCTTTCTTCTTATGCTTGGAAATCCAAGTCAAGAAGAGCATATCACAGTAATAGATGTATCCATCCACTACTCTATCACTCTCACCTCCTTATCCACCAAGTGCATCATATGTGAAGTGATCCTAGGAACACTCCATCAATAAACCCAAGCTCCCAAGTGACAGCGCTGTTTGTCTCTGCAATAAGGCTCCTGTCATCTCATAGCTCCATTCTTTGACATGTCCAATGTCAAAGTCATCCACCATAATGTTGTTGCATATGGGGAATTCCTTCCAAAGTGGAAGTACCTCCTAATCTTCCAAGGATAAGGAGTAGCCCCTTTGCACCATGATAGTGCCATAACCTACTCTTGCAACATCATGCCAAGAATGGGAGAGTATCAACCCATACTCTCTCAAGAAAAACCAAGGCAACAACATCTCTTGCTACTCCCTCATCTCTCCCTCATACAGGTCATGGAGTAAGATCATGATGGTTGACTTGTAGTATGCCCCATACAACCGAATATTCCGCTACCATAATTTATGGGTGCCATGCAATGCCCCAACCCATAACATACCTTTTGACAAAGGATATGTCACATGGCGGCCAAACTCTTTTAAGAGTAGCCAGCGCAGCCTTGCCTCCTGCTGCCCTGTGTCATAGATCTGCAAGGGGCTTTCTGGCCTCTTGCTCATCAACATCACCCATCCAACCAATGGTGAATGTCTATCATCATGCTCAACATAGGTATCCCTCCAATGAAGAACACCATCATAGTAATGGGAGACAAGAGGTATCTCATCAATCATCTGTCTATCCTCTGCTACACATGTGGAATGGTCATTGGAATGCCCCACTAATGGTTGGGCCCCCAACTCATCACTGCTACTGAAGGACAGCGTTGTTGATATCCATGATGGTGCACTTGTTGTTTCAAGATCATGTTCACTGCTGAACACATAGTTCTACATTGCATTGCCTAGGACAATGCTCATCCCATCTTCCAAAAATCTACACTCCAACCTCAAGAGTGGTTTCCAGCTCCACAATAAGTAACCAAGATGAATGTTTTTCTCTTCCTTGAGTCTATCAAGGCTCCTCATCGCAGTGATAGTGTACTGCTCCAAATGAGCAGTGTATCTTGACCCTAGGTCATGCAATGGAATAAAATCTCCATAAGATCTACTGAAATGATAGGAAATGGAAACTTAGGTATACCTTGGTGAAGATTGGGATCATTTTGTATGGCTGCAAGAGTTCCTTCCTCCAATTTGATGGTTCCCCCAACTGCTGGTGTTGTTGGCTGCTCCTCCATAGTTGCATTAGCACTGGTAGAATTCTCTTCAAGCGGTAGTGAGGGATTCTCCTCCTCTGATTTCTCCTTGCCAAACTTTTTAGTCACCCTTTGAGTAAATTCTGCAAAAGTAGTCACTCTTGCATGACTCAAATGGCTGAACCACCAAGTGTTTGCTTCACCCTCAAGATGCAGCATTGCAATCTCTACAACCTCTCTTTCTACCACTGGATGTAGTAGGAAGAATGCATCTAGCTTTCATTCCCAAGCCCTTGCTATACAAGTGGATGACCCATCAAAAGTAGACAATAGAAACCTATTGCCCTTGATTCTCCTGCTGCTACAAGGTCTCCTTTCTTCCTCGAGCTGGATGAACTATGGGAGAGTTAGAATCTCCTTGAAAGGTACAGGTTGAGATTTATATTCAGCAAGGTAGTCACTTAGAATCTCATGATCCAGGTGTCCTCCATCTCTATGAATTTGTTCTCCTTGTTCAAAAGGAAAGGGCATAGTTCCTTTGCTTCTTTCCACTCCTCTTTTCTTGACCTCCTTGGTGAGGCCCTTTCTGGATTTGAAAAGAGATGAGATAAAAATCATCTTCTCCATCATTCTGATCTTTCTCTTCTTCTTCTTCTTATTCTCATGATAGCATAATGGCTGAGATCCACAGGCTGAGCCAAGACTATGCTCTGATACCATTGTAATATTCCCAAATGGGGAAGCAACAATATATGAACATAAAACTAGAAATAGCAGTGAATAACATTACACAAAAATGTATGAAAATTATGGAGCCATTTTATTATGTAAATAAGAACTAAATAAGTACAATAGAAGTGGGCACAACTCAAATAATCAAGGCAAACAAGGCTCCCATGAATACATATGCCAGAAATAAAATGTTGCTACATAGCAGAATACCCAAAAACAAATACAGCGTACTATTAGATGGTGCACTACTACTGGAAATGTACAATAAGATAGATCTGAAAATGTATGGCTCAAGAAGTGCCGGGAGTGAATATCTAAGCTCCCAAAGACATTTTCAAGATAACCCGAAAAGAATTTCCTGAAATATGAAAAGTACAAAAATGTTGGAATGCAGCCCTAGGCTGAGTAGTAGTTGTAACTCAAGAATTGGATGAAGATGGTTGCAGATGATACATATTGTGAATGAATCTCATCCAATAGATCCTTCAGGTGGAAGGCTGATCCAATCACTGAAGATCTAACCCTCTGATCAAACACTGCAACCCCTCACTGCAAGTGCACACTGAAATAACGCAGTCCAAGAGGGATACTACACTGTAGGAGATGGAAAATAGGTTGGCCAAGTGCCAAGATTTGATATATGCTCTAGAATATTACTCACTGATCTCCCAAAGAGAAGAATGCTTCCTCCTCTGAAAAGCTAGCTCCAGAATTAGGTTTCTCAACCCTCCGCTGCAACACCCTGCAACACAACAGAATCCCCTGTAGAAATTGCACTGTAGCTAAATACTAAAGCTTTGTCCTTAAGCTTGAGTGTGTAGAAATGAAGTGTAATCTCCCCCAAGAGGCCTCTCAAGAAAGGAGATGGGATTCCCACTCGGGAACACCTGGTGCTAAGCAACACAACAATCTCAACTAAACAGTTGAAGAATGCACAATAGTCATGCAGACCATAAAATATATAATCAATAACATGCCTCACTATGGCTGCCTTTCCTTCCTTATAAACAAGTGTGAGCCTTCTTACCTTGGGTCCCACTCATTAGGGTTTCCACCTTCACTGAATCTTCCTCCCACTATCACTGCGTTGTCTCTATTGATGAGCTACTCTATCCATACCAGCGTTGTTGACTTGCTCAAACTTGACCCTATCCATATGTATTTTACCCTATTCACACATGAGGGTGCTAGATCTAGCTATTATTATGATCCCTTTTCACATCAAGAGGGATTTTATGCCTATTTAAGATATGCATGGGCCTCCTTACCCATTTATTCATCTACTAGGTGTTGAGAACAAAATTAATATTCCCATTAGTTGCATGCTAATTTAGGAATATTACATAAATAATGATTTACACATTTGTTCTAGAATTTTGCACTATATTCCTACTTTTCCCATTTGGGAATATTACAATGGTATCGGAGCATAATCTTGGCACAACATGTGCATCTTAAAAATAAAATATGTCATATGAAGAAGGAGAGCCTCTTACTGATAGAGAGAAGAGGGATCAAAGAAGAAGACACAGAAAGTTTGATTATACAAATGACATAGAAGACAAGGGTAAAACCCCTTTATCTGGAGGTGAAGATGAAGAGAAGGAGTTCCCTAAGATCCTTCTTAGATCCATGCAAGACATTAATAGAGAGATCAAGGAGATGATAATGGATAGATTCAAGGAATCCTCTAAAGGATTTCATCATGGTGAAGGCTTTGGCATGTCTCATCACTGGAATGATCAAAAAATGCATCAACCATAAGTTTCCCAACTCTCTACTATGCCTAGATTTTTTTCTATGGAAAATAAAGGGTTTCAAGAGCAAGAATCCCTTGAAGAATATTTTATGGAGTATGAATCTCAAACTCAGAGATTCAAGGACAACTTGAGTTTTCAAGAATTTTGTCAAATAAAGGACAATAGAAGACCAAGGCATTACAATATAGGTGGTGGATTCATTCAGAATCATGATCGACACCACACTATGGGAAAAATTTTCATACCCAACTTTGATGGGTCATCCAAGTGCATTTTTAAATCATGGGTAGAGAAACTTGACATTTAATTTCATTTGAACAAGGTTCTAGAAATGGAGGCCATTAACATTGCAGCGCTGCACCTTGAGGGTGAAGCACATGTCTGGTGGTTCCATGGCTTGTCTACATTGGGCCATGCAAATGTAATTGCATATTGAGAGTTCACTAGAAGGCTGGTGGAAATATTTGATACAAGAAATCTTGAAGCACCATTCATGGGGTTTGAAAAGCTAAAACAATCAGGTAATCTAGAAACTTACATTTCTAAATTTTTGAGACTTTATGTTATGGTTCCTGATTTATCTGCAGCAAGAAGGGTGTATATGTTCATTGATGGGTTAGATGACCCTCTTCATGGGTTGGTTAAGTCTCCCAAGCCCACTACTCTACAAGATGCCATTGAAAGAGCTAGAGACCTTTAAGATGCCTTGCCAAAAGAAAACGCAACATTTCAGCATAAGCCCCCTTTTCCATCAAAGGGAAAAGAAGAGAAGGCTCCTCCTTCAAGGGAGAGTCAATATAAAAAATCTCTTGATGATGATGTCCGGAAAGATTTGAGGAGGAGGAAGCCTTGCTTCACATGCCAAGAAGCTTGGGCTCCCAAACATAGATGTGCAGGAGGAAAGGAACATTACATAGAGGTCTTCTTAGATGATGAGGAGGAAGGAGAAGATGAACCAAGAAGAGGTCACAACGTTGACACTGCAGGAGATGAACCAACACAATTAGGAGATGGGAATGGAGGATTTTCTCCTATTGGAGGGGCTCTTGCATCATTGAGAGGAGTACCTAAGTACTTGAACTTAAGAGTTAATCTTGAATAAGAGGGTTTCTTTTTTGGTTGATACTAGGGCCACCCATAATTTTATTGATGCCCAACTAGTGCGAAGGAGGGCAATTCCCACTGATGCTTTTGAGGGATTTTTTGTTTTGGTCCCAGGAGATAGAACTATGAAATGCATGCATTATGTTCCATCATTATCAATCACCATGGGAACATATACATTGACTTATCATTTCTTTGTGGTTGACATACCTGACACCAATGTGATATTGGGTGTTCAATGGTTGATTACTTTGGGAAAAGTCACCATTGATTGGGAGAATTTGCAGATGGAATGGGTGGATAGAAAGAGTGGTAAAACTCAAATGATCAAAGGCATGCACACATATCCCTCACATACAACTTCCACACAGAAATCAGAGATGGATTTTCATAGTGGAAACAAGGATCTTACAGTCCCATCTATTATTCTTATGAGATAGCTGCATGGGACACTATTATTTAGTGGCAAACCACCTGGGAGGCCACCTAATTCAGATTTGGTGAGAGATGTCTCACAACATGATGCTCCAAGCATAGATCTAGGAGGGATGGGAGCATTAGAATACCATGATACAGTGCTGGGAGTCTTGGGTAGGCTCAAGGAGGAGGGAGACATTCTCCCAACATCATCATTACCCACTCTCATTTCAGATTCTACGTTGTGGGAAGAGAAGCATGGAAGGAATGACCTTCCAAAATGTACCTTTGGCATGGGAGATGTCAAGGAGGAGAGAAGCCATATGACATAAGTTCTTTGTGATAGATCATCAGCGCTGCCACTATGGAAGATTGATCTATATTGGAAATCCCAATTGTTGGTGGATTATTCCAAGGATCTTTTCACATGCATGATACTTTATGACCAGCTACATGAAGAGGGCTATTCAGTCCAAGAAGGAGTCATCTAATATCATGGTAGGATCTTCTTATATAGAGCCTCCAAGCTCAAGGAGAAGTTGCTACAAAGAGCTTATGAAGAGTTCTTTTTCAGCCATACTTATTCCATGAAGTCCTACAACACTATCATGGAAAGCTACACTTGGAAGGGCTTTGAAGAGGAACTATATCAGCATTTTCAAAGATGCATGAAACATGTGGAGTTGGAAGAGAGACATGACTCTATGAAAGTGTTATTCAGCCACCTCTTTTTTTGGAATGAGAGTGGATACATCTATACACCACTCCATTTGTATAAGGAGAAATTTTAGTGAAGAATATGCTTGTGTACCTAATGTTTTCTTTGATGAAAATATGCATTCTTTTACCATGTATATGTAGGCCATAGCTCCAAGGAGTATCATTCCATATAAACTTCATGGCCAACTTTGGGCCCCAAAAATTTCTGAACATGGCCACTTCCTTGGAGATCAAAGGGAGATTTTGTATCATTGTGGGTGCATTCCAAAAGCAACAAATATATCTCACACTTTCAGCCATGTTGAGATGACTTGGGCAGCAATTAAGTGGTGGGGAAACCAGTTACCATATCATTATCTAATGCAGTCAAGATATTTACTGCACTGGTTCCACATGTGGGACTATGACCCACCTCCATTTGCACAAATTTCTGTTTGTATGTACTTAATTTTGATCCCATACATTGATGATGTACTTATACTTTTTATGGGAATGTATGGAGGGAGGATGGGAGGAATGTATGTACCCTATGGGAGAGAGATTCTCCATGTTCATTATGCTACATGTTTTAGGTAGAACATTGGGCAAACCATGTTTGTTTCATTTGAACTATTGTCTCCTTATAGGATGGATTATTTGCATCTCATAAGAACTTTGGAGGAGCAATTCATGGAGGGATCGATTGGTGAACACTTAGCTTATGAGGGAAGCTTATCACATGTTGGTCTTACCAATGGAGGAGGAGAAGAGTTGCAGCACTCACCTTTTCAGTTGCTTGAGGATAAGCAACATTTGGGAAGGGAGGACTGTAATATTCCCAATTAGCCATGAGCTAGTTGGAATATTAAATTTTGTTTTGATGCTTTGTTTAAAGAATAAGAGGACAAAGGAGGTCCATAATTCTCCTTCATAATGAATAAATCAATTCCAAATATGAAAGAGATAAATCTTGGAAGCTTAATTGAAGCAGCCTTGGTGTGAAAAGGGGTTGGATCACTTTGACTGGGTCAACCTTGACCAAATCAACAACGCTGTCATGGAGGAGTGGTCATCAATGAAAGACAACGCAGTTTTAGATGGAGATGTTTTTTGTGGAAGTAGTTCTTTTGTTGGACAGGGCTTAGGGTTTGAAATCTCATATCTTATTTAAGGAAGTGGATGGCAGCCATATTCATTATGTTTGGGTATTTGATATTTCTGAATATATGGTATGTTTAGACATATATCTTTCTCTTGCTATTTCGCTGAGATAGAGTGATGTTTAGTATAGGGTGTTCCTGATCAGGAATCCCACCTCTTTCATTGAGAGGCCTCTTGGAAGATTTTTGTACTACATTTTCCACTATCAAGCTTAAGGCCAAGCTTCATCTTTCATTTACAGCGTAGATCCTCTTGAGGGTTTGGTTGTTTTGCAGGTTGTAGCAAGTGGAGATTAGATCTCTAGATCTAGGCCATCTCATTGCTTATTTTTAGTGGAGGAGGCTTCCTTTCCATTGGGAGGACAATATTGAAGGCCATTGTGCTTATTTTTAGATCTTGGCATCAGTCCAACTGGTTATTCATCCCTAGTTTACTTCCAGATCTTCATTATTTCTATAGGAGGAGTTGCAGGGTGGTTTGGCACACCATTTGGGGAGTTGATTTTCTAGTGAAGGGGATCTGCCTTTCAATTAGAGGATCTATTAGAGGATACTATTCTATTGATCATATCAGATCAACCACACTTTCTAGATTTGTATTTTGCAGTAGATCTGCATTCTTGGGGCTTAGATCTACATCTTATAATTGGTGTTTTGCTGAAAACCCTTAAGGGTGTTGGGTCCCTATATTACTAGTATAGTCCCTTATTTTTGTTAGTGTAACCCCCTTATTGTTATTATTGTACCTTTTTAACCCCCATATTGCTATTATTGTGTATAAATTATTATTGTTAGGTTGGCTAGGATTACATGCTGGTGGACTCCTATGTAAAGGAGGTTTGTAATTTGTATTATCCAGGAATTTGTTCATTCTAGTAATACATTAGAGGTTTCCCCCTTCGAAGTGGCTAATTTATCAGGTGTTGATATCTCTTTTCTTCGCTTTTTTGAGTTGGTTTCACAACATTTGGTATTAGGCTTTTTAGTTCTAGGGCTACATTTGCTGCTCAAACTAGGTCATCGTGGAATTTTCACTATAACTTTGTTTCTACGAGGTTTCGGAAAGTGAAATTTTAGAGTGCGAAGCCGAAATGCTAAGGAACATCATCAAGAAATTTCAAAGATTGGTTCACAATATTTTCGGAGATGTAATCTATGGAATTTAGGTCATTTTGTAGGCTCCTGAATTTAACCTAAACATTGTCGGAATTCTTCTTTGTTTCTATGAAGTTTCAGAAGCTAACATTTTTAGAGAGCGAAGGAAAAATCCTAAGGAACATCATCACAAAATTGCAGAGTTTGATTCGCAATAGTTTCGAAGATATGATCTGTGGAAGTTAGGTCTTTTTCAGGCTCCCAAATTTCATCTCAAAGAGGTTATCATGGAAAAATCTTCATAACTCCCTCTCGACATCGGATTGGAATGTTGTAAAAAAAGGCTGCAAGTACACGACCAATATTTTCTTCTCTATCAATTTTAGAGCCAAAGGAGGAAAAAAAGACACGTGGCAAGTTGTACAAGTTCGCTCTACTGAGCCAGTCCATAATTGGGTCATTGTGGGAGAGTGGACATAACTTTTCCTTGAAGAATCCAAATTAGGTCAGACCTGTGACATTTGAAAAAAGCTTTAGAGGGCTACTACAAGGCCAAATTTCAGATATTGAGGATCTGTAATTATAGAGATAATTCAATTTCAATATAGAGCTCCTCAAAAGTAAGTAAAAGGTGTGTATTTTTTTCCCGAATTGCATAAGTCTTGTTTGAAGAATCAAGTTGAATTTATTCCAAGAGCATATTGTAGAATATATATTAGTATTAGATTCTAAAATGGCCCCTAAAAATAATTTAACACCCATTAAGCCTTTAGAAGGCTCTACTATGACTCATGAAGACAAAGAATGGCAACATGACATATCAAATTTACGAGAGAAAGTGCAACAAATTTCGCTCTCACAAAGAGCAACAAAAAATGACATGGAAGTTTTGAAGAAAGACGTGGAAACTAAGATGGATGGTTTGAAGAAAGGCGTGGAATCTAAGATGGATGGCATGGGCGCTATGGAATCTAAGATAGATGACATGGAAGCTGGCATGGAATCTAAAATGGAAAACATGAAGAATGATCTAAAAGCAGACATAGAAGGTTTGACAAAGTTGATAAAAGAAATGTTTGCTAATGGTGAAAAGATAGTAGAGGAAACTCATGATGAGAAAAAAAATAAATGTTAATCATGATTTCATAAACTCTAATGTTGGCGGGAAAAACCACCATATTCCAAAAATGGATATGAAGAAGTTTGATGGAAAGGATCCTGTAACATGGATACTACGGATGGAGCAATATTTTGATCTCAATAATGTGCAAAACACACAAAAGGTACACATTGCAACTTTACATTTAGAAAAAAATACATTTGTATGGTATCGATGACTTTGCTCCCGTAAAAAAATTGTCATTTGGTCAAATTTTACGGAGGAAATGATAGCACATTATGAGGATACAAAAAGCAACACCTTCTTTAGCCAATTGATAAATCTCAAACAAAAGGGTTCAATGGTGGATCACATTGAGGACTTCCAAAAATTGAATATAAGAGTAACTGATATTCCAGAGGAACATAGGATTGATGTCTTCATAGGGACTTTGAAGGATAACATCCAACATGAATTTCGTGTTTGAGAACCTGATTCATTGGAGAAGGCATTCGAGTTGGCAAGAAAAATTGAATGTAAAATTATGGCGACAAGGAAGCCCACCACTCACATCTATAAAGATGGAAGTGTTGGTACTCCTAGACTTCCACAATCTACAAGGTTGACACCACAACAATTGAAAGAAAAAAGAGCGAAAAAGATTTGCTACAATTGTGATAGAAAATACACTAAAGGTCATAGGAGTGTGCTCGAAGAATTTTTACATAGATTGTGAAAGGTAGAAGAAAATGAACGAAGAGGATATACACAGAGACCCAACTAGAAGAGAATAAATGAGTTCAACCATATCGTGTAATGCATTGGCTGATTACCACTCCTTAAACGCTCCAAAGATAGAAGGAAATATCCAAGAAAGAAAAAAGGTAATAGTGTTGAGTTGATTCGGGTAGTATCCACAAAATTTTATTCATTGTAAGGTATGAGGAATTGAATTGTTTCCTCCAGCACTAGAATGTCAAGTGATGGTTGCAAATGGAGGAACTATAAATTGCTCTGAAAATGCCATAATATCAAGCTAACCATGGGGGAATATGTATTTAATAGTCCAATGATTTCCATTCCTATGGGAGGTGTTGATGTTGTACTAGGAGTACAATGGTTACAATCTTTGGGGACGATAGCTTTTAATTTTCAAGAAATTTTCTTGAAATTGTTTTCAGAAGGAAAGGAAGTCGAATTACGGGGTATTGCAGGGAAGTCAGGAAAGATAATAATCTCTAATGTCATGAAAAAGCTTCTAAAGAAAGAAAAACGAGGCATAATTTCACAATTATGCTCACTAGAAGTTCCAACATCAAAATCATCTATTTCTGCAGATCTCCAAAAATACTTGGACAATCATTCCAAGGTTTTTGAAACTCCCAAAGGAATCCCACCTATTCATGATCATGATCATGCTATTCATTTGATTCTAGGAAGTGTTCCTCCAAACATCAGGCCTTATAGATATCCTTATGTCAAAAAGAGCGAAATTGAACGTATGATTGCAGAAATGTTAGAGGTGGGTATAATTCAACCTTGTCAAAGTTCTTTTTCTGCTCATGTAGTATTGGTACACAAGAAGGATGGATCATGGTGCATGGTGCATGTGTCCTAATTTGTTCCTATGCAAAAAACACAATACACTACATGCAAATGTAGGTTTTTCTTTTGAGTCCCTTTAATGTGAATGCATAAAAGGAAACTACATGCATCAAATCAACAAAAACAAATGCATTTTTCTTTGAGAAATGATGAATTTAACAACAACTTCTCTTTTAGGAAAAATGAAGAATTTAACTACAATTTCTCCTATAGGAAACAAAGAATTTAACGACAATTTCCTTTTCAAACGAAAATGGATCTAATGCAGAAATGAACAAATACTTTGCAAATAATTCGTCAATGATAAAGAAAAACACTTTAAAGAGACATTGAACAAATTTATCTTTCTAAGGAGGAAGATTTAGGTAAAGTCACTGGTCTCTATGAGGCATCAGGCAATTGAAAACACAACAAACAAAAGGCTAAAAGAAAATGCAATGACAAATTCAATGGTAATTTGGTTTTCCCTAGGGGGAAATGTAGTCTCTAAGGGGAGACAGTGCGTTGCAAAGCACCCCTGAGTGGGAGATAGTGCCTTGCAAAGCACTATGTCCTGTTCAACAGTGCGTTGGGCACAAAAAAGAATAAAAACTCAAGTTGTTTAACACACTTCTAATGCAAATTTGATTTCAAAAAGCCTAATATTTAAGAGTAAATGCTACTGGGTGGATAAAAAGAGGCAAACACACCAAGGATGAAGGGTAAACTACCCAGTGGAGTCACCAATTTGTTATGCGGAATTATGAAATATGGATAAAACACATTCCCTAAATGTGGTGCTCATTTAGAACAATAGGTTAAATGCTTTTCGAATACTTTTCCTAACAGTAAATAGACACACAAAATAGATCAAGAAACCTACTTGAAGTCCAAGCGCTTCCTATTCTCCTTCTGTTGCTCTTGTTGTAGCTACAATCCAATCTTGATTGCCAAAATATTTCCTACAAGTATGAACACTAAATAACAAATAGATTGCAATATACAAATGGATATTCATGTTAATAAATTACATCAATGAAACATGAAACATATACATCAGATAAGAATCCATAATATGAAAGACATGAGCTTATACAGATACATATGTGGGAAATTAAGAAATAATCTTTATTAATGGATATAAGGGGGAGGTTACAACCAGTGATTGATTTGATGTCACCAACTCCAGCATCGTCCTAGCCTCATCACAATGAACATTTCTCCAGCAGCATATCACTCAAATCAAACCCTCAATTGAGAATCCAACAACATTTCTCTACCAAATTTCTTCCTTCTCAAGCACTAGGATCTATGCTCAATTTATAGATGAGTTGAAGGTAGTTTCACAATCAATGACTTTCTAATAATAGGAAAGACATGTTCCCAAGCTCAGAGGTGTTGAATGGACACATGGATTCAAATTTTTACACATATGCACTCCTCTAGAAGGCATTGGCCATATGGAGATTCTATAACAATGAGAACTTCGCTCCCAATTGACTAACACACCCTTTAGTGTTGGGAGGTGCTTTGTAGAGCACCCTTGAATGGAGGTAACTGCATATGCAAAGCAGTTAGTTCGTTGAGAGACTGCGTTGGTGAGCTCATAGGTTATATAACATGTACTTCAAATCTTGGAAACCTTACAATGGAAGTCATGCATGATTTTTTCTTGTTCTTTGTCTTAGGGCATGTAGCAACTGAAATGATAGGGGATGATTGACACTATTCATTGGTTATGGGGATGATTTCCAGTTTAACCAGGTCATTGGGAATGGTGCCCAAATTGACCTATAACATAATTCCTATTGAATCATAAGTAATGAATGGAATAATATGAAATCCATACCTTTCAAACAAAATTCTTGATGAATATCCTTGCTATGGTTTGATGCAGCTCCTCAATACTCAGAATCTAGAACTGCAAACATAGTAACAACAAAATATCAAAGGAATATGTTAGATAAATGAATCAATAAAATCCATACTAGTGATCAAGGAAACTAGTACCTAATATCATTATAAATGGAAAAATGGAATAAAAAAAAACAATACATCAATATAGTGGGAAATAAACACTCTTTTGTATTAATCTCAAGAATGAAGGAGTAATACAACCTTAGCCTTGATGATTTATGGCTCCTTCCAATGGTCTCCAATATTTTCCTTAGATGACAAGCCTTCTATCCCTATTTCAACAACATAAGTTTACATTCAGCAGCCCTTCCTATCCCTTTGGTCTGTGTTTTATTCATAGGCCAATAGGAGGAGGTTTGAGATCCTCTTCTCAAGGGATGAGATCCTCAAAAGGAGGGATTAAGGTTTCACAAAGAGAGGGAATTAGCTCTATTATCTCTTAGAGAAACACTGGTTGTTAGGGAAAAAATCTAAAGTAACCTCAAACCTTTTTGAGGTTGAAAGTTGACCCTTCAACCTGGAGAGGGATCTCTCCTTAAACTCAACTACTTTAGGTCAATGTAGTAGTGGGTCTACTCTTTTGAGTTCTATGGCCATATTTTTTTTAGGAATTATGAAATTTTGGTTGGGTTATGTGGAAAATAAACCATTGGGCATGCAGTCTAAACCCTATCAGGTGATGTTATAGCCTTAATGAGAAAACAAAAAGAAGGGTATCAATATTTCCTTTGACAATTTCGGAAATTGAGAAGGAAAATGAAAAGAAATCAATATTTAAGTTAAAAATGAAACAAAAATTACTAATGTTGGAGAAGTAAATAAACATGAGCATAAATTAATCCCAATCTCACACACTGAGCTTTCCAGACGTGAATAAATCTTTAAAAATGTATATATTTAAGATATGCTCAAATATTACACATGGATGTTATGTTTTCAAATAATACCAACCCTTTTTCCTTCTATACTTATTTCATATACAAACATTACAACACTAATCATAGGATTATATTTTAAAATTTACTTACAATAATCCAAAATAGTAATGAAAATATTCTAGATACATGCATCTAAAAAATATCTTTTAAATACATCAAGTCTTTGAGAAATAAAAACTAATTGCTAAAAATCATGCTAAAAACTAGGTTGAGAAAGATTTATCATCATTATGTCTCCCTCGCTAGAAAAATAGGTCCAGTCATCCTTCAAAATTGTTGTTCAGTTTGAACTTCTTCTTTCTTAGGCTTTCTATTGTACTCGTTGGTACCTTTGTTGTCAGATATTAGTTTTCTGGTTTGATATTTTTGCTAATAGAAATACTGTCAGTGCTTTTGATATTTTGTTCCTTTTCAAAAATGCGCTCATAATGGAAATGTTAGCACCTTTCTGCAAAATTTGCTGACAACCGGGATGTCAGCTCTCCTCTGTATTTCTCTGTATAAACGCTGATAGGTGCATTATTAGGGATATGAAAAAAATCAATTTTTATCATTGAATAAACAAAAACTCAAAAGTCCCTTAGCTTATTAGCTGAGGTTGTTGGCTTCCTTTAGGACATTATCAACCTTTTCTAGTATTTTCCTCTTACTTTGCCTAGTTTCCATTGGACCTTTTTCTTTGTTTGCTTTAGCTTTTGATTTATTAGGACCTGTTAGCACAAGGAGTCACTCCTTGACTGCAAAGGAGTAAGGCTTACACATCATAGTTCATTTCAAAGAAAAATATTTTGGATGGTGGGATGGCTTCTTAAAGCATTTGAAATGATTTCAACTCTTTTATACCTTCATGCATTTGGAAAGTTTTGGAAAGTATAAATTTTATGGACAAGTTTGTATTATAGGGGAGGATATTGTGACATATGAAAGGTGATAGATAGCTGGTACTCAGTCTAAGAAATAAACATATCCTAAATCAGTCACACAACTATAAGAGTGGCCTTTTACACAAACTCTGTTTTGTGTAAAGGAAAGAACATTTATAAATCATAATACATGCATAAAGAATATCATAAATACTTCATGAAACCTTCACTAGCAAGCTCTAGACAACATATAGATTATTTGCAGAAGATTGAACATTTTATAATTAACTATTAGATCCTCTAACAACGCTCTTAATTATTCCTACTTTCTAGATGTTGCAAATCATAAATTAGATGAATAAAACAATAAGAGAAACACACCATACATTAGATAGTATTTGAAACACAAAGTCCTCCAGCATGAATTACAAAAGGAATTTTCTTTATTATGAAAATGTCTTCAGGTCGACCAAAATCCAACCCTAAAATGGTATTTACAAATGATATTTATAGAGAGAGGCACTAACACCATCTCACCTAAAAAGAAGAGTACACTCTTCATCTCATTACATAGGAGTTATAACATATTAAAGACATATCTTATCGAAATATAACTAACATGACATATGTAGATAGGAAGAAAAAGACTATTCGAACCGTGTTGTTGAGTGTGCCGGCAACCTGCCTAATTTTCTTCCTATTTGTCTCTCCATGATCTTGGTTCTTTAAAACCCTTGTAGCTTCATTAAATATGTCATTTAACCACCTCAAAATCACTTATCAGCCATTACTTGACATGACCATATCATTAGGAGCCCTTATCATCCTTGAACTAGCTCAAAAATTTTGCTAACAGCTGTAAAAAATCATTAAAAATTGACGCTACCAAAACTTTCGGTAAAATCCTATAATTGTGTAAAAAATGTAGTGCTACCAGAACTTTTGACAACGCTTTGTTTCCTTTTCAAAAATTCACAACAAGACATTTGAGAAATTCAATGCATATTAAAACATTTTGAATATTGAGTCGTCCCAAAATATAACTTAATAGGCAAAATGATACTTCCATATGAGTTGCAACCTATGCAAGCTTGTATAAATATGTTTTACTGTCAATTATTTATTGTGACCTTGTAGTCCTAGTGGCTGTCTCTTTTGTAACAACCTTTCTCTCTTCTGAGCTCTTCTAGATTTTTCTTCTCTTGGAGGTTCCTATTTTCTGGCCTAAAGGAGCTTTAGCCTTTTCTTTATTCTTGAGCCCACTAGATTCTGCAATTGAAGGAGTTATAGTCTGTAACCCTTCAAATTTCCTCTCCACGTCTATAACTTCTGTCATCAATATTGGTTTTTATATGGCTTTGGATTTCATCTTGAATTTGTTACTAGCTTTTGTGTGCCTTTTCCTTTTGCTAACAAGTTGTCTTTTCCTTCTACTAACAACATAACATGCATCCTTCAAGAGATCCTCATCTGATTCGGTGGACTGATATTCCTTCTGAACCTTATGGTGAATGTTTGCCACCGAAACTTCTGGCAGCACATGTTCTTTTGATTTTTCTGTAGCTACAGTCTTTCCTTTCTGATCTAAATATGGGAAAACTAGTTTTGTTGTGCTAGCTCTCTCATTAGTATAATAAAAATTTGTATAGGATCATCTCAAATTATCCAACTATGCATGGGTTCATGTGTCAATTTTTTTGTTTTTTAATGAGAAATTCATGAGTTAATTAGTTGTTAAAAACACATGTATGACAAGTAAAATGTAGAGAAATAACACACAATGAACACATTACACATTAGTTGATAACGGAGTTCACCCCTCCTGGGCTACATCTCCATGGACTTGCTTCAACTGCCTATGCCCTCTTTGGATTAATGGCCAATTATCTGATTACATGCACCTAAAGTTCTCCAATGGATTTGAAACCTGCTCCATTGGATTCAATAGATGCAAAAACCTCAAAATAGACTCTTCAAGCTCTGAAAATGGTCTTCAACTGATCTAGACATGACCTCCTCTCTCGGTAGCCCTAAGCTTCTTTAATCTTCAAAGTGGAAAAACCACTTACAAAAGTGCTCCAAAGCCTCTCTAACCTGAACCATCATGCTCAGAGCATCAAAATAGGCTAGGAATGACTCTTCTTGAGCCAAAATTGGTCAAAATATGCCAAAGTTATGGCTCATTCAATTTTCCCTAGGAAAACGCCTTCAAATCTAGAACATCTCCAGTTAAGTCCGCCAAATGTGGAAGTGGCGTCAAAACTAGCGGAACCGCCAGTTTTTCCACCAAACTTAATCTGTGATTAGCGTTAGTTTAATTAAATGATAATTTCATTTTAAAAGGTACTTAGCACATTAAACATGATTAATAAAAAATCCATTTTAAAATATGGATTAGCGCTAATCTAGGATATGGGTTAATAATCCATGTTTAGACTTTAATACGTGCCATTAGTATTAAGCCTCGGCTTTGGTTTTGTGGCGAGGTCCCATGGACCAAGGGCTGGCCCCTCAGCTTTGGCCCTTTAAACCTCCACCCATGTGAATTTTAAAAGTTAAATACAACACGTTCCCCTTACATGTTAAGGTATATAGTATAGTGCGAGTGGTAAGGCTTGTGGGTTATGTGGGGGAGGTCGCGGGTTCGACCCCGACCTCCGCCCAAAATTTTTTCTCCACAATAAAATAAATATGACCTTTGGAAAACATTTCAACTTTAATAAAAAATTGTGCCCATATAATATAAAATTCAGACCCGGACTTAACCATATTTATGCCTTTGGGAGCAGCACATGGCAGCCTCCGGGCTAGCCATGTGTCAGCGTCCCATTGGTTCATTTAAAACCAATGAAATTGCACCATATGCCCAGAAATTTGGGCCGTTTACAAATTGACAAGTGTCATCCTATCATTGGGTTGGAGGAAACCCAAATTATTTTCCTTTAACCCTGTTTAATCCTCTCTTTTTTTAAATTTTCCTATTTGGCATGACAATCAGCAGGCTCTAACTTCCTCATATGGACTCCATTTTGAGTGAAATGAATTGCACCAAATTCCTCGCGACGGGCCGCATCCAGTCATTCTAGTTTGTTGTGATTCTAATAACTTTTATTTTTTTTGGAAAATTTGTCCCCAATCCAGATTCTGATCACTCCTTCCCACTGACAGGATTTTGGACCCACAAAATTTGTTTATCTGATAAGAGTTGAATACTCTTCTCTTTCCCAAGTTCTATCAACTTGATTCTACTTGGAAAAATTGCCATGAAAACCACTTGGGTTCACTCACATGCCTTGCCTTGGAAATGGCTTTCCTCTTCAACCAATGTTCTCCTTTCGCTGCTAACCTAATCCAACACGTATTGGCTACTTGCTAACTGATAAAACACTTTGACGTTGTACCAAAGTGATCCCTCGGTTCTTGGAAAACTAACTGATGGCCTTCCCACTGAGAATCTTGTTCCTCCTTTGCACAATCATGCATCTGATGCAAGCTTCTCCTTGGAAACCACTTTTCCAAGTTAAGCCCATTTGAATGAAATAAAAAAATGAGTTCCAACATCAGTAATAACAATAAAAGAAATGACCATTCTTTTTACCTCCACGGTTCCAAATTCCGCATTTGGAAGAATGCATTTGCCATCTCTTTCACTTCTTGGCATCAACACATCAAATGGTCTACAATGGTTGTTGTTTTGGCTGAAAACCTTTTGGCATATTTTCCCTCTTTCCATCATCCTCTAGTATTGACATGTTTCTCATGCCATGATTTGAGAATGAAGGCTAATTATGAGCCTCTCGCTCAAGAGTCGACTTTCCCAAAATCTTGCGACATCTTGTCACAAACAAAACCATCAATCTGAAAAACACATCATGCAAGAAACATAACTTGACGACATATCCTTTTGCTCCTTCAAAGAAACAAATTTCACATCATGTGAAAATTTCCATGTACTCTTACATCTAAGTGTACAAACCATCGACCAAACAAAAGTCGATAAAACATACCTCTTCAAACAACTGACTCTCAAGTCAAACAAAAGCATGTACAAATTTCCATCTTTGCTACAATAATAGTGAGTCAGCATACTCCACTTTCAAACACATTCCTAGCATAAACATGCAACATGCATTTAATTGGAAAATAAATGCATCAATCATCAAAATAAATGCAAGGCCTTAATTGGTTAAGAAATCTAACCATCTCTTACCAAACTGTTTCAATGGTGCTTCTTTCAACTGCACTTCATCATGTGAATCATTCTGACCCACATCAATTATGGAATCCTCTTTTCCATTCTTGTCAATCTCTCTCTCCACCTTCTTCAAATGTCGTGGATGACTTTTGGGATACAAAGTCCAACACTTGTCTACAAGATGACCTTGTTTATGGAAATGAGTGAAAAATAATTGCATCTTCTTTTCAACATGGTTTCCATTATCCAATGGACCTTTCACTTTATGTATACTTTGTTCATAAATTTTCCTGTTCATGGCTATATTCTTCCAACATCTTGAAGCATTATGGTTATTCAAACCACAAAAGGAACATGCAAACTTTCTCCAAATCTTATGTGAAGATTTACCATGTTTATCATAATCAAAAGCAACTTGATTAAAGGCATATTTATACCTTGCACATTCACCTTTGTTGCCTTCTTCAGGAGTTGAATTCGATGAGGTAATGGCTCTCTTCAGAATACCAAAAATGGCTTTAATGAATTTAGAGCTTTCAACATCCTCTTGTTTTAAATTCTCATTAGCTGCATGCTTGTGAGGATCTTCTTGCAAAGTGGGTGTAAAAGTTTTTCATTCCTCATGAACACAATATTCACAAGCTTGAGGTAATGAACATGTAATGAAAGTCCTTCTTGGAACACCTTCATGTGCCTCCTTGGCTTTGGAGCATTCTCCATGATCTGAAAATGGTCTGGATAACTTGTATGTATTTCAAGAACCTACCACTCAGTTTAAATTAAAATGATCTAGCTTGTACTTGACATTTTTTTGGAATTATTTACTTGAAAGTGGTGTATGAATTTTTACTATTTATGTGTCTTAACTTCATTTTTTTTTTCTTCTGTAATTTAACATTTATGACAGCAACATAATGCAGAAAATAATCATTTCAACACAACAACAATTTTAATCTAGGAGTTCACCCGAAATCTCGTGGGCTACGTCTCCTTTGAGCTTGGTCATCATGAATCACCTCTTTGGGATTAAGGTAAACTTTTTTACAAAGTAAATAATTAATTCCAATGAATAAAAAAATGATCCAAAGGACTGAAAATACCATTTAAATCCCTCTAATGGATGTCCAAATTCTGCAAACAGCTTTAGGCTCTTGTTGACATGATCCCTTCTGTTGGTGCACTAAGATACTCTGAGCTTCTAAATGACCCAAACTCCCTCAGAAATATGTTTCTATCACTGAAACCACTCCTGTTGTATCCAATACGCATCAGAAACGAAATAAAAACTGATAAATTGCTCAAATTGAGCACTGCATTCCCTAAATACGCTGTCCTCCACGTTTTTCCCAAGGCTGCCTAGAACTTCACATCAGCTTTTCAAGCTCTAGAAGTTCTCAAAATGTTCTAATACCACTTCCATTGGTTCAAAAATGACTTAAATAGTCAATATAGAGTTTTGGTTCATCAAAAATAGCCTCCGGTTGCTCCGGTTGCGCATCAATCACCTATCGGCACCCCCTGGCACTAGGGTTGAGGAAAACATCTCTGCTGAGTTTTTAACCTCTAAAAGTATTTAACACTTTCTAAAACCTCTGTAAATAGATTCAAAATGATTTTTTAGTAAATAATTACCACTGGTTCACTGCAAATGGTCTCAAACAGCTCTTTCTAAGCCTTGCATTGCTGCTGGCAAAAGCTGGCAATAATGACCCCTGGAACTTTACTAAAGCTTTTCGGCCTTCAAACATTCTCTACAGGATCTATAAACCATATCATCAGATTTATAATATTTGAATTATCCAATTTAGCCTATTGGAACTCTGGAAAAGGACTCTAACTCCTCTGGTTAGGCCTTAAACTGAATTTCTCTCATGGTGGCCCTAATGGCTCCTTCATCTTCCATGAAACAAAAAGTGCTGAAGATCACCTCAGTTCGCTCTGAAACCTGTCCCAAAATATTTAGAATGTTTAAGAGACCCAAAATTGACTGAAATTTTGTCCAATTTGATTCAATATTTAGATATTTATGACCAAAACATCTTTTCCCTAATTTCCTCCACTAAATGTGGGGCCACTGCCAGTTAACTCCACTAAAAGTGGAAGTCCGCCTAAATTTGGGAGCGCCTCTAGAATCTCCGCCATATTAAACACCACTTAACTGAAGCTTAATTAAATATTAAACCTAATAATAGGCTCCTTAGGCTCTTTTAACATTAAGCTCCCACACTGGTCATATGATGAGGTTCCATGGGAGGAGGGTTGGCCCCTCCTTGCTCCGCCGGACCCACTCGGCATTCAAAGTGCAATAACTTGTTCATATGGTGTCTATTTTTTGAACCGTTTACGGTGCCAAAATAAGGAAGACGATACCTATGCAACCATATTAGTTTCAACCCAATCCTATAACTTTGAATTTTGAGCTAATCCTTAGGTCCTTGATCCAGTTCTGATCACACCTCCCAAATGAGAAGCTTTTGGACCCAAAAATATCTCTTGGACTACTGAAACTAATCTATAGAGAAAATAAGAATACTGTACACTTGCCTTGAATGGCTAGTGACTTTGAACCACAACTAGAATGCAATTCACACTTCCTTTACTCAATGCACTTGTCCTTCTGTCAAGAGTTGTCTTTCTTGCACTCACTCAGAAAATTTCTAGCGAGAAATTTGCAAAAGGAATCTGAAAATCACTTCCTTTATCAATGATCCAAGGTGACTCAAACATAATTCGTGCAACATGCGACATCAACAACAAGTCGTCATAAAATGTGCTATACAATTGACACAAAATCAATGTAAAAAGTGTGCAACACAATCGACACAAGTCGAAAAACATGTGAGACACAATCGACACAAGTCGATAAACAACATGATACATCTTGACAAACACATGTGCATGTATCAATGTACAATGAACCTATTTACATTTCGCTATTTACACATACAACTTCCATGCACATGTACACCTTCAACTCTTCCTTTCAAGTACCAACAAGTACATAATCCCAAAAACATGTGGGTAGCTAAAGAGCTGAAATAAAAGATATTGCTGCAATATAAGTGAGTATCATACCCATCTTTGACACCTCCATGGAAATTTTTTGCAACAACAAAGAAATTCATTCAACTGAACCGCATTTATATGCAATCTTGCATCAAATGTTTCAACATAAATACATGCATACAACCAAAATGTGCATATGTACAAAGGAGTATTTATTACTGTGTTAAGAAGTCCATCCACTTCTTTCCAAGCCACCTCCATGGAAATTTTTGCTGCTGCAACACTTCCTCATGTGAATCTTCCATTTTCACATCAATAATGGAATCCGCAGTTCCACTTGTGCCAATATTTCTGTCCTCTTGTTGCATGTGCTTTGGACGACTAGTTGGATGCAAAATCCAACAATGAGAGACATCATGTCCCTTCTTTTGGAAAAATGTGCAAAACTTATGCACCTTCTTTGAAAGTTGTCTTTGCCTCATCTTCTTCTTGTATTCTTTCTTCCTCATCCAACATCTCGAAACATCATGGTTAAATCGACCATAATATGTACATCAAAACTTTCTTCCATTTAAGCATGCAAAATTATCATGCTTTGCAAAAACACAATCAAATTGATCATGAGAAGATTTATACCTCTTGTACTGATTTGAATGTTCATCCTTTTTTCCTTCTTGAGAAGATGAACTAGTAGAGGCTACAACTTTCATTTGTAGACTAACATCATCGTTCTTGTCCTGAAAATTGTTTGAACTTGCATGATCGCCATAAGCTACATGTCTACCATCTTCTTGCTGCAATAAAGGCTTAAAGAAATGGCAATAATATTTGAAATAAATTTGATATATTTTCATCTTAGAACTCGGAATAAAAGTTCCCTTTGAAATAGCCTCACATGCCTTCATGGCTTTGGAGTCTTTGCCATTAAATTGCACATAACCAAGACCAATATTCTTGGGTCGTTTCTCAACCGAACAGGTTCAACCATGCCTTGTGCATGCTTGCCTAACCCTTTGCCTTCGTAGCCCTTTTTAATCATTAACTTGGACCTTATTCCCTTGTATATTTTTCAAAAGAACCAACACATCTTTCTAATGAGGAAACTTAAGATAAGCTAGAATGGATTACCTTTTCCTCATGCATTTTCTTGGTTAAAGCCTCTTGGGCTTGATGGATTTGCCTCTCCATATCATGCAATATTTGAAGAATTTCTTCCTTCTCTTCCTTCATGGCAAACAACTGTTCACTAAGTTCAGTCCTTTCCCTTTTGTCCTCAAACAAAATCTGCACCATGTCCTTCAATATAATAAAGTCATGCTTCATATCATCATCAAAGAATCTTGTGAAGGAGGAAACTTCACTTGTAGAAATTGTCATTATGATGTTAATGAAAAAATTAACTTCAAAAAAGTTCTCTAAGCTTTTCAAAAAAAATGACAAAGGTTTTTTACCAAATGGCTGTAGAGACAAACTCTTATTCAAGCAGCCAAACAACAAACAAACTCCAAGAGCTTCTTAACAAATAATCGTAAAGAGGGTTGTTCCAAAAGTGACCTTGAGGTTCCTTGGGATAAGGAATATGCCTTTATCCCTTTCTTCCTTTTTTTCCTCTCCAGTACTTAGCTAACAATATCTATCCCTTCATCTGAAGCAAACTCAAACAACAACCAGTTTGCAAAAAGTAAATCAGTCAATCTTTTACACTGTTTAAACACCTTTCAAGCTATACAATCAAGCAATCAAGTGCTCTGTCAAGAAAGAAAATATGATCTGATACCAACCTGATCTAAAAATGGTCTGGATAACTTGCATGTATTTCAAGAACCTACCACTCATTTTAAATTAAAATGATCTAGCTTGTACTTGACAATTTTGCAGAATTATTTACTTGAAAGTTGTGTATGAATTTTTATTTTTTATGTGTCTTAACTTCATTTTTTATTTTTGTAATTTAACATGTATGACAGCAACATAATGCAACAAATAATAATTTCAACACAACAACAATTTTAATATAGGAGTTCACCCAAAATCTCGTGGGCTACGTCTCCTTTGAGCTTGGTCATCATGACTCAGCTCTTTGGGATTATGGTAACTTTTTTTAAAAAGTAAATATTTAATTAAAATGAATACAAAAATGATCCAAAGGACTGAAAATACCATTTAAATCCCTCTAATGGCTGTCCAAATTCTGTAAACAACTTTAGGCTCTTGTTGACATGATTCCTTCTGTCGGTGCACTAAGCTACTCTGAGCTTCTAAATGGCACAAAATCCATCATAATTCTGTTTCTATCACTAAAACCACTCTTATTGTATCCAATACACATCATACATCAAATATCAATTGATAAATTTCTCAAATTGAGCACTGCATTCCCCAAATAGGCTATCCTCCATGGTTTGCCCAAAGCTGCCCAGAACTTCACATCCATTTTTCGAGCTCTATAAGTTCTCAAAATGTTCTGAAACCATTTCCATTGGTTCCAAAATGACTGAAATAGTCAATATAGAGTTTTTTTTCATAAAAAATAGCCTCTGGTTGCTCCGGTTTCGCCTCAATCACCTATCCGCACCCCCTGGCACTAGGGTCCAGGAAAAATTCTCTGCTGAGTTTTAGACCTCTAAAAGTCTTTAACACTTGTCTAAAACTATATAAATAGATTCAAAATGATTTTTTTAGTAAATAATGACCACTGTTTCACTGCAAATGGTCTCAAACAACTCTTTTTAAGCCCTGCACTGCTGCTGGAAAAAGCTGGCAATAATGACCCCTGGAACTTTACTGAAGCTTTTCAGCCTTCAAACGTTCTCTACAGGCTTTTTAAACCATCTCATCAGATTCAAAACATCTGAATTATCCAATTTAGCCTATTGGAACTCTATAAAAGGACTCTAACTCCTCTGGTTAGGCCTCAAACTGAATTTCTCTCATGGTGGCCCTAATGGATCCTTCATCTTCCCTGAAACAAAAAGTGTTGAAGATCACCTTAGTTCGCTCTGAAACCTATCCCAAAATATTTATAATTTTTAAGAGACCCAAAATTGACTAAACTTTCATCCAATTTGATTCAATATTGAGATATTTATGACCAAAACAACGTTTCCCCAATTTTCTCCACTAAATGTGGGGCAACTGCCAGTTAACTCCACTAAAAGTGGAAGTCCGCCTAAATTTGGGAGTGACTCCTGAATCTCTGTCATATTAAACTCCACTTAACTGAAGCTTAATTAATTATTAAACTTGAGATTAGGATCCTTAAGCACTCTTAACATTAAGCTCCCACATTGGTCATATGATGAGGTTCCTAGGAGGAGGGCTGGCCCCTCCATGCTCCAACGGACCCACTTGGCATTCAAAGTGCAATAACTTATTCATACAGTGTCCTTTTTTTGAACTGTTTGCAGTGCCAGAATCAGGAATATGAGAGCTATGAAAACATCTTGGTTTCAACCCAATCCTGTAACTTTGAATTTTGAGCTAATCCTTAGGTCCTTGATCCAGTTCTGATCACTCCATTATGTTGTCCATAACCAATACCCAACTACTTAGGCCTTTTCTCAACAAAAATTGGCTCAACTATTCCTTGTGCATTTTTTCCCAATCCTTTACCTTCATAGCCCGTTTTAATCAATAATTTGGACCCTATTCCTCTAGTGTGTCTTTAAAAAGCACCTACACATTCATCTTGAGAAGAAATAGAAGATAAACTTAAATTTCATACCTATTTTTCATGCACATAATTAGCTAAGGTTTCCTTGGAATCATGGAGTTGAGTCTCCATCTCATGCATCTTTTCAATAAGCTCTTGCTTCTCCTCCTTCATGGTAATCAACTGCTCTTGAAGTATAATGCTCTCCCTCTTATCTTCATACATCTCTTGCACCATATCATTAATGATGTAGAGCTTCTGCAACGTCTCTTTATCAAAGAGTTTTGCTAAGGAAGATTGAATAGAAGCATTGCTTGATGAAGCTGCCATCACACTTGAAATGTATAAAAATTTTCTTTGCTATGATTTGAGAACTGAGCTCTCAATCTTGACCTGCTTCTTACACACATAAACTTGCACACAGTTAAATTATCCTTGCACAAATTGCAAAACTAATAGCTATTTCTTCTAGCTAACCTTGGCTAAAATGATCTAAATTGTGCTCTGATAGAAAATTGATTTGAATATGGGAAAACTAATTTTTTTGTGCTAGCTCCCTCATCAGTATAATAAAAATGTGTTTAGGATCGTCTCAAATTAGCTAGTTATGTGTGGGTTCATGTGTCAAGTTTTGTGTTTTTTAATGAGAAATTCATGAGTTAATTAGGTGTTAAAAACACATGTACAATAAGTAAAATCTAGATAAATAACACATAGAAAACACATTACACAATAGTTGATAATGGAGTTCACCCCTCTTGGGCTACATCTCCATGGACCTGCTTCAACTAGCTAGGCCCTATTTGGATTAATGGTCAATTGTATGATTACATTCACTTAAAGTGATCCAATGGCTTTGAAACCTACTCCATTTGATTCAGAAGACCCAAAAAACTCAAAATTGACTATTCAAGCTCTGAAAATGGTCTTCACCTGATCTAGGCATGACCTCCTCTCGTGGTGGCCCTAGGCTTCTTTAATCTTAAAAGTGGAAAAATCACTTACAAAAGTGCTCCAACACCTCTGAAACATACACCATCATGCTCAGAGCATTAAAATCATCTAGGAATGACTCTTATTGAGCCAAAATTGGTCTAAATATGCCAAAGTTATGGCTCATTCAGTTTTCCCTAGGAAAATTCCTCCAAATCTGGAACAACTCTAGTTAAGTTTGCCAAATGTGGAAGTGGCGCCGAAATTAGTGGAACCGCCAGTTTTTCCTCCAAACTTAATCCATGATTAGCACTAGTTTAATTAAATGATAAGTTTAGGTTAAAAGGTACTTAGTGCATTAAACACGATTAATAAAAAATTTGTTTTGAAAGTCCGATTAGCGCTAATATGGGATTATGGGTTAATAATCCATGTTTAGACTTTAATACGCGCCATTAGTATTAAGCCTTGCCTTTGGTTTTGGGGTGTGGTCTCGTGGACCAAGGGATGGCCCTTTAAACCTCTGCCCATACACATTTTAAAAGTTAAATACAAGACATGTTCGTTACATGTTAGGGTCTATTGTATAGTGCGAGTGGTAAAGCTTGTGGGTTATGTGGGGGAGGTCGCGGGTTCGTCCTTGAAAAAAAATTCACACAATAAAAGATGACACTTTTAAATCAGTAAATGGCCCAACATTTTGGTCATATGGCACAATTTCATTGGTTTTAGATGAACTAATGGGAGGCTGACACATGGCTAGATCAGAGGCCACCACGTGCCCCTCCCAAAGGCAAAAATATGGTTAAGTCTAGGTCTGAATTTTATATTATATGGGTGGAAATTTTTATTAAAGTCCAAAGGTTTTCCAAATGTCAGATTTATTGTATTTTGGAGCAAAATTTTTCGCCTTTGACCATGTTTTACCTTTTTTTTAAAATTCGCTTGTTTGGCATGGCGATCAGCGGGCTCTAACTTCCTCATACAGACTCTGTTTTGAGTGAAATGAATTGTGTCAGATTCATGCTGATGGGCCTAATCCGTTCATTCTAGCTTGGTGTGATTCTGAGAAATTTGAATTTTTGGAAAAAAAATTCCCCCAATATTCATTGATTTGGGCTTGCTAATAGATGAACCTTCTCCTTTTTCCAAATTCTCTTCAAATTTGGTTGGGGGAGTCTTTTCCTTTTCCTTTTTTCATTAGCCTTCTTGTAGATATTTACCTTCTTTTATTTTATTTTATTCATTTTACCAACTGATGAAGTATTTGGTTTCTAAATTTCTTCCTTGTGCTCAGTAGGTTGAGAATGTTGCTATGAGGCTGGAGGTTGCTGAGCAAGAATGTTTTGTGCAGGTACAGATTGCCCTACCCTATAAAATAGGAAATGATCACAAGACTTGTTTCTTCTTTTGAGTTCCTTAACAATCAGCACCTTGATAAGAGCTTGATGGTAGATGCTATAATCTAAAGCTATTGCATGGGTTTGTTTTCTAGCTAACATCTTAGTCAAGATTTTCAATAAGAAGAAAGGTAGGTTGAGAGTCTTCATACCTGCAAGGTGAAACAAAAACCTCATGTGATACATAAAACAATAGTACACCTCCTCTCACAAGTAAGATAGATCTTAATGAGCTTGACAGTTTCAAACCATTCATCCTTGAGATAACTACTAGGAATCCCTTTAGCCCATTTAGTGTCTCTGTATTCATCCTTGATGAAGCCGTTAAGGTCTCCTCCAGTAATAACTTGGTTTTTGAACCATTTCTCTCCTTCCAGTTGGAGGTGGAAAGATTCAGCAATGGATTTTGTTGATACCTACAGTTTGAGGCCATAAACATTTTCTTCTTGTCCATAAAATGAGAGGGAAAATTATTTGGCTACTCTTAAATGAGAGCTTCCTAACCTTGAGAAAAATGGTTACCACCTAGCTTGTACAAAAAAACTTCTCACATTCATTTGGCATCTAATAAATTAGTCCCTTGAGGTTCAATAAGCTTAATTTTTCATATTTTAGTCATATGAGAAATAATGAAGGTTGTCTACTAGATGTTAAGATTAGAAAAACTTACTTTAACAAGTTTTGTTGAATCCTCAATGTAAATTGTCTGAAAACTCAGTCTCCTCTTCAATTTTTTCACTGGAATTGCTTATTCACCAATAGTCAAATTAGAAAACTGATTTCTTTCCTTTTATTTCGGTGATTTTAAGCGATATGTTGGTTCTTTTTTCCATGTACAAGATATTTTCATAATCAGAAGTATCAGAACCGTATACCACACCTCATGAGATTCATAATTAGCTTTTAGTTTCCTACTTTTTTCAGATTCCCTACAATAGGTGGCTAGAGTTGAATGGTGTTTGAGTTGGGAGTCACCTCCATCACATTTGTTGAAGTGTGTTTGGTGCACGTATGTATGAAATCACATCAACTTAAGGGGTGTGGTCTACCCACTTAAGTTATTGGTAACAGGCAGAAAAAGAAGTGGAGTCAAGAAAGTTAGTGGAACAAGCTAGAATCATAAGCATACTAGATAGAGTAATAGCATGCATATATAAACTAAAACTAAACTAAAAAACCAAAACAAATAAACACGTACTCTGAAAGGAGTCAAACGAAAACAATAATACGAACAGTGGCTCTTGGCCCCTCTTATTGAGCGCTGGTAGGACTAAGAGTGAAACTTTAGCCTCTTGCCAAAGGGCCCCTAGAACATGGGTTCTAAGTCCCGATGCAAGATGTTTTAATCCCAAGCTTGCCTCGGTGTAGTCTCCCTCTCTCTCTGCTGTAGTGGACTGAACTTGTTGGATGGCCAATAATTGAGTCCCCTCTATCTTCAGCTTCATATCACACACTGCTGGTATTTCTTGGGCAATTTTGGCTAGAATAACAATGTGTTCACCCATTCTTCATCTCATGGTGGCCTTATATAGGAGATTTCAAATCCTCCTTTCCTCTCTTGGTACATTGTGGATGGTGACCTACTAGAGGGGTATGATTCCTTTGTGTGCTCCAAATATTCCATTGTGTGCTCATTTGATGTCTAAGGAGGCATTGGTGGTTGTCCTTAGGCAACTTCAAGTGAGGAATCACTTGTCCTATGCTTTGTGTGGTACCAAAAGTGATATTTTGCCACTCCCAGGATTGCGTGCATTTCTGGTCATAAGGTGCACAAAGGCGCTCTTCACGAAGGATAATGCACCCAAAATAATTTAGGACTTGTTCAAATTTGATTTTTCCTCAGACCTTAGAGATTTTTAAATACTTTCCATATTCTGTAATGTCTCCCAGTCCTGTAAATCCTTCTTCTTGACATTAAATAATGTCGTCTTCTGTTGTACGATTTTCCAGTGTTATCAGTTGCCCCCTAATGTGTGAGGTCTAGGAAGAACTATATAGCCAAAATAAATTATAGTTTATTTTCTATATATTGTGTGTAGAGAGAGAGAGAGACCTACGTGAAGCTTGGAATTGAAAACACCCTGTACTAGTTCCAAGAATGATTGTGTCCTAAGGGACCCCTGTAAGCAAATATAATACAATGCATATACAAATTTTCTACGAGGTGGGCATGTCCCATGCTCGTGATGTTGTGACTAGTTAAACAAATCTATTCGACAGATATGTGTTCTGTCTGTATCACTGATGTGGTAGTGATTTGGTGGTCGTTGACGACGACCGTTGACACCCTCAGGGGCATTTTTTCTTTGACAATAGGTGGAATATGGTACCCATATGCGTAAAATTGGTATGACATATGGCTTCACATTGTACGCATAAGCACTGGTTGGGACCTTCTCGTGTAAGAATTTCTCAAAGAGATGCTTATGGAGGCACGGGTCTTCGATGAATTTGATCAAAGTGCAATGGTTGTAAGGTATGACACCATCTTAACATGAAAGCTTTTGTTGTATTCAAATGTCAGGAGGATCGATGAAATCTATGGGCAATGATGTCTCCCATAGTGCCACTCGAGGATTCCTCTTTTATGGAGAGGGGTAATCCAAGGTACCACTTACTTTTTGGAAAATAGGTGTCGAAGTCGACAAAAAGGAAGCCTCAATCGAACGAGGGGTCGCCGATATGAGGGGTAGGGGACTTGGATGTGATGGGTTTAACATAGGCATGTTGGCGAGGGGTGACTGAAAACTGATGATGGGGATTCAATGGCCCAAGGTTGGAGTATACTGAGCAGCTTGGTTGCAGTCATAGTTTTCTCTGATGGGGAAATCCTTGGAGTTAGTAGGACTTCCAGGGTGGGTATAAATTGGCTATGAATGTCATGGTGGCTTGTGTGTGGGGGTGTAATACTCCGACCAAGGGTGTTCAGGGACTGCTTCCAGGGGAAAAAATATGGATGAGAGGGTGGGGGGACGTAGAGAACCATTCACGGTCTTTGTACACTTACCAAAAGAATAAAATAATGGGGTTTGGTTTGTACAAAACAAAAATATGGATACCCCAAAACATGAAAGTGTTTTCTCATTGATGTTGTGAGGAAGGTGTTTTGCTAAGGGTGGGGATCCCATTGGTTGGTCTCGTGTGTGGGGTTGATGAAGTGGATGAAAAAGTATCACAGAAGGGATTATGCTGGTGGAGGTATGGTGGGCCAAATTTGAGGCACGGTAGTGCGCTTTTGATTTTCTTATACAACCTGATCATCTGGGAAGGGGGTTTTAGCTTGTATGGTAAACTTGACCTTATGCATGGTGAATGGATGGGCATGAGGTGCTTCCTGGACTAAAGTGGTATGGCCATGGTGTCACTTTTGCTGTGATATATGGTCTATTGTGGGTGACAAGCACCATGGAGGGGAGGCCTCTATCGACCAACGAGAATGTTTATCATGTGCAGGGTGAGGTGATGATAAACATGGTCGGATATGAGGACCCTATGGTTGATTTCTGATGAAGAAATGATGTCAGGATATGCAGAGTTTACTGGGACTCTATCATGCTGGGGGTAGAATGATACCTTCTCTAGAACTTTCAGTAGCTGGCGTTGTGGATGGTTTGCGAGCTTTTCCTGCAAAAACAACTACCTCAAGTGAAAGCATCTTCTTTATCAAATATTATTGAAAGTCATGAGCTTTAAAAAAGAAGATGAGAGAGGGCATACCTGCCAGTGCTGAAAATTTATTTTTTTGGGAGTGCGATTATGTGGCATTGCCTCTATTCATCATGGAGTGCTCATTATGGTGCAACTTATGGTTCAAAAAATGGACCTTCTGATCTCTCGTTATGGTTCTCCCAAGTTTTTGAAAAGGGCGATATATAGGTGAATATGGCCCTAATTCAATTCATTTGTACTTGCTGAATTTTTGAGAGGTCAGAGGCTTTTGCATAGCAGTTCTTGCCATTGCGGTCAGCCTGAGCACCAAGGATTAACGATTTCATGCCCAGGTAACCTCCATGATGTCCTGCACTTTAATTTTTTCAGTTTGATGGTGCCGGGGTCCATACAGACTAGGTTTGTACGGATTCTAGGTGTTTTTTTCCCTAGATTGTGCGGGTGATCAGGGCAAAGGTGCGCCCTCTGTGCGCAGTTTCGGGGGATAAGCGTGCTAAAAGTGCTTTGTTCCCTTTTTTTTGGCATGCATTAAGTTCGCCTGTGGAAACTACAGGCGTGCCCTAAGTGCTTCTGACTGAGGGACATGCACGCAAAGTCGAGGCGATTTTTTTTTTGTTTTTTGCCTATTTTTGTGTTTTTTTTGTATTGATGGGTACTTGTGTTGATGACAGGTTGTTGTGGAGGGAGCAGGATTGGCTCGAGCTCCATACTACACTGGCTACTGATGCTGGGGTACGCCGTCAGCTGGCGCAATGGGGGCTCCTGAAGTTCACATAGAACAAGCTTCTTTGGTTGCATGACCGATTGCGACGCTACTTGATCTGACACTGGCGCAGGAGGCGCAACATGTTCGTGTTGCAGGGGATGAACTTGGTCATTATTCCAGAGACAGATGTGTATTTTTTGACCAGGATACTGCCTCATGGTGAGGTGCTGAGGTATCCACTCCCTTCGAGGAGAGTGGATCTGGAGAGGTTTCAGAGACGTCACTGTGGTGGGATACCTCTTATGGAGGGGTGCATCAGCATTGCATCCATGATAGATTTAGCAGAGCGATGTTCTCTGGTAGTGATTGTACAACTCGCAGGGTCATTGGCTCCGCATCGGGCATTAGGCCTGCAAGTTGGAGTAGTGCGCCGGTTGAGGTATGGAAATTTCTTTGATTTTGCCCATTTTTGCTATGACGGGATCATGGCACAACTCAACAAGGTCCACACTGGATCGAATTTGTTTACGTATGCCAGCATTTTGCGCAACATTATGTATGAGAGGGTAGTGCTGTTGAGGCCATTAGTGGTGGTGCCTCCTGGGGGGCCACAGGAACCTCGTATGAGGAGGTGGGATCTGGTGATGCTGCGAGGCAGTGGTGACATGGTGGGGCATTTTTGGAACTCCACGACAGAGGCCTGGTTTGAGGTGAACCCACAGATTTTCTTTCCATTCCCATTTGCGGGGATGGAATTCTAGGGGGATCCAGATATGGGTCTCCCTCTTGGTTATGTTTGGGGGCCAATAGGTACATTTTGTTATGTTTTCTACATTTATTTGAGTATTTATGTACTTATGTGTTTTTCTAGTGCCACTAACATAGGTTTGTTTACTCTTGCAGATGTTGGAGAGGTGGGTCGCCCCGTGGCTCGGTTGGCTAGCCACGATCCTCTACGGTGACCTAGGGGTGGTCAGGGAGGAGATGCTTCTGGAGGACCTGGTGGTGGTGCTAGCCCTATAGGAGAGGGCAGCAACTCGGCTGCTACTGAGGTTGCGGTCGAGCGGGCTCATGTCGACGCAACGTTGGCACGTGCAGATATGGTGGATGCTTGTATCACGAAACTGACTGCTCGGGTGTCAGTTCTAGAGGATGCCTGGGGTCAAGTAGACCGCTTGACCCAGGGGATGTCTGCTTGTGGATTTATGGATGATCTCGAGGAGGTTTGGTTGGAGACTGTGATGGCCCGCGAGAGGGACTATCGGCATGTTTTACGTTGTGTGGTAGTCTTGGTGGTGACGACAGCTCTAGTGGTGGCACCGGGAGCGGTTGTGGGTCTAGGTGCCTCTCCCGAGGGGGCACCGCCCTAGAGTATACTTGTACACGGGGAAAGCACCATGTGGATGCTTCCCTTATTTTTGACAAATTTTTGTATCTTTGGGCTGGCCGTTGGGTCAACGACACTATTTTTGTACTCAGACATATACATTGTGATATATATATATATATATATATATATATATATATATATATATATATATATATATATATATATGAGAGATATTTTTTGCGGCTCTACATGATGTGTCACCTATTTGGGTATGATTTTATACTGATGGGTATCTATGTTTTTGGTTTTTATGTATGATGGTTTATTCAAGATTCATTCCAATTTAGAATATTTTTATCTATGCGATCAGCTGTTTGGTTTTGACTCCTTGGTACATGTGTAAATGTGATATAGTCAAATTGGCTGCTTAATATTTTTGCACGCAAATATTTTCTAAACACATGTGTATCTCTTGTCTCAAATGTTTGGTTTAATTGTGACACTACTAAATGGGAATTGAGGTAGACATGCATATGGTGTATGCCCTGATGGAGGGCATCACACATAAGTCCGATGATGGTGTCATATTCTGCCTTATTGTTTGTTGCTAAGCCGATGCACACACTGTTTGAGCACAGTGGTGATTGGTCAGGGTGGTAGATGACCCAGGCAGCTGCGACTAAAATTTGAGACCATCTTGATGCTCCATCACAAAATCCAAAATAGGGTTCAGGTTGGTGATCCATGCTGGCACTTTGAGCGCTTTTAAATAAGTCTTTTGGTCAAAAAATTTCGGTGCTTGGGGTTGTGTACGTTCACCCTAGGGAAGGGCCACCTTGGCCCTTATGGGTAGAATTTCTTGAGGTAAAGGCCATTGATGGGGTTGTTGAGGCATGTCCCATCTAGTTCTGTCAAGATGTATGCCCCCTGTCGGAGGCAAGGTTTGATGATGTAGGGTCCTTTCCACAAGGTTTTGAACTTTCCTAGCCCTAGGGCTTCTTTTGTGACATCATAGTGGAGGACTAGCTCTCCCTCGGTGAATGAGAGAGGGTTGATGTGGCAGTCGAATGATGCTTTTACCATTTTCTTGTGGGCTTCATTGTGTTGCAGTGATTGTCGTTGACTTTCGTCGACGAGCTCTAGTTGTACTAGGTGTTGTTCTAGAGGTTGGGTGTCATCAAGAAGTTAGATGGCGACATGAAAATTTGGGATCTCACATTCTATGGGAATCATGGCTTCAATCCCATATACCAAGTGGAAGGGAGTGAAACCAGTGGATGTCTTTTACCGTTGTGTAGTATTCCCACAGGGCGGAAAATATAATGTGGTGCCAGTTGGTTTTATGGTTATTCACCATGCATTGTAACATAGTTTTGACTATGTTGTAGTTCAATTTGGGCACCATTCCAAATGACCTGGTTAACTGGGCATCATCTCCAAGACTGATGAACAAGGGTCTATCATTCCCTATCATCTCAGTTGCTATATTCCCTAAGACAAGAAACAACATGAATCAAACAGTGACTTTCATCAAGCAAGGGTTTTCCATGGTTTGAAGCTTATTATAAAACATATGAGAGCTCACCAACGCAGGCGCTAAGGTGCCTAAGTGCGTTACATATGCAGGTAGCCCCATTCAAGGCTACTCTATAGAGCACTTCCCGACATTCAAAGGTGCATTGGTCACATTGGGAGCGAAATTCTCATTGTTCCGGAATCTCCACTTGGCCAGTGTCTTCTAGAAGGGTTCACATTTGTCATGCTTTGGATCCAAGTATCCATTTGACATCTACATGAATGGAAACATGTCTTGCCTATTTTTGGAATTTTATTGATTTCAAAACAACCTATAGTTCATCTATAAATTGAACACAGATCTAAGTGTTTGAGGAGGAAGAATTTGAGTAGAGAAATGTTGGAGAATTTTCAATAGAGATTTTGATTTGTGGAGTTGCTGCTGGAGAGACTTATGCTTTGATGAGACTTGGGAACATTGCTGGAAGGTCACTTCAAAATAGTCACTAGGTTAAAACCTCTCCTTCTATCATCAATAAAGAGTACTTCTTATTTTTCCCTACATGCATCTATGTTAACTTTGATTTTCCATGTTGTAAGATCTTAGTTGATGAATGTAGTTTATGCTTAACTGATTTAGCTAACTAGCTAGAATAGATATCTATATTATTGCCTCTTCTACTGTTTCAGTGTTCTTTCTTGCAGGAAGCATTCAGCAATCAAACTGCTTGAATATGAAGCTATAGTGGAAGCAAAAGAAAGGAGTCATTTGGAAGTGATTGAAACAAGTAAGCCTCCAATCCTCTCTGTGTATCTATTCTGAGTTAGGAAAAATGGTAGTATAGTCTTTCACCTATTTTTCTAGACTAGACACTGGTCTAGGGAAGCGTAGTTTATCCATAGATTATAATTCTGGCCCAAAAAACTGGCGACTCCACTGGGGAGAATTTCTCTTGTTTCTAGGTGTTTTAGTCTCTGATCTGCTTTCTAAATCCATCCAGTAGCTGTTTCACATAAAGATTAGACTTTTTCATAGCTTAATTTGCAAATTTAGTGAGCCAAACAATAGATTTTTCTTTGTTTACTACGTCCAATGCACCCTTGGTCAGGGCACAGTGCTTTGCAGAGCACTGTCTCCCTTCCCAGCCTGTGTTGCAGAGCACTGTCTCCCTTTGGAGACTACGTTGGCTCATGAAAGGGACCAAATCTCCTTGAATCTGACTTTTTACTTTGCTTCAGTTTTGTTTGTTGATTTCTTCTGAAAATTTTGATGCTCAATTGACCAGTAACTCTATATATTTCTTCGCCTTTGACTGAAAATTTGTTCAATGTTGTATTAAAAAGTTTTTCATTATCATTGACAAGTTGATTTCAAAGTACTTTTTATGGTCGCATTAAGAATCATTTGCTTTAGAAATAGGAAATTGTCATAAAATATTCATTTCATTGATAGGAGAAATTGTTGTTGAAATCCTCATTTTTCCTTCAAAAGAGAAATTGTCATTTGTATTCTTCGTTTCTCGAAAGTAAAAAGAATTTTGATTATTGATCTAGTGCACCTAGTTTCTTTTCTGCATTCATAACATTAAGGAAACTGAAAATAAAAACTTGCATTTGCATGTAGGATTGTGTGTTTTTTGCAAAAGGAACATTAGGAAATCTACATTTAGTTTAAGATTCATTGATTTGTTTTTGTTCATCGATTTGTTTGCTCTCAAATTATTTGTTCTCTTCCCTTATTAGCTAGGTTCTTCATTGAAAAAGCTGAAAGTGAAAGTTTGTTTATCATTCTTAGCTTGCATTTTAGGAATTTCATATACATCATCACGGTGAACCTGAAAGGAAAATTGTTAAGCAAGATCAACATAAAATAAATCTCAATTTACTTAACAACGCTTTGGAACATTAACGACAACATTTTAGAAGGTCTAGGCTAGAGACGTGTTCCGGTATCGTAAAACATAGCAACTGTCGTTAACTTGTCTGTGATACATTCCGAGTGTGATACCTCACTCCACGTACGTAAGTATATCGTAGCTCGCCCATGTACTCTCGGGTATATCGGGCAGTGTTACAGTACGATAAGTATAAAGGGGTGCTCTCGCTGTGCGGTTTCACATCAGACAACGCTAATACGGACTTGGGCCTCCACGTACCTTTGGGTATATTTGGGAGGACAAATTTTAGGTGCTATCCATCCATAGTGAATTGAGTCGGCCGCCTTGAAATTGTGATACACCGAACACAACATTCGGGGAGATTACCTGTCCGTACTTCTTGGTTCGCTAGGAGGTATTCTGCAGTTCACAGTTTCTTGGTAAACCCTTTTGCCTAGCATTACCCTCTTTTTGTTTATTTGTTTTTTGGATAAAATAAATCAATAATTTTGGAAGAACACAATCCCATCCCCCGTCGTTCACTAAATTAACTTTAAAACCACCTTTATAACCAGAAGTTATTTCTGGTAGGCGAAGGCGATCATGATCTGCTGAATCAAGTACAATTCATACCTCTGGCGAAACATCATCTTTTAACCCAGAGTTAGCTAAAATTGTTTCCACATATCCCGATTCATCTATTGTTGTCAAAACGGAGTCTTCACAGCTACCCATGGTCACGATCCATTCACTCGCTAAGACCATACCTCCTGGACCTGACGTTGTTCAATAAAAAATTGATCCAGATCCTGTCTCTTCTTTTCCAGAACATCTGAATCCTGAAATTGAATAGCCGGAAGTTGTTCCTACCTTGTTCATCCCACAAAGTTCTGTAGCTATTGAAACTCCTATATCACACAGTCAACTATTTGAAATATATTTTGGGCCTGACGGTGAAGTTCTTTCTCCTGGTTTAATCATGATTGAAGAAATCCCTCAACCTGATACACCTTTAAGTCAAACCCACTTTTGTGGAGACCTTTACTGTACCAGTCATTTCCTCAATCATTTCCATATGCTTTTGTTGATCCTATTGTCGTTCAATCTCCCGTCGATTTTCGAGGGTATACATTTGGTCAAACAACCATGTCTGAACCAGCATCTTCGGTTGGGTCTGCTATTCCAATTACATCAGCTCCTACCCTGACTACTCCGTCGATGTTCACAACATCACCAGAGTCATATTTTCACGGTGGCCCTTTGGTCCCAATAGGTTACAAATCATTATCTGGCACTTTCTCTGGTGCACCTTCACGTTCATGGTCTTTGCCAATGTCATCATCTGGTGTTTTAACTGGTAGTCCTATATTCAGTACTGAATGAATTGATTCATTACATCCATCATCAGGGAAATATCAAGTCAGTCCTTATGGGTAAATTCCTTTATCAACTGGACTCCCAGTATTCGGTGAACAATATTTTCCATCTTATTATCCTCCTTATGCTGGGGGACAACCTTTGGTTACCCAATATGACAGTACTTAGTCACTTTTTGGTCAAACTAATGTTGATTTGAATGTTTGTCAATGGCAGCCCACTCTACCTATCCAACCACAAATGGTTGTACAATTGTATCAATCGGTTCAACCTGTTACACCCACTTCATTACCACTTGTTAATGCATCTATACCCTTGTTACATAATCAAAATATTGTATATCAACCTTATCAAAATCCTTTGGTTAATTTACAACAACCTGTATCAGGAATTATTTATTCACAAGCTGGTGTACCATTTTATGGGGTGTCACAAACGCAACCTACTTATACATATCAATCGAATCCAACTTATACAAATTTAGGTTATAATCTTGGTGGAAAGACCGCTTGGTAGCCACGGGTGCAAATTCCGAAAACTTCTTTTCAATAAGTAACATATATAGGTTTTAATCAACAGAAATCTCAAGAGTTTTCCATGCAAAACAACCCCTATCTGGGTTACCAGCATCAATCCCATATGCTGGTGCTCAAAGACCTATTGCCCAAGCAATTCCATCTTATCCTAGCTATGCTCAACCTGACCTTAATAGACAATTGCCTTTTTTTGCAACCTTGGAATTACCAGATTTAAACCGGTTAACCAATGATCCTATCAATTATGCTCCTTGGTGGCCAGTGATACCACATAAATTACCCTCCGACATTCCTAAATTTAATGGAAACCCTAGAGAAGATCCATCAACTCATGTTATGAATTATCATTTATGGTGTTCATCAAATTCCCTAAATGATGATTCTGTTTGATTACGTCTTTTCCAGCGAACACTCACATGTTCGGCTGCTAAATGGTACATTGAATTACCTAGAGCTTCATTTGACAATTTCACTGCCTTAGCTACTATCTTTTTGACCCATTTCCAGTTATCGATCAGATATGAAGCTGGAACAGAATTCTTGACCAACTTCAAACAGACTAATGCTACTCACTTTTCAGATCATATTCATGAGTGGCGTTGTTGTCGACGAATGGTTAAGACATTTGTTCCTGATCAACTCCTTGCTGAATGGTTCATTAAGTCCTTGTTACCATCTATAACAGAGGATGTGGCTAAAGGTGGCATCATCACAGAAGAGAAATTCATCGCTCGTGCCCAGTATTTAGACTTGATTTACACTCAGTCTGGCACACTCTATGAGAAAATACCAAATGTGTCGCGATCTAATTTCAATATTCCTCCTCAAAAAAGGACTCTCATTCCGGAGATGGCTTGATAGGAACTGTAAACACACACAACACTACTGCATCTGATCCTTCTCCTACTTCTGAAATTAATGTCATGTAATTTGACAAAGGAAAAAGTGAAAAGCAACCAAGAAGTAAGAAAAAGGGGAAATCAAAGAAAAAGCAAACTTCTAACCCGCAGGAACGATCATTTGATCAACCGTCAGGACCATGGAAACCTCATTATCCATGCATAATTTGTAACACGGAAAACTTTCTTAGGGATTTTCCTCACTGTGCTGAAGTCTCAAAAATAATTTCCAAATCCAGACACAAATTTGGTTTCTACGGATCCAGCTCCTGGTTCCCAAGTGTTAATGTTATCCACTACAAAACCTTCACAAGATATTTTGGTGTCGACATGGAATAAAGAGTATGGTAGTCCGGCCACTGATCAACCTACTACCTCGACAAAAAATCCATCTAATGAATCAATACCACCTACTGTTATTCCTGAATTGAAAATTAAGCCACCGAAGGGAGTAATTCATAAATCGACATATAATCCTCGTGCAAGAGCTGCACAAAATTATAATATAGTTGAAGATTTGGCTCAATCCCCTTCAACTATATCTGCTCTTGAGGTATTACAAAATTTTCCCTCCCAGAAGCAGGCTTTATTTTCTGCCATTGGTGGAATTGATCTGACTGATTCTAATCTTGTCGTCTTTAATCATATGGGCTATGTACTGCAGCTACCAGCAGAATTGACATTCTCCATCCAAGTAAATGTTCTCAATCATCTTGTTCATCGTACTATTATTGATGAGAGAGCATCTATGTGCATAATGTCTCTAAACTATTGGAAGTCACTTGGCTCACCGCGATTATCAAAATCATCAATGACGTTGAAGGCTTTTGATGGAAGAACATATAAACCTTGTGGTATTATCAATAACCTGCATGCTCAATTAGGGGGCAAAACAGTAAGCATTGATGTTGAGTTTGTTGATGGACCCCTTGAATATAATATTTTACTGGGAATACCATGGGTATATGCAATGACCGCCATTGTTTCTACATATTTTAGAATGATTTCATTTCCACACAAAGGTTCAATCACAATCATTAATCAATTATCCTTCTTTGCCTCCGCTTCACAGGTAGCTGGAAGCATTTCGTTTGTTCACTTAAACCAACTAGAAATCCGGAACATTGGTGTAGGACTCTTAAAGGATTCCACTCTTATGGGAACCTTTGCATTACCACCGCCTGCGACATTGACAAAAATTGCAAGCATAGAGACCTGCTACATGATCTCTTCCACTCCGTCTGGCTTAAGGGAGACTATGGGTGTTTCTGATATTTCTATGTTGGATGATGTTTTACCGCCCAACCCTATTGCGTTGGCATAGCAATCAATCTATTTGGCTTGGGCGGCAAATCCGAAATCAGCGTCACCGAGTGTTTGGGTTGATCGTTCATTAGATTTTGGTACTCCATCTGATCCATCATTAGGGGAATTTTGAGGTCTAAAATGGGCCTCCTAAGGAAATTATAAAATAATAGTGGAAAGAATCAAATAAGATTTGATGACATCATCAAATTTTAGAGGGAAAAATGAAAAAACTACTTTTTCAACTCATATTTTTAACTTATCTCCCAAATTTTTTAATTAAATTTCGGAGTGAGCACTCACAATGCGAACCCCATTACTCAAGGAGTACCCATGCCGTGATACCCTCGATGGGTCCTACTACATGAAAAATGAGAAATACATAAAAAAAATGTGATTACAATAACGTTTTTTATGTATTTCTCATTTTTCGTGTAGTAGAGTTCATCGAAAGTATGCAACATCGGTACTCCTTGGATGAGGAATTAAATTTTGCATCCAACGAGTACTCCCACTCGAAATTTGAGTAAAAATTTTGGGAGATAAGTTGAAAATACGAGTTGAGAAAGTAGTTTTATTATTTTATTATTTTTTAATATTTTTACCCTTTTATTTAAAAAATGGTAAATCATCCCCCATGGTTGACATCATCATCTTGAATCCTATTGGTTGTTATAAAGTTTCTTTTTGTTGTACATTTTTCTTAGGAGGCCCATTTTAGACCTCAAAATTCCCCTAATGTTTCCTCAAAATTTTTAACAGATGAAAATATTTTGGAAGCTATGATGTCAAAAGGAGAACCATGGGAAGATTATCATCATTGTTCCTATCTTCCAGATTATGAAGAAAACAATCTTAGTGAACTATATCACCCATCCATTCAAAATTTCTTTTCGAATTATTTTCCAATTAATGCAATCGATTCTAAGCGAAACTTATCAAATATCGAAGAAACGATTTCTATCGATATTTCAACCAAGCCTAGCATTTTAGAAAACATTCATGTTGGTGTATCTTGTTCTCCATCAAAACTTGATTCATATCACTCTCTTTTTTGTGAATTTAGTGACGTATTCGCTTGGTCTTACAAGGAAATTCTAGGCATAGATACTAGTATAGTTGAACACACTATTAATATGTATCCTGATGTCAAACCAGTGTGTCAACGGCTTCGTCCTGTTCATCCGAAGAAAGCTACTACCATCAAAACAGAAGTTGAAAAACTTTTGCGTGCTGGTTTCATTTATCCTGTTCTGCTAACTGAGTGGGTTTCCAATATCGTTCCCATTATGAAAAAACAAGGAACCATTAGAGTGTGCGTCGATTATCAGGATGTTAATCATGCTTGTCCAAAAGACAACTATCCTACACCCTTTATCGACCAGATTATTGACGATTGTACTGGATGTGAAATATTTTCTTTCATGGATGGATTTTCCGGCTACAATCAAAACAATATCCACCTAGATGACCAAGATAAGACAACATTCATCTGTCCCTGGGGCACATTCTCATATCGGAAACTTCCGTTTGGTTTAAATAACGTTGGGGAAAATTTTCAGAGAGCAATGGATTATGCTTTCAACGACATCAAGCAAATTTTTCAACCATATCTAGATGATTTTCCAGTGCATTCATGAAATCAGACTGATCACCCAATGCATTTGAGGGCCATTTTCTTACGCTGCCGACACTACAAGATACACCTCAATCCACACAAATGTGTGTTTTGTGTTGGTTCTGGTTGTTTGCTCGGATTTGTCGTCTCAAAAGAAGGAATTCGAATAGACCCACTGAAGGTTTAGGCCATTCTTGATTTTCCTGCGCCCTCAAACTTAATTCAGATACAGAAACTTCAAGGAAAGGCTAACTTCCTGAGAAGGTTCATTCCAAACTACGTCGAAATGGCTAAAGGATTTACTCGATTATTGAAAAAGGGGGTTCCCTTCCATTGGGACCAAGTTGTGCAAGCTTCTTTTGATGCTGTCAAGGACCATCTTGTCCGAGCATCATTAATGTATCCCCCAAATTATCAAAATTATTATTTCCTATATATCGCTGCGGCTGAAACGACCATCGCTATGGTTTTGGTCCAAGTAGAAGATGGAATTGAAAATCTAATCTATTATTTGAGTCGTAATCTCAATGATACAGAAGTTAAGTACTCGTACGTGGAAAAAATTTCCTTGGCAGCGGTTCAAGCTGTCCAAATATTTGGCGATTATATCCTGCTCTGAAAAACAACAATAGTTTCGGATTGCAACCCCATGACTTACATCTTATCACGTCAATTGCTGGATCTTCATTTGCCAATATTCAAAATGGATCGTCATTTTGTAGGAATTTGATTTGGAATTCATCAAATCCAAGTCAAAGAAGTCTTTAGTTTTGGCTGAGCTTCTTTGTGACTTTCCCTCTAATAGTAATCTTACTACGTCGGAACCATCTATTCCAAACGAGTCTCTGTTTCTGATCGGATCATCTGATCCTTGGTATGGGGATTTCATCATTTATCTCCAAACCTAAAATTTTCGATCTAATACCTCTCACTCTGATCAACAATGTATTCGATACCAAGCAAAATATTATCTGATCGTTGGCGATACACTTTATCATCGTGGTGTTAATACCATTTTAAGGAGGTGCCTCACTCATGAGGAGGCCAAAAAAGTGTTAAATGATTGTCATGCTGGGGCTTGTGGTGGACACTTATCTAGATATGCTACTGCGCAGAAGATACTCTGCGCCAGTTACTTTTGGCCTACTATTTTTTGAGATTGCATCCTCGCAGTTAGAAGTTGTTATGCATGCCAAATTTTTTATCGTAAAATCCGCAAACCGCCAGTACCAATGCATCCTGTTGTCTCTGCTGGACCATTTATGAAATGGGGTATCGATTTCATGACCTGTAACCCTCCTTCGTCCAGGGGGGCATGGTTATATTATTGTCGTAGTCGACTATCTTACCAAATGGGTTGAAGCGATGCATACATTTAATAACACAGGACAAATAGCTTCATTGTTTTTCTTCAACCACGTTATTGCACGATTTGGGGTCCCACAGGCTATAGTTATGGATCATGGGAAGAATTTTCGCAACCATATGGTGTCTAAATTGACAGCCAAGTTAGGATTGTCGCATGATAATTCTACTCCTTATTATCCATAATCAAATGGACAAGTTGAGGCTATTAACAAAATTCTTAAATGAGTGCTTCAACGAATGATAAGAGTCCGTAAAAGGAACTGGCACTTGATCCTGTACTTCACCTTGTGCGCATATCGACCTCGGTGAGAAACGCAACTGGATTTACTCCTTTTCAATTGGTGTATGGTCTAGAAGCTATCTTACCAATCCAATGCGAAATATCATCGTTAAAACTTGCGATAGACTTGTTACTTGACACCTCAGAAGAAGAAGAACGTCTCCTTAACCTCATCCCTCTTGATGAAACGTGTCATGAAGCCCAATTGGCCAACGAAGTGCATAAGAGATGTATAAAGGTGCAATAAAACAAAAATTTCCAGCCTTGCATCTACTTAGAGGGCGACTTGGTCCTTCTTTATGACCAAGAAGCTGATGTGATTAGTACAGGCAAATTCGAGCCATTATGGCATGGCCCCTATATTGTCAAAAGAGTTCTTGCTAAGGGTGCCTACGAGTTATTTTATTATGATGGGATTCCATTGGCACAACCTAGAAATGGGTTGTATTTGAAACGTTAATGCTGTTGATTTGAATTCACTATCTTTTTTTTTTTTTAGAGTTTTCTTGACGTTAGTAATCCTCTTTACATTTTATGGCAGATGTATGAATCTTTGGAACCATTTGTTGAATATGCTGATGGTGCTAGTCGTAGTACGCAGAATCTATCCTCTGCAGTGTGGGCCATTTTTTCTCCGAACAACGAGTTAGTGAGTTTTCGAGGGATTTGTATTGGGAGATCGATGCACAATATCGCTGAGTATAGCACGTTGATCGAACTTCTCTCTGATGCCATTGCATTTGGTATTAACCGCATAATCATAAGGTTATACACACAACTCGAGGTATTACAACTTACTAGTGTTTATACTATTATAAATCCAACACTTCTTAGATTGTTCCTAAGAGTTCGACTTTTGGAAAGACATTTTGATTTTGTTCAATATCAACACATTTCCAGAAATTTGAAAAATTTAACGGATTCATTTGGTAATCAAGCTTTAGACAGAAATTTGTGACATAGGTAAAGAAAATATTCACATCATTGAATAGGATTTTGCATTAAACATAGGAAAAATTCTGAAAACATATAGATAGATAGTTATAGGTTTTTACAAAATTTGTGCCCAAGACACATTGGTCATCTGACCTTAAAATGTATGAAAAATGTCATAAGTAAACTAGTGGTGCTCATGGAAACATGTTATAGATCTAGCGATCCTACGAAGAAACCGCATCCAATGGATAGGAACCCCAATTGTGTGTCGCTGCAGTCGCATAGGAAGCTCTTCGATCTGGAAATCCAGAATTCCGAAGGTCAATCCCTCTACGTGCTACTGGAGCTTAGCTAGAGTCTCAACCATATCAAGGTCCTGAAGGATTGCTCTCCCGACAGCCCTCTCTACTGGCACATCTACTTCGCGATCTGGTTTCTCTACTGGTTGAACACGACCGATATTTGCATTACATCAAACATTTAGTTTAGTATTCAAAAGAAATAAAAACACAAAAACATTGTATAAACCTTAGAAAAATCAAAAAATATGGTCAAATAATTCTTACCTATTGCACCCCACTAAGCACCTTCTGGTAATACTAGATCTGGATCTCCTCGGAAGTCGACGCCTGCGTATGCATACTCATCGATGGCGACAATTTGTCACCGGAACCAAGCAAATAATGAAGTTGAGAACACAATGGTCGATTGGCCTGCATGTCGACCCATGAGTTCTATCGATCTCTGCATTCGAGGATCTCTAGGACTAGATATATCCAATGTTACATGTTGTGGCTGCATCAGTGGAATCTGTTCCAAAGCGAAGGAGATAAGGATTGAACCATAACTGAAATTTTTATTCCTTCCTCCCTTTGCTTTATTCAGTTGTTCCTTTATCTGAAATAGAACAACTTCAGACCAGTTGAAGACTGTTGGCTCTAAGCATTCCAGTGCATACTGCATATACGATCTATTTTCTACATGGAGTGTAACGGTGCCGGCAATTTTTGCGATCGTGAAAAGGATGGTTCTCAAAGGAAAATCCATGACATCCCAGATGTTTATTTTTCCATCTTTGCTAGGTTCTGACCCCGAATAATAATACTACATAACATAACCCCTCACTGTTTCTCCTCCAACGGTAGATCCTGTGAGTGAAATGGGCAAACCTCTCCTCGACAAACCTGTGAGAAAATACACATCCTCAAATTTTATGGAAAACACTTGATTTTTTATGTGAAATGCTTCTATCGCTGGATCCCATGCTCGAACAAGGAACTCCAAGAGTTCTACCTGTTGCCTCATTCCCGACAATTTGAAGTCTTAAGTAGCCCACAATCTCTTAAGGCTCTTATAGTACCTGGATCATTCAAGGCAATCATATCTTGTTCTTCATGTTCTCCTTCTCTCCATGTAATCATAATTATTATCTGATGGAAACCTGAAAATCAACCATAAGATCCATTAGATACCATTCATTGCAAAAAACTAGGCAAATGCTGAGCACATCATGAAACTAAAAAACTTGAACTGCACCCAACGCACTCCCTAGGTTGAGATAGTGCATTGCATATGTAGGTACCCTTCACTGTATCTACTATGCAACACAGGTTTTGATGTACAAGGGTGCGTTGCCCTCATTTTGGGCAGAATTTACCCTAGAGGCCTTAAAACCCTAAAAATTTGCAAAGAATGGGAATGAAATGAATACTGAAAGGAAGAGGAGGTTCATGCTATTAACCTAGATCAAATGGTGATGAAATCCATCCACAGAAACGACCACAATCAATGATTGAAGTTCGGGGACAAAATCAGGTTCAAAGCTCCAAAATGCAAATGGTAACTATGGAATGGTAAAAATGAATAGTGAAACTGCTTTATATAGTCATTTAATTACTTGCAAGTTAAATTTATTGCTATGACTATGGTTTTATTATGTTTTTATCATGAAACAGGTATTTTTAATCCATTTGATGTTGTTCTGAACAAGAAATACAACTAACGAACATATTAGTCGTGCAAATTTATTTCAAAGAAGGACTTGACCACAAAGCATACTTTTTCTCCTTATTTTTCGAGCTTTGATAAAAACGAAACAGGATTTGAAGTGCACTTTTATCTCTTTTTTGAGCTTCGATAACAATGAAAAAGGAACCCTTGGAGCCTTCTTTCACCTCTTTTCAGACTCCGATAATGTGAAAATATTTCCAAGCACTTGTCATTTCGAGCTCATTAAAGTAAATGAATTGATATATACTCAGTATAAGTCTAACCCTTTTCCAGAATGAGATAGATTATTTACAAAAAAGGAATACCTTGGTCAAACATGACCAAAGAGGTTCTTTCAGATATTATTTTACACTTTTTTGGATCTGAGAGACAAATTTACGAAAAAGTACATTTGGAGTTCTCTTTTGTCCTCTTTTTCAGACTCTCTAAACATGAAAAAGGACTGGTCTGTCACTATCATTTAGCTCGTTAAAACATAAAATGGCGACAGGCTTGTCGATCATGGCAAGAATCAAGTTTCATTCATCACTAGACTCGTTAAATTATTAAATAGCGATACTTTATTCACCCAAAGGGTTGAATTATAGATCAAGAAAATGTTATCCTCCTCAATCTTGTTAAAAAATAAAGAGGTACTAGTTGAAAAATGACCGAGGAAAATTTGGGAAAAGTAAGCAAAGTTTATTTTTGGTAGAAATTCGCTCTTGAATATGACACTTCTTTCATTCCATGTCCGTGATTGTTTGGGTTGGGTAATCATCTTGACGGTTCATTCACACCTATGGTTTATCATACCTTCACTTTGGTTTTGGGTCAATGTTGCCAACTCATCACAGTGTCGCCGATATGTCCAAGAGAAGTCATCCAGTGATTAAGAACTCATCCATCTGCAATACTCGTAAACCTTCATTTTCATGATCGTCATCCCTGAAAATTGCTATATCAAGTCATACCCTTGTCTCTGAAATCAATAACTCCAGTTTTTCAATAAGGTGACTTCCTGTCGATGACAATCAAAATTTAGGAAGTTCACTTAGAAACATCAGATTCCAGTACCATGAGGCTTGTTACAGCATCAACAAGATCCTCGCTTTCGGACTTTTGACCGAAAGATTTTGTTTGCCGTTCGACATCAAATCATCTATTCATGCCTTACGAAATGTACTGTAGTAACTTGACGGCCATTTTCATTAATGGTGGTCCTCTCGTGTTTTTTAACAGCTTAAATTATTGGCTGGTAATCAAACGATGTCTTTCCATGTTCGACTACAAATCATATATTCACATGGCTAGACTTGTACCCGAATGATCGAGTGAATGAGATAAGAAGACCCTGGATCTAGTTTCAGCCATCCGTGCTGCGATTTTAGGATTTTTGTACACATCATCTATACGGTGACCTTACATACAGATTGTCATCCAAACATGGGCCTATATCTCTAGGCATGTCTGCATCAGGGCAACATTCCGATGTAGATGACTTTTTGAATTATGTACATGTTATTAGATTGTTTATGTGTTGACTATGGGAATGCCTACCCTCAACAATTATGATCAATAGAGGATATATCATGATGTAATGTATTGTAATATTGATGCAGGTGACCATTTTTCTATATTTCCAGGCTCATCACAGTGTAAAGCATCTCAATCAAATGTTTTTATTATTTGGATCTCATGCTTTAGGGGGAAATTACTATAGGTCAATTTGGGCACCATTCCCATGACCTGGTTAATTGGGCATCATCTCCAGGACCGATGAACAAGGGTCTATCATTCCCTATCATCTCAGTTGCTATATGCCTTAAGACAAGAAACAACATGAATCAAACAGTGACTTTCATCAAGCAAGGGTTTTCCATGGTTTTAAGCTTATTTGAAAACATATGAGAGGTCACCAACACAGGATCTAAGGGGCCTAAGTGCGTTGCATATGCGGGTAGCCCCATTCAAGGCTGCTCTGTAGAGCACTTCCCGACATTCAATGGTGCGTTGGTCACATTGGGAGCGAAATTCTCATTGTTCCGGAATCTCCACTTGGCTAGTGTCTTCTAGAAGGGTTCACATGTGTCATGCTTTGGATCCAAGTGTCCATTTGACATCTACATGAATGGAAGCATGTCTTGCCTATTTTTGGAATGTTATTCACTACAAAAAAACCTACAGTTCATCTATAAATTGAACACAGATCTAAGTGTTTGAGGAGGAAGAATTTGAGTAGAGAAATGCTGGAGAATTTTCAATAGAGAGTTTGATTTGTGGAGTTGCTGCTGGAGAGACTTATGCGATGATGAGACTTGGGAACATTGTTGGAAGGTCACTTCAAATCAGTCACTAGGTTGTAACCTCAACTTCTATCATCAATAAAGAGTACTTCTTATTTTTCCCTACATGCATCTATGTTAACTTTGATTTTCCATGTTGTAAGATCTTAGTTGATGAATGTAGTTTATGCTTAACTAATTTAGCCAACTAGCTTGAATAGATATCTATATTATTGCTTCTTCTACTATTTTAGTGTTCTTTCTTGCAGGAAGCATTCAACCATCAAACCGCTTGAATTTGAAGATGTAGTGGAAGCGACAGAAAGGAGTCATTTGGAAGCGACTGAAACAAGTAAGCCTCTGATCCTCTCTGTGTATCTATTCTGAGTTAGGAAAAATGGTAGTATAGTCTTTCACCTATTGTTCTAGACTATACACCGGTCTAGGGAAGCATAGTTTATCCATAGATTACAATTCTAGCCCAACATAGCACTTTGTTAATAGCTTCTACCTGTCCATTGGATTGGGGATAGTATGGTGAAGCAAATTCGTGGGTGAATATGAGATGGTGAGATAGCTCCTCGAAAAATTCATTCTCAAAGTGTTTCCCATGGTTGAAGACTAACTCTTTGGGGATGCTGAATTGGGGGATCACGTGGTTAAAAAGAAATAGAGCAACATTTTCTGTTGTGTTGTGGTATGTAGGCATGGCCTCGGCCCACTTTGTGAAATAATCGACAGCCATGATGATGTATTTATGGTTGCCCGATCAGGCGGGGTTGCAAGTCATGAACTCAATCCCACATTTATAAAAGGGACCGATGAAAATGACAAGATGTAGAGGAGCGTGAGGTGCTCTTGCTTTGTGGGTGAAGCGTTGGCATCATTCGTATATTTTGATTGCTGCAATGCAGTCGCGAATCAAGGAGGGCCAAAAATATCCTGCCGGTAGGAACTTTTGTGCGGTAGCCATGCAAAATAAGTAGTTGTCGCAAGCGCCTCCATGGCAGTCATTAAGGGCTTGCTCTGCTTGTTTGTGGATGAGTCATCACCATAAAATGGTGTCGATGACTCATTGATATAAGACATCTCCCATGAGGTGATATCAGTGGGCTTGCTGGCATATTAGTTGACAGTCGTCTCGAGTGAGATGAGGTCTAAAATTTTGGGTTCACAAGAACCAGAGAATTTCTTTGTACCAAGGGTCATCGGTTGCTACAAAGAAGAGATGTTCATCGGGTAGCGAATCATTTACTGGTGATCCCTTGGTATCTCCTGGGAGATCCGTAATGAACTCTGCTAAGGTAAGCACCTTTTTTCTTTTGGGGGAGCGAAACTGTAAGTCATTTTCATGGAGAATGACTATCTAGCGGGCGTACGTATGGTTCATTAGGCTACGCGTGAGAAGGTATTTAGTGGGATTGATATCTGCAATGACCATAGTGGTTCTTAAGATGATGTAGTGGCGAATTTTTTGGACTACATAAATTAATGCCAGTGCAGTATTTTCTTCAGGCTCATATCTTAACGTTGGGCCCGATAAGGTTTTGATGACGTAGTAGATTACGTGCTCCTTCCCATCTGGCCTTCCTGGATCAAAACTCAGGCTAAGGTGGATTCAAAAGCTAATAGATACAAGATGTAATCTTTGTCATAGTTGGGGGGACTGATGAGGGGTGCCGAAGATAACGTTTCTTTCAGCGCAACAAACGCTTGCTGGGTGTAGTCATCCCATTTAAATGGGATGTCCTTGTGGAGGAGTCGCAAGAATCCTTGAGTGCAAGTGGCATAATCAGGGACAAATTGTCTTAGAAATTGGCCTTCCCCTGCAGGCTTTGAAGTTTCCTGAGGGTTCGAGGTGGTGGTACCTCTTTGATGGCTTGGACCTTGAGGGGGTGCACACAAATGCCTTGTTGGGACATGATAAAACCTAAGAGTGTTCACGTGCTGATGAAAAATACACACTTTAGGGGGTTCAAGCATAGGTTGTATTGAAAAAATCATTAGAATACTAATCACAGATCCTCTAGATGGTCTGAGCGCTTCTTGGAGCAGATGGTTAGGTCATCCAAGTAGGCGAGGAAAAGGTGTGCCATGTAATTAAATGTATAATTCATGGCCCTTTGGAAGGTGGCTTCCACGTTTTTTAGGTTGAATGGCATTACCTTGTATGTGAATGTGCCCCAGGGGGTGGTGGACATAGTTTTGTACCGGTTTGTATGGCGGATCTAGATTTGATTGTACCTGGAGAACCAATCCATGAAGGATAGAGCCTCATGTCCTGCGCAAGAATCAATGACTTGCTTGATGAATGGGGTGGGATAAATGTCTTTAGGACAAGATTTGTTCAAATCCCGAAAATATATGCAAACACGTATGGTGCCCTATTTTTTCATGACGGGAATAGGGTTGGAAACCCAAGATGTATATGCGATGGGGTAGATAAACCCGACTTTGTGAAGCTTGTCGATTTCTCACTTTATTGCTTCTGCCTTAGATGGGTGAAATTGATGTTGTTTCTAGCGCATTGGTGGTACGTCAGGCCAAGTGTCAATATGGTGCTCTACGATAGTAGGAATAAGCCCAAGCATATATGAGTAGTCCCACGCGAAGATATCTCGATACTCTTGTAGAAATTGGGTATAAGAGGTTATTTCTTCTGGAGAGCATGCTACCCCAAGTGAGATTTCTTCGACCTTTGTAAGATTTTGGGATATGTTCACCTTGATGGTAGGTGAGATGTTTGACATATTTCCTCCCTCGAATGCATCGGGTGCTGGGATGGGGTTTTTGAACCAATCGACTTTCCCCGATGGAAGGAAATCTTTTGATTGGATCACGTAGATCTCTTGTTCTTTTTCCTTGTTAGGACTGAATGTGTGCTTGGGGAGAAAAAGTGAACAGTGATGCATTACATCCCATGGATAATCTGGCTCTCTCATAGCCTCTAAGATATCTTCATCTGAATAAAATAATGATCCAAATGGGGATTTTTCCTGTGTAAGGTTATGCCAAATGGGGTTAATCTGCACAGAGCTAGTTGAGAGAAATGAGAAAGATTCCATCGTTGATATGGTGGAACCAGGCACGGTCAACAGAGTGCAGATAGATTGGGTTTGCACTGTCATAGGAACAACTACTCTGGTAGTTGCAGCTAACTCAACAACTATGGTAGATGAACAGACAACTCAAGTCATGGTGCCAATATACGATGATATGAATCATATATGGTGTGTCGTGTCATCAGCATTTGGTGGGGGCAGAATCTCTCTAATTGGTCCCCTCTCAGCTGACAAGAATAGGATGGATCTGTCTGTCACATCCTCTTGGTTTGTTGAACTATTCATGGATTTTGAGTCTGTGACATATTCTTTGGAGAGGCGGACTATTGTTGATCGTATACAGGCTAGTGTTGTGCAGAATCTTAGTATGTAGTGACAACGATGTACCGAGTTGTTGTCAACACATATTTGACATGAATATGGGACGTCCATGTTGGTGCGGTATATTATATGGACTGGATACCATCGTTGGAATGTTTACAAAGCTGGGTAGTCAATCATGAAATGATCAAGTTCATCGCAAAGTACACACCTTTCGATTGGGGGAGGGGGTCTAGCAGGGAGCCTTTCAGGTGATCGTTGTTCTTCTTGTAGATACAGAATGATACAAGGTTCATCCCCTACAGATTGGCTGGGGGGATCCTCTTGATAGGATCGCTCGATGGCATGTAAGGCATCCCTATACCATGGGATCTCTAGGCAATGATGGGTATAGTGCCCATAGTTGTTTCAGAGAGCGCATGCGTGATTGGTATGCAGTGCTTTTCCTTTACCTTTGGTGGTAGGTCCTTTTTACAGGAACACAACATTATGATGTCTTTCAGAGCCAAGGAGTGGTTTTAATTCATCCAAATCCAGACAGATATGGGTAGGGTGACCTATTACATTACATATGGCGTAGACTGGTGATTCCCATTGTATGGCGGGGGTCACCATCTTCTTTCCTCTTTTCTCAGTTTTCTTAACCGTGATCACCAGTTTTGCAATGGGAATTTCCCTTGCAGGGGTGGTCCCGAATTTCTTGGATGGTTGGGGCCTCCTCAAGATTGAGGGGCTTTAATCCTGTGGCATTGATGTGGGTGGCTCCTGTTCCCGCATGTGGAATGAAGTACCAAACTGGTATTTCCAATGATATGTTTGGTAATACCAGTGTTTCCAAAACCTACTCGGAGACTAAACCAACCAGGGGGTAGAGGAAAGGGGTTTGGGAGGCGGCGTAGGCTAGAGAGGCTATCGTGGCTGATGCATCAGTGCCATTACTGCTTATTTCCATGTCCTAACTAGCTTCGGCGCTTGATTTAGACATCATGCATACCGTAGCCCCTGTGACATCAGGCGATGACTCAGCGATTATGGGAGGATCTCCTAGGAATGACCCTAGAACGGATGACAGTTTGAATTGGCTGGGGCCATATTCTTGGTACCATGAGAGAGAATTTGAGGATGTATCTACATGTATCTACATAGGGTAGAATTACATCGGTGTTTGTTATGGGTCACTTCTCGCTATGTGTCAATTGGTCTACAGTAATGATGTGGTCCTCGTGGGGGAACATCATGATGCGAAAGATGGAGGATGATATGGAAGACATGGCATACATATAACTCTGCCCAAGAAGTATATTGTAGTCTAGGTGAGTGTCCAAGACTTCAATGTCTATGTGGACAGTCTTTCCGGCTAAGCAGAATGGGACATTTTGGTAGAGGCCAACAGGGGTTGATGGACGACCGTGGTATGCTCTAAAAGTGATGACTGAGGGTTTTAGTTCGGGAGACCCTAAATTCTGCCAAATTTTTTTGGACATGATGCATGTCGATGCACCCTCTTTTATGACACATCGATGAATTTTGATATTCTGGACCAACACTAGTATCTGGAAGGCGACCATGGAAGGAAGCATAGGAGTGGCTTTGTCCAAGTAGGGCTTTCCGTTGTTTTGGGCATGACTGAAATACTTCCAAAGCTGACATGGCAGTGGGATATTGTGCTAAATCATCCATGATACTATAATTATGGGCTAATTTGGAGTAGTTTCCTGCTCACCTATTGGGTCCCTTCGCCATTTTTGGAAATGGTTCGATAGGCATTTTTGAAATGGTGAAAGGTGCAGTGGTACTTGCCCCTGATGCATTGGTGTCTGGTGGGGTGTCGTAATTGTGATTATGTGTTTGGAAAAACATATCTTCACCAGTCATGTAGATTTCATGGCTTATTTTCTTGGAATCGTCTGTATTTTGCTGCTGAGTGTTGATCATCCCTTGATGGGGAAAAGGTCTTGCATCATAGTTAGTTGTTGGGAAGATCCTCCTTGTCCTCAGTTACTCTGTAGCTTCTTCAACTCAGGGAGATCAGGATAGTGGTGATTATAGTGGCCACACTCACCACATATCGAACAACAATTGTTTGTTAGAAGAGGTGGCATTTTTCTTAGTCGTTGGGAATTTCTTAGCTCCTAGTTCTAATTCCGGTTGGAGTTGCCTCTAGCCTGGGATCGTGGTAGGCATTACTGGTTGTTGCCCCCTTGCCTAGGGTTCCCTTTTTTTTTTCTTTACCATGTTAGGATGGTATCTCTCCTGGTTGTATTGGTGTGGTTGGTTTTTGGACGACTACACAAATTTCACCTGTGCATTGGTTTGCATAGACGGGTCTTGTGCTAGGGACTGAGCATAACACGATCCCTGGTTTGCACTTGGCTGTTGGAGGGGAGCTCTTCTACCAGTATTTATTTTTGTGTACCGGGTCCCCTGAGCCAGAGGATAAGGTCCTCCCTGGTGATATGCTAGCGCCTTATTGGTCAAATTTTGCTGAGGCATATGATGACTTTTAAAAACGGGTTGAGGTACTTTCTGGGTAGAATTGTATGTGTAACAAGGGTTTTGACTACTGCTGCCTAGGTATCCTTGGGTCAATGACCCAATTAGTACGTCTGCAGAGTTCGATGCACCTCGCAATTCTTGATAGGTTTACAGGCCCAGGGCGTTAGGCAGGATGTTGTAAATGTATCTTGACTGCATATAAATCAACTCAAGTTGCTGGGCTTTGCTAATGGCGTCCTCTTCAGATGTGGGCCTTTGTTGCGCAAAATCCTTTCAAATCTCTTCTGTGAGAGTTTTCAGGAACAAATATAAAAGAACTTAGTTTTTGAGTTTAGCTTTACATAAACTACGACGCTGGTTCCATTCATGGAGATGGTTTGAGATGTGGACAGTGGGGGTTTGTCTAAAATGTGTCAGTAATTCCATTCTAGAATCATGGTGAATGGGAAACTAAAAATATCTTAGGAACGCGGTGGTGAGGGTGCCAAAGGTTGTGTGCGATGGGGTCATTCGTCATCTTGGTTAAATCAGGCATATTCAATGAAGCTAAGAAATGTGACTGGAGGGTTGACGCCATTGCAATGTGTGAAAACACAAAGTTCTGGTTAGGAAGAGGGTTGGTCTGCGACGTACCCTATTGTGTATTCAGTTGTCTTCCTGAATGGGACACACTCCTCTGTCCCCTAGGGGTCGTGGGAGGAGTGGTGTGTGGTGTTGTGTTGGGAGACCGACTAGGGTTCCCAACTAAGGATGCTCCAATAAAGGACAAACCAATAATGGTGGCAACGTTCCGTATTTGATGCATGACGAAAGACCTGGAACCCCTCCCGGTAATAGGGGAGGTCCAAAAGATGCCTAGGTCGACGAGGTCCCGTTGGGTCCATTCTGGTGTTGACTAGGTTTGGTTTTGGAAAAATTTGAGAGGATAGAGTCTATGATCAAAGAAAAATTCTGGTCACATACATAAAACAAAGAGAAAATAAAATAAAATTTCCCTTTAAATTAATTCTATGTGATCAAGCAATCAACAAAGTGGTTTTTGTTTGTTTGCACATGATACTCAAAATCCTTGAAGACCTATTCATCCTCACACACTCAAATGTAACTGGGCCTTGAGAAGATATATTGCGAGTGCTGGCACAACTTCCCGTAAGAGCTGGCGACGCCCCCAGTCAGCCGAAGAAAATCCACCAAGGTAAGGGTAGAGGGTCTGGCGCTTGCCTGCACCATCACCTATAGGGAAATGATGTCGTATTTTTGGTGACTAAGTACCACTGTCCCACGTGAGCGTTTGAGTCTTGGGTGTCTTGGTAAGTCAGCTAACAATACCGAGTATCAGCCAAGTCAGGTAGCCCTGACTGATACCTTCCCGCACTATGGCTAAGCCTAACCCCCTCTGAAACGGGTCTCTGTCACGCTCGAGTTTTCTTTTATATGGGCTGATAGGTGGATTTGAAGCTCCCTAAACAGTCAAACTCTATGTTTCAAGATGAAGAGTGATCAAGGCGTCTTATTGGATGTCTACCCCCTTGATCATAACTTAAGCTATAAATTCTTTTGTGGCCCCCTATGGGGATAATTTAGTGAGATTGGTTAAGTTAGTTTTAGGTGTCTTTTCTTTGCTTAGTGACTAAATGTGTGTGAGAATAAAGTGGACAAGAAATAGTTTTAAATGTGGATATTCGCTGATCCTTTTCAAAATCCCCTATTTAAACTATGTTGTATTTTTCCTTGCTCAAAAGAAGAACATGTGTGGATTATGGGTCGCTTTCTATTTTTCCTAGTTAATCTATGTGATCAACTATAGGGAGATGGAGAGTTGTGAATATAGAGAATTCATATGATTACCTTAGATCACCGAAGGGTGAAAATTTAGCAGATATTACTTGCTCTTCTATAAACAATTCAATCCTAGTCCCGAAAATCCTAGTGCAAAAATTGAACTAAACTAAAACTTTTACACTTGAAAAAATAAACTAGCTACACATGTGTGGTCTTGGGCCACTTACTTTGGCTACTTATCTAGGTGTGTTGGTAACAAAATTTGCAAAACATTATTTTTTTTTGGAATGCAAGTTATTTTTCCCCTCTACTTAAACTATTTGTGAACTTTGCAAAAATCAACTTGAAATAAAACTGACACTAAGCCTACAAAAAGTAGCGAAGAGTGAGCTTTAGCAAGTTGCGGAGTACCACAACCAGTGATGGTAGGTGTATTAGGGGCTGCAAAGCACTTTAAAAGAAGGAAAAGATAAAAATAAGGGAGAATTTTATCTTTCTGTCTTTTGCGCGCAAAACGCTGAAACAGGCACAATGTCTGCACGCGGGTCAGCTCTGAACGCACACTCTAGGTTCGTCTGTGGGAAGAAAAAGTGCACAAAGTCCTACAAAAGAAATTTTTGGAGTTGTTCCGATTAATTCTTTCACTTGGGATGAACTAGGGACTGCAAGAGAAATCAGGGGAAATTCAGCTCCTCTCCACAGCATAGACAAAGGTCTCAGCATAAAAAGGCACAACCACATAAACTTGGTAAAAAACGTTAGTGGAGTCACCAATCCTGTTGAAGTGTGTTTGGTGTGCATATGTATGAAATAAAACCAACTTAAGGGGTGTGGTCTACCCACTTAAGTTATTGGTAACAGGCAGAAAAAGAAGTGGAGTCAAGCAAGTTAGTGGAACAAGCTAGAATCATAAGCATACTAGATAGAGTAATAGCATGCATATATAAACTTAAACTAAACTAAAAAACTAAAACAAATAAACATGAGATCTAAAAAAGAGTCAAATGACAACAATAATACAAACTATGGCTCTTGGCCCCTCTTATTGAGCACTGGTAGGAATAAGAGTGAAACTTTACCCTCCTGTCAAAGAGCCCCTAGAACATGGGTTATAAGTCTTGATGCAAGGATTTTTTTATCCCAAGCTTGCCTCTGTACAGTCTCCCTCTCTCTCTACTATGGTGGACTGAAATTATTGGATGGCCAACATGTTACACAGTAATTTGTCACCATCCCTGCAATCCCCCGTCTCGCACATTGGAGGGCCTTTTCCATGACCTGTGAGTAGTGATATGACCTAAAACCACTTTCATGGCATCCCCCTTGACAAGGACAATCATTCCTTTGAAGATAGTTTCCTGTGAAAAACCCTAAAAATACACCTTTTGGCCTTGGCGTGACCAAACAGTTCAGCCCTCACGCCAATGGGGGAAATCCACCAAAGAGGGCGCGCCAACTAGCGCTCTGTCCCAGTGTAATTCTCGTGCCAAGCTTAATAAGGATTGTTTTTTAAAAATAAATGGCGGAAGTTTGATTCCAACCAAATCCTAAACGAGTCTCTAAAATGAGTTGGGAGGTTTGGCTCCGGATCTCCATGTAGGGAAAGTGGTTTTCCACCTATCACGGAAGCTTCCTTGAGGATAGGGCCAATCCCCCCATTGTAAGGATTCCAACTCCCCTTCCACCATCTATATAAGCTTGCCATTTTCCCTTAGCAAGCTAGGACTAAGAGCTGAATCAGTAGCAAGAGACTATCACCAGACAACCTTTGAGATCCAAGCTGAAGAGAGAGAGCTTTGTCCCATTTTCGACGAGCTTCATTGAGACATGCTCGACTTTCGACCTCGCCGAAGGAAGATCCAACATCAGAGCTTAAGGTTGTATCGTTCTTTTGTTTTATTAATAATATGAGACTTTGATTATGGTTTCACTCGTGTATCTTTATCTTTGATGCAATGAGTTACATCTTCTCTGACTGATGTTTAGTTACAAGATTTAGATTCTATGTTGTATATCGTCGTGTTACTTTGCATATGTGTAGGTGTTCAGACGCGCTAAGTGGAAGGATCGTGATCTACCGAAGTGGAGGACGGGAAGCGTCATCCTTCTTTCGATGACCATCGCGTAGGACTTCAGGTAGGAAACTTATCATTTCTTTTCATTTTGTAACTAGAGACCTACATCTTAGCATGACTTGATTGTTGCTAGACCCGATCTGGGCTAGTAGGGATTGCCTCTGTCTATAGAGGGGATTTACCTCTCCAACAAACTGGTGACTTCGCTAGGGATGTTGATTGGAGTTTGTCTTGTCTCTCTTGGTTGCTTTTGGCTTTTGTCTGCTTGATTTTCTCTTCTGGTTTGTCTCCTTCTAGTGTAAAACCCCTGTTCAGCCCCAGAGAATCAGATCTGACCTCTGCTTTTCCGAAATTTTCATCTTTTCATGGTTAGCTTGATTGGCACGGTTTGCACCCTGAAAATTGTGCCCATTGGCGTAGGTTTCCAGTTCATCACTCGCGCCATCCCTGTCTGGTGCGGATTACAGCCAGACAATCATGCCATTTCCTGTAGGTGCTAGGGTTTTCCCTTGTTCGGGAGATTTTTTGGTTAGTACTTTTGCTTCTGGGTTCTTTTTAGATTTTTCTTGAAGTGGTAAGTCTGGTCTTGGTTGGGAGAAATTATTTGTTTTTTCATTTTCAGGAATTGGTGCTTGTTGTCAGTTAGCAACCCACACCAATTAGCCATTGGCGCTAGTTGTCAGTGAGCAAGTCGTGCCAGTTGGCGCTAGTTTCACCCACAAAAGTCGTGCCAATTTTAGGGTGTACGAAAATTGAGACTTTTTCCCTAAATCCTTCAACAGTGTGTCTTTCCATTCCGGTCTTTTCTCTGTATGAGCGTAGATTACATTGCTCATTGTTCAACTGAAATGTATTCTTTCCATCATTGCTTGATGTAAAAGGGAACGAATGCCTTGTTTTGATCTCATTCTTTGGAAGTCCTCTTTGTGTTGACCTCATATGTCTTGTAGCCTTTTGAGGAATTTTTTTACAAAGTGTTTAAAACAACGATTGCATTCTTAGTGTTTGTTTACATCTCTTTTGCATCCATCATTCATTAAGAAGATTTGCGTTCATTTAGTTTTCATCTCAAAGTTTTAATTTTGTTAAAATGCATTAGATCACATTGCATTGAAAAGTATTTTTGCGATTTATCATTGAACTTAGATCACATTGTTTAATGATTGAAAACTAAAAATCGCATCGAGTGCATTCTCTTTCATTAAAATCATGCATTAAGTAGACTCTCATTTCATCAAAAAATGCATTGAGTGCATTCTTATTCTTTCAAAAAAAGGAAATTGTGCATAGATTACAAGTTGCATGGTTTTCAAAAAAGAGAATTTTGCATAGATTACATTGCATAATTCGCATCGTTGAGTGTTTTAGAATACTTTTAGATAGTGAAATTCATCTAGTTTGGAAAAAGTTTCATTTTCAGTATTTTTGTTTGTTGCATCATTGTTTGGAACTCTTCCCTTAAATAGATAGCATTCATCGAATTGAAAGATTTCTTTCCTCATATAGCTACATATAGGAGATTGTCAGATGACATGTGATAGGGCCTTGAAACAGAAAAATAATTGAAGATCAACTCTAAAATTTATTCAATTTACCTTAAGGCAGCATTGAAACATTAACGAAATATCTAGAGGTCTAGGCTAGTGATGTGTTTCAGCGTCGTTAAACCTAGTAGCTGTTGTTGGTCTCTTGGCTTTAGACAACACTAATATGGACTTGTGCTCCCCGTACCATCGCATATATAAAGAGAGACTCCACTAGGTTGCTATCCTTTATCCGTAGGAAGCTGAGTCTGCCGCCTTATACCCATGATACACTGAACACAGCATTCAGGGAGATTTCCTGAACGTACGTCAAGTCCTTGGTTGATTTCTCTTTCATTTTAAACCAAGGTGTGTATTGCAGTTCACGGATATCTTGTACACCCTTTTGCCTAGATTTCCAGAGAAGTCATTTTTTTCTTTACTGACTCATTAAATTTAAAAACATCATCAAGCGCTTGTCCTTTCACGCTTGTTTCCAAACTAAAAGAGATAGAGTCATCTTTTACTCGTTTCTTGACTCTTAAAATATGAAACGGTAGAGTTTTGTTTCAATGTTTTAAAAATTAACTACCCACGAAATATTCCTGGTTAAAGTTAGTTTCCTTAGGGTGCTGTTTTGGGTCATCTCCGATGGCAACCTTTCCGGAGTTCACCAACCAAGGAATCCCCTCCGAAGGAAATCCTAGTCCTTTTCCTCCTTTTGGAAATGTTGGTGCTCCTTATATGGAAACGTTGTCCCTTCCTGGGTTAACTGTTGGGTTGCGTGTTTGGTTGTTTTCAACCTCTGTGGTCCCGAATATCCTGGCTAATGTTCAATCAATTCCTCCGTTTGAACAACATCATGTTGTTTCCAATGTGGACCTCTCCCCTTCTTCGCCTGTTTATTCGTCCTCCTCTTCTACTTCGCCTGGTGAAAGTCTAGATTCTAGTAACCAGGTGGCTAAGAAGAAGAAGAAGAAGAAGAAGTCATATAAAGGAGAGGCTAACTTTGCGGCTATTACGCCTAAGAAACCATCCATCGATGAACCTCCCAACCCTCCGTAGAAAGTTAAATTCCCTTGCATGTTGTGCCAGGGAAACCATCTTCTTCGAGACTTCCCTGGCATTCCCAAGGTGCTCAAAGTATGGTCCAACGGTCATCCGCCATTTCCTTTGGCCTCCAGGAGTCAGGTTGGTGGCACATCTTTAGCTAGTGCTAGTAAAGCTCCTAAGAAGCAGGGTAAGCTTTCCCATCCCTGTAAGTTGTGTGAAGGGCATCATGCCATTCACCTTTGTCCATATATGGATGAAGCCAAGAGAGTTTTGGACAACTCAACTGTTTCTGCACCGTGCCTTCTAGCTGTTTACAAGTAGCTTTCTTTGAGTCCTTCACCAGTTGATTCAATGATTGGTCAAGAGTCATCCTTGGTCGATCCCGCTCCCCCAAAAATTCAAATTTATGAATCCATCCCTGACCAACCATTGGTCGTAGGATTGGTTGAGCTGGCCCCGTCTGTGGTGCACCAGGTCTTTTCCATTGAGAGTGGATCTCACATCCCTCAGGTTCTTCTTGTTTCCTTAGATTCCTCGGACTTGGAGAAAGATTCTCCTATCCCTATACCTCAAGAAGCTACTCCTCTACCTCTCGTGATGGAGGTCCCGAAGGATACCCCTCCCACCTTCGAGATGGAGATTGTGGAGGATGCTCCTTCTTCTTCCATATCACCAGAGGAAGACCATCTTGATTCGATGGTAGCCCCTCCAAGTAGTTTGGTCGCTTCCTTTGATTGGAGTTGATTTGCCGGATACCGCCTTCTGTCTTATGTGCCTTTTGAGATAACGTTATAGGTCGTTGACCTGGTCGTACCCAGCACCATTATAGATGAAGGTGCATCTATTAGTATTTTATCCTCAACTACTTGGCAAGCTTTCGGTTCGCCACCGCTTGTGCCTATTACGCAGAATTTGTTGGCATTTAACATAGGAACTAGTCAACGATTAGGGATCCTTCCAAGGTTACCTATTACTTTGGGAGGGAAAATTGTCCATATGGAAGTGATGGTTGTTCCTGGCCCCTTGGACTTTAATATACTCCTGGGCCGCGATTATACTTATGCCATGGGAGCACTTGTCTCCTCCCTCTTTCATGTGATGTGTTTTCCGCACCAAGGTCGGATTGTGACCATCGATCAGCTTCCATCCTTTGGTCCTAATATGGCAGCTAGTCCACCATCATCCCTGCCAGATCTTTATCTACTGGTTGTGTCATCCCCACCACATGTTAATTATGTGGCTACCTATCCTGTGCCCATATTCAGTGATAGTGTCGTTCTGCATCGAGTGTTGGGGGCACTAGGTCTAGACTTCCAAGATGTTTTCCTTCCATTGGATGGGCAACCCTTGGAAGCTATGACTTCTTATTCATCATGATAAGGTCATCGGAGCATGGTTCATATGCTTGTGTCAAGCTCCTTAGACCATGAAATAAGGTCTGTCGGAGCATAGTTCGTTTTCTTGTGTCAAGCTCCTTAAAAAATGAAACAAGGTCTGTCGGAGAATAGTTCATTTTCTTGTGTCAAGCTCCTTAAACCATGAAACAAGGTCTGTCAGAGCATAGTTAGTTTTCTTGTGTCAAGCTCCTTAAAAAATGAAACAAGGTCTATCGGAGCATAGTTCGTTTTCTTGTGTCAAGCTCCTTAGAAAATGAAATGAGGTCGTCGGAGCATAGTGTCCTGAGGATAATTATTTTATGTGTCAACCTCATTAAAACAATGAAACACTTTCCTGTTCAATTCGAGTCTTTGCTTAGATCTCATAAAATCCCAGTCGAGTCTTTCTCTTGATCTCGTAACTTGAACCTTCACTCCATCTACCTTTCATATGGATTGAATCTTGGGGGGCATGTACCTCGAATTGAGTGACCATGCTAGGGGAATGCTTAAATTTTTTCAAGCATAGTTTGTTTCCATTTCAAGCTTGTGTAAAAATGAAACCGGTTTCAAGCATAGTTTATCTTTGTTTCAAGCTTGTGTAAAAATGAAACCAACTTCAAACAGAGTTTCCTAATTTCAAGCTTGTGTAAAAATGAAACATTTCCCATTTTACCTCTTGTGATTACCATTTCATCAGCCTGTTTTTTCCAGATGAGCCTTGGTTTTCTCACTCCATTGTCACTATCTGCTTGGCTGATCATTTGCCTTCACTTGGTTGTTTTACCCATTCCTGAGGAACTGCTGTGATAAGTGGTCTTGTTAGCCAGCCTCTTAACCTTTATCTTGTTCTGAGCAGTTCCACCATTACTGGAACCACTTGCTACCCTTTATACCACTCGTTCCTCCAGGAGGAGTCACCTTTCAGCTCTTTTCTGACTCTTTAAAATTGAAAAGATGGTTGAGTCGCTTGTCGTTTTCAACTCTTCAAATGGTTGCAAAATGATATCTACCTAGTATACGTTTATCCCTTTTTGGGTTGGAATATATTATTTACGAAAAAGGAATTACTTAGCCTATTGCGACTAGGAGGTTTTCTTAGACACAGTTTTATACCTTTTCGGATCTGAGGAACTATCTACGAAAAGGGACTGTTGGAGTTTACTTTTCCACTTTCTTTTCAAACTCTCTAAACATGAAAAGATGTCAAGTTATTCCTTTGTTAGACTCATTAAAACTTGATGACATCAGACTCTGTCGTAATGACGTTACTTGAGTTCCTCCTTCCTAGGGCTCATTAAATGTACTAGGTTGGATTTGTCTAAAGGAAAAACTTATACGACAAGCATATGGTATCCTCTTCAAGCTTGTTTCCAAAAATAATTGGGGTACTCACCAGAAATGGTGGGGAAAATGAAACCAATATCATCGTCGTGTCAGCAGTATGTCTCTCTTGAACATGGCACTTGTCTGCGTTCGTGTCGGGTTGGGGACATCTCATATCGTTTTCTGCTTGCCTCCATGGGTTTGGGTTATCCTTTTTGACCACTCATCTGCTTTTTGCTTCGTCATCATGACCTCAGACCTTTTGATGTAAAATACTGCCAAATCCATTGTCGTGCCGCCGATATGTTCAAGAGAAGTTGACCTCTATAGTTTTCAACCCTCCTCTTATTCTCATCTAATCCTGATTCAAAAAAATTATGTTTCTTTGTCTCGTGTCAATGATGTGGGAAACATTATGGCCCATCTTTGATCAAGGTCACTTCCTGTTGACTTCAGCTCATTATCCAGGAAGATAATATAGAGACTCCTTTCTGGTACCTTGGAGCCTGCATGCCTCAATGGCAGGTTCTTCACATTCGACGTGGGGTTTTTATCATTGGCCTTCGATCGAATGATTCTGCGGGTGTTCGATGCTAGCTCACTGTTCACATTCTGTGGATTGTATCTATAGTACCTTGAGGGCCATTGTCATTATTGGTGGTACCTCTCACGTCTGTTAACGACTTTCATCATTGGTTGGTAATCAGACAATGTTCTTGCATGTTCGACTTCATCTCACTTATTCACATGCTTGGACTTGTACTCTGTGCAAGTTGAGATGGAGCGCAAGACCCTGGATTTTGTCTGATGGAATCCAGGCTGCGGATTTTGTGGATTATCATGATTGGTTACATGACTCATTGATTAGATGGATGTGACCATACCTGAATCTATTTACTGATCCTCATTGGATGGCTGCGTCTGTGCCTCAGATCTTGATTATTGTATACTCTATTATGGATGGCTGCGCCCATTCAACATATCATGTATTTGAGATATCAGTTCTACTTTTCTACGCAGGTTTTCCGATGGTAGTGTTTTCAGTTGGGCACGCTCTCGTAAAGCATTTCACCCCTCTCTCTCTCTCGGGCCTCATGCTTTAGGGGGCATCTGTTACACAGCAATTTGTCACCGTCCCTGCAATCCCCCGTCCCGTACATTGGAGGGCCTTTTTCGTGACCTATGAGTAGTGACATGACCTGAAACCACTTTCATGGCATCCCCCTTGACAAGGAAAATCATTCCTCTGAAGACAGTTTCATGTGAAAAACCCTAAAAATAGACCTTTTGGCCTTGGTGCGACTAGCCAATTCAGCCCTCGCGCCAATGGGGGAAATCCACCAAAGAGGGCATGCTAACTGGTGCTCTGTCCCAGTGTATTTCTCACGCCAATCTTAATAAGGATTTTTTTTTTTAAATAAATGGCGAAAGTTTGATTCCAACCAACTCCTGAACGAGTCTCTAAAATGAGTTGGGAGGTTTGGCTCCGGATCTCCATGTAGGGTAAGTGGTTTTCCACCTATCATGGAAGCTTTCTTCAGGATAGGGCCAATCCCCACATTGTAGGGATCCCAACTCCCCTTCCACCATCTATATAAGCTTGCCATTTTCCCTTAGCAAGCTAGGACTAAAAGATGAATCAGTAGTAGGAGACTATCACCAGACATCCTTTGAGAGCCAAGCCGAAGAGAGAGAGCTTTGTCCCATTTTCTACGAGCTTCATTGAGACGTGCTCCACTGTCGACCCCGCCGACGGAAGATCCAGCATCAGAGCTTAAGGTTGTATCGTTCCTTTGTTTTATTAATAATAAGCAACTTTGATTATGGTTTCACTCATGTATCTTTATCTTTGATGCAATGAGTTACATATTATCTAACTGATGTTTAGTTACAATATTTAGATTCTATGTTGTATATCATCGTGTTACTTCGCATATGTGTAGGTGTTCGGACGCGCTAAGTGGAAGGATCGTGATCTGCCGAAGCGGAGGATGGGAAGTGTCATCCTTCTTTTGACGACCATCGCGTAGGACCTGAGGTAGGAAACTTATCATTTCTTGTCATTTTGTAACTAGAGACCTACGTCTTAGCGTGACTTGATTGTTGCTAGACCCGATCTGGGCTAGTAGGGATCGCCTCTGTTCGCAGGGGGGATTTACCTCTCCAACATAACAGTTGAGTCCCCTCTATCTTCAGCTCTAGATCACACACTGCTGGTATTGCTTAGGAAATTCTAGCCAGCATAACAATGTGTTCACCCATTCTTCATCTCATAGTGGCCTTATATAGGATATTTCAAATCCTTCTTCCCTCTCTTGGTACATTGTGGATGGTGACCCAAGAGAGGGGTATGATTCCTTTGTGTGCTCCAAATATTCCATTGTGTTCTCACTTGATGTCTAAGGAGGCATTGGTGGCTGTCCTTAGGCGGCTTCAAGTGAGGAATCACTTGTCCTATGCTTTGTGTGGTCCCAGAAAGTGACATTTCAGCACTCCCAGGATTGCGCGCATTTCATGTCATAAGGTGCACAAAGGCGCTCTTCACGAAGGATAATGTGTGCAAAAGCATTTAGGACTTGTTCAAATTTTATTTTTCCTCAGACCTTAGAGATTTTTAAATACTTTCGAGATTCTGTAATGTCTTCTAGTCTTGTAAATCCTTCTGCTTGACATTAAATAATGTCATCTTTTGTTGTACGATTTTCCAGTGTTAACAACATTATTTATGGTAGGCCTGAAGTTATGGTAGGGCTCATTCACGATTAACCAATCGACTAACTCATTAAATCATATATCCATAATTTAATTTTGATAATAAATACTCACCTTTGACATGTGGACACAACGACTTTGGCTAACAGACAGGACAATCAATGGTTGGTCTTCATGACTGCACATTGACACCTAACTCTTCCACGTATGACCACTACTAACTCAAAATCATTCAAACGTATAACCTTTCCTATCACGTGGCATGGCTCATGATTTAAAAGATTTAAACCTTAGTTTATATCATGAACATGTAGCTAACTCAAAAGAGGGCGCGCTTTTTTTTTTTTTAAATTAGGAGAAGTGACTGGAACTTCTGGTAGCATTAGGTAAAGGAAAAATAGGCATAAAACAGAGTTAAAAAAAACTATCCGAAAGGGTTAAAACAGATGCTACCAGAACTTCTGACAACGTTCTATTTTTTTTTTTTTAAATTTACGATATTTTTATCCTAAAAGTAAAAAGATTTAAAACACACTCATTACTAAACATAGAACTGTGCTAACAACACCTACAATTTATCCTATGTTTTTTATGAGGTCCTTCAATGGCACATTGTCCACATCAGTTACCTCTTTAGTAAGGTCTAGATTTATTTTCAATTTTATTTTAAACATGAGCTTGTTAGTAGGCATGGTATGGGGTCTCTTTCCTCCCTTAAAGATTTCAGAATGTGCAGGTTCCTCTTCAACTGGGGGTTCAACTTGGGTTTCAAATTCAAGCTATTTTCCTTTAATGATATTTGGAGAATGGGTTTCTGCAGGGGATTTTGGATTTTTCTTGGCATGAGGAGAACTGATAATAGAGGGTAGGTTTTCAATGGAAACAAGGTTTTCCTTTTTGAGTCTAGCACTCCTCCTAGAATAAAATTTAGGGATTTTGGGACCAGAAGAAGACGAGGGAATGTATGTGCTAGGGACTGGCTCAATGGAAGTTACATTATGATTTTTATTGCCCTTCTTGGTGCCTTTATTCCTCCCTCTTCTAGTCTTAGGAGGTTGAGGTTGGAAACCTCCCCAAAACAAGAAATGATGCCAAGTTCTCCCTACCTTGGCCAAATGATTCTCAATCAATAGTTTGATTATGGATTTATGATAAAAAAAATTGAGGTGAAGGATTTTACCTGGCTCGAAAACAAGTGTCCATGTGTTTTAAGTTCTCTAGTAAATAAATCCAAACATTTAATCGAACTTGACCAGCTAAATGACCTAAATGTGAAAATGGTAAAGGTTTACCTGGTTGAAACAACCTACATAGGTAAGATAGGATTGGGTTATCCTCATCAACCAATAAAAATTATCCTCCAACCAAGCTCGCTGAACCCTTCTCTTCTAATTTCTACCTTTTAACTTCTTCTTCAGGAAAAATGGTACATCGATCCTAGCTAAAACATGACTCTTGAACACCCTTTCCCCATCTGAAGGTAGAGTAGTGGCCTCTACAATCAAATCCTATATAACTGTAAATTTAATTCCCCCTATCTCCACTCGGCGACCATAAAAAACCTGAGTGAATTCCCGAGCCACAACATCATGGTAATTTGTGCATCGAGGGAAAAATTATTGCCACCCTTGCTGAAATTGTTGCTGGATGTCGAGATATATTTCCAAGAAGTCGAGCACCTTTGCCTCTGCTCGGTTGGATTTTCTGCTTTTCCCCATTTGCTGTGAATTCTAGTGGAAACACACAAAACCTCACTGGGATTTGATCCCAGATTCTTGTCGACGATCTTGGATGAAGACTTTACCTGAAATTACCCTAAATCACAAACGGAAACAATAAGCTAACTAGATAGGAAAATGTTTTAACAACTGATTAAAAGTTTTAATTAGTCGGGTAAATGATTTAACCGTCACCCATGTTTTGTATTTGAATCATCAATGAAAAACCGCATACGTGGTGGCACCGGAAAATGTTCACTCAACATGTAACTTCCACCTTGGAATTGAACGTGGCACATTTGATATGCATGATTTTTGTTTCTGACATGGTCAACGCATTTCAAAAAATCAAAATTTGAAATATGTTTTGGCGATGACAATCTATTTATAACTATACCAGAAATACTAACAACCCCATTGTCAGCGCATTATTCAAAAAATATTATTGAACCATAAAATCGTCGATAATACCACTATCAATGATTTCTTTGTTTATTACAAATAAAATGATGACACTGAAATTGTGAGCATTTTATTAAAAATAATAAAAAATAGAGTAAAATATAATAACAAGCTCCATGTACAGAGGGATTAGGCTTGAGTAAGAATAAGTTCGAAACTTTCAGTTAGGAAATATTCCTCCAACAAAACTTCCAAAATTCGCTTTTTATTTTTACTTTCGTTGAGTCATGTGTGTAATTCATAGTGGAAGACAAAGCATAGATTTGCACTAGGCATAATGGTCAAATCTGTGTATGTGCATAATATGGCCAGGGAACTACAAAAATGCTCAAAAATAGGTTTTTGTACCATGTAATACATAATTATCATTCTCTTTGGAATTTTTTGGCTTCTAACCTTGCAGTGGAATGCTTTGGAGCACTTCGATGGATAGTGATAGATCCAGATTGGCGGTCATTTTCTTAATGGTGACAAAATGATGTGTAACAGATTGTCCCCAAAAGTTCAAAGTGAGAAAATATGTTTGAGGACTGAAGCACTTTATCATGAAAAAGTTCGGATTATATACTATGGTTGCCGACCTGGAACAATCAATCAAGGGTTACAATACAATATATAATCATCACTAAGTTATGCATTCCCATACTCAGAGAAAAAATTTCTCAATGAATCAGTAGGGAAATACTCAAAGATCCATGTCAATAGTAGACACAGTATGGAAACAACCATAAAATATGGATCTATTTTTGAAATCATGAATACACAACTCCACACATCTAGGGTTTTGATATCCATCAATATCGATCCACAGTATGAATCTAACCATGCGACTAAATGTCTCGAAGTTGAACATGGTAGAAACCACCTAATTACCAGTCAATGATGTGAACAATTAACAAGTGTGAGAGAAACCACCAATAATGACAATGGTTGTCAAGGTACTTCCAATACAATATATGAAGTGTGAGAATATGTCCTGAATTCAAACACTCATATAATCATTTGATCAAAGGTCAATGCTGAGAACCTATCGTTGAAGGCAAGAAACCTACCATTAATGCATGGAGGCTCCAAGGTACTGAAGAAGGTTTCTAGATCAACTTCCTATATAACGTGGTGAAGTCGATAAGAAGTGACCCATAGCATGGGGGCCTACGACACAAAAATCATATCAAGCTTTGAAGAACAAATTTGGAGTGATCCAAGACTGACTCAGGGATGGCTGACACATTTGAAGGCTACAAATTGCAAGGTGATTTTTCCTGATTTTGGACTTCTCTTGAACATATCTATGACACAAAATTTTGACTTGGAAACATTTGACTCAAAAATAATACCCAAATCCAACTGAATACTTTCAATGAGGTATGATTAGCTGTGAGAAAAATGTATTTCCCAACCTGGACAAAAAGGTGATGGAGTGTCATGTTCAAGAGCGGCATATTTCCTATTGTGATATATAAAAAAAAATTCTTCCCAATTTTCCCACACCATTACTGGAAAGTGCCTCTTTATTTTTGTGCAATCTTGAGGAGGATAACATATGCTTGTATGTTAAGCTCATCCTTCATATGATTCCTAAGAGTATTTTTAATGAACCCTAGGAAGGAGTGGTTTGGTTTCGTCATGATTGATGAATCCTATATTATTTATGTTTTACAAGTCCAACAGAGGAATAACTCAATGTAATTTTCATATTTAAATATTTTTAAAAGACACAAAAGTAAAAATGGTTTAGCTCTTTCAACGTAAAGTTTAACGAGGCCAGAGAAAGTAAAGCTCGGTGTTTTTGATTTTTAGGGAGTTAGGAGGAAAACATATGTAAACTCTAAAATGTCTTTGTGAATTTAGTCTCTCAAGCCCGGAAAAGGATAAAATATTGCAGGAGAGAACTATATTTATCATGATTAGTCAACGTATAATTTTTTCGTAAATATTCCACATGATCCACAAAAGGGGCAATTTTATATCAAGTAGACATTTTTTCATTTTCTTTAATGAGTTCGAAAAAAACAAGCATACTTGAAAATCTTTTCACATTTCGGGAGTTATAAAAGAGCTTAAAGGTAAGTCCATATTTTCACTTTTTTGTAATTTTTAAGAGCCTAAAAAGTGATAAAAGTTTACTTGTTACCAAAATGATTCATTTTCATAATTAAATTTGTGCCATGCACATTTAAACTAAAAAAATCATCGTAACTGCTCAAAAACATAGTAAAAACATTAAATATTTTAATTTTCAAAGGCTAAAGGAAAAAAATAATATTTTAATTGGCCTAAAAATGCTTATAAATTTTTCAAAACATAAAAATATTCTTACCATTTTAGGGTCATGGAGAGTGCATTTTTACCAAAAATTTCAAAGGAAGATTTTGATCAAACCGGTGGAGCATTTCACGAACTATTTTCTCCAGGTAAGAGATCATTGCATTATCTTCGTTTTAATTACTTACATTTTGCATTACACTGTAGATTTATTGTTTTTAGGGGGGTTTTAGTTTAAATATTTCCCTCAGTGTGCGCAGTTCCTCCCCATCAGGTCCACTCACACCAAATTTTCTTGTAACACAAAAAAACATGATTTGCGCAGTTTTACCCGAAGGGAATCCACACAAATTCACTCTATTTATAAAACAGAGTTGTGCATAGTATCGATGGTTTTGAAAAATTTGATAAAACGATGAATTTTTTTTGCAAAAATTCTTACATTAGTTTCTAATGATCCTCCATTGTTATTTTCAGGGCCTTGAATTGGAAAAATGGAATGGAGGAAGAGAGAACGTGAAGTTCAATATGTGGAAGCTTTTAATGACCCAACAATATTACAGGCCTTGAGATATTTTGGTCTATACAATTTTTTCATGATCCTGGGTATGAAATCTCAACTAGATTTGTTGACATGGATGGTGAGAACTTGGAATGTTCAGGAAAAATGTTACCAAATTGGAGACCAAATACTTACCATATATGCAAATGAAATATATTTCCTAACTGGCCTTTCACGTCGTGGGATTGATATTTCATTATATGGGCACAGACCAGGTAGTGAAACAACAACTTACCTACGACAACATTTTTTTCGAGGGTCCCAACTCAAATATGGATGGATTGATATTAAAAATATCGAGAGGCTTCGATTGAGGACCATTTATTTCATTGTTGCATGATTGTGTGGAAGCGAAATGCTTCATTTTCTTACTAAGACCCGAATGAAAATTTACGTGGATTTTTCACAACCTACGATTTTCAGCTGGTGCGAGGGGTTTGTTTCCAATCTCAATGGGAAACTAACTAGAGAAAAAATAGGAAAAATAAAAAACTTTGGGTCTAGTGCCATCATGATCTCATTTTCTCTAGAGAGGATTCCTATTCTTTCCCCACAGGTATCTATAGATGCAGGAGGACCTCAATATTCTTGTATGCTACAATGGTTTTCATTGATGGCACACCACATTACCATGATCGAGGACTACCCATATGCAGGCATGGATTACACTAGTGATCCATATATCCCACATCCTGCAGGAATGCAGTGGGGTGACATAGGTAAAATTTCACATTTTGGTTGTTTTGTGTTTTTCAATTTTTTTTTTTTTTATCTTTGGACATCCAAAACTAATTATCTAACAATTATCATGCAAATGTGAGTTCGTTCAAACCAATAACATTACGTCGATTTCATAGATGTGGTGAGCATCCAAAAACTCTTGTGGTACAAATCCTTGATTCAGTAGAGGCTTTATCTGAGCTTGAGCACAACCTAGAGAGGTTGACTCTAAATATCCTAGATATTAAGATCTATTATTTACCTCTTCGTTACTAGAGGCATACCGAGGGAGTTCTTAGGCCGATCAACGCTTACTACGACGAGTGGCTTGCGCCATAGGAGTTTTGCATGATCATCATGCTTAGCTGCTAGTCATAAGGCTAGATTTTGTTTTATGATATATCAACATGTTTGGATAATAAAGGCCACGAGGCCTCATATAATTTTGTAAAGCCAAAAATTTTACAAACATTTTGATTAATGGAAATTACTACTATTATCTCAACTTATCTTGTACAATATGTGAATGGATATTGTTTTTTGTTTCTTACAAATGTTGCAAATGTCGATTTAACACATAATTAGGAAATGCATCAGTTAATGTGTTTAAATGTCTTGGAATGTGTTGATATTCAATGTAATCAAATTCTCTCTCCAAGATATGAACCTGCAAAAACATCCTTAAAATCGTAGAAATTCTTACTGAATATACACCATTTAAATTTTATACTATGAGTTGAGAATACCAAATGAAATGGCATCAAATAATTGCTCAATAACTACACTATATTCTACAATATTATTTGTTATTTGACCAAGGCATATTCTATGAATGCTAACTAACTCATCAGTGGGTGAATACATATCCCAAGTTGCGGAAGACAAATTCTAAGTACTACTACAAGCATTGTTGGGTGCAGTATAGGGTCTATAAATGTACCAACATTTAATTGTCAATAAGGATAGTTCGTAGACTTCGAGATGCAACACTGGAAATGCCAGAGAGAGCCCCTGGAAAACTGCAAAACAAATTCTAGTCTATCTTACACATTAATCTTGACAATAAATGAAATCCTGCACTAAAATAGAATTTGAGAAACACCAATCCAAACAATTAAAATCATGTGGGAAATAAAAAGAAACCCTGTAATATTTAGCAATGTGAAATGAAATTCTAAGTACGAGAAAACAAAAGGGAAATCAGAACTAGAAACCAAGCAGTGCCAGCACAACATCAAAATATTGTAAATGCTGGAATAAATTCAGAAGAAATTCAAAACCATTATGCCTGCGCTAATTATTCCTGCACTAATTCTGCCCGCACTAATTCTACTTGCACTAATTCTGCTTCATCTACCTCTGTGAAAAATTAACCTAAAAGCAAAAGAAACATAACAAATAAATTTACTGTGTAAATAAATTTACGAAAGAAATTGATTTAATATGAATCTCTCACTTTCCTTGTCCCTAGAAAATAAATCTTGCAAAATTTTCCAGAAGCTTAAAGGTAATTACACTGGAAAACATTATCATTTTCAAGCATAGTGCAATTTTCCTTTTGATTGATGTTAGCTCTACGGTATAAAATCACAGCTTTAGATGACATAAATTATATGTGATTATTGTACAAGTTCTGTAACATCGAATGAATGAATACGTTAAAACCTTAGAACCATGAAAACATAAATTAATCTCATATTCTGGAATAAATTAAATGGATCAGGATTAATTCAAAGGATTCAAGTCACACATTACAACTCATAAAGGCAGAGTTTTGTAGCATAATACGATCTTGTAAATTTAGTAAATCTGGAAGGACGCGATGTTTATTTGATATAAAGAAATATTTTGAGTGCAAGCACAATTCTTAATGCAGCAAATCAAATTAAATTTTCAGTTGAAGGGAAAACATTGCAGCAGATTAAATGAAACTTAAAGAAGGAAAGAGACTGTAAATAATTAAATAAACTTCACACGGTAAATTAAATGTTATTTAATCGAAGGGATGCAGAGAAGTGTCAAGCTGGGCTGGTGAACAACCCAACCAACTCGTACCCTCTATTCGTGACCTGGTTTACATAGAAATCGAATTAAATAGAGAGTGCATGGCTGAAAATTGATTCAATTAATTCTCAAAAAAAGTCCTTACATTATGCAGACAAACACTTAACTCCAGCAAGCAGGATAAGTGATCCACAAACTATAACAATGTGATTCTACATCGGGACCAAATCCTCTCCTTCCCTTCATTCTCTGTCTGTAAAGCTACAACTCTTTGTTCTCTATCATCCTCCTTACCTACACGACTCCTCTTCTTTTATAATGATTTTACATGCCATTCTTTGCAAACCATGTGGAGATTGAATCCCAACTAATATTAATTAATTATAATATCAGTACAATTGTTTCCTATTGAAAGAATGAAGCTGTGATGCAATTTTTCCAAGTCTGGTCGTTTTTCTAGAATTCTGGAAAACTGGTATTTTTATCAAACTGCCTCCAAAGACCTCTTCTTATCTCCTTACCCATTATGAATTTCGAAAAATGGCTCGCGTATTACTCATTTCCTATGCTGGAAAAAACACCCATGTTTCGGAATTTTGACTTTTACTACGATCAACGTGGAAATCGAGGAGGAAATAGGCAGTGTGAAAATTGATGACTGGGCATTTTCTAGAATTATGGAAAAATGATCATTTTTATAAACTTGCATCAAAGACCTATGCATAACTTTTGGAATAATTCGAATCTCAGGAAACGGTTTCAGTTCTAGGTAATTAGTTATATTTTTTTAAAAACCCCATTTTCTTGGATTTTCGTGATTCACCACCTTTTGCATGAAAACCGAGGTCAAACTTGGCCGTTTAGAAATTATGCGGATTTTGAGCAGATTTTTTAATTTTCTTCTATAGGCCCACACATGTGACCTGGGTGCAATCCAACTCATGGAAAGGTTTTGGAGCCTCATTTTGGACAATGACCATCTTCTATTTTTCCCGAAAGAGTGTCGAGATATCAAAGCCTCAAATTGGTGCAGGAATCCGTTGCATGGTGCAGGACGGTTAATGCAGTTCCAAAGCCAGTATAAAAATGTGATCAAATCAATTTTAAACCTGCAACATACAAACCTCTATTAATTATGTTTTAATCCTATTAAAACAAGGGAAGTAACAAATACTCACAACAATAATCATTTAACCAAACAACAACATGAGAGATTTCGATTAAAAATAAGATAAAATGGAGGCCCAACAAGAACCATCAACAAATCCAATGTAATTTTGAGGTATCATCGACATTTGAAAATCAAGTGTAACACAAGATAAGAAGGATAAGTAGATGAAAATCATAAAAGGATGCAAAAATTGCCACACACAAAACATGATATAACAATTTACACTGTACCCATGTAGAGGCATATGCCCCCCAAGCTTCGTTTGATCTTCTTATGTGAACAAAAAATTACTAATATGTAGATGAAATGAAGGTTCATTAATAGAAAAAAATTAAAGACTTGATTTAAAGGGCGATTTGTTTCATTTTTTAATGAGCTTGAGGAAAACCTATGCTCATGAATTTCATAAATTGGTTTCATTTTTATGCGAGCTTGAAATGAAAATAACTATGTTTAGAATTTGTTTCTTTTTTTAACAAGGTTGACACAATCAAGAACCATCCTCACATAAGCTTGTTTCATTTTTTAACGAGGTTGAAACAGTAAAAGAACCATCCTCATAGAAATATTGATCATGGATTTGAACTGGAAGAAACACATGTCAAGGGACATACCTTGATCATGGATTCCAAGAGGTCTTCATCGAGAGGAAGAATAATTCTCTGGAAAAAACACATGTGAAGATAATAAAAGGGGGTAAGAAAATCGGGTTCAAATTCCCCTATAGGGTACACCAGGAAAATTATCAGCTCTATGTCAAAAGAAATCAAGAAAATAGTGAGAGGCTTACTTGCATCGATAACTGGGAACATGGGAGAGGGTTCCACACAATTAACCCATGGCAGGGTAGGTACCACTTCCAGATAAGGAACATTTAGGGATGTCGAATGACTGGTGGTCAAATGAAGACAAACGAAGGAAAGTTGGTCAACAATCACAATTTTTCAATTATGAGGGAAAGATATCACTTGAAAGAGTGTGGAAACGACAACTTTCATGGCATAGACATAGTCTCTTCCAAGGAGAAAATTTAAATCGAAGGGGCCTTCGACTACCATAAGATCAATATAGACATTTTTTCCTTCTAGAGCAATAGGTAACTTAGGAAGGATCCCTAAAGGTTCACTAATAGTTATGCTAAAATCTAGCATATTCTACGTAATAGGCACAAGTTGAGGGGAATCCAAAGCTTGCCAATAAGTTGAAGATAAAATACTAAAAGAAGCACCTTCACCTACATTTGTGTGTCACGCATTCTTACCATAAGCGTTCATAATCATTTGGAAAGGGGTGGAATAAGGAATGCGAGGCTTTGTCACTATACTTCAATCAAAGGAAATAACCTCAGTACTTGGAGGGGGTTATGTGGAAACAGGTAGAATTCCCCCTTCTGTACAAGAATCCAAAGTAATAAGAAGAACCTGAGTGGTATGAATTTCATTCTCTAAAATGAGAACGAGACCGAATTAATGTGGAAATGAGTCCACCACTTTATCAACCAATGGTTCATCAACCTAAGTGATACGTGTTTTACTTTCCAATGGAAGAGTGGGATTGATTGTACTTCGAACTATATCAATCAAATTTTCAAATAATGGTAGGTTGGGAGAAGTCATACGATAACCAATTGGAATTTGTTGCTGAAAAATAGTAAGTTTTTCCAATTATTTTGAGGCGTCATCCATGTGAGGGCAAAGGTGGGTTTGATGAATTTATTCACATAACCTAGAGGTATACCTAACTTTATAATTTTTTCCTCGAACCTCACAATCACTAGTTGATAGACCAATCATGCATTGATAATATTTTTTAGGCCACTCCTTTAATACCTTCATAATTCTAGTATAATCAATAAGAAGGTGGTCACCCTTACATAGCTTGCAAGGAAATTTTGCCTTGTGACATATTTTGGGTTACTCCTCAACATTTTCCCTATTTATAAAAATGGTTGGTTTGCTGACTTATTTCTTATCTCGCTTCGTCTTATTCTTCTTCTTTGGTTTCTTCTTCTTCTTAGCCACTTGGTTACTAGCATAAAAAAATTTACCAAACAAAGAAGGAGAAAGGGAAGAAGACATTTTGGGTGAAGAAGGTAAGGGGTCAACAAACAGTTTCTCTTGTTGAGATGGAGAACCTGGTTGAGGTGAAGAGCCTGGTTGACGTGGAATAGTTTGGGTATTTGGGATTAAAGAAGTTGAAAAAAACCACATTTATAAACCTATTGTGAATTTGGGAAGTGACAACGTAGCCATATAAGGAGGACCGACATTTCCAAAGCCAGGAAAATAACTAGGGTTCTCATTAAAAGGGGTTCCTTGATCAATAAATTCTAACATTGTAGCCATCAGGTTTAAAATTATTTAAGAATTTAAACAATTTTAACAACAAAAACTCACAATCCACACCTAAGGTTTGTAAAAATTAAAGACAAGAAAATAACATGCATTAATAAATCTAAGGATTCAAACCATGCAAACGACCTTTTTCACAGTGAAAACACTAGTTGATGATGAAACCCAACGTCATAGAGACTAATGTGAATAGTGAATAGAGATAGAGTATGTGGAATTGATTATGCTGACAACCTGCTTAATGGCCACGATTTGGTGCAAGTAACTTCACTTATGCCATATCGAGTGAATAGTACCCTCCAAAAAGGTCCAAGTGAGTCTAGTCAATGTTTTCTCCAGGTATAACAGAGACTTCCCCGCCACTGTCACTTTAGGAAAAAATCCCTAAGATAATGGTCACTAAGGTTACCACATACAATAATTTAACCTGGGGTGAATTCGCAGATTGAACGTACATGCAAGGGAAAAGTAAAAAATCTCAATCCCCTTGAAGGTTCCTCAACATGGTCAATCTGAGGTTTATCCTTCAAGTGACTCACAAGCACCTTTCGGAACTATTTTTAATGATTTCAAGTCGTGCTACCATAACCAATGAAGCGGGGGCAATCACTTCACTAGGTTTGATATGATCTCGTGCTTAAGTTTGGTGTAAGGGGAGCGTCCTAGAGTTAAAGTGTGATAAATGGATTTACTCCCTACCACATGATTCTATTGTTTGTTTTCAGTTTGGAAATTTAACTCACTTTCCTATTACAAAGCCCTACAATTTAATCTAATGCAGGTGTAATGAGCCCTAGAAATATAAAAATTCTAATTTATTTTATTAGTGTTTCTTTTAAGTTATTGTTTACTCAACATGTTGATGGACGTGAAATTAGTGGTTTTATAACATGACTCAAAACTGAACGCAATCAAGCATGATAATGTAATATTCTCATTTTGATGAATCATAACTAAAGTAAGGAGAGAGATATTTCATTCACTTTTCAATAATGTAGGAATCAATGAATCATTATCAAGATACAAATCAAAGGAGGAGGTTTGAGATTCTCTTCTCAAGGGATGAGATCCACAAAAAGAGGGATTAGGGTTCCACAAAGAGAGGGAATTAGCTCCCTGAAAAAAGGGATTAGGCTTGAGTAATAATAAGCTCGAAGGTTTCGGTTGGGAAATATTCCCACAAAAAAGCTTCTAGAATTCACTTTTTATTTTTACTTTCATTGAGTCATGTGTGTAGTTCACAGTGGAAGATGGAGCACAAATTTGCGCTAGGTACAATGGTCAAATATGGGTATGCGAATAATATGGATAGGTAATTTCACAAATTCTCAAAAATATGTTTTTGGACCATGTAATCTAGAATTCTCATTCTCTTTCGAATTTTTTAGCTTTTAACCTTGCATGGGAATTCTTTGGAACACTTCAACATATAGCGACATATCTAGATTGGCGGCCATTTTCCTAATGGTGACCAAATGATGTCTAACACAAATGCATTTAAAATTACAATTTAATGAATGAAATATAATATATGAATTATTACTAATTGTAAAGTAAATCTAAACTAAGAATTATACTAAGAAAAATATTTGCTAATGAAATACTATGTAGAAATTAAATAATCGTTTGGAAACAAATACAATAAAATTTGTACAATAATGACATTTATGTTGGACATTGGATAAACCAACACTCCCTGTGTGTTTTGTGACATGGACTAATAGCGTCTCGTGGATCCTTATCTCTGGCGATGTGATCGTTGACTAACACCTGCGGGTTTTGGTCTAACGACAATTGTGATTCCCAAAAAGTGGTATCAGAGCATAGGTCACGAGTTCGATACACACCCGAATTGCGTTGGGGGGGAGATTGTTGGACATTGGATAAACCAACACTCCCTGTGTGTTTCGTGACATGGACTAATAGCCTCTCATGGATCCTTATCTCTGGCGATGTGATCGTTGACTAACACCTGTGGGCTTTGGTCTAACGACAATCGTGATTCCCAAAAATTTAATTATGGTACAACAAAGGAAATACCATAACTAAGTGTAACTAGTACAAAATAATTGAATATAATCGTTTCTAATGAAATATTGATAAAATACAATATAATTTAAATTTATACATTATAATTATAAATAAATTAATCCTTAATGGGAATAATGAAAAGACAGTCAATTGCTAAAATGCAAATCCTTTATCCTTTAAATGAACACATGTAAAACTGTGTTTGTTTTAATAATTGTCATTAAGAATAAATGCAACACACTAACTAAAGCATTCTAATTTGTATTTCTCAGTCGAGGTGCGTATAAATGACAATTTCAATAATATCATAAAAGAGGATAATCATTCAATTGCTTGTTTATGAATCAAAGTGATAAATGAATAATTGAAATGATCATATGAATTTTGAAATTGCTACAAAATAAATATTAATTCAATTTGTATGCAAAAGATAACATTATCTTAGTTCTAAATTTATGTAATAAAACCATAGGAACCTAGATGAGATAGAGGCCCACATCAACTATCAATATTAGGACACAAGTCACTTGAGAGAAATATTGATTGCATAAAAAATTATACAAATTAAATCAACATTAAATAGAAAATAAATGCAGTAAAATTACTAATTGTTTACATAACAAAATCACACAAATAGTAAACTACTCTCTCCTGTATTATGAGAAATCAAATTACATTGAACCAAAGAACGATAATAACCAATGACTATGGAACAACTAAAACTAGAATAAGTAATCAACTAAATAAAACTAAGTCTAAAAACTCACAGTGTCATTCAATAAATATTCCACAGTCACATAAAATTAAAGGGAATTTATTTTCTCTCAAATATTATCTCTATAGTACAGTAGGTACCCACCCCCCTCATAATATAGCTAGAGAGACCTCATTGTATCCAAAAACTCCTAAAATGTTTCTAACTATCTTTTACAAAAAGAATTCAAATTGTTTATTTGGCCTCTTCATCAAATTGTAAAAGGTAAAATAAGAATACCAATGACTAACTAGGCATCCATGCACAAATCACAACTGGTACATGTTAATCAAGCATATCCTCCTTTATAGGATCCAAACAACATTCAATAAACATGAAGGAATTGTTGCAACAAACAAACCATTATTAAATTTGTATATTATCAACAAGATAGGGTTGCTACAGAATCAAGTATTATGTAGCTACCCTTTAAGTTTAGTAAATAAATCAAATAAGAACATACCTTGAAAACTTCAAAAATCCCATTCATAGATAACAATAAAATCATTAATTATCAGGATCAGAGTCATATATATCAAAAAATATAACTACTTTGACTTTTGATGAGTTGATTATAATATGTATATCTTTAAACTAAGGCTTATTTTTAGTGTTGGAGGATTTTTGTTCCCTGTGTCTTTCCCTAGCTTGAAACGAAACTCTGAGTTTATTATTTTCATGGAAGAGCTAGCTAATATGTTGTTCAAGACGTGGGAAAATGAGTAAGTATTTTTGGTGCCAGTACATGTTCATAATTGGTTCATCCAAATGAACATCTCTTAGACAATTGTCATCACTGTAAGTGACACCAGTAGGAACTCCTGAATCATGTTGCACCTATGGTTTCTTTCATTTTAGCAAGGGTTCAAGATGAGCCTTGAGATCGATGAACATCTTATTTGCGAGAGTATTTTTATGAATATTTTTTATTACTCAAGAAATATTCCTATACATTAGTTTAATAACAATTTTAGACTGAGGATTTTGTTGTGTATTATTGATTTATTCTACATGTGTAGTTTTTATCGATAGGTTTGGGCCAAGAACTAACCGTGGAGGATTTTATTTCAAATTTATCCCTAAATACATGTGTTAATTCTTTATGATGGACAATGATACCCTTTTAAATGCTTTTAGTGATGCATACATGAGTATGTCCTAGGGTTTCATTCTTATTATCATCTGGAACACAAGGTTCTGCTTCATGAAATGGTTCTTCGCAATGATTTTGAAATGAATGATGAGATTGTGATTGAGAAAGACTATCCAATCAAGGTTTAGTTGCACATAGATCTGGGGAATCATAGTCTTTGGGAAGTTTGGGTTTTTTGAAACCATTTCGATCTAGGAAATGATCCAATTTATCCCTTGCCTTTTCTAACTGGTGTTTCAATAGAATATATATGAGACTATGATGAAATAAAGATGTTTGAGAGTTCTTGCAGCATGACCAATATTTATAGGACATCTTAGTCATTATTTTATGCATATAGAAGGGTAGATTAAGCTTATGGCCAAGGAACTCCATTAACAATATAATATGATGAATAAAAACCAAATTATATCTCCCCTCACAAGTAATAGATCGATGAAGAAAAATGAATAAATTACTCCATTTCAGTTTTAGAAAGGAAATTGGCATACCTTTCACATGATAAATGCAAGTTAGAATTTTATTCCATGAAATGTTACATACTTCACAGTTTTTGGAGCAATTAGCTCCCTCAATAGGGATATGACTAGCCTTTGCAATGAAATCCACACCTAAAAAAATTTCCAGATCACCTACTCGAGCTTTCTTCCCATTAAAAGAAGAGGCAAAAGCATTGATAACCCCTTTACTATAAACATGAAACAATTTAAGGAAATTCCACCACCCGACCTACCAGAATAGGGGCTCACACTCATCATACACCCCCACCATCTCGGCTCTAATGGCTGCAACCCAAATAAGGCATGACATGGATACAATCCAGGAGGATTTCAGCTAGGAATCAAGGTGAAATAGAGTGGAGAGATACACAATAGTAGGGTCACAAAACATTTACCTACAAAGAATTATGAAGAGTATGGGAAAAAAATGAAACGGTAAAGCGTTGGTAACCTCAAAACCCAAAGAGATGAACCCATGAATCGAATAAAATAGGTATGGTACAAAAATTAATGGTTATAAGGTATGGTGATTATGAGCGCTAAATTTTGTGACAGTTGGCATAAATTGGGGTTAACACCTCTGAAGAGAATGTCAAATCACCATAAAAACCTGATATAAATCTTGAAAGAACAACTCAAAGACCGAGAACTATCATTTCTCATAATTGAAAATCCAGAAGTTTTGAAAGGAATATTTCCATACACATAAACATAGGCTTGCAATTATCATAATTCATTCATTCAATCAATAAAAAATTTAAACCAAGTCTCCAATGGTAAAGTCATGGTTTAACACATATTCGGATATAGGAAATAAACCATTTGTAAAAATAATAAAGCACAAATTTATCACATAGTTTATGATCCATTATGATGAGAATCCATTGACTAAAACCACATGTATATGTTAGGGCTTATACATAGTTCTATCAAACATATGAAATGAATTTTTATGAATAAATTATAATACCCAAATTGAAATAAGATAGGGCTGCTAGAGAATCAGGATTTTGTAGTGACCCTTTTCACTTTGGAAATCATATTCCATATAGAGTCATAACATGTCAATAACTTATTAAAATAGTATAAAGAAACACGGTTCTTATGTTACTACTTAATGAGAGAAATATTTCATCAAGGAACCATCAAAATAAAATATTTTCAAATGTATTAACATTCAATACACACCAATTAGAACAACCAGAGGTATGTCATATCACCATTGAGAGAATAAAGGAAAGTTGCATAATGAAGCCATTCTAGTCATACAATATCAAAGTCAAAGGTGAAAATTGAAAACCAAAGGATAAATTTAAGGAGGGTCCCATATCATTTTAAAACAATAGGGGAGTCGGTTGGGTTGCTAACAATTGGTGAATCACTAGACTAACTAGTTATCTATGTCTCAAAATGAATTTAAGAAATGTGTATAGATCAAATAATCCAGGAAAGTAAATGCCCAAAATAATATGAGAACGATTTTTTTATCCTTTCTTAAATATAATTAATCTATTCACAAATACATGTTAAAATAACAATAGCAAATAGAAACTTTACAAGTAAAATCCATTTGAATTTTTAGAGAATCCAATAACCAACATAGTGAAAAGATAGAGTGCATAATCAAGTTGGTAATGTAGTTTTGAATTTAATACCATGAGCATTGCCTCTTCTTCCCACAAGTGTCTATAGCCTCGAAAAGGATACCATTTAATCTAACTTAGATGCTAGGATCCCATCTTTCCAAATTGTGAATTCTTGGTTCAACTTTAAAATTATGAATTATTGCAGAAGCAGACTCATAAGCCTCTTAAATGCAAGGATGACATGGATATCCTTAAAAAATAATTTAAATTTTCAATAAAAAAATTAAATTTGGAATCCCAAATGTCACTGACGGAGACACTACTTCCAACAGACATCCATAATCTCAGTCAAGACGCATTTTTCAAAAGTTTTACCTGAGTGATTTTATCACAGTAAAAAAAAATATGAAAAGATGAAACCATGAGTGACTGCTTGATATTCATTATTAGAATATTCTAGTTGATGGAGAAGAAAATCCAAATCTCCTTAAGAGATTGAATGGTGTGAAAAGTATGAGAAGTGACCAACTTCATATTGATTACACTATTTTAGAAAAATAAATATCTTGATGATGGCAAGAACTCCCATAATCATGTTATCCTCTTGTATTATACAGAGTTCACTAGGTGACTATTTATTTTCCACAAGAAGCCAAACATAGCATTCTTTACCTATCAGCTATCTTTAGAAATCTCACTACCTTCATTAATCCTTTCAAATCCTTTTTTCACTATTTTTCAGTTTACCTGTACAAAATCACCTTGCTACTCTTAAAGAAATCATGTTGGGCTTATTTCTCTCATTTTCACCCTTCTTACTTATCACCAGTTTCGTTCTCTCATTTTCCCCACTTAACGTTCACTTTCATTCCTGAAAACCCTTCAAAAACCCCACCTTTATCATTTTCTTCCTCTTGCACTAAAACAATGCAAAAAGTCCCTTTTTGCATTTGTTTTTAAAATGTCAATTCAACCTTTCAGGACCCTTGGTTATATATTAAAACCCTGTTCTAATATTAAAGCCCTAATTCTCTAAATTTTTTACCCCGACCCCTTTATAAAATTAAAACCCTCACTTTAATTAATTTTAGCCTCTGCTCTTTGAAAAAACCCCCCATAGAACCTTTTCCACTCCCTTTCTAAGCATATCCCTCTCTCTTTAGCCCCGAGCTCCTTTTATTAAGCCCATGCCCATATAACCTTTCCTCCTCTGTAAAAGAAGTGCCTTCACTTGTTTATTTAGTCTACTAGACCTCGCTTTTATTAAACTTCACGCCCCATCCAAACTCCGCCATCTGTCACCCGAGCCCTCCTTTTCCGACTTGCCTGCCTCTCCCGAATGCCTGACCACTGTTGATCTCCATCCTTGAGATCCAATGGCCCGCAATCCTCATCGCAAATCTATATGCACAGGGGTTAGCGTTTTTAAAACATGCGATATGGGCGGTTTCCACCCCTGTAACTCCCACCACGCATCACCCGGTGTATGGAATCGCATCGTGTCTCCAAAAACCATTAGCACCCCTCCATCTATGTGAAACCTGCCTCCCTGCTCCCGAAAACCGCTCTTCCCTTCACTCCAAAATCTAAATACCGTTGACCCATTCAAACTTCCTGAAGGTTTTCGCCTATGGAACCAAGCCCTGATCCGCCATTCCTCGCCTCTGCAATGTTCCAAAGCTCGAAAAACCCCCAATAAATGCACAAAATGCCCTGCACGCAGGTTTTCAAGTTAATTGTTTGTTTTATGTGCAGGTTTAATGGCGGAAACACAAAAATTAATTCCAATGGTCCAAAAATGTTTAAATGAATGTCTGGGTGATGATCCAGAGATTCGTTTTATTTTAAAGGGACCAGAGGCGAAAGATCAAGCTTAAGCACTAATGAGTCATGACCCTTGGTGATTAATTAAAACCCTCCATTAACAAAAAAATTCCCTCTGCACAGTAAACATAGACAGAGACAGGCATAGTGAGAAGAAAATACAGTCCAAGGACTGTGACAAGCAGTGAAGTTTAAAGGGCTAATCACAGATCAAAAGACAAATCATAAATATCAACCATAAAGAAGAGGTTAAAGATGATGAAGACAGAGGAAAATATTAAAGGATTAAAGGTTAAAACAGAGGTTGAAAAGGTTAATCAAAAGGATTAATAAATAATCAGAGATAAAATCATAATCAAAGGAAAAGACAGTGAAACAGACAGATAAAGGATAAATCCAATGTTTAAAGGCCTAAACAGATTTTAAATGATAAACAGAGGCATATTAAACACAAAAACAGATTTGAATGATCAAATCCAAGCATTTACTTCTTCATAAGGATATTTTTCCACCTACAACATGTTTTCTTTCAATAAAACATCAAACACTTATTACAAACAGTCAGATATATTTCTCATCTACCCAGCAGTTATTGTAAAAGTTATTGAAAAGCGTTAAAGTCAAACATTTCCAGAAATCAGCTCAAACAGTTAAGTTAGGAGTTATTGTTACAGTGAGTCACTAATAGATATTTTTGACTTGGGCCTTGCATGGTCTTTGTTATCACAAAATCAGGCCTCATGGGCTACTCATCAAGCTAATCTTGTGAAACTATTTCAAACAAATCTTTTGGTTGAGGCTTAACCTCCTCAACCTGAGAGGGCGCTCTCAAGGTTTTATGATTTTTGATAAATATGTAGATGGCTAACTCTATATGAGATAAAACAGATAAATGATGTAAACTGGTTGTAAATCACATTAGCAAGTTTACATTGGGCTTATCGAGTCATGATAGCTTCAGAAAAACCAAGATAATCTACCTAGCATGGAAGTCAAGGCATATGAGAGTTCAAGTCAAGGAATAAACATGTAGAACAGTGAAAAACACAGTTAGCTTGTCTATGAAGGAAGTCAGAGCATCATTGATGAATTCTGATTAACATAAGAAAACACCACTGCAATAGAATATTGAAAAGATGCCATCAGAACAACAACATACACGAACTCCTTCTGAATCTTGAGTTGTGTAAGTATAAATTCTGTATTAGGCTGAAAACAGTCACTTACATAAAACATAGTCTTTTTGCTAACAAATGTCCAACCCCTCTCTAATTCGACCACTTGATATTTTATAGATCATTTACATCATGAGATAATCTTGTCATTAGCTAGATACATCGAATTCCTACGTATGACACCTATCCTAACCATATAACATGGTATTTATTACATAAGACAGCTGCAAACCTAAAACAAAGTCCTATTACAAGTAGGATTAGGACTCTTTCACTTTATTTAAAACAACTTTATCTAGACTTAATTACATCATATGCCACTTGTATTTTCATGAGGTCAAAACCTGATGATGAGCTCCAAACTATTATGACCATAATGCTGACGATGTTGATCTCTTGCAATCTAGGAAATTATCTCCCTGTTCTTTAGGATTTGGATTCTTTAATCTTTTAAGGCATTCTGACCCTTATGAACCATGATTTCGATGCCATTTGTTGTCAATAACTGAAAAATCATATGTCCAAATTCATCCCCTAGTGCCAGCTTTTCAAAATCCACTTCAAACTCTCCAAAATAGTGAAACAGACCTGTGCTATGAAAACAACCCAGTTTCGTAGCACTTTTCGTAGTGCAGTCATTTTAACCTTTTTCCTTCAAAATTTTGGCTTCTTATTTTCAGATTTATCTTCCTTGACACTTAAAACAACTCCCTTATCAATTTCAAGTGAAAATTCACATTTCTTCCCTTCCAAAATTTAAGAGAGAGAGAGTGAAAAAGCATGCTACAGCAGTTTCGTAGTGCATTTCACTCATTTTGCACTGTTGGCGCTACAAAACTGCTGAGTGAGAAGTTTTGCTCAAAATTTTCAAAAATGAAAATTTTAAAATGTGCAAAAACTCCAAATCAACCTGCTTCCAACATATAAAAAAAATATCAAGTGAGAAAAACTTTCATAACAGTCTTCATGAGATTCCTTCTTCATTTGCAAATTTTCCCTGTTTTTCCCTGAAAATTAGGTCTTGGTACAGAGCCTTTATCTCCAAAACCATGAGGTATTTTGATAAAATAAAGGAATTTTTTGTAGGCCATTATATATTGAATAAAAACCTCTCTTTGTTTTTTGAAACACATCTCCTTCTATCCATAAACTGCTTTTTAAAAACATGTGTAAAACATGAAAAATCCGTTTCTGAAAATAGGGCTTCAATGAAATCCTTGTATCTCCCAACGGATAACACCTGTGAGAAATTTTAGAGAGGATTTTGTAGCTGGGGATGTGAGGAAGACAAAACTCTTTCATAATTCAAAAAAACTTTTTCATTTGGCCAGAAACAGAACTGGAAGTTGACTGCTAAAAAGTCATGTACATGACAGTTTAGTAACAACAGTTTTGTAGTGCATTTTAATTTATCAATTTCTCTCACCTCCTAATGAATTTAAAGAAAATGAGAGAGGTTGTTATATTTAGATCTATTATGAACAAAAAACTCTTTCATATTTCTAAAATTCATTTTCAGTTGCTCAGAAACCGCCTTTCAAGTTGACAGCTACAAAACCATGTTTTCGTAGCGCCTGCAGTGTATTTTCTGCATTTTGTGCTACGAAAGTAGCAGCGCTTTCATAGCGCAAATCCTCTTTTTTGAGCTAGCGGCGCTACGAAATGGATGATTCTTGGCTAATTGGATAAATTTAACCCAAAAAATTATGGATTGACCCCTAGATGGAAAATTTTAATATTTGATCATGGAATGGACCTCTAAAGACTTTATTTGAATCCAATGATGACCTTTAAACTTATAAAAATTCTAACCTACCCTTAAACAAATCCTAGAAATACTTTCAAACCCATTTTAAACCATGATAAAAAATAGAGTTGACATAATGATGTTTTGAAAATTTTTGGGTGATAACAGTGGCTCCACTTGGGATAGTGTGCCTCTGTGGCACACTAAGAACCAGTAGTTCTAGTGCTATCCATATTCATGTAAATAATAAAAAAAAAAACTTTGAAATTACCAAGCTTATTCAAACTCTTATGGCCTTCACCTCAGGCTCAAGCTTGATGATTGCTGTAAAACAAAAAAATCTATACCTATTGAAAGGATGCTCAGTCAACTTTGAGCTTATTCACACACTCCTACCTACCCTATCAGCTACAATATCCATTTGTAATTCAAGGAACATGAAACTTCCAATGAAGCCATTCATTGATCTGATCTGACACTTGAATATATTGATTGTGCTTGAACCAAAAGTAAACATGATACTAAAATGACCAAGGCAACATGAGATGTAATTGATCTTCATAATGAAAATATAACTGGAAATATAGACTGTAGAACCTTTCCATGTAGTCAACTATAGGATCAAAGAAGACATGATCTGTTTTATGCTTCTCATGAAATTTTGCAGCCTTGGACAACTCATCCATACTTTTATCAACCACATAAGACTTTAGTTGTGTGCTATCAAACTGATTTTTAAAAATAGTGTATTCTTCCTCAATCTCAAAAGAGAAAGGAAGCAACACCTTCTCTTTGTGTTCTAGCATGGAAAGCTTTTGAAAACACTGATCTTGACCTTGAAGCCTATAAGATTGAAATTTATCCTCTAAAACTTCAATGTCCTTTTCAATGTTATTAGTAACTTCATCCAAAAATTGAATCTTTTCTTCTAGCTTGCACTCAAATGATTTTAGATTAGAAGACAAGGATAAAGAAAAAATTCCACCCACTTCTTCATTAATGTAATCATCATTTGATGTAGGTTAATGCAAGAAATGACATGAAGAACCAACTTTTTCCTGTACCTGAGGATTGTAGCAAGCATTTTTCAATATTTCCTCTTGTTGTTTGAAATGATTCTCATACTCCTGATGATCAAAGGATTGACAAATCTGCTGCAAATTTTCCTCAAACTTAGAGGATGTAACATGATTTTCATAAATAAGCTCCTGCTGGGTTTCATTTTCATCCAAAAGAGATGCTATCCTTTCTTCTTGGTGATGAAAGGTATTGTCATGAAGGGCCTCTAAAATTTCTTCATCCATGAACTCATCATCTTCATACAAATTCTCCAAATATTCAATAAAACTCACAAAGTGTTTACAGCAGTCTTTGACCAGCAATAAGGAGGGATGGAACTCTTTATACATCTCATAAAATGCAACATGTAAATCAGCAAGAGAATATAATGAACCATTTGGCAAGCTTTCATACCAAAACCATGCTTTTCCTTCTAAAGTGGCCATTAACATCTTCATGAGACAATCCTCAGGGAACTGAACCTTAAGACTGTGTACATGCATATGGAATCTAACCAAATGAAGAGCAGCATTGTCTTTCTTTTCATCTTTAAATATTGGAAGATCATCTAACCATTCAACCTTTGGCATAGGATTTGGAAAACCAGGGATATGAGACTAATTCATAGGAGCATACCTGGAATTTATTCTTGCGATGGAACTCATCTTGAAACTTCATAAAGCTATTGATCTTCAAGCAGTGGAGTCACCTTGAATCTATGAAAATTTTGAATTCCTCAAGAATGGAGTCGCCAAGGTAGTTGCAGCCTCAAACAGATTCTGAGCTCCTGCTACCTTCAAGAGTTCAGCTTCATAATTTTCGGGAGATGTATATCTTCAAACTCCCAGTAGACACACCAAAATGTTATCACAAAATCAGGCTTGATGAGCAGCCCATCAGGCCTGATTTTGTGATAACAGTCTCAAAGGTCAAAAAATCATTAAATTTGTAATAAATGACATCTGAAACCCTAGCTTAGTATCACCTCCTCATTTTGCAGATAAATATTTCATGTAAGCTTCATTTTTAGTGTTGGTTAGTTGGTGGTTAGTTGACTGATTTCTGTTGCTGAGCTAGTTGAGGACTGCTAGGCTGGATTTGAGAAAGCTCTGAGTTGCAGATATCTATTGTACTAGAGTAATGTAACTGTTTTGATCATCAGTAATACAAGCACGCTCATAGGATTCTTAAGCTATGTTAATGGTGAATTTTTCCTTCTTTGTCATTGTTTTCCTTCTGTTTCCCATTCTGTCCATTATTTCTCTAATAAAAGAATAGAAATTTTAGAGTAGGATAAGATGTCTTGGCACCCTATTTCTGTCTGCATTCTTTATCTTAATGTTTTCCTCTGCAATGTCTCATTGGAGAATTCCTAATTTCTCTCGAGTTCCACCTAGGTTGTTGTCTTGGAAATGATTTAATAGAGTCAAGCCAAATAAGTCTATGGTAAGCCATGTCCTTTGGTGTAGCTTGAAATATTGTTTTTAATACCTTTCTTTGAAGTATACTAAGTAGAGTCTAAACTAGGGAAGTATATGGTATGCGCTATCCTTTGGTTTGCATCAAACCATTGCTTTGAAGGTATTTAGCATGTTTAGTTAAAGAAGATAGGTTTAGCTTGCTCTTTAGCTGCTGTCACTGTTATCTTAAATGTTTCTTTGTCTGAAAGTAATTCTAGGATTGCTGGATTATTGTCTTAAAGGTTTTCTTATTAAAGTCTGGCCAAAGAAGTCTATGGTATGCCCTGTCCTTTGGTTTTCCTCAAACAATTACCTAAAATGATTTTCTTGTCAAAGTAGAATTAAAAGATTCTTAACTGACTTTTAGTTTTGTTGCCTTCACAAGTTATTGTTATTTCATATCACATCTAATCTAAGAGATCCACTTGATATAGTTAGCTTGCCTTATGAAAACCATTGCATAGTTGATGAACAATTAAATCTTTTTATGACTCCATAGCCCAATGGATTAGTATTTCTCATGGTCTATCTATTCAAATAAAACACTCTCTCAATTATTCACACCATTGATCCGTCAACCTATCAATTAATCAGCCAAAACAAATAAGTCCTTAGGACTTCATAACTAGCCTAATATCATAAAACAAGAGCATAAAGACATATTATCTATAACAATTACATAGAGAGATCCCTCTCTGAATCCAGGAAGGCTAGGTCCTAGGATTCCAAAGTGATTTTGATGTGGCCCCTGTAGTGTTCTTTCTTGCCAATCTTGCAAATCACAGGGAGCCAACAAATCAAACAAGATCAAATTACACAAAACATTGTGTAGTTCTAATTAAGTTGATCAAGAATTTTGAATAGAAAATTAATCTGATACTACAACAAAAAAACCTGATAATTAGAAAATGAATAAATAACACTAGTTTTGAAATTTCCTTGAAATAGATTTCAGACAGGATTATTCATATCCAGGCTATGGAATAAATCAAACAATCCAAAAGAAAAAAAGAAGAAGAAGATTGGAAATGCAAGGAAAAATAATATTTACAAAGAAATGAAATTTCGGAAGGGACTCAAGAAAAATTCTTCTTAAAACGTTTTCTATTGACTGGAAGGGGTTTTGACCAGCCTTCTATATTTTTCAAGCAAAACGTACTAGGACCAATATTTTCTATAAAAATTAACGGTCCCAACCATAGCCTATGAAACTTGGAATATTCCCCTTTGTCTTCATGGGATTTATCCCATTTTAAAACCAAGTCTCCTACTTCTATATTTTTGTCAGAAGAGGATCTAAAATAAAACTAATCGTTATCAGTCTACTGGTGTTGATGTAGTTTATGTTTTGACTATTCTATTTCTTCTTCTAATTTTAGTAAGATGTATCTCCTATTTTGCATGGAAAAAAACTTGACTTCCTGGACATGTTGGGACAATTACAAAGAAGGGAGAAAATATTAGGGGGTGAGATGTGTAGGAATTTACATGGTAAGTTCCTTAGATCAAACACCAAAGGTCACCGCTCACAAACAAATCACAAATCAATACACCAATATATCACATGGTTAAAACCCTTGAAGAGGGAAACAGTCCATGGCCTGAGCCAACGCGGCCACTTCACGAAATTTATTAATATAAAAAAGAAATTTTACATATGATTATCTCATAAACGGTTACCGGAAAAATGACCCTCCATGCTCTTTAAATAGATATCATGGACCAATCGGGTGTCAAGCCACAGATCAAGTGTTGTTAATACCGAGGAGAGAGTGAACCGCCGGATCACTACAAATCATGACCGTCAGATTATAAATTACAAATGTACATATTAAAGAAACACACTTTACCTAACTCTACACTAGACCAAGTTATACTTAACTATTTCCTGTGTGTCGGAATATCCTAACATCCCCCCCTTAAGAATAACCTGGGATAGGATTGAAGGATTTACAAAGGTGACACAAAAGGAGCCTATTTCCTATGTGTCAAAATATCCTAACACCCCCCCTTAAGAACAACTTGGGATCGGATTGAAGGATTTACAAAGGTGACACAATAGGATCAAAGTTTGGTAAAATTCACTTCTGTGAGAGCCTTTGTTAGGAAATCAGCAACTTCATCAATGGTTGGACAATACTACACTTCAAGAACACAATCATGAATGAGATTTCTAATGAAGTTTATGTGGAGCTCAATGTGTTTCATACGCTGATGTTGAACTGGATCTTTACATAACTGAATGGCACTTTGATTATCACACCAAAGTGTAGTTGGATGTTGCTGATGAAGACCAAATTCAAACAGGATCTAACGAAGCCACATGGCTTCCCTACTGGCTTCAACTCCACCACGATACTCTACTTCTGCTGAAGAAAGAGAAATGACACTTTTTTTCCTACAAGACCATGTAATAGGTCTTGAACCAAGAGCGAATACATATCCTGCAGTAGAATTTCGATCATCAGGGTCACCAGCCCAATCAAAATTAGTGAAACAAATCAACAATGAAGATTCTCCTGCACTGTAATTAATCCTGAACTGAATTGTACCTTGAATATATCAAAGTATTCTTTTAGTTGCTTTCCAGTGAATTTCATGAGGTTGCTGCATAAATCGAGCAACAAGACCAATGACAAAGGAAAGGTCAGGACGAGTATTGGTTAGATACAAAATTTTACCAACAAGTTGACGGTATAAGGTAGCATCAACTTTAGGGGCAGTACAAGTGACAAAAATCTTGACTCCAAATTGAAAGGGAGAAGGAGCTGGCTTATAGTATTCCAAGTGAAAGTAGCGTAGAAGATCATAGGAATACCTGGACTGAGAAATGGTAATACGTTCTTTGGATTACAAGACTTGAAGACCAAGGCAATAATGCAAGTGTCCTAAGTCTATCATTTCAAACTTCTTTTTTAGGCTAGAATTCACATGGTTTATATGGTTGGGATCACTACCAGTAAGGATAAGATCATCAACATAAAGAAAAAGGATGATGAAGGACTTACCCACTTTCTTGGTGTAGACAGTGTTGTCAGAATCACACCTAGAAAAGCCATTATCTAAGAGAAAGCTATCTATTTTGGCATACCAAGCTCGAGGAGCTTGTTTGAGACCATAGAGTGAATTCCTAACGTGACAAATAAGGCTAGAGTCATTTTGGATAAAGCCAGGGGGTTGTTCCATGTATATTTCTTCATGCAAATCCCCATTTAAGAAGGTGGATTTAACATCCATCTAATGGACTTCCCATTTAAAGGAGGTAGCAAGGGAAAGAACAAGGCGGATAGAATTCATTTTGGCAACATGGGAGAAGGTTTCAGTATATTCAATGCCTTCAAATTGTGAAAATCCTTTAGCAACAAGATGACATTTGTGTTTATCCACTTTGCAATCTGGTCTAAACTTTGTTAAGTAAACCCATTTGCATCTAACAAGTTTTCTTCCATTTGGAAGAGGAACAAGATCCCAAGTATTGTTTTTCAATAAGGAACGATATTCTTCATTCATAGCTTCATTCCAATCTAGATGACCTGAAGCTTCTTCAAAGGTGTCTGCGTCAGGAGTTTCTGGAACTTGAGCCAATAAGCAGGAGGCTTATTCGAACTGAGAATGGGTACGACGTCGATTTGCAGGGTCACCTGCAAGAGAACCTGCTGCATCCCAAGTAGAGCGAACCCATCTTGGAAGCTATGGAGCTGAAGGAACATCTTAGAGAGGTGGAGGAGGATTTTCATTGTCATTTTCATCATCCAAAATATAAGGAATGCTATCAAAAATAGAAGAGATAGAGATAGGTGGCACATATGCCAAATCAGGCTCGGAGGCCAAAGGTGTCACACCTGTCGAACTAGGCTCATAGGCCGATATATTTTCAACAAATTTTACATCTCTTCTAATGATTACATTTTTGGATTTTGGTTGAAGAAGTCTATATCCTTTGACATCTTCAGAATATCCAACAAAAATGGATTTTTCACTCTTAGGTTCTAAGGCTTTATGTTTCGCATCTGGAATATGGACCCAAGAATCACTTCAAAAAACATGAAAGTGACTTACATATATTCTGACTAAGCTCCAGGCTTCTTTTGGAGTTATATTACTTAAAACCTTAGTAGCAATGCAATTTATTATGTAATTTCCACAGTTAATTGCTTCTGCTAAAGAATTGAGACCAAGTCCTTTAGATTGAAGAATACAATTAGTCATTTCTTTTAAGGTGTGATTCTTCCTTTCAGCTACACCATTTTTTTGTGGAGTATATGGAACAATATGTTGCAATTGAATGCCATGCTCAGTGCAAAATTTGTTGTTAACATATTATCCTCCATTGTTTGATCTTAACTTAAGAATTTGATGTCCAGATTATTTCTCAACAAAGGCCATAAAGGCCAAGAACATGTTAAAAACTTCACTCTTTAGTTTTAAGAGGTATAAACAAGTGTGTCTGGAAAAATCATCAATGAATGTTAAGAAGTACTTGCAACCAGATAAAGAAAAAATAGGAAGTGGACCACATAAATCATTGTGCACAAGCTGCAAAGTGTTGGCATGTGTTGTCCTTGATGGCAACCTACTTGATGAAATAAGACTGTCGGCGATATGATGCAATGTGTTGTACTTGATGGAAACCTATTTGATGAATTTGTTCTTGATAAGCAACCTGTGTGTTAAAAGGAAGGATGATGTATCTACAGATCAGCTCAGAAGGAACAGAAGAAAGGAAGTGCCAGAAAAATGATAAATATGATGTGTCACAAAGCATAAGCAGGTTTGTTAAGGCGAAGTTGCGTATGCACACGGAAAATTACGCTCCAAGTCGCATATGCCATTTTGCGCTCTAAATTTAGAATATCAAGGGGTGTTACCATGGTATTGACCCATTGTATTGAGCGCTTGATTATCTATTTGGTCCCGTCCAGGAATACCATCGGAAGTGGTGTGGTTTTGACTCATGGTATTGATAAAGGCTAAACCTATATAAGGAAAAGAAGATCATTGTGCAAACGGGTGCATGTGTCTGGGTATTGAATGAATACTTCACTTTGAAGTATATCTGCATGATTGAACTTTTTTCTTGACTGATAAATCTGAATCTATGATGCACCCATGGATGTTTCTAAATCCTTAGATCTGATGATGATGAATCTATAAGATGATCTGCAGAAGAAGAACTGGTGAAGATCTGGCACAAAGTCTGCTGAAGGTAATGAAGAAATCTGGGTAAGCTTATAGATCTGTTCTGTTTTGCAAAGCTTTCATTTACATATCTATACGCAAGTTGGTTGTGGAAAAAGCACATGTATACGCGGATTTGATCTGATAAAAGTACGTATGGGAAGTTAGGGTTTATTGAAAAATGCACAGATGTATATGCGGGTTCGTCTGATGAAAAGCACGTGTATACGCGGGTCTGTTTAAATGAAAGCGCGTATGGTATTTGAACTAATGGTTTCTCATGGTTGAATGTGTTTCTGCATATCTATTCTGAAGTATGGGTAATCTCTGATATTCTGGTTACAATCGTTTCACTGTTCTGTTTGAAGCATTGGGCAAAGTATGTTTGTTGGAAAAATGAAGGGTTGAGTTGAAGCTGTTTGATCCAGTTTTAAAATTGATGAAACGTGGTCTGTAGTGGTGCTGAGGGTTGAAGCCTTCAGTAAGGGGGTAATAGCTCCCTTCCAGTGATAGCTGGTAAACAAGAGCAAGGGGTAGTGGCTCCCTTCCAGGAGAGGCTGGTAAACGAGAGTAGGGGGTTTTGGCTCCCTTCGAGGAGAGGCTGGTAAACGAGAGAAGGTTGTAGCCTTCTGCAGGTGGGTGCCTGCATGCTGGTATGAGTCTGCGCCAGTACATAGTTGTAATATGTTTTCTTTATAATAAATATTGAAGACTGAGACGACAGCAGCGGTGGTTTTCTCCCAAATTGGGTTTCCACCTAAAATCCTGGTGTTCATGTGTGATGCTTATGTGTGTTGATTTATTCTGTTCTTACTGTACATGTTTACTGCTTACTAAAATCTAATAAGTGAATGATGCAATAATCTAGGATAAGGATTATTTGCATAATAAGAGATCTGAACATACGCGAGTTTTCTTAAGGATATACGTGTATATACACTGGTTTTGTTCTGTAAAGTAGCGTATGGGTTTTTGAGAAAAGAAAAGTAAAAAGTTGATTGACAGATCAAGATACTAATTCACCCCCCCCCCCTCTCACTGTCTTTCCCAACACAAAGGGGCTGAAGCGTGCCAAGAGGTACGTTTTTCAAAACTATCCCGATGATGTTTTCCAAGTACACATCCGAAGCAAACACCATCTTGGCAAGATACCATAAGAAGGCCCGTCACCATATTTTCCTTACATAGAGTTTGAAGAGAGCGATAGTTTAAGTGACCAAATCACTCATGCCAAAGTTTGCTCACATCATCATTATGAGAAACAAAAACGGAGGGAAGAGAGGATGACCCAAAGTTGTCAAACTTATACAACCTTGTGTAATCATCAGCAATGCCAGTAGCAATGCCAGTAGCTAAAATATGTTTAGGATCTTTGAGGTCCTTGATTACAACATCATGAGGTGAGAATTCTACTATTTTCCCTTCACCTGAATGAGTTATCTGATAAACAGATAGAAGGTTGCATGACAAGGTAGGAACACATAGTACATCATTAAACTGACCATTATATAGATGAATGGTTCTAGATCCTACAACACCAAGAAATCTATCATCACCAACATAAATATGTTTGGTGTTACAATCATTTAAAGAAGAAAACATGGCTTTATTTTGTGCCATGTGGTAAGAGGCTCCAGAATCAATGAGCCACTCATGAGAATGAGAGGAAGAAGATACATTTAATGCATAACCAGATCTTGATGCTTGAAAACCACAAGCAGAAAGTGCCATTCCTGAATATGAAGGTGAAGAGTTATCAAAATTGATGTTGTGCTTCTTCATTGCTGATTCTAAGGCTTCCATATTCTTACAACATTTGGGCTCTATATGGCCATCATGATTACAAAAATTGCAATGACTATCTGTCTTCTTCCCTTTGTTTTTATTTGCCTTATCATTTTGCTGAGTTTCTCTTTCATTTTGTGGCTGAAATGGCTTAAGACCCTTGTTTGGTTTAGGACCATCCTTTTTAGGATGTTGGTTATTAGGATTCTTTTGATATGGTAGTTGTTGGGCTACTAAGGATTTATTAGAAGATTTTCCCATATTAATAAGACCAAGGTGTAAGAGTTTTTCTTGTTCTCTTATCAAAGAATCACAAAAGGCATCAAAATAAGGGTTCTTGTAGGCTGCTCCTTGAGAAATGATGGCTTCTCTAGTGGAATGGAAGGTGGAAACAAATACAGAGTATGCAGGGCCAAGCTTAGCAAGAATGGAATAGATAAGGCTACCATATCCCTTTTTGACCTTACAACCTTCTAAAAGAAGTCTAAGGGTCTTGAATTTGGACAAAAAATCTTCAATAGAGGAGAAATTATTGGGGTCCAAAGTAAGAAACTCATTTTCAAGCTGGTGGGCCCTAATTTCATTTTGAATGCCAAAACCAGGATTTAGCTTTTTCAGGGCTGCATCAGGGGTGTCAATTTCTAGGATATGAAATCGAAGATCTTGAGCAATGGACATTCCTATCAACCCTCGTGCTTGATCTTGTTTATTTTCCCATTTAGGGGATTTTTCTCCATCGGTAGGTTTAGTTTCTTGTCATGTGGATATTATATAAATCCCTTTACTTCTAAGTAAATCTACCATTTGGGATAGCCATTGGAAATAATTCTTGTTGTTAAGAAAAATCGGACATGCACTTTCCATTTTTTAAAAAAACTGAAGCTGAAAAGGCTGAAACTAACTGCTCCAATGGAAAGATCTTGAAAATTTAGGTTGATTAAAAAGAACAGCTCGAAAAATGGCTTCTGGATGAAGAAGTTATTCCTTTTTGAAAAAATTGTGTTGTAGATGCCGAATATTTACGAGAACGGTTGAAATTTGATGATAAAGTTCTACTTAAAAAAATCCCTCCCCTTTAACAAAAAACCTTTTAGAAAAAGAAGCTTGAGAAAGAGACTTGAACCTAAGACCTCTATTCTCATAAATTAACTTTACACCAAGTGAGCTAGTAAAAAGGTTCTGTAATTGTTTGAAAGGAGGAAGGGTTTTTTTTTTTTTTTTTCTCTTCGGTGTGCAAATAAACAAAGGGAATCAAAATAAACAAAATTATTAATAAATGTAACTGCAAAATGGATACTTTATACCTCCGGATCTAAAATGACATAACTTGGGCAACCGAAAACCTTTTCGCATGAAACAAAAGGGGTTCCTCACTGTAACAGACACTCCAGACACAACATAGAAGTTGTCAAGGCTCGAAAAAGTTCAGAAATAGTAGATCTAGAAAACAACATTCACATGCAGTTAAACCAAATTCGGATTTGGATCAACAATGGGTGCGACCCTCAAAATAGCTCTGATACCATGTAGGAATTTACAGGGTAAGTTCCTTAGATCAAACACCAAATTTCATCGCTCACAAATAGATGACAAATCAGTACACCAGCATATCACGTGGTTAAAATCCTCGAAGAGGGAAATAGTCCATAGCCTGAGCCAATGTGGCCACTTCAAGCAATTTATTAATATATAAAAAAAGAAAGTTTACATATGTTTCTCTCATAAATGGTTACCGGACAAATGACCCTAAATAGAGATCATGGACCAATCGGGTGTTAAGCCACGGATCAATTTTTTTTAATACCGAGGAAAGAATGAACCGTTGGATCACTACAAATTGTGACCATCGGATTATAAGTTACAAATGTACATAGTAAAGAAACACACTTTACCTAACTCTACACTAGACCAAGTTATACTTAACTACTTCCTATGTGTCGTAATATCCTAACAAGATGGCTTATCTGCCATAAACAAGGAAAAAGGGGGAGTTACCAGTGGTATCTTTAGGGGTGACACTATCAGCTTAGAGTGAATTCAAAAGGGAAATATGCCAATTCTTATGATTCTTAGAATTAATTCTTTTCAGGAATTTAATTAAAAATTTTATTTGTTGACCCAGCAAGACCATTCCCGTGAGCTTGCTAAGTATTTAATTTTAATTCCTTTATTAGAAGCATAAAAATCAAGTTCCTGAGAAGAAAAGTAAGATGCATTGTCAAACACTGGTGATTCTGAAACCCCAAAACAAGTAACAATATTGGAATCCAAAAATGAAATTACATGTTGGTTATTGACTATTCGTAAATGCATCGCCTCTACCCATCTTGTAAGGTAATCAGTACATGTCAAAATGTGTTTGTGTTATTGAGAGGATGGAAGGTTCATGGGACTAAAAATTTTAAGGCCCTGCTCCTGAAAAGGATCTTCAACAGTATTAAGTCGAAGAGGAAAAACTGGTTGTTTAGCCCTATCAATATTTTTTTTGTAAGTTTCACATTTTCACACTAGGGCATGTGCATCCATAAACAATGTGGACCAATAAAACCCAACCCTTATCACTTTGTTGTTGGGAAAAATAATGAGAGGGGGGTGAATCAGTATTTAGTGCAAACTGAAATTTTTTTACTTTTTCTAAAACCCATACGCTACTTTACTGAACCCAAGTCATGTATACACGCGGATATCCTCAATGAAACTCGCCTATTACCAGAGATCTCATTATGAAGCTAATTATTTACTTAGATCATTGCATCATTCATACATTAGATGTTTAGTAAGTAGTAAGCATGTGCAGTAAGAACATAATAAATCATCACACATAAGCAACACACATGAACACTAGGATTTAAGGTGGAAACCCAATTCAGGAGAAAACCACCGCTGCCGTCGTCTCGGTCTTCAATATTTATTATAAAGAAAACATCTTACAACATTGTGCTGGCGCAGACTCATACCAGCACGCAATCACCCACTTGCAGAAGGCTACAACCTTCTCTCGTTTACCAGCCTCTCCTAGAAGGGAGCTACTACCCCTGCTCTCGTTTACCAGCTACCACTGGAAGGGAGCTACAACCCCCTCACTAAAGGTTTCGACCCTCAGCACCACTGCAGACCACGTTTCATCAATTTTCAAACTGGATCAAATAGCTTAAACACAACCCTTCACTTATCAACAAACATACTTTTCCCAATACTTCAAACAGAACAGTGAGACCACTGTAATCAAAATATCAGAGATAACCCAGACTTCAGAATAGATATGCAGATGTAAGCTCAACCCTGAACATTCATTAATTCAAATACCATACACTATTTTCCTTTATGTAACCCACGTATATACGCGCCTTTATTCACTCTAACCTGCGTATGCTTTAGTGTATAGTAACTTTGTATATGCGACTTTTCTTCACAATTTCCGCGTATGCACGTGCTTTCCTTTTCACCAACTAGCGTATTCTTCTGTGTATGCTTTCTTTCAGAATTAGTTCAGACACATATTCAGATCTGAAATCAGATTTCTGTTCAGACAATCTATCAACCATACAGAACTGTTTATACAGTCATTCTTCCTTCATCAATTTAGTCATTGAATCATCAACCAATCAACCAACAACTTGATCTTTAATCAGTAGCACAATCAACATTTAAACAACCCAGATATGTATGAATACATCATTGACAGATAGCAGTAAAACAACAAAATAGATCAGACATTTCATTCCACTTACTTCAGCGAAACCCTAGATTCCATACGCGCTTTCATTTCACTGAACCTGCATATATACGCGCTTTCATAGAGACGAACCTGCGTATACTTCAGTGCAAAAAAAAAAACTGACTGCCATACACGCTTTTCTTTAAGCGGACTCGCGTATACATGCGCTTTTTATGAAACAAACCTGCGTATAGATCTATAAAAGATAAACTTTGCAGAACAGACCAGATCTATAAATTTACCCAGATTTCTTCAATTTCTTCATCAGACTTGCGCCAGGTCTTCATGATTTCTTTTCAGATCATCCTAGAGATTCATCATTTCTAGATCTAGAGATCTTGAACCTTCATCATATCCATAGGTGCATCATAGATTCAGATCTATCAATTAAGAACAGAGTTCCACCATGCAAATATACTTTAGAGTGAAGTATTCATTAAAAACCCAGACACATGCACACCCTTGCACTATGATCTTCTTCTCCTTATATAGATTTAGCCTTTTACCAATACCATGATTCAAAACCACTCAAATGCTAATGGTATTCCTAGACGGGATCAAATAGATATTCCAGCGCTCAATACAATGGGCCAATACCATGGTAAATTTCCTTTGTTTTATGAATTTAGAGTGCAAATAGGGCATACACGACTTGGCACGTACTTTTCCGCGTACATATTCTACTTTGCCTTTACAAACCCGCATATGCATTGTGACATATCATATTTATCATTTCTCTGGCCCTTACAGGAATTCCTTTCTCCATTACATCTGAACTGCTCTGTAGATACATCATATTTACATCATTAACAAAATCATCAAATCAGTTTTCATCAAGGACAACTTTATCAAGTAGGTTGCCATCAACTTCATCAAGTAGGTTGCCATCAAGGACAACACTCTGCATCATATTTCCAACAATCTCCCCCTTTGGACTTGATGGAAACCATGATGGTGTTTGATCACCACAACAGATAGATACATTGAATATAACCACTATGCAAACACCATGATACTCTCCCCCTATTCAAACACCATGAAACTCTCCCCCTTTGACATAAAGGGCAAAGGGCGCTGTAGATCTGATGTGTACTGAAGTTACCATGCTCCCCCTGAGTTCATGCCGAATCTTCAAACATATTTTTTAATGAAGTACATGAATCTATGACCTTTCCTATCACCAAGGACTCATACTTACATCAAATATCCAACCAAGTGGATTTACATATGTGACTCAAGTACCCAACCAAGTGGGTTTACACATTTTGATCAAGTCCTTTCATGACTGAAAAATACAATTTTACATCATAGGTCTTATCATGACCTTTTCATCAAATTACAACAATGACCTTTTGTAACAAATACCAAAAATACCTCAAGAGAGAGATCATATTTCAGAACCATCATAATGCCAACAATGCATTATTCTCAGCAAAGCTAATGCTCCCCCTGAACCTGTACACCTGTTCTTGAGCCATTTGACTCCTTCATCTCCCCCTTAGCTTGTGCGTCCTGAACACTTTCAACATCGAACCGTCAAGGCATCTTCATCAAATATCAGAGAATGAAATAGAAATATGAGAGCTGAAACATCACCAGAGATACCCAGCAGCACCATAGCTGTGCTGAAGAATGTTGTCCCAGAAAAATTTGTCAGCAACCACCCATACGCGGTTTTCTTTGTATAAACTCGCGTATATACACAATTTTCTTTCAGGAAACCCGCGTATCCAATTTAATCTTCTGAATTTAAGCAGATCTAATCTTATGCATGGCAGAGACTACTCCTAGCTTCTGTCTGAGATATTCGAACGCTTCCCTGGGCAGAGGTTTGGTAAATATATCAGCAACTTGTTCTTTGGAGGGAACATACTTCAACTTCACCTTTTGTTCAAGCACTTGTTCACGTAAGAAGTGATACTTGATGGGAATGTGCTTGGTCTTAGAATGCATAACAGGATTCTTTGAGATACTAATGGCACTTGTATTATCACACATAATGGAGATAGGAGGTGAACATTTGATTTGAATGTCTTGTAAGGTTTGCATCATCCAAAGAAGTTGAGTGCAACATGATGCGGCAACCACATATTCTGCTTCTGCTGTAGATAAGGCAATAGAGTTTTGCTTCTTGCTGAACCAAGAAACTAACCGGGGCCCCATATAGAATGCACCACCACTAGTGCTTTTCCGATCATCAAAATTTCCAGCCCAATCTGCATCAGTGTAAGCATGAAGAGTAAGATCAGCATTCTTTGGATACCATAGTCCAAAGTCTTGAGTTCCTTGTAGATATTTGAATATTCTTTTGACAGCCTGAAGGTGAGATTCTTTTGGATTAGCTTGGAATCGTCCAACAATCCCAACTGCATGCATAATGTCTAGTCTAGTCCCAGTGAGATAAAGTAGACTTCCTATCATAGATCTGTATTCTGGTTGATTCACCATGGGAGAATCATCATGAGAACTGAGATTACATCCGATTATCATTGGTGTACTTACAAGTTTGCACTCTTCCATGCCATACTTCTTCAGAATTTTCTTAAGGTATTTTGCTTGTGATAAGAATATACCATCTGTAGTTTGATGCACTTGCAAGCCAAGAAAGAATGTTAGTTCCCCAAGTAAAGACATTTCAAATTCTTTCTGCATGACAGAAGAAAATTTCTGACTCATAGATTCTTCATTACTTCCAAAAATGATATCATCAACATATACAACCACAATCAATAGTTTATCATTTTCAGTTTTTGTGTATAAATTGCTATCAGCAGACCCCTTTGAAAATCCTTGTTGATGAAGATATTTGTCAAGACAATAATACCATGCCCTTGGAGCTTGTTTGAGACCATATAGAGCCTTTTTAAGTCTGCAAACAAGTTTTTCATCATTTCCCAAAATGAATCCTTTTGGTTGTTCTATATAAACTTCTTCTTCTAGATCACCATTGAGAAATGCAGATTTAACATCCATTTGATAAACTTTGATTTGTTGAAAACTTGAAAAAGCAAGAAACATTCTTATGGCTTCAAGTCTAGCTATAGGAGAAAAAGTTTCTTCAAAGTCTATACCTTCTTGTTGAGCATACCCCTTGCAAACAAGTCTAGCTTTATTTCTTATAACCTCCCCATTCTCATTTAACTTGTTTTTGAATATCCATTTAGTTCCAATGAAATTTTTGTCATGAGGTCTTGGTACTAATTCCCAAGTGTGATTCTTTTCAATTTGATCAAGCTCTTCATTCATGGCTTGAATCCAACATTCATCTTTGCTAGCTTGATTGACATTGTGTGGTTCAATAGTGGATAGAAATGCTAGATACCTAGAAGATCCCACAAGAGTCCTTATTGTTTGTACACCTGATCCCTTATCTCCCAAAATTTGAGATTCTGGATGATTCTTTTGAACATATCTGGATGGAGCTTTTTCAGATAAGTCATCTTCAGGTTCTTCATTGGGTTCACTATCTATATCATTGCTATTTGATGTAGAAGGACATATGTCACCATCGTCTTCATTTGTTGTTTGTTTTTCTTCTTTTGGGGCTACAGGAGACTCATCAATAACAATATCAATACATTCAACAATCTTCCGAAGTCTTTTATTGTAACATTTATATGCTCTACTCCTAGAGGAGTAACCAAGAAGTATTCCTTCATCTGCTCTGGGTTCAAATTTGCCAAGTTTTTCATCATTATTTTTTATAAAGCATTTGCTTCCAAAAAATTTAAAATTCTTTACAGTGGGAGGTTTACCATACCAGAGTTCATATGGAGTTTTGTTACTATTTACACGGACATGTGCCTTGTTAAGAATATTTACCGCTGTATGTGCTGCTTCTCCCCAAAATGTGTTAGGTGTTCCAGAATCATCAAGCATAGCTCTAGCCATTTGTTGAACTGTTCTATTCATTCTTTCTGCTATGCCATTTTGTTGTGGAGTGCTAGATACAGTAAACTGTCTTTTTATGCCATGTTGTTCACAAAATTCAAGGAATTCATCTGAAGTATATTCTCCTCCTCGATCAGATCTAAGACACTTGATTTTTAGATCTAATTCATTTTCAACTAGAGCTTTGAAACTCTGAAATTTCTGAAATGCTTCATCTTTGTGTTTAAGCAACCCAATCCAACACATTCTAGAGAAATCATCAATAAACAAGATATAGTATTGTTCACCACGTGGTGAATTTTTCCTCATAGGTCCACATATGTCAGTATGAATGAATTCAAGAGGCTTACTTGATGATCCTTCCTTGGCATTAAACTGTACTCTGGTTTTCTTACCAAATTGGCAAGACTTGCATATGATATTTTTGGGTAGAGTAATATTGGGAAGATCACAGACAGCTTTAAGTCTGCTTGATTTATTGATTTGAGAGAAGCTCAGATGCCCCAACCTTCTATGCCATAGCCAGTTTTATGAAGATTTACTCAAGTAACATTGTTCTTTACAGTTCTTCAATACATACAGGTTGCTTGGAGTTCTTTTTCCTTTTATAATTGTTTTACCTGTATCAAGATCACGTACCACACATTCCTTTGAACTAAAGACAACTTCAGTTCCTTGATCACACATTTGACTTACACTTAACAGGTTATGCCTTAAGCCATCCACATACATGACATCATTAGCTTTCACCTTTTCTTTTATAAAAACAGACCCTTTTCCCTTAATTAATTGATCTGAAATTGTGAGAACAAAGTATTTCTCATACAGAGATTGACTGTAGGGGCATTCACCGGATATTTCACCTTTCAAAGAAAGGATGAATCCGGAGGCTACCTGGCCCTTCTACAGACTCTGCCTAAAGAAATAAAATGTAATCACTGAGATCCGATCAATGAAAGTATTTGTTTTAAGTCCAAAGTATTCATTGATCCAGCTTTAATGTGTGAATAGGCAAGTATACATATTCTACAAATGAAGTATAATGGTTTGAAGATGAACTAATAAGTTTTGTTCACTGTTTAAACCTGCTTGGGAAAAGTTTTCTTATAAAAATTTACTGTTTAAAGGAGCATAATCTGAAAATATGCAGCAAAATTATACAGTATGACAGCAAATAATTGTTTAAGCAGTTCACCCCGCTCTTGGGCTACCTCCGCTGAGTCCAAAAGCCTCTAATTAGGCTTTTTCCTCTTTGATTAAATGCTCAAAATGTGAATACAACTATATAGAAGCCTCAAATGGAAAAATACACTGCAAATTAAGATTTAGGAGGCTCAAATTAGTATAAAATGACTAAACAAACACCTCCATTGGATGAATATAGTCCAAAACAACTCTTCTTTCCTTAGGCCCTTGTGGCTCCACGACAAAAAAAACGCTGGTAAATTCTCTGATAGAGCACCCTGATGGCTCTGTAAACACTCCCAACAGCTCCGGAATGATCCAATACCCCAGAATCAAAAAAAAATTTGTCCCAAAAGGCCTTTCCTAGCCAAAGTTATGGCTCTTTTACTCCAACTGCCAGTTTGGCCTAGAGAAACTCCACTAAATGTGGAGAACTGGAGTTAACTCCAGTTAAAAATGGCAACTGCACCAAATTTGGCGGGCGCGCTCCAAAAATGTCGGCAACATTAAATGTGACTGTTTTCAACAAACCCCGCATTCACATGCCAACCCGCGACATTTTATTGAAACCAACGGTTTTGAAAACCGTAATAAATAAACCCGCTGGATGTTAAGTCAAAAGGTTCATATGCAAACGGTCATCATAAATATTAACTTATCCTTTTTGTTTTAAATCCGCTCCAACGTATGCGACACATGTTTTAACTCCGCTCCAATGCAACGTAGCCAAGCACGTGTTTTAAACCCACGTACCAATCCATTTGACTTTCCACGTAACCCATGGAAATTAAACCATGTGGTTTAAACCTTGAATGTAAACATTGATATGATTTTACGTTTGCACTTTGGTTTTAATTAATGTGAATTTTGGGTTTTAAAACTTTGGATTAATTTAATGTGTGGTTTAATTAATTTAATTAAAGTTTTTAATATTTAATATATATATAAAAAAATATTAATATAATATATGATTTTTTAAATCAAATAAAATATTAAATTTTATATATATAAAAAATATTAATTAAACTATAATTAAAATAAAAAAATTTCCAACACAAATTTATCATTACCCATTCAACATTAGAGGTTATTGGGCGATTTCAAAGTGTAACAACTTCCTCATACGGTAACGGATTTTAGTGTCGTTCGCGGCGTTGGGATCGTATCGCCGAGCTCTTTCCATTCGATCTATTTTAGAGTAATTCTGAGCAACTTCATTTTTGAGCATTTTTCTACAAGAGACTTGATCTCCTAATCACACCTCCCAAATGGGAAGCTTTTGGACCCTCAAAAGCTTTCTGATTACTGAAACTGATGATGTGGAGAATGATTCTCCACTCTTCCACCCTTGAATAACTGAAATCTGCTCGATTTCATCAAATTAAGCTTTTGAGAAAATGATAATCTGTCTCTGGAATCAACTGATCGACCATTGCTTAGATTGACGGAGTCATGATGCAAATGATTAAAATTTGCTGAACAACAATTGTAATTTGCAGAAAACAAACTTTTTCTACATTGATCAAACTTCCAGAAAGACTTACAATGACTTTCACCTTGCAAACTGTTCCCATGGCGAATTGTACCATTCCGAAACCAACTTTTTCCCATGCTGAATTGTGTGTCCTTTTTGCTTGCACTGCTTTGCTTTGACACTTCATTTTCTGCATTGGATGACCCAAAAGGTAATTTGTGCAACATAACATCATCTTTTTTCAAAGACAAACTGTTATCAAACTGAGACAAATCATTAGCAACATCATAAAAAGGCAAATGCTCAAAATCTGGTCATTTCAACATCAATAAAGTTAGACTTTGACTTCCATTAACCAGTCTTTTCAATTGACTTGCATGGAGTAAAGAAGATTCCATTTTCTTCTTGTGAGCTCTCACAATGTACTCTTTAGCATCTTTGAACAAGTGATACTTGTTTTCATGGTGATAGAAGATAGCCCTCCTGTCAAATAAATAAGGACTTCCCAAAACAATACCTGAGATATCAAGCGACACCACATCAAGTTCTACTGTGTCAATAAAATGTGCAGTTATTGCAAAGCGCAATATGCACTTTCTTGAGACTTGAAAATTAGCATCCTTGCATATCCATCCAAGTGGATAAGGCTTTGGATGTGGAATGGTCTCAAGTTTAAGCTGCTTGACCAAGTCTTCAGATATAAGATTCGCTTGTGACCCACTGTCAAATAGTGTGTGAATTTTGGTATGTTTTGAAATTACCCTCACATGGAAAAGCTCTATCCTCCTCTTTTCATCATGAGTATCTTTGTGACAATTCAAAGAGCTAGAACTGGGAGTTGTGTCTTGCACCACTTCTTTCCCCTTAATGTTCTTTAAAACCATGCCTATGCTTTTTTTCTCATCTCCTAAGTCTGACCCTAAGTCTTGCTCAACTGTTGCTACAGTTTTCTCCTTTTCTTTGGTCTTGTTTTTGTTCTTTTATTTTTCTAGTTTCAGTTCAGGATGAAGCTTCCAACAATGATCTTCATCATGACTTGTCTTCGAACAATTCTTGCAAAAGAACTTTCCTTTGTCTTTTCTTGAATTTGCAACTCTCTTCTTTCCTTTGTTTTTGAAACTACTATCCTCATCAAAAGCATCAAAAGCATTCTTTCCTCTAGCTTCTAAATGTGTAGCCTGCACACAGAATTCATCTAAGCTGGTAGGATTGAACATTAGGATAGTATGTTGAAGGTAATTGTGCAAACCTCCTATGTATTTCAACAAGGTGTCTTGACTTGTAAGTCTACTCCAAGTAGAAGTGCTCTCCTTCTAAACTCTTGGGTATAATCTTGCACATTTTGACCCTTAAGTTGCCTAAAATTTTTCCAATTCATGATTGATTTCTGAATATGAGCAAGAGGATAAAACTGTTTCTTAATAGCAGTAATAAACTCATTCCAAGTTAGAGTTATCTTGCCATGCTTTTTAATTTCCTCCCTGGTCTTGGCTTCCCACCAAACCAAAGCTGCTCCATCCATTCTCAAAGAGGCTAATTGGATTTTTGTGTCATCATCATGCAAATTCTGAATTCTTAGATAGAATTCCAGCTGTCTAATCCAGTTATCCAATTTTTCTGCATTCACATCACCATTAAACATCGGCAACTCAAATTTTACATCAAGCTTAAACAAAGGATTTTTAAGAGATGTTTTTGTTTTTTGTGACTGATTTTAAGAAGTTGAAGAGGATGATGTGGAGGATGAGGATGATGATGGAGATGGTGGATCACCATTTCCTCCATTCCCTTTCTTAGACTCATCTTTGTCTTTCTTTCCTCCTGAAGAATCTCCTTCTTCTCTTTGGTTTCTAGACCCTTCTCCAGCAATCCTATCATTTCTCTCCTGGTATAGGATCCTAAGCATCTCAGTCAAGTCCAAGAAATCTTTTCTAAAGACTCTTTCTTCTTCCTTGGGATCCATTTCCTCATGAACTTCTCCTTCTCTGGAAGACATGTTTGTGGCTAATTCTAAGGCTAATGAGGATGAAATGGAAGGTGGATGTAATGGCACTCTAGCCCTCCTTGGTTGAGGATTAACTTGTTCTCTAACCAATTGACCTTCCCCTCTTTGCAATTTCAGCCTAGTAAGCATCAAATTTTGCAGAATAATACAATTTACTTGCACAAATTTCACAAACTCTTAAACAAAACCTTGTGCTCTGATACCAACCTGATCTGAAATTTTGAGAACAATCTTTATAGTAGAATTGGTTGAGGGGCATTCACATAGGATATTTAGCCTTTCAAGGGATCAAGGAGAGCTACTGACCCCTTCTCTGGAGCTATTGCCCTAAAGAAATAAAATGTAATCGCTGAGTTGATCAATGATATTGTTTAACTGCAAAGTATTCATTGATCCAACTTTAATGTGTGAATAGGAAAGTATACAGATTCTGCAAATGAAGTATAATGGTTTGAAGATGATTCAGCAAAGTTTTGTTCAACTGTTCAAGCTTTTTAACGGAAAGTTTCTATAAAAATTTATTAGAATGAGAATGTTTGAAAATATCTTGACAAAAAATTATCGTTATAACCAACAAATAATTGTTTAAGCGGTTCACCCCTCTCTTGGGCTACCTCCACTGGGTCCAAAAGCCTCTAATTAGGCATTTTCCTCTTTGATTAAATGCTCAAAATGTGAATACAACTATATAAAAGCCTCAAATGGAAAAATACACTGCAAATTAAGATTCAGAAGGCTCAAATCAGTATAAAATGACTAAACAAACACCTCCATTGGATGAATATAGTCCAAAACAACTCTTCTTTCCTTAGGCCCTTGTGGCTCCACGACCAAAAACGCTGGTAAATTCTCTGATAGAGCACCCTGATGGCTCTATAAACACTCCCAAAAGCTCCAGAATGATCCAATACCCCAGAATAAAAAAAAAATTCGTCCCAAAAGGCCTTTCCTAGCCAAAGTTATGGCTCTTTTACTCCAACTGCCAGTTTGGCCTAGAGAAACTCCACTAAATGTGGAGAACTGGAGTTAACTCCAGTTAAAAACGGCAACTGCACCAAATTTGGCGAGCGCACTCCAAAACTGTCGGCAACATTAAATGTGACTATTTTCAACAAACCCCGCGTTCACATGCCAACCTGCCACGTTTTATATAAACCAACGGTTTTGAAAATCGTAATAAATCAACCCGCCGGATGTTAAGTCAAACGGTTCTTATGCAAACGGTCATCATAAATATTAACTTATCCTTTTTGTTTTAAATCTGCTCCAACGTATGTAGCACATGTTTTAACTCCGCTCCAATGCAACGTAGCCAGGCACGTGTTTTAAACCCACGTACCAATCCATTTGACTTTCCATGTAACCCATGGAAATTAAACCATGTGGTTTAAACCTTGAATGTAAACATTGATATGATTTTACATTTGCACTTTGGTTTTAATTAATGTGAATTTTGGGTTTTAAAACTTTGGATTAATTTAATGTGTGGTTTAATTAATTTAATTAAAGTTTTTAATATTTAATATATATATTAAAAAAAATATTAATATAATATATGATTTTTTAAATCAAATAAAATATTAAATTATATATATATAAAAAATATTAATTAAACTATAATTAAAATAAAAAAATTTCCAACACATAAATTTATCATTACCCATTCAACATTAGAGGTTATTGGGCGATTTCAAAGTGCAACAACTTCCTCATACGGTAACGGATTTCAGTGCCGTTCACGGCGTTGGGATCGTATCGCCGAGCTCTTTCCATTCGATCTATTTCAGAGCAATTCTGAGCAACTTCATTTTTGAGCATGTTTCTACAAGAGACTTGATCTCCTGATCATTACCGCAGGAGTATCATTTCCAAATGTAACCTTCTTTTCCTTTTCTAGAGCACTATATGTAAGAAGTTTGTTTTTGTCACCTATCATGTGTCTTGAGCATCCACTATCAATGTACCATTGACTTTCTTCACCTTCTACAGATAACGCTATGCCACAATTTTCAACCTGTAATTCCTTCTCTTTCCATACTTTGGAGCTTGAAGGAAAATGCTCTTTTGGCTGAACTTTGCTCCTGCATTTAGATTCTTCATGGCCAAAGTTATTGCAATAAGCACATTCAACTTCATTCAGAAGAGGAGAAAAGTTGTTATAGGTATTCTTCTTTGTTTCAATATCAAACCTTTTCTTTCTTGCTTCTCTTGTCATGATGGTTTTGTTTGCAACACATTGAACAGCTTTATGACCAAAATTGTGACATGAGAAACATTGTCCATTGAAGAAGAAATTTCTGCGATCATGAAATCTTCTACTTGAATTTACCTGTTGATTGGTGTTTCTTTGAAAGATGTTCCTGTTAGTGTTCTTTGAATTGAGATGATCATGCTTTACCTGTAAGGATTCTTTATTCCCTTGCTGAGTGGTAGAATGTTGTAAACTAGTTGTAGCTGCTTTTAGATAATTTGGTGCCGAAGCCTGAGAAGATTCTCCGATATATCCAAGACCTATCTTTATGAGAGGAGAACGTTGTACCTTAATAATCTCATCTAAGGTTTCAGATCCTTTAGCAAATCTAAGATTCAGAGTCTTTACTTTCTCAAGTTCTTTTCTTAGACTTACTACTTCACACTCCAATTTCTTATTGCGTTTCTCCTTTTCTTCAAGCTGATTTTCCAGAGTCTCTATGGTTATTTTCCTTTCTTCTAAGCGTATTTTGCTTTCTTCTACGCATATTTTGAGTTGATTGTTTTCTTCAAGAAAATCCTTGTCCTTTAGAGCATCCACAAAAGTATCCTTTTCTTCTCTAGATTATTTTTGAAATGAGATGAGAAGTCTAAGATCTTGTTCACATTCTTCCTCACAATCAGATAACCCATCACTGTCTTCATGAGTATAGTAACTTTTTCTAGCGCTAAACCAATTCTTATTCCTTCTTGCTACTTCGTTCCCTTTTGCATATGTTTCTTTATGAGGAAACTTAGCATCATAATGACCAACTCTTCCACAATCAAAGAATTTGAAAGGAAGCTTACCTCTGAACCGTCTTGTGCCAAGTTGAAGTTTCTTTACACAATTTACCTCATCTTCTTCGGAGATATATCATGATCCTTCTGCTTCTTGTACTTCTTTCCCTTTTGTAGAAGCTCTAAAGATGGCTTCTTTGACTTCGGATGGTCCTCCTCTTCTCATTTCATATGCAGTTAGTATGCCATGAAGTTGCACCACAGTAAGATTTTGAAGATCCTATTTTTCTTCAAGAGCAGAAACTTTTGACTCAAATTTTGCCGTTAGAGATCTTAAAATTTTCTCAACCAAAGTAGATTCGGTTATTGTTTCACCCAGATTTCTCATATGATTTACAACATCATCAAGACGTAAAAAGAAACTGGCAATACTATCATCACTATGCATTTTCAAATTTTCATATTCAATTCTGAGATTTTGGAGTTTTGCACTTTTTACCTTTGCATCACCTTCATAACTTAAAATGATTTTGTCCCATATTTCCTTTGCTGTATTTAGCTGCATGACTTTGACAAATTCAGATTCAGTTAGACTTCCTGTTAGAGCATTGACCGCCTTTGCATTTGATTCATAATTCTTCCTTTCCGTCGGATCTGTTAGTACTGCGGCTGGATATTGATACCCTCCTTCAACAATGGCCCATGCATCTGCTCCCAGAGACTGAAGATAGGATCTCATCCTTGTTTTCCAGAAGATTAAATTGTTTCTGTTAAAGAGCGGAGGCCTGATAGATGCTATTCCTTCTTGATTGCTCATCTTGCTTGATCTTCCTTCTAGCAGCTAAGCTTTTTCAGAAGGACCTGATCTGAAACCAATTGTTGGAAAAAATATTGAGAGGGGGGGTGAATCAGTATTTAGTGCAGAATGAAAACTTTTTACTTTTTCTAAAACCCATACGCTACTTTACTGAACCCTAGTCGCGTATACACGCGGATATCCTCAATGAAACTCGCGTATTACCAGAGATCTCATTATGAAGATAATTCTTTACTTAGATCATTGCATCATTCATAGATTATATGTTTAGTAAGCAGTAAGCATGTGCAGTAAGAACAGAATAAATCATCACACATAAGAAACACACATGAACACTAGGATTTAAATTTAGAAACGAATTCGGAGATGAATAACAAATTGTGAAATCATCTTCTAGTCTTGATATCTATTATAAAGAAAACATCTTACAACCATTGTCTTTTTGCGTATGGAACTCATGTACAATATGAGGCACCTTACCTCTGAGAGGCTACAACCTTCTCTGGATTATGACCTCTCACGGAAGGGAGCTGCTACCTACTCGTTTACAGGCTACCATTGGAAGGGCTTCTAAACCCCCCCTCTGTGAAGGTTTCAAACTCAAAGCTGCACAAATAGAATTGTCAGTGTGGGATAAATATTAATAAACCTTGCTTATCCACAAACTGCGCGATACTTCAGAACAGTGAGACCACTGTAATCAAAATATTAGAGATAACCCAGACTTCAGAATAGATATGCAGATTTTTTCCTTTATGTAACCCGCGTATATACGTGCCTTTATTCACTCCAACCTGCGTATGCTTCAATGTATAGTAACTTTGTATACGCGACTTTTCTTCACAATTTCCACGTATGCACGCGCTTTCCTTTTCACCAACTAGCGTATTCTTCTGTGTATGCTTTCTTTCAGAATTAGTTCAGACACATATTCAGATCTGAAATCAGATTTCTGTTCAGACAATATATCAACCATACAGAACTTTTTATACAGTCATTCTTCCTTCATCAATTTAGTCATTGAATCATCAACCAATCAACCAACAACTTGATCTTTAATCAGCAGCACAATCAACATTTAAACAACCCAGATCTATATGAATACATCATTGACAGATAGCAGTAAAACAGAAAAATAGATCAGAAATTTCATTCCACTTACTTCAGCAAAACACTAGATTCCATACGCGCTTTCATAGAGACGAACCTGCGTATACTTCAATGCAAAAAAAAACCTGACTGCCATACGCGCTTTTCTTTAAGCAGACCCGCATATACATGCGCTTTTCATGAAACAAAACTGCGTATAGATCTATAAAAGATAAACTTTGCAGAACAGACCAGATCTATAAATTTACCCAGATTTCTTCAATTTCTTCATCATACTTGCGCCAGGTCTTCATCATTTCTTTTCAGATCATCCTAGAGATTCATCATTTCTAGATCTAGAGATCTTGAACCTTCATCATATCCATAGGTGCATCATAGATTCATATCTATCAATTAAGAACAGAGTTCCACCATGTAGATATACTTCAGAGTGAAGTATTCATTAAAAACCCAGACACATGCACACCCTTGCACTATGATCTTCTTCTCCTTATATAGATTTATGCTTTTACCAATACCATGAGTCAAAACCACTCAACTGCTAATGGTATTCCTGGACGGGATCAAATAGATATTCCAGCGCTCAATACAATGGGCCAATACCATGGTAAATTCCCTTGGTTTTATGAATTTAGAGCACAAATAGGGCATACGCGACTTGGCACGTACTTTTCCGCGTACATACGCTACTTCACCTTTACAAACCCACGTATGCATTGTGACATATCATATTTATCATTTCTCTGGCCCTTACAGGAATTCCTTTCTCCATTACATCTGAACTGCTCTGTAGATACATCAGATTTACATCATTAACAAAATCATCAAGTCAGTTTTCATCAAGGACAACTTTATCAAGTAGGTTGCCATCAACTTCATCAAGTAGGTTGCCATCAAGGACAACACTCTGCATCATATTGCCAATATTTTTGAGTAGTGTTATATATGGAAAATTGACCACCGACAAGACCTGAATGGAGTTTTTGGATTACTTGTTGAGAATCACCTTTTTCTAGAAAATGAAGAAATACATTGTCATAATCCTATCAAACTAGAACATGGACAATCAATTGAACACCAAGCTTACATAGACCTATTCCTTTCACTATTTCATAAGTTTCAATCTCCAAGTCATACTCTTGGATATTTTTCATCTAGTGGGCCCTTTTCTTGTAGGTTTTAATCCTGTACATAAATTACTTGCAAACAAATTCCTGAAATAGAAAAATAAACAATGGAGAGAACATAAAAAAAATATACACAGGTATTTTCCCCTGGATCCCAAAACCAGGACTACCAGATTGATTTTTCATTATATTCCTTTCAATGTTACAAGATATATATATATATATATATATATATATATATACATGTCGAAGTATTTGTAAAACCCCAATCCATTAACCCTGGATTAGAACATAACCGTAGTTCCCTTGAATGAATCTACAAAATACCATGAGAACGAAACCATCATGCCCAAAATCATGTGAAAAAACCATGCACAAAACTATGAATAAGTCTCACCAAACCCAACTGTGCGACTAGTCATGGAAAGAATATAACACACACCCAATATTTCTCTCCCAATTCGTTTTGAACAAGTAACTTTCTTACTGTTAAATATGGAACTATTACCTTATTTTTGGATTATGCAGGTAAGATATGAAATGTTTTACATCCTTAAAGGCAGTAAAGGTTTGTTTATCCACCATTGGGTAATTTAAATAATCTTTCTTAAAAGAAAAACTCATGAATGCAATGGGAATTTCAGTATCAAGCTCTATTTTCTGTTTAAGGACAAAAACGTAAGAAAAAACAGATCAAAGTTGTACAATATAATATCCTTAGAAAAATCAGGGCTCATCAAGAAAAGAGCTTCAAAAATATCTTGTTTAATGGTACCGAAAGTCTATTCTTCTGGTTAAATCCACTTATAAACAACATTTTTCTTTACAATTTGGTGAAGTGGTTTAACAATTTCAGAAAATATTAGGATGAATCGTGTAAACAAATTTATTTTACCAAGGAAAGAATGCATGGCCTTTTTAGAGTTAGGAGGCAAAAAACTATGAATGTCATGCATTATTTCTAGGTCAATTATAATGCCTTCTTTGGATATGATCCATCCTAGCAGTTTTCCTTTCATGACTGCAAAAATTAACTTTTTGGGGTTTAATGAAATGCCAAATTTTCTACACTGCTCAAACAATTTTTTGAGATGGATAATATGATCATAACTCTATTTTGAATAAATGGTGACATCATCTAACATAATGACTACAAATTCATTAATTAACCCCCGAAAAGCAATATCCATTACCCACTCAAAATTTTCCCCAACATTAATCAGGCCAAAGGGAATATTTTTGTAGGTCAATGTTCCCCATGGAGTTCTAAAGGATATTTCTAACTATTCAAAGGGAGCCATCATAACTTTTTTATAGCCTAAGAAACAATCCAAAATGGATAACATCTTAGAGCCTGAAACACATTATGGGACTTTCCCTATGGGAGGTACAACATAGTTATCTTTCTGATTTCAGACTTCTGCGATCTCTATTTTGTAATGCAATTGCTTCCAGATCCATCGCATTGAGTGGGTTTTTTTCTTCCATCGACTTTTCGAACCAGCTACCAAGGTTCATCATCAAGATAAGATTGAATAAGAGAAACCGATCTCCGGTGTGGTGAATAAATAGCGTAGAAGGTTTTTTGTGAAAAGAATTTTGAGAGGCGAAAAAAATTAGATTTTAATTTTAATGATTTATTTTGAGAATTAATTATTTATAAATACGTATTAATTTTTTATGTTAAGTATGTCTTTGTTTAACTTAATTATTACTTATATATTTGTTTTAAGTTTTGATTGTGCTTTAAATTATTATAAATTTTAATTTATTATAACTTTTGAATTTATTAAATATCTTATTGATTATTTAGATGATTAATGTTATGATGTTATAATTATTATAACTTTGTATTAGAAATTTTTGTTTATTTATGTTAGAGAAGGTGTTATATAATAAGGAAGTTTGAGATTAGATAGTTAATTTTATTATAGGGATGGATTTTATGTGAAATATTTAATAGGTTTTTATATTAATAGTATGTTATTACTAGTAAATTTAATGGGATTAAATGTTATTAATTTTTAAGATTTTTAGTTTTATTTTTAATTTTTAATTTGATATATAGAGGAATGTAAGTGATTTTTAGTTTGATTTTTAATTTTTAATTTGATGTATAGTGGAATGTAAGTGATTTTTAAAGAAATGGAATAAGCATTAGGGGAAGTTTGAGGAAAGGGTTATGAATAAGGATTATTCAAATTAGAATGAAAAATTGTTAATTATTAAAAAGAGAAAAGGTTAATTAATGGAGAGATATTATTGTTTAGAGAAAGAATTTTTTAATTTTTATGTTTTAATGGGAGTTATTTTTTAAATTAGTGTGGGAATCCAATTCTCACTAATGTTCCATCCTTCGTCATGATTCAGGTTACTAGGATGTTTATTGATTTCCAGAGCCTCCCTAAATTTTCTATGAAAGTAGCGGTCTATTTTGGCAAGGATGCGAGAGTTTTCAATGTAGATATGGTGTTTGGAGTTGTTTGAATGCTCAAATAAGGCAGAGATTTTTGAGCGGTTATGTTTTATGTCAGTCGAGTGTTCTTGTATCCTTGTTTTGAATGAACAACCAGCCTCCCCAATTTATGGTTTTCCACAAGAGAAGGGGATTAGATACACTACTTTTTGTAATTTGGGATCAAGGGTGTCTTTAACAGATTTAAGTTTGCTACAAATTGTGTTTATGGGTTTGAAAGTGGTAGAAATGTTGTTTTTCTTTAGAATATGGGAAATTTTATCAGTAATGCCAAGGATGTAAGGTAGGTTTACTTTTCCAATAATATTTTCTTTATTTAAATTTTTGTTTTTAGGCTTGTTTGCACTGCGGAAGGCTTTGAGGGTCTGATGTTTATTATAGCCATTTCTTGCAAAAACTTCCATAAGATGGGATTTTTCAGATTCTAAGTGTTCAATGTTAGAGATTCTCATGGATCTAGTTGCTAAGGTTTTGAGGACTCCAAGTTTTTGGGTTGGATGATGGTGAGAGGTGGCATGAATGTATTTTTCAGTGTGAATCTTTTTTCTGTATACATGGTGGGATAAGGAACCATCAGGGTTGCAAGATAGGAGGATGTCTAAGAAGGGAATGGAGGCATCAATCTTAGTTTCCATGGTGAATTTGATTGAGTCAGAAAGAATGTTCAGGTGTTGTTTGAAGATTTATAATTTCTCCTTTCCATGAGGCCAAATGTCAAATATGTCATGAACAAATTGTTAACTTTATCAGAGCTATTTCTATTTTTGAAGTCAACACAAAGATGAATGTATTCGTTTTTATTTCTCATGGAGACTAAGTTTGCAACCCATTGGGTATTCCGAACATGGAATATTTTCATGGAAACTAATATTTTGTTCAACTCACTCTTGCAATTTTTTCAAGCTAGGATGGATTTTCCTCAATTTTTTTTGAAAAGCCTTGGTGTGAGGTTTCAATGGGAATTTTATGTTGGATGGTATTGGGAACATAATTTTTAAGGACCCCATACTCCCTGGAGAATATGTCTTTAAATTATCTAAATAGACGTATAAAATATGCCTTTTCGTGAGGGGTGCAATTAATTCCCAATTTTTTGTTTTTAGGTTTATCTTTGGTTCCCAAATTAATGACCTAGTATTGCATGATTGAACTATTGGTTTTACAATTAAATTTTTTCTTAAATTTGTCCTGTAAATTAAAAAATGTTTCAAGCCTAATAACAAGTCGAGGGATAGAGTTTAAAAGATCAGCTGAATCATCCACTAGCCATTGACTTGGAATCTGAAAAAAAATCACGAAGGTTCTCATCATGATTAAAATCATTGATCTAGGTGTCAAAAAAATATTATTTCGAATGGATGAACCAAATTATTTGTAAATCATGATCAAAGACTCGCAACTAAGTGACATTATTAGGTATTGATGGTCGAAACATCAGCTCAATATAAAAGGAATTAGTCTCAAACCCATCAGCAAGAATTAATCTAGATGCCATGTATGCTAACATATCAACTTTTTGATTTAGATGTCTAGGTATAGAAATAATATTAAATGTAGGAAATTTTGAAATCAAGTCCCATAACTTTGCTTGGTAATTTTTTAAATGAGTTGAAATGCAATGAATGACATGTTTTACATGTTTTATCATTATTTTGTAATCACCATACACTTACAAGCACTAAATTCCAAGATCTAGACCCTTATTGAGTCCTTGTATGAGTGCTTCATACTCTACAATGTTTTTTTTTTCTAATTTGGTTTAATCTATTAATATAGAACATAATTGACAGTGCGAGACAAGCCTCCGAGTTGCAAAGCTAACCAACATCAGAGGTAGTTTGAGTAAAAAAAACAAAAAATAGACCGCCGCTGTGGGGGAAACCGGCCTCATAGATGCTGCCGATAATTGGGAAACTAGCATTGATAGAGTTATATAAAAACCAGAGTTTACAAAAATAGCCATTATCATCATAGTATTTCCAATTCATGTGCCTACGCATGCAATAGATCATTACAAAAACCAAAAAGAGGTTAGGAGACCTGTCAACCGGCTAGATGTCCGTGTGTGAAGGAGGAATTTCCTCCACAATTGGGCAGTTGTAATCATCCTCGACACCTTCATCCTTTTCCTTGGAATGCTGGGCATTATTCTCCGAAGAGGAAGTGTAGCTTTTATCCTGCTTCTGCTTCTCTGAGAGCGAAGAGCTATTACCATTTTCGTCACTGTTGGAGGTCTCCGAACCAGTTTTGACAGGGAGGGCCGAAGATTTTCTGGAGCCCTGGGGAGGCCTACCAGAAATTGTGGACTTCCTTCTACGCTTGTTGGGGCCTGAGGCATTGCTTTCATTCTACTCCTCCTGGAACACTACCGTGATGGTGGCTGTAATTCTGGCATGTCCATGGCACTGCTGAAATGAAAATGGGCGACATTTCTAGCCGGAGGCTGAGAGCTAGAGACAGCATGGCTAGAAAGGGGTAGACCAGAGCCAATTCCTATCCCACGACCCCGACTGCATCTCATGTGATGCCTTCATGGCATGCTGGCTAAGTGGGAAGACAGAGAGACCGTGTGTGAGGACAAAGAGGCAGATTGGAAAGGCGAATGCATGTGCGAGGCTGTAGGGGGTGATTGTGAAGGTGAACCAGTGGGTGTAAGGGAGAGACAGGAAGGCAGAGGAGTGCGAGGGGAAGTGCGAGGTGAGCACGACACCAGGGTGGCAGCAGAGGGAAAATGAAGGCAGAAGTGAGTGCAAGGACTAGAGTCTGGCAGGGCCATGGGAGGGTCGAACGCTAAGATGCGAGCCGAATGCAGAGATGTAGAGAAGGAGCTCGAGAAGGCATACAAAGAAGTGCTGAAAATGGGCAGATGCGTCTCCATTGAATGCATCGGGTAAGTAGGAGTAGGGTGATGGCGGAACGTGCGAGCGATGAATGCCCGACGTCGAAACCCAAGGGCCTTTAAGGCCTTGATACCATTCTCAGAGGTGGGCAGGTGGCTTGGCCAGATGTCTCTCCAAGGGCCAGCCATCGTAATGCTTCCTTTAAACACCTGCATCCAGGATTCATACTCTACAATGTTGTTTGTGTACTCAAACTCTAATATGCAAACAGTAAATATTCTTTTCAACTAGGATCCAAGAGGAGACTACCTACACATGCACGTTCTTTCGATTTTAACCCATCAAAATACAAAGACCACGGTTCATATTTAGGATCATAATTAACTTCAATCTTCTTCTTTTTGTTGTAACTAATTTATTAACAATCGAAAATTCATATTGTTGATCGTTATTTTTAAAAGGAAAAAGAATAGTAAAAAAATTACTAAAGAACAAATTGATATTTAAAGGATCAATAAACATTCCCGGTTCGTTAGGTCCATCAATATCAGTCTCAACATGCCACATATATTTCTCTCTATAAACTCTAATCGTGTTGGGTTCCCTTTTCCAAGGTAACCATAAATGTGTTATGTTCGTAGACATGTATTCTTTTAAATGTTCCATCCAATCCATACTTAGGAATACTATATGCTTTTGGAACGTTTAAAATTACTATGTCAATGGTCTGATGAACCTTATGATTTGATGACAATTTGATAAATAAATTATTAAGCTCTCTTAATACCTACACATTTGTTCTATCGAATTGAATACTTTTGCTTCAGAAGGATGCAATTGGAAATTTAGTTTCTTGCATACAAAGAGTGGCATGACATTCGAGGAAACCCTCAAATCTATCATAAAATTATCTACATTGTGATTAAATATCTCATAAGTAAGAAATAATTGGGGTGGTTTTATTTCTTGTGTAGGAAGAGTTTCTGATAGACATTTTAAAATCCACACACGATCAGATGGAGGTATTTCAAAAATAGATACATCTTTGTCTGAAACAACTTTATTTTTAACAAAATTTTTAGGAAAATGTTGCTGAACTTTCTATTGTATTAAAGAGAATTTTAGTAGTTCAAAAAATGAAATGTTATTTTTTTGTTTTTTCAGGTCTCTAATGGGGCCTTCATCTAAGTTTATGATTAGAAGTTTCTGCACATTTACTGAATATTTTGTCGTTTTTTGGCATTATCAACATGAATAGAATTTTTTTTTTTAGCTTAACTTTTACTCTATGTATTATACTAGTGTGGATTGGAAACAATTGGATCAAGGTACTCCTCAAATAATGTATCTAAAAAATGACATATGGCTGATGGTGGTTGATCATTATCTTCTTCAATATTAGTTTCATCCTCCTTGCATCATTTTCATCAAAGGTATAATAATCAATGATTGCTTGTATAATATCTAGTACACCTTCAACATTGTATCCTTCATTTGGAGGAACATGCTTATTTTGGAATGAATTCCTGTAGGTATTTCTAAAGTTTGATATATTTGAAGGAATTTTTCTTGAATTCTTTTCTAGATTCGACAATTTATTGAGAGCCTTTTGGAGGCTTTCCAAATCAAAATAGGAAGCTTCTTTCTTTTTGGATGATTGTTTTGATGTTTTATATTTCTTACTAGGGGAAGAAGTTGAGTCATTTTTTAATTAGAATTGGGCTTAAGACTAAGAATATCTTTTTCTACAGACAAAGTTTCCTCAAAATATGCTTGCATTGTAGCTTTATAGGCTCTCTTCACCCACATGGAAATATTGTTAGGTAAAGTTTTACATAGTAGGTAATAATAAAATTCTAAATAGGAATAGATTAAATAACAATTTTATTTTTTAATGAAAGAAACCTAACATTGAAACCTTTTAGCTTATCTTTATTTTACATATTCATGTTTGACAATTTTGTAACTAAAACCTCTGTTGGTTTATCATCTCCAAACTTCTCAAGAAACACAGCTTCAAATTTTTCCCATGAAATAATTCTTTGGGGAGACTAGGCGAAGTAGCAGGTAGTAGCCTTCCCTTAAATGTATAAGGGAAAAATCTTAAGACTATGTCTTCATGTTGAACATTTTTTTGTCTAATGACCAACATAAATGCATTGATGTGATTCTCAGTTGGATTCTTAGAATCAGGGTCTAATTTGGGGAGAAACTTGTGAGGATTCCTAGGAAATCCATGTTGTAAACTAGGCATAACAACAACATCATGATCAAGCAATGGGGATCCAATATTGTTTTCATGTTTTCCATGATTATTTCTGGGATTACCTTGTTTTTTTTCCATCCTTGGGGATATTTCATATTCCAATGACTTAGAATATCCTTCTTCACTATAATTGTCTCCCAAGGAAGAGGGTGAGCTAGGTGGGGAAGGAAGGGAACCCGAGCCTTCGAAATAGTTGGTTTCTTGGACTCACCAGTAGGTAGCTCTGATGTAGATAGATTGAAGTCGATGATTCTACCAGTTAAAATTTCATGTAATATATCATTGAAAGTGGTGGTCGTCTGAGGGATATCTGCATGTGGATCCAACACTATGGGTTCTTGTAATTGAAGGTTAAGATGAGTGCCCAAGTGTTGACATAGTCTTATTTGGATAGATCTAGTTCGTTCCAGTATTTCTTGAGCTATAGAGAGAATTTGATGATAAATTTGGATAACTTCAAAAAATTTAGATCGTATGTGTGATTGGGTTGGAATGGTAGGTTTGATATTGGTCTGTTCAGGTTGAGGATGAGAAGTAGCATAAGTATTAGCAGGGGGGTCTTTGTGACTCATTATTACAATAGGCGAGCTAATGATTTGTATTTTATGATTTCATTTTTTTGTTTATATTCAAATGTTCCATCCTTCTAGTGCCATTTTGTTGACACGGGTTTTATGCACCCTAGCCAACAAGGGATAAATTACCTAGACTAGATCTCTTCAAATAGTGCTAGTTGTTTGGTATGGTCTCGCTTGACGGATTTTAAGGATCCTTCAACCTTCATATTCCTGCTCTTGTGAATAAGAATACTAGAGGAAAAATAATCCTAACTTACATGAAACCTAAATTAATGTTAAATGTATCTAAGATTATGAATTAGTGAATAAAATACAATCTACAAATTAGCTATTGGTAAATGTAAAGTAATTCTAAATGAATAATTATACTAAGAAAAGTGTATGTTAATGGAATACTATAAAAAAATCAAATAATATTTAGGAAAACAATATAATAAAATATTTACAATAATAATAGAATTATGGTACATCAAAGTAAAGACAACTAATAAGTGTAACTTGTTCAAAAGAATTGAATATAACCATTACTACTAAAATATCGAGAAAATATAATCTAATTTAAATTTATAAAGGAAATTATAAATTATAAGTATAAATTAATTAATCCTTAATGAAAATAGTGAAAGGATAGGTAATTGCTAAAATGCAAATCCCTTATCCTTTAAATGAGCATAGGTCAAAATATGTTTGTTTTAACAATTGACATCAAGAATAAATGAAAAACACTAACTAATTCATTCTAATCTGCATCTCACGGTTGAGGTGAATATAAAGGGAAACTGTAACAATCTCATAAAAGAGGATAATCAATCAATTAATTGTTTATGAATGAAACCAATAAATGAATAATCGAAATGAGCATATGAATTTAGAAATTTCTACAACGCTAACATTAATTCAATTCGTATCCAAAAGATAACATTATCTTAGTTCTTAATTTCTGGAATAAAACCACTGGAACCTAGACTAGATAGATGTTGAGATCAACTATCAATATAAGGACACAAGTCATTGAAGAGATATATTGATCGTATAAGAAATTATACAAATTGAATCAACATTAAACATAAAATAAATGTAATAAAATTTCTAATTGTTTATGGAATAAAATCACACAAAAAATAAATTATTGTCTCATGTATTATGAGAAATCAAATTACATAAAACCAAAGGATGATAATAATGAATGACTATAGAAAATTGAAGCCAAAATGGTATCCATATTTGGAACACTTCCTCTAGCCGAAGAATTCATCTTCTAGCCAGTTTTGGAAGTGTTCCAGGTTGAGACCTCAATGGTATCCTTTTTTAGAACATTCCTCTAGCAGAAGACTTGAACTTCTAGCCATATTTTGAATTGTTTATAGAATTGCACTAAGTGTTCTAGGTTGAGTTCGTAATGGTTTCCCTTTTCGTAATAATAGGGATCACTTCCTCTAGCAAAAGACTTCAGCTTCTAGCTAGATTTGGAATTGTTCCAGGAACTGCACTAAGTGTTCCAGTGTTGGTTGCCATCCTTAAACCACCATCGGTTGAGACCTCGAGTTCTACCACCTTATGCCATTATTTCAGAGAGCACATCCAATGAGTTTCTAGCATGCATTTTCACATTTTTGTATTACAACTCTCTTCTTGGACTCATATACACCCCTTCGAATTAAGGGGGGGGTTTTGGACACCTAATCTGCTAAGAGTTTTGGGTGCGGAATATGGAAAATCATTGGAGTCCAAGAGACCACTTGATATATGAAAACCAAGGGTCATTAGAAATTATATAAAATGTATATCATTGTGAATAATATGCATTCAATAATTATCTTAATTTTCCTATCCATTTGTGTGCATGTTTAACAATATGAAAATTAAATAGCCACTTTGAACTTATTCTTCTCATATTATAAAGAGATTACTACATCAATTTATATAGTGAAAAATGTAGCTTATAGTTTTCAAAAAGGCTCGACAAAAAAATAATAAATTGATCATTAAATGTTTTCCCTTGAATTATTTTAATCTTTTCACTCCTTAAGTTGTTTCATTTCCCCTTTTCAATATGTATTGAATGCTACAAACACTTATATTATCACACTTTGATCATTTTTTAACACGTGTAACCAAATAGGATAGAATATTCAAAAAGAACTTCAATAAAAAATGAAACTATATTAGCATGAGATTAATTGAATACTCTCCCACATGGAACATAAAAACTTAGAAGATTTATTAAAATCAAATTGAATTGCATAAATAAAAGTAGAAATAATTTAGAAGACCAAATATAAAGATGGAAGTGCATAGACCATGAATAGTGTGCATGTGTTTTAGGTGATCTAGATAAAGTTGAGAATGAAAACAATGTGAAGTTTAATTCACTTATACTATATAGGAATGTAAGGAAAGTATCAGTTAAAAAAAACTCAATTAAACCATGCAAATTAAGAAGTGTAGGCTCTCAACCCGGATGCGGGTGGTTAAGCCGATAAAAGGGTGGATTAGTCGGCCAGGCGGCACTCTGGCATGCCAAAGGCCACTAGGACCAGCAAGTGTCCTTAGGCACCTGCACAAAGGAATGAGGCATTTATGGCATTTATCGCCCGGCGCGTTTCACAATTCGGTCACCGGAGATCAAGATATCTCCACACACTGCAAACAGGACATGGCGATCAATCAATTAAATGAGGGGTTAATGCTGATGGTTGGCAGCAGATTTGGTTCATTAGTTCACAGGATGGCGGACGAGCAACACTCCAGCAGTATTCCCAGGCCCATTTCTGTTTGTTGATCTCCCAGTGTTCGGCTCTCCTCAAAGCGCACAGTGACTGGCAAACGTACCAGGATTCATGGCTGTTTAGAGCTCAGCGAAAATCTACATTTCTCAATTGCGGGGAATTGTATGTGTGATACGGGAAATTGGACAGAGCATCTGTCTAGGGCTTCAGTCCTGCTCCCGCTCAAGCACTTGGTCAACGCCTCTTTCTGGTTAAAGCATTCTTCCAGGGCTCCTGCTTCGAATGAGAGAATGCCTCGTCTCAGGCACAGGATGAGATGCAGAAGAGGCTCATCTCGGCGGCTGATAAGGCACTCCTCCCCATCCTCCAACACCTCCGCTACGGACTCTCATACTTCTGAAAGAACTTCCCGAGCTGCCAGAGGTCGTATCCTTCGTTCTGTGCAATGATTTTCCACCCCCCCACGTGCTCCAGCCCATTCACAAACGAGTCACTTCTCCTTCATAAGTGCGCTCAATTGCCCACGAATTACTGCCTCTGTTACTATTGTTTTTCGTGAGTCCCCTCAAGATGAGGCTCCCAATTCAGGAAGGCGGGCTGGGAGTGTTGTGGACATGAATGCTACAGGGCAAAGTGATGGCGGAGTGAACGTGCAGGACATGGACATCAACCAGGAAGGCGCTAGCCAAGGCAATGAGATGAATATTGATATTGATCTGGAGGAGCAAGAGCAACAAACAGAGACTCGGGACCCTGGAACTGAAAATGCGCAGCACCAAACTCAAACGAGCGAGGTAAAGCGCACCCCAGCTGCTGAGAAAGTCATTCACTCTACAGAGGACCTGTATACAACTGATGGCGAACCAGATGATCTATGGTGCAGGGTCGTGGAGGAGGCACCGGACGAGTAGTGCCTCCACTGCTCCTGGTTTTTGCTATGGCTCTGTCTACTTTTTGAAAATGTTTATGTTTGTTTTTATGGTTTCGGTCAGGTCTCGTAGGCTTTCTTTTCACGAACAAGATGCATCCTCTGCGTGGGATTTTGCTGGAAAACCTTCAGCACTGGTTTCCCTCTTGGAGGGCAGTGCTCAACAATGATTTTTTGCTTAACAGGCCTCAACCTCGGGCCTGGTCCTGGATAATACCTGTTGTACATATTTTTGTTTTTGTTGATTAATAGATTAAGCATACTTAGAAAAAAAAAGAAGAAGTGTAGGCTCTCTCTTAAGCCTATCTTCTAAACAACCAGATTTATAAAAAGATGTTTTAGAAGTTTTGAGTAATAAATATATAATCTTGAATATGATCTAAAACTTGCTTTTAAGAATATTTTAAAATAATTTAAAAAAAAATCAGATTCAAATCATAAAAAAACTTAAGTGAAATATATGGAAATTTTCTTTTCCTCCTAAAATATCCTTTTGACAATAATTTTTTTTATTTAAATACAAAAATTTAAATTTATTATTTTTATTTTAAAACAAATATATATTACATAATTTATTATTAGAATAGAATGAATAGTAAATAATATAAAAAAATTAAGAATGATTAGCTTAATATTAACATTGAAATAATATCTTCCACCCCAATTAAATATAATTTATAAAATTAGATTATAATTCTTTTAGAATACATATTTATTTTATACCATGCACAATTATAATACCAAATAATATAAAATAAATAAATAAAATGTAAACGGGAAAAACTAAGAAATAAAAATAACCTATAAAAAAAAATTGCAAAACAAATATGAAACTTATCTAAGTCTACACATGTGAAACATATTTACCAATATCTTTATTGTTTTACCATTCCTATATAATAATGACTCGTTTTTGTTTTTAAATAATAAAATTAATAAAAAAATAAAAATTAATATTTTTCAATTAATTAAATTAATTAAAAAATAAAAACTTTATAATTTTTAAATAATAAAATTAATTAAAAAATAAAGATTACATTATTTTGAAAATATATTTTTTTGTGACCATCTCGCCATATATATTATTCAATTCCATAGTCCACAAAATATTTTATGAAATAGAGAGGCTTCATAAAAAAAGTTACATGACAATCATGAAACTTTTTTAAGCCCATAAATCTATAAGTGTGAAATACATTTGCTCAGGCTTTAATTTAATGAAAGAACTTTTTCTTTGATATATGCTTGTTTTACGGGGACCTTTATAATGATGATTACAAAAATTACATCTAAAAAATATTATAAAATATCAATAAAATTTAAATAATTAAAATTACACTTTCCATTATTTATATATTATTTGAAAGTATATCAACATAAAATTATCTTCCCAAATTAGCATAGCATCTTATCAAATTATTCAATTCTATTTTTTTTGTCAACTAATATTGTACTTAAATTCAGTAACTTATCCATCTCCATGGGAAGTCTGTTCAATTTTGGACATTTTTTTATACCCAAAATGCACACTATGGGTTGTGTACTTGCATTACATACTCCATTATTTGATGCTCCCCCAAGGCTTCGGAAATTCTTTAACTCATCCAAAACCAATCTCTGTAACATTAAAAATGTGTAGAATACCCTATTTTCAACTCTTTCAAACCATTGCAATAAGATGAGTATAGATTATTTAGGTTTGGAACCCATTCCAATGGAGAGAGATCTCATAGTTAGTGACAGTGAACAATAATATGCCTTCAATATGTGGGAACTTGCCAATATAATCTGAAATAATTGACCTGCTATAGTTGTACATTACAAAAAGTTGAAACTTACTCATCTTCTACATGTCGTGAGGAAGATTGACCATTACATCATAATCAAACTCCAACACTAACTGCCTTATGTCCAATCATGTTCCCACTATGCCCTCCACCATTCCTAATGATGTTACCTTTACACTTATTTCCATCATTGTCATATTTCTCAAAGCCATGAATCTCCAAATGCTTATTGCTTTTGATTTTGTTGCCACACTTAATGCAACTCTATCTGCATCGAGTGTTCTTAATGAAGTAAGATGGGACATTTCATGTGGAATAACCTTTAAGTCATTACAGTTGTTTAATCTAATATACTTGAGATTTTTAAGCTTACTAATCTTAGATGGAAATGATTTTAGTTTTCCACAATCTTGAACATCCAGAAATTAAAGGGAAGAAAGATGGCATATCTATTCAGGAAAATCTTGGATATTGTTCAGTCCTTATAAACTAAGAAACTCAAGTTGTTTCAGTTGCCCCACTAATGATGGGATTGAATTTATTCTTCTCCTTTGTAGATGGATAACCTTCAGAGATGTGATACTGAGTAGAAATCCTGGTGGAAAATTTTCAATTGAATCATCAACAGATGTTGGTATTGATGTCAACAAGGTCATGGTCAAGATCATACTTTTCATATGCACGTGTTTTGGATGTTTACGTAGTGGTCCTATTGGTTGGCATTAATGTATTGATAGTGAGATGGTTGTGTTGGCATTGATGTCAAATATTGAGGTCATGCACGTATGTCAACATCTTCATGATGTAGATTGAGGGACCATGAGGTGTGTTGGTATGTGTTGACATGTGATGGCATTGATGGAGATTGATGGTAGCATGATGGTCATGAGAGTTGGAATGTGATTTGATGGACATGTCATGATGTTTTTTTTAATGTTTCTACAGGTAGAGGAGTTTGCTACAGGTTGATGATAAAATCTACATATGATAGTGATGGTTGATGGCATACTAATTGAGTTGTCAACTAGTTCCTCATCTAGGTATTCATGCCTATGATTCATGGATATGAATTTTTGCAGTGTGATGGATTCATGATGATGATACCAATTTTTCAGAGGTATTATAAAGGTTTGCAGGTCTGTTAAGATGTGATGCAACTTGTTTAGAGGTCCAATGGAGAGTGGAAGACTTGTTAGCACACTAGCTAACCTTGTTTATTGGCCCTTCTAGGTAAACGTGGAAGTGACACTTGGGAGGCATGTTTGATCTACTTGCATAGGTGTCAGAGGTCATGTCATATGTATGGAGGCTAGTACAGTGCAGGGGAAGGTGATCCAACAGATGGAAGAGGGTCTGAGTTGAAGGCATGATGTTTTTCCTCATTTTTAGCCATAGTCGCATGCACATAATCCTGTGGGAGCGACTGGAAACTTATAGTCACATGGAGACAAGCTCAAGGGAGTGATTATATCCCCAGTCAAGTTCAAACAGTGTCAAGGGAGTGACTATAGGATTTCACAATACTTTCTCCACATTCCTCGTGTTGTTTGCAAGGAAATTATCTTGGAAATTACCAGGGGATTTCAAAATTAGTGAAAAAGGCCGCAAATGGTTTGAAAGGTCCTCTCATGATGTGAATGAATTTAGTGCACTAGTAGTGACCTTGTTGGATTGATTTGGTCTAATTTTTCCACCTTTGATCCTAGCGCCAATCTCAGTTTCGCCCTACATGTTTTATATACTTGATCTTGGAGCTTTGTGATGGTTAATTGAGTTTAGGATGTTATAAAACATATTGGAGAAGGTTTCATTGACTGTTTATGCTTCATACATTTAGTAGAGCCTAGATGATTTAGTCCATGAGTCTTAATGCCTGAATAATGTGCACATCTAAAGCATGTTACAGAATAGATCATAATTGGAGTTGTTGGTGTAGATATTGATTGGAGAGTGTTGTATGTTGCTCTATAGAGTTTTTGTGGATAATCTCACACTTGTTTTTGTAGGATCTGCTATTAATTTTGGTGCATATACTTAGTGTTGTATGTTTCTAATTGTAGTATGTATCAGTTACATTCTAATGTGAGGGTTTGATATCAGATTTTTCGGCCACAATTTTTACTATAGGAGAGCACATGTTTTGTGCATTTGTTTTATATTGATTTGATGATGAGATCTTGCTCTTGAGACATTTATGTAGAGATGATTTCTACTTGAGCATAGTGTTAGTGGATCAATTTTGAAAATAAATGAAAGGAGGTTTGCATGGTGTTGAGGAGCAGTGACTTCATGGAGGTGGTGTAATGATATCGAAGCTTCAGTGAAAGGAACAATTTTCTCAATCCAATGGTGGTTGGATAGTCCAATGGTAGTTGGGCGAGGATAGATTGATCATAGTGGCCTTCAGTAGATGATAGTATGTATAGATTTGTAGGGAACAAAATCTTCTGAGCTGATTAGTAGTATTGAGTCTCCTAGTCAATCAGTGTTGGTATTTTGTATATGAGGTCGAGTCTCCATGTTGATGGGAGTCGACAAGGTATGTAAAAGACCAATTTCTTGACTAATAGAAATTCATAGCAGAGGAACAAAAAAAAAGGGTGTTTTTTTTCCCAGTGAAGGGTTTTCCACCAGACATATTGTGTCTTATGTGTGATGATGTGATTATTTTCATTACTTATGGTTGATATTGATTCTTATGGTTTTCAGTTATATTTATTTGATGCACATGTTTAATGAATTACTGCTAACATACGTGCGATTCAGTAATTGAATTAATAATTAGAAAAAAAAATATTATATATATCAAACTATTGATTCAACCCACCCCCCTCTCAGTGGTGCTCAATGGTTTCCAACAATTGGTATCAGAGCAGGGCTATTGGTCGTACCTTGATTGTTGGAGGGTAGATATGGGGTTTGTTGGCAGAAATTGAATTTTTTACAGAATTGATGTCCTCAATGATGCCAATTAAAAGGTATGAAGAAAAAAATGTAAAATCTCAATGCTAGGTCCCTATAATACTAGTGTATCCCCTTATTGTTATTGTTAGTGAAGCCCCTTTATTGTTATTGTTGTGCCCATGTAGTCCCCATACTGTTATTATTGTGCCCCATAGAAGCCCACTATTGATCTTGGTATGCCCTTACATTGTTATTGTTATGTTGGTTAGGATTATTGTTATTACGTCATTTACCACCTCTATGTACTTGATGACTTATGCATTGGCCTTGGGCAACCCTTCTATTCAGTGTTGGTCACAATTCTCAAAAAATAATATTTTAAAATCCATACGAGACTTTGCCCAGCTTTTTCCATGTGCATACGTGGGTCCATACATAGTATACCTGCATATGATATGTAAAATATAAAAATATATATAAATCCCCTATTAAAGAGGCAAGGTTTACGATCTTTTCCTGTAAATTAACTACCCCAACCCATGGCCTAACTGTTCCCCAAATAAAAAAAACTAATTTGAGGAAGTATACATACACCTCAAGGGAATTGCCTAAGGGAGGAGAGAGAGAATGCTACTGATATTATAGCCTATTAGAGCCCTAATCAATTCTGATATTTCCCTATGCCTCCTGCACTTCCCAGGTCTAGGAAACCCTTGTTTCCTTGTGATGATTACTTCCCTTATATGTGACATCCTTTCTGCACCCTTTATGGAAGGAGTTTTGTGAGGCTAGGGCTGGACGGATCTAGAGGACAGTTTCACTCTGAAGCCTTGGTAGGTTTTAGGTGAATTCTCCACAATTTTCTGTACATGTTGTTATCAAAAAATTGGACCTGATAGGCTGCTAATCAAATCAATATCATGTAACTATTTCAAACCAGTATTTTGATTGAGGCTTAGCCTCCTCAAACTGAGAGGGCTCTCTCAAAGGGTTAATGATTTTTGATAAAAATATAGATGGCTAACTATATGTGGGGTAATAATTAGATAGATGACAAATGTAGGTTGAAAATCACATCAACAAGTACACATTGGGCTTATGGAGTCAAAATAGTTTCAGTAAACCAATAAATCTACTTAGCATGGAAGTTGAGGCATATCAGAGTTTTAGTCAAGAGATACACATGTGAAACTGTAAAAAACACAGTAGATTATCTATATAGGAAGTCATAGCATCAAAGATGAATTTTGAGTAACATAGGAAAACACCACTACAATAGGATAATAAAGATAAAATTATAACAAGAACACACTAGAACTCCTTCTGAATCTCAAGTTGGCTAAGTAGAAATCTCTGTATTAGCTGAAAACCAGACAATTACAATAAGCACGGTCTTTTGCTAAAAAATGCCCAACCCTTGTACATTTGACTTCTTGGTACTTTATAAACCATTTACAACATGAGATAATCTTATCTTGTGCTAGATACATCGAATTCATAACTTTTGACACCTTGCATAACCATATGACATGGTATTTATTACAAAAAGACAGCTAATCTACTAAACAGTCCTATTACAAATAGGATTCAAACTTCTTATCTATATCCATAACAACCTTATCTAAACTAAATTACATCATTTGCCAAATACATTAACACATGGTCAAATCTAGATGATAGACTTCAAATCTTTAGACCATAATGACAACCTCCATCAAAGTAGGAAACAGTGCCCTATTTTCTAGGCATAGGGTACTTTGCACTCTTGGAACATTCTGACCACCATGAACTCACTATTTCGAGCTCCTTAGTTGTTAGAAATTGAATTAACACATGCCAAATCTCATCCTTAAGCTCCAGCTGTCCAAAACCATCTCCAAATTGTTCAAATAGGTTGTAATAGACTGCGCTACGGAAACAACACAGTTTCGTAGTGCCTTTCGTAGCACTGCTCTTTTACCCTTTTTTCTTCAAAATCTTGACCTCTTTCCTCCAAAACTAACTTAATTATCTTTAAATACATCCTCCTCAGCATTTACAGTTCTTAATTCATGTTTTTACCCCTCAAAATTTGATGAAAAAGGGCAATAAAAGCCGCTACAACAGTTTCGTAGCGCTTTCTCCCTATTTACACTGTCTGCGCTACAAAACTGCTAAGTGAGCAATTTTGTTAAAAATTTTCCAAAATGAAAATTGAAAATGTTCAAAAACATCAAAATAAACTGATTCCATCATATCAAAAATCCATATGAACTGAAAACACAGTCATTTCAACCTTCATGAGGTCCTTTCCTCATTTTCACTTAATTTAGCTTTTGAATCTTTAATAATTGTCATTTTAACACCTTTGTTCTTCAACTCATCCTGAGTCAATTTCAGCTGCTGCTCCAAGTCCTCCACTTGATCTTTAGGTCTCCTATTTTTAGCTTTCAAATGAGTATTTATTACTCTGACAAATTTGGCTTCCTTTATTGCTAGGACTGTCCATGTGAAAAATTGCTTTGCACTGCTTGGAGTTTCAGAAATAGAACCAGTTTTACCTTCCCAAAGTGCCTTCATTCTTTTGAATTATGCTTTCTCAATATTGTGCTTTCTAGCCCTCTTTCTCATCGTAGAAATTTCTTGGTTTTCCAACCTCAATCTCTGCTCAAGATGTTGAAACTCTGTCATTTCTTCTTTCCCCTTCTTTGTTCTGCTGGCTGCATGCTTTACTGTAGGTGATGAGAGATCAACCACTTCTTTAGGGGCTTTAGCTGTCTCAATAGTTTCTTGAACTTCCTTGCTGCCTTCCTTAAGTTTCTTAGCATGCCTAGTTATATTTTTTCTTGCTTGAAAGATGAAGGCTGCATCCTCCCCTTCAAGCTCAGGCTTTTTTGCAGACTTTTCCTTTTTCTGTTTATGCTCATATTCTCCAATGAACTCAGCTTGAACAATGGGTGTCTCCTCTATGTCAATAGCATGCAGGATGTCATCTAAGTTTCCCTTTATCACTGGGTTGTCCTTTGTAGCTGTAGCAACTGTTTTTCCTTTTAATGCCACTGCTTTGCTTCCTGTTCCTCTTTTGATTTCCTTCTTGTTGACATCTTGTTTCTGTTTTGCCTCTTTGAAAATATTTGACCTCTGTTTTGTAGGTGATGGAGTTGGTGTATCAAGCACTAGTGTCTACTCTGTCCTTTTCTCAAATTGTTTCTTTGGCTTCAGTTTTGCAAATTCCTTTGGTTTTGCAACCACATGTTGACTAGATTCTGCTACTGGTGGTGATTGAGTTCCTTTAATTTTAGGGTTTCTAGCAGGAGTTAGGGTTTCCAACTCAAAACCATTTATAAAATTAAAGGATGACCAATCCCTGCCTATCTTCTGAAGCTCATTCAAAATCAATAACTTCATCAAACCATGATGAAACAAATATGTTTCACAACCTTCAGATTTGGCTTGTAATTTATCGGCCATTTTTGCAAGACTCCTATGCAAATAAAAGGGAAAATCAAGTGAATTCCTACCAGTGAAATGCAAAAGCAGCTTGAAATGATATGTGTAAACCTTATGATATCTGCCTTCACATGTAAAATACCTTTGAATGTTGAACAACAACTTTCCATAAGTGTCTTTGATGCATCTTCTAGGGATAGCATTATTGAGGTCCATGTCTGCATACTCAGGTTTCATAAACTCTTTGCATGGCTCCATATCAAATTTGAAACCTTTAAACCAGGTTTCTTGACCCCTTGGTATATCTGTCACAACAACGATAATCTCTGGTGAAATTGACACACTTAGCATCCTACCCTTGGTAGTTGTTCCATTGAAGTTCAAGGCAAATTCTTTGGAAACCTTTGTGTGGCAACCTTGCAAATTTTCACAAAATCGAAGACAACCTAATCTTCTGAACACCTCCATCACCGCTGGGTCTTCAATTATGGCCTTCATATATTCAGGCTCATGTCTCAAGAAGTGTCGCCCTCTGTGGACTTTATTTTCCTCTGCCATGCTTCACAGAAAACCTGTGAGCCTCGCTTGATAAATTGAATCAACCTTGCTTGAATATGTGAAACAGCAGGCTTGCTTGATTAGTTGATATAAGCCTCACTTGATTAAGATGTAGAAAAACTTTGTATGGAACAACCATAGGTTTGGCTTGACACTTCAGAGCTCAGACACTTGAATGGAGGCAAAGGAAACGAGAATGACTAAGTAGGCAAGATTTTGAATTTAAAATGCCATCTCATAACTGAATGATGCCTCATTCATACCCTATCATGACAATGATGACTGCAACGTGGGTAAGTACACTGAATCTCATCGTTAACTGACTCATCATACCACTAACCTATCATTTCCCAATGGATTCTGACATATTTCAGTTTAGATGACAAGACAGTTAAGAAACCGTGCTTTCGTAGCATCAATAGTGTATTTTTCCCTGTTTGCGCTATGAAACTATTAACGCTTTTGTAGTGCAAATCAACTTTTCTGAACTAGTGGCGCTACGAAAACAAGGTTTCTTGGCTAATTGACCAGTTTTGACATGAAAACTTAGAAAATGACCTACAAATGGAAATTATGGATATTGACAATGAATGAACCTTAAAAAAGACTTTATTTGAACTTAAGGATGGGCTTTGAACTTATGAAAATCTAATCTACCCTTGATCGAATCCTAAATTGACTTCTAAACCCAATTTTGAACCATGACCAAACACAAACTTAACACAATGATGTTTTGAATTTTTTTTTTTTTTTTTGGGTGATAACACATGTTATCAATACAAGAAGTTGTGTCATCTTCTTGATGTTTGTTGTGTTATATGCCTCTTATACATGTTGAATAATCTTGTTTATATCATGTCATCTTTATGAGATTATATATGCTAACATGTTGACATCTAGGATATATATGTTGTGCAACTAGTTTTTGTGCTCTGTTTGGTTTGATTTGCAGGTTATGGAGTAGGAGAAGTAGCAGAGGATTTTTACCCTCTAGGATCGACATCAAACAAATGACTTTCGGGTAAGCTTTTCAATCCTCCTTTTCTCTAGTTCGAGTAGTAAAACTCCTATTTAGAGTGCTTCTTGTGGTTCCATGCCCTCCATTCTGTATTTAAACCCAGGCCTTAGGGTAGCTTTTCCCGTAACATAAATGTCGACTCCACTAGGGTTACACCTGTGTAATTCCTAGTTTGGGTTGTTTTACTCTATTTTTTTGGTTTCCTAGTAGTTTGGTCATTTTTTCAGTTTAGTAGGTTCATTTCCCATCCAGCCAAAGGTTCTGATCTTCTGGATCAGACTTGGTTTTTTTTTTTCTTTCTATGCGCTACTTTGTCTGTACACGATCGCGTATGCCTAATGTTTTCTCCAAAATAATCTGTGTATACACGTGTTTCTTTGGACATAGTTGCGTATACATGCAAGTTGCGCACAACAAACCCACATATGCCCAGTAAATTTTGAAAATTTGAATTTTGAGGCCCTATACACCTTTTCTATCTGTGGTTGGTCATCCTTGTGGAACCTATTAGGTGTTTGGATCATGATTATTGTGGTTGTGTGTCAGATCCTCTTTTTTTCTTGTGAAAACCTAGCCATTGTAGGTTTTTTCCTATTTTGTGAAGTCTGAGTTGTGGCTGTAGCACCAAGACCTTTTTCAAGAGTTCTTGGTTGTTCTGACCTTTCATAACAGAGAGCGTAATCTATTTTCTCATGTTTTCCCTGTGCACTGTTTCATTTCTCAGTGTTTGCCCTATTGGTTTGCTTTTTTTTCTTGTTTCTTGGGATTAGTTTTCTACCGAATCTTGAAGTTGCCTTTCTTTGGTTTCTTGAAGTTTTGTTTGCTGGGATTCTTTGCTACTGTTCTGAACCAGTTTCTTGAGTATTTTACTTCATCTTGTTCGTTTGAGTCCCGCTACGAAAGTGACATAGTTGACTTGTGCATTTTGAAGTCCCTTTGTTGGCTCATTTTCATGATTTTGGACCTTTGGTAGTGTTGTGCTTGTCTCATTGAATTTTTTCTCGTTTCCTTAAAATTGAAGAGCCAAAAACATATTTGTTTTTCCATTTTCTTTTGCTTTGGTTTCCTTTTCATGGTTTTCATCTTTTTGAGGAAATTTGCTAGTTTCTCGTTTTTGGTTCATTTTTCTTGGTTTTGAAATAAGTCTTTGTTTGGATTTCCTTCTCTTTGGTATCAAGTTTTTTTTTGGATTATTTTATGCAAAGGAGTTTTGGTTGGGACTTTCCTTGATTTTCTATCAATGTGATCGAACCAATATTGTTTAGAAACTCTTTTTGTTTCCTTAGTGGGTAGTCCTAGAATTTGCATATCATTGGTAGTTTTTGCACTAGTTGCACTGAAGCATTCTTAGTCTTTTTCTAGAGTTTTCTGAAGTGTGTCAAGAGTGATAATTTGAAAAAAAGAAAAATTTTTTATTAATAGTTTCGTAGAACCCATTTAGAAATATCTTTTCATTGAAATGCAAATATTTCTTCTTCATGTAGTAGGTTTTCAATGATTTATTTTGAGTCAAAAAACATCATCAGTTTCATCTCCACCTACCTTTGACTTAAGTAACAATTATTTAAAATAAAGCTATAATTAAAATGAACTAGAAATTTTGGTGTTGTCATTAATTATACACCAACTAGTCTAGGTTTTAGGGCCATGGATTAGGCGAGTGGAGAGTTAACTCTCCAAGGCCACTCAAAATTGTCAAACATAGAAAGTTGATTAATGAGTGAAATCCAAATCCGTTAAGTGGACCGGGAAAGCTCTACCTCCAGAGAGTTAATCGTGGCTCATAGTGAAGGAAGAGAAGATAGATACCCCCACTCCTATTTGTAGAATCTTGACGTAAGACCGTTCCACCTGGCTGCCGATACAGATTGGTGTCTTTAGTTTCCTTTCCTAGGGACCACATAGGTGACTGCAAGGGGGAATACCTGTGGTACCTAAGAAAGATGTTGCATCACTTTCATTAGTACTTCTAGAGGGTGCCCATGCGAAGCTCGGGTACTTGCACCAAAAAAGGCTTTTGTTAGGAGGTCAACGTAACTGTTTCTATTACCTTCGCTAGTAGGCTTCGGGCATAATTACCCCAGAATATTTTTGGAAGGTCCTCTTATTTGCTTTCTTGTATTTTTGTTTCCATTCCTAATCACCCAGAATGGAAATACCTGAAGGCCACTTGATTGCTGCATCTTAGGAAATTTTGATAGAGTGTGCTCTTTGCTCCTAGATTTCCATAGTTTCTTAATTTTTTGAGTCTAAATAATCTCATAATTATTAAAAGTGGCTAACCAATCTCCCTGTCGATTGAGGAGGCTTCATGAGCTTTCTACTGCGAGTGTCGACCCTTCTTGAAGAAGGCGTAGAAGGAATTCAGAGGGTGATTTTCATTTGATAGTTTCAAAAGCAATGGAGAGTGATCCTCCATCTGGGCTTGTTGTTTCCGCAACTAGTCCTAGTACTAGTGGTATTATAGAGAGGAGTACTCCACTCATCTCTAGAGTCTTGTTAATGATGGAAGAATTTGAAGTCGAAGAAGTTCCTCAACCTCCTGGTACTCCTTCATATCCTCTTCCTTCTAGTTTTCCGAAAGTTCTTTTCTATGTTGGGCCCGCGTCTCAGAGACCAGCTAGCCCATATCCTTCTTATCCCTTTCTTTCGATGGCCACGGCTAGGAACATAGTTTTGACTATGAGCACTGAAATTGTGCATACTCCTCTTTCAGTCGAAGGAGGGGGTACTATTTCCATTTCGACGATCACTTCTAGTGTTGCTAGGTTTGGCTCTACCTCTATTCCATCTAGGAGTGGGGGCACCCAAGCATATGCTTCTCATTCTGACCCCTTTTATTTTGGAATGCCATCTAGTAGGATTCCTTTTGTCTCATTTACTACTACTTCATTTGTTTCCATGCCAATTCCTTTAATGGCTACTAGATCAGCTTCATTTTAGGGTTTCCCCTTCGGAAGTGGGCATATTACTCATTCAAACCCTTCCTTAGGATCTTTTCCTTTTACCTCTCAAAATCAAGGATTCAATCCTTTCATTGGAGGTCAAATCTCTAATGCCTTTTCAGGCTGGAACCCTTCTTTCACACGGTTAGGAGTTGGGAGTCAGTTTTTCTCTAGTCAATAAAGGAATATTCCTTTCCCTTTTGCAAGTGTTTCTCGGGGCTTTTCTCCTTTCGCTAATTCTTGGAACCCTTACCAAAAGGTTTCTTCTTCATTTAATACATCGATTGGAGGGAATATCCTTATGTATAGTAACCCTATGATGGGAGGGGTCCTTCTCTGAATGTTGGGTCACAAGGTTTCTCTTATGGCTCGGCATTTTCTGTGAACAATATTTGGCAACCAAGTGCCTCAAAAAATCTAGGGTATTCTTTTCAAAATGTTGGGAAACCTTCCCATGGGGGATGGAATTTTCAAGCTCCTCCGTGCTTACCTTTCTTGGAAACTTTAAACTTGCCAGAGCTATCAAAATTGATAAATGATCCTATTCGGTATAGTCTGAGTTGGCCTCCGGTCGCTACCAAACTTCCCTCAAACATTCCAAAGTTTGAAGGGAAGATCGGTGAGGATCAGGTTGACCATGTTACCACCTTCCACTTATGGTTTTCGTCGAACTCCCTTATCGACTATTCGATTAGGTTGAGGCTATTTCAACGAACCTTAACTGGTAATGCTATGAAGTGGTACATTGAGCTGACAGGGGGTAGTTTTGCTACTTTTGGTGAGTTGGATACCATGTTCTGGAACCATTTCCAATGGCCTATCAGGTATGATGCCGGGACTGATCTCTTGGCCAATTTTTAGTAGGATAAGGCAAATCACATTTCTGATAATATTCAAGAATGGAGGAGAAGGAAGAGGCTCATAAAATCCCATATTCCGAATGAGTTCCTTCTCGAATGGTTTCTTATTGTAGCCATAAATCTTAAAGGATGTATCCATTTCAGGGGTATTTTATGAGGAACAGGCTATTTTTAGGGCGCAACAGTTAGATTTGATCTACTCTTAGTCTAGGGTCCTTAATAATATTTTGTCAGATTCTCCTCACTCCAAGCTAGATTTAGCCAAAACGAAGCCTAGTCCTCATGCTGACGGACTTATCGGTAGGATCGATAGTGGTACGACTAACATGCTAAATCAATTTCAATATTTGTCTATACAATCTACTCCTTCTGTTCAGGCTACGTCGTTAGTGTCAAATCCTTCTTAGCACTTGAATATTAATGTTGTTCAAGATTCTAACCCGAAAGGAAATCAACAATCTGATGGAAAGAAGAAGGGACGTAATAATAAGAAGAAAGACAAGGATGGGAAGGGAAATGCGAAAAAATCCAAAGATCATGTTGGAGAGGTTAAGAGGGACAATAAGAAGAAGGTTAAGTTTCCATGAAAGTTGTGCACTGGAGACCATCTTACTCACCTCTACCCAAAAATTTGAGATGCTTAATGCTTGTTAGCTCAGCAAGGTTCTTCTAGTTCCCAGGCTGTACTGACAAACCCTTTTCCCCAAGGGCAGCAACTCGTTGCTGGCACGAATGCTAATGCTGGTGCTCCCACTAGGGGAAACCAGGAAGGGGAAGTTCCTTCAAACATATATATGATGTAATATTCCTAATTAGCTTTTAGCTAGTTGGAATATTAATTTTTTTTTGTTAATAAGATAGATGAATAAGAGGGTAAAGAGACCCATAAATCTCTTTAGTAGGAATAAAACCACTTCTAATGTGAATGTGGATCATTTTATCAACTGAATAAAGCACTCTTAGGTGTGAATAGGGGCTAAATCATGTGGATGAGGTCAAGGTTGACCAAATCAACATAGTTTTCATGGAGGTAGTGGAGAGTTATTGGAGGAAAGCGCAGTTATGATGGAGGAGTGTATGCATGAGAGTAGCATATTTAATGAGTGGGAACCTGGGTGAGGAAGCTCACCAAGCATATAAGGAATGGAATGGAAGCCATAGAATGTATTCTAATTATTGTTTATGTCTTGGTATTTTATGACTTTCTGCATGCTTCTGTTGTTTAGCAGAGTCTGCTGTGCTGTTTAACACAAGGGTTTTTTTGAGCGGAAATCCCACCCCCATCCTCGGGGGACTTTGAGTACCCACTCAGGAGAGGTTCATTGAGATTAATTTCCACCATCTGACATCAAGCCAATCTTCAGCCATCATCCATAGCAAATTCTCCTTTAGGAATTGAGTTATTTTGCAAGGTAGTAGCAGTGGAGGGTTGACAGACCCAGTTCTAAGCTTGTTTTCCAGTGAGGGGAGAAACCCTTCATCCGAGAGGCTAGGAAGGAATTTCCTTGAGAATTATTCCACCATATGGCATCAGGCCAAGTAGCAGTCCTCATCTACAGCATATTCTCCTTTAGAAACTGCGTTATTTTGCAGAGCAGTTGTAGTGGAGGGTCAAGTACCCAAGTTCTTGACCTTGTTTTCTAGTGAGGGGAGCAGCCCTTCATCTGGGTAGTCAATGAGGAGGGGTATCAGCCATTTTTACATCATATCAGCCAACTCCCATTAGTTATCCATTTTCAAAGTGTTATTCAGTCGTAGGGCTGCATTTTGCAATTTGTGTATTTCAGGAAACCCCTTCTGGGTTGTCTTGGAATTGTGGTTGAAAGACTAGATCTTTGATCCTGGAATTTTCTAAGCACTATATCAGAAGATACATGTAATTTTATTTGGAGTAGCAGTTATTCCCAACAAAAAATACACTTTCATAGCCTCTGACATTTTATATAGTAGTTTTTTTCCATATTTCTTGTATTGGGTTCTGAGAGGCTTGTTTTTCCTAGATTGAGTGTCTTTTTCCTTAAGATATTGTACACATTTTCTACTATAATGTCTAATAAAATGGATCTATGATCTGATCCTGCTTGATGTATTGATATTCCACTGCATTTTGCATTTTTATGTTCTATAATATTTTTTTTCTAATTTAGAATATTACAGTCAGAGCATAATGTTGGCTCAGCCTGTGTACTAAAACCGCTATGTCATCGGAAGAAGGAGAGCCTCTCACAGAGAGGGAAAAGTAGTATCTTATTATAAACTGGAGATATGATTACACAAACAACAAAGAAGAAAAAGGAAAAACTCCAATATTAGGAGAGGTGGATGAAAAGGAGTTTCCCAAGCTTCTTCTCCAAACCATGCAGGATATTTCCAAAGAAATCAAGGAGATGAGGATGGAGAGACACAAAGAATCCCCTAGAGGGTTTCTACATGGAGAAAGCTTCGGCATTTCACATCATTGGTATGAACAACCAGTGAGGTAGCAAGTTTCCCAACAATCCACTATGCCTACATTCTTAGCAATGGGAAATGGAGGTGGAGGACCCCAAGAACAAGAAAATCTTGAAGGTTATTTTCTAGAGTATGAGTCTCAATCTCAGAGATTCAAAGATAATCTGAACTTTTAGGAGTTTTGTCAAATCAAGGACAACATGAGACCCTATAATAACAATAGAGGTGGAGGATACATGCAGAAAAATGATCTATAGCGTACTATGGGTAGATTATTTTTTCCCGCTTTTGATGGGTCATCCAAGTGCACATCCAAGTCTTGGGTGGAGAAGCTAGACATATACTTCCAATTGAACCAAGTACCAAAGATGGAAGCCATAAAAATAGCAGCACTGCACCTTGAGGGTGAGGCACATGATTGGTGGTTTCATGGTCTTTCTCCATTGGGGCATGCAAATGTGACTGCATATGCAAAATTCTCCTGGAGGTTAGTGGAAATATTTGATTGAAGAGATTCAGAGGCACCTTTTGTTGAGCTAGCCAAGCTCAAGAAGTCAGGTAATCCAGAGACCTATATCTCTAAATTTCTAAAAATTTCCGTTATGGTGCTAGATTTATCTACAACTAGGAGAGTTTATATGTTCATTGATGGGCTAGCAGAGCCTCTGCATGGGTTGGTTAATTCCACTAAACCAACTACACTCTAAGATTCCATTGAGAGGGCCCGAGACATACAATATTCTTTGCCAAGGGCAAGAGCTCCATTTCAGGAGAATCCCACCTTTTAGTCAAATGGAAAATATGTGAAGGTTCTTCCTCCAAAGGAGAACCAGAAAAAAGGACCCCTTAGGGATGATGTCTGAAGAGATTTGAGGAGGAGGAAGCTTTGCTTCAGTTGCCAAGAACCATGGGCACTAGGGAATTGGTGTGTTGTAGGGAAGGCCCACTATATAAAGGTATTCTCTGATAGTGAGGAGGAGGAAGAAGAAGAGACATAAGGAGACAACAACGTTGTGATAGCAGGGGAGGATCCACCACCACCAGGAGGTGAGAATGGGGCATTTGCTCCAATTGGAGGGGCCCTTGCATATTTGCGGGGAATACCCAAGTATCTGACTTTGAGAGTCCGAGGTACAATTCAGGGGTAGCAGGTATTAGTATTGATCGATAGTGGGACCACCCATAATTTCATTAATTCTTAGATAGTGAAGAGGAGGACAATACCCACTAATTATTTTGAGGGATTTCTAGTGTTTATTCCAGGAGATAGAACCATGCAATGTATGAAGAATTTCCCGACATTGTCTGTCACCATGGAGTCATACACTTTTCTTGACCACTTCTTTGTGGTAGATATTCCTGACACCCATGTGATATTGGGTGTGCAGTGGTTGATTATATTAGGGAAGGTCACCACATATTGGGAGGCTTTGCAGATGGATTGGATAGATAAGAAAAGAGGCCAACATCAGGTTATTAGGAGCATGCACACCTATCCACCCCAGGAAGTCTCTACACATAAGATGGAGATATATTTGCACAGTGGGAGAAAGGAAAAATTAGTCCAATCAGATATAAATTCTACTCTAGACCATGATGTTACATTATTTGGATGCATTCCACCAGGAAGGCCCCTAGACAGGAAGTTGATCAAAGAGTTCTCACCACAAGTTGCACCATTCATAGATCCAGCTTAGGGAGGAGCCTTGAGTGAGACTAGCACAACGCAGAGGGCCTTTCATTGGAACAAGGAGGAGAAGAATATTTTTTTAGTATTATTATTTCCGTCTCTCACCAAGCCTCTTGTGCTGAAAGGAGGTGTTTTGGGAGTAGATGATGGCACAATCATGGTGCAAAGGGGCTACTCCACAACTTTTGAGAGTCAGAAGATACTTCCACATAGGAAGGAGTCTTCTATATATGAAAAGGGGTTGTTGGCATTCATGCATGCATTGGCCAAACTCAAGATGTTTTGGATGGGAAATAGCCTCCAAGTGAAGATTAACCACCATAAACTTCAATATTTCCTTGAGTAGAAGTAGCTGCAAGGAAGGCAGAAAAAGTGGGATAGCAGTATTCTGGCATGTGGCTTTCGCATTGAGTATGTCAAATAAGGGAGAAATGAGGTGATAGGTGCCTTATCAAAAAGGGAAGCAATGCTGTCATTGAGGAGTGTAGATCCATATTTGGAGTCCTAGCTATTGGTGGAGTATTCCAAGAATCACTTCACATGTGAGCTGATTGATGGGTAGGTGACTAATCAGAGGTATAGAGTTGTGGATGGAGTCATCTATTACCAGGATCGAATATTCTTGACTAGATACTGCAAGCTCAATGATGATATTCTACATGCAGCACATGATTCACTCCTTTCTGACCACCAAGGTTTCATTGGGACATATCAGGCCGTTAGGGATAGATTCTCATGGGAGGGTCTCAAGGAAGATGTGCTCCAGCATATCAGGGAGTTCATAGTTTTCTTGAGGAATGAAGAGGAAAAAAACCATCCTGCAAGGTTGTTACAACCACTTACTTTTCCACGAAAGAGATGGAAGGGATCATCTATGGACCTCATCACCAGCTTGCCAACAGTACATGGTAAGGATTGTCTCTTTATAATCATTGATAAACTAACAAAGAATTTTCATTTCCTTGCCCTTTATTTACAATGCATATCTCCACAAGAGGGCAAGTATCTCCTTGGACTTCATTGTATTCTTAAGGACCAAAGTCAATGATAGAGATAGCCATTTCTTGGGTGGCTTGGGGTATATATTATTATGTTTGGGATGCACCCAATTGACACTACATATCAGTCACTACCCCTAGACCTATGTGCAGATAGAGGCAGCAAGAAAGTGGTTGGGAAGCCACTTACCACATTGTATATTTATAAACATTTATCAGCTAACAAATCATTTGCATTTCCTTGCCATTTATTTATATTGAATTTCTCCACAAGAGGGCATGTCTCTCCTTGGACTTCATGGTCTTATTAAGGACCAAAGTCAATGATAGAGATAGCCATTTCTTGGGTGGCTTGGGGAAGATATTATTATGTTTTGGATTCACCTAGTTGACACCACATATCAGTCACTACCCCCGGACCTATGTGCAGATAGAGGCAACAAGCATGTGGTTGGGAAGCCACTTACCACATTATGTTATGAGGCAGCAAAGAGCAGAACATCGGTGGTTCCACTTGGGGGACTATTGTCACCATCTAACATTTCATATGGCACCCAATGTATCTCTCTTTTTAGTTGCATATGGTTATGATGTCCTATTCACTATACGTGGAATGGCTTGGGTAAGTAAGGTTTCTAGAACCAAATATTGGGTCCTAGAGAGTCAGGATGCATTCTGTCCTCTTGAGAACAACATTGATGCTTCCCAAGATTAGCAGGAGTTATACATAGATCATAGATGGGGAGTGAGACAACGCGGGGTGGAAAATTTGGTCCATCATTTTCAACCATATAACCAATCTACATTGCAAAAGAAAGGGATTGAGGAGCTTCTCTATGGGCCACACAGAATGATCCATCTTGTTGGGAGAGTAGCATATTCGTCGAAGCTTCTCATTGGGATTGATACCCCAAAAATTTTTCATATCTCATGCCTCAATAAGGCCATTGGACATCAGATATTTTCCTCCATGGATCTCCCACTTCTTTATGATGTGAGCCATTTTATTTTATCACCAAAGGATAACTTGGATACTTGGGAGAGGTAGCTAGGAGACAGATTGACTGGAGAGCACCTAGTTCAGTGGAGGAGTCTATCGGATCAGGATGCTACAGGAGAATGAGAGGAGGTTTTGTAGTATTCATCCTTACAATTGATTGAGGACAAGCAACATTTGGGAGGGGAGGAATGTAATATTCCTAATTAGCTTTCAGCTATTTGGAATATTAAATTTTGTTTTTGTTAATAATATAGATGAATAAAAGGGTAAAGAGACCCATAAATATCTTTAGTAGGAATAAAACCACTTCTAATATGAATTTGGATCATTGTATCAGCTGAATAAAGAACTCTTGGGTGTGAATAGGGGCTAAAGCATGTGGATGGGGTCAAGGTTGACCAAATCAACAACATTTTCATAGAGATAGTGGAGAGTTATTGGAGGACAGTGCAGTTATGATGGAGGAGTGTATGCAAGAGAGTAGCATCTTTAATGAGTGGGAACCTTGGTGAGGAAGCTCACCAAGCATATAAGGAAGGGGATGACAGCCATAGAAGGTATTTTGATTATTTTTTATGTCTTGGTATTTTATGACTTTCTACATGCTTCAACTATTTAGCGGAGTATGTTGTGATGTTTAGCACAAGGGTGTTTCCTAGCATAAATTCCACCCTCATCCTTGGGGGACTTCGAGTGCCCACTCAGGAGAGGTTCATTTAGCTTAATTTCCACCATCTGACATTAGGCCAATATTAATTCATCATCCATAGCACAATATCCTTCAGGAATTGCATTATTTTGCAAGGCAGTATTAGTGGAGGGTTGATAGACCCAGTTATGAGTTTGTTTTCCAGTGAGGGGAGCAGCCCTCCATCCAAGAGGCTAGAAAGGAAGTTCCATGAGCATTATTCCACCATAGATGTTATAGCATCATTTTTCACCCTCAGGTGATTCATTATTGTCTTTATGGCTTTGGGCACCCATTCCTACAGACTTGAACAAATTCACTAAAAAACAGTGTTAAAATTCCCATACGCGGGTATGCCCAGACTTTTCCGCGTGTATACGCGAGTCCACATGTACTTTTCCGCGTATGCCATTAAAACCATTAAAAAATATATAAAAATTCCCTATTTTCGGGCTGGGTTGATGGTTACTCCAATAGTTCAACCACCCCAGCACGTGGCCAACTGTTTCCAACTGATTGAAACTACTTTGAGGGAGTATAAAAGCCCCTCATGTGCATGGCCTAAGGGAGAGAGAAATTTATAGACATTATACTATATTGGAATCCCTAATTCAAGTCTGAATTCCCGTGCCTCCTGCACTTTCCCAGATTTATACAAGAAACCCTTGTTTCCTGGAGATGTTCATTAGTTTATATGCCATCTCGAGTGCACAAGTCTTGAAAGTATCTTAGCGAGGCAAGGGCGGGACAGATCCGGACGAAGGTCTGTTCGAAGATCGTGGAAGGATTCAGGTGATCTCTCCACTTTTTATTTATGTACATGCTGTTCGCAATAATGAAGAACCATCTTGTTCCTGAACTTATGTGTTAATATCTATTTGCATATGTGAAAAGATTGATTATTAAGCATTTATTATTGTTTATATAATGTTTCACATGGATTACACTAACATTTAGGAGAAATATATGCTGTACAACTAGGTTTCCGTGCATGTTCTTTCTTGTTTTCCAGGTTGGAGAGGAAGAAGGGTTGCTGGGGGTTTGGACCCCACGGGATCTACATCGAACGTAGGACTACGGGTGAGTTCTGCTATCGTTGTTATCTAGTTTTTTGCATTCAAGTATGGTTGTGTGTGAGTCCTTCTGAATGGCATGCCCTGCTCTGTGGAGGTTTTGACCCAACAAACCTCTAGGGTGATTTTCCCCAAAACAGAACTGGCGACTCCTCATGCATGCTTGTGATTCCCTTGTTGGGTGGTTTCAGTTGTTTGATAGGTTTCCAACAGTTTTAACTTTTATTTCCATTCTAGTTTACTCTTTCTCAGTCAGACCGAAGTCCTGGTTTCTTATCCAGGCTTGATCTTTTTTGTTTTTCATTATTTACCTTTATATACGCGGGTTTGTCTGCACACAGTCGCATATACACGCATTTTTTGTTAAAGGGAGTCACGTATACGCGGGTTTCCTTTAGCACAGTCGCGTATGCACGCTTGTTGCCAAACTGTTAAGTAGCGTATACCTGGGTAGATTTTGAAATTTTGGATTTCTTGGCTTTTTAGTCCTGTCTGTCTGTGGAGACCTGTTCCTGCAGTGTCTTTGTGTCCTCTGGATTGTGTAGAAAGTGGTCTTTGGTCTTTTCTCTCTCTTGTTTGATTGAAAACTAGCTTATTTGGCAAAGTCTTGTTTCTTGTGCTGGCATTCCTGGTTCGAGTACCAAGATCTCTTTCTGGGGATTCTTGGTTGTTCTGCTTTATCAGAACAGAGAGCTCCTGCTCATTTACTCTTTCCTACCTTTGTGTCTTGCTTTGCACTTCGATTTTTGCCCATTTCTTGGTTGGTTTTCTTGAGTTCAGTCGACTAGGTCTTGTTGCAACTTTTGAAGAGTCTTTCTTGGTTCTTTGAAGTTTTTGTTTGCTGCAAGGTTGTACTATTCTTCTAGGCTGAGTGACTGAGTTTCGTGTCTTCTTGTGCTCATATAAATCTTGCTACTAGTTAGCCTTATAAGATTTGGAGCGTTTTTGAAGTTTTTGCTTGAAATTCAGTGTTGTTTGGCTTGGGATTTGATAGTTTTTCTTGGTCTTTTCGAACTCTTATTTTATAAAACTCAAAAGCTCAAAAAACATTTTTCTTTGTTGTTTGCTTTTGTTTTTGTATTTTTGTTTTCGTTTCATTATATCTTTTGAAGCTTTGTTGAGGTTTCTTGCCTTTGGATTTTGACTTGATTTTGGAAAGGAGTTGTCATTGATTTCTTCCTCTTGTTTTCAAGCAATTTTGGTGTCTTTATATTAAGAGTTTCTTATTGTGGGAACTAGCTTTCTGGACAACCAAAAAGAGATAAAATTGAAGGATCTTTGGGAAATTTCTCTCTGCTTTAGGAGATTTTGCATCTTAGAATTTGCATGCTTTTAGTGATTTGCATCAGGTGCACTTAAGCATTTAGTCATTTTCATAGTTTTGCGAGTGTGAGTTTGTTATCTGAAAAGAAAAATATTTTTTCTTAATCTCGTAGAACCCGTGTATAAGTTTCTTTTCATCGAAAGACAATAACTGCATTTGCATGTAGTTTGGTTTTTATTAATTTCTTTTCTGCGTCAAAACACCATGAGTTTCATTTTCGTATCCCTCTGACTTAACATAACAGCCGATTAAAATAAGCGATATAATTTAAAATCAACTAGCAAGTTTTCTAAGTGTCATACACCAACTAGCTAGGTTGTAGGGCCTTGGATTAGGTGAGTGGAGAGTTAACTCTCCAAGGCCGCTCAAAAAAAACATAGAAGTTGATTAATTGAGCGAAATCCAACTCCGTTAGGTGGATCGGGAAAGCTCTCCTCCAGAGAGTCAAGCGCGATGGGAAGTGAAGGTTGAGAAGAGGGATACCCCCCCTCCGATTAGCTGAATCTGACCTCAAGACTGTTCCGCCCGGCTTCTGACACGGATTGGTGCCCATAGTTGCCACTCCTAGGTTCCACACAGGTGACTGCGGGGGGGAATACCCGTGGTACCTGAGGCAGACGTCGCATCACTTTCAGCAGTACTTCTCGGGGGTGCCCTTGCGAAGCTTGGGTGCTTGAGCCGGCAAAGGCTGTCGTTAGGAGGTCGGCGTAACTGTTTCTGATACCTTCGCTAGTAGGCCTGGGCCGTAATTATCCCAGACTACTTTCGGGAGGTCCTATATTTCGCTTTCTTGTATTTTGGTGTCCGGTCCTCATCACCCGGAGCGGAAATACCTGAAGGCTGTTTGCTTGATTGTATCTCAGGGATTATTTTTTTATAGTGAGTGCTCTTTGCTCCTAGCTTGCTTAGCTTTATAATTTTTGAGTCTAATTAAAATCTGTTAAAGAGGCTGATCAAGCGCCTCGTCGATCGAGGAGAATCCAGGGGTTATCTCCCGAGAGTCCAGAGCCTTCTTCAAGAAGGCGTAGGAGTGATTTAGCAGGTGAGTACCACCTTGTGGCGTCTGACGCAGTGGAGAGAGATCCTCTACAAGGGTCTGAAGGTTTCGTAGCTGATTCTGGTGTTGGTTCCGAGAGGAGCGCTCCGCTCACCTCACGAGTATTATTTCCGCAGGAAGAAGAAGTACAGGTAGAGGAAGTGTCTGAACCCTCAGAGTCACTTCCATCTCCTCTTCCTCCTGATTATCCATTCGTTGTTGAATACATCGGACCCGAGTCAGAGAGACCGGAAGATCCTCCTTATTATACATACCTTTCGATGGCCACGACTGGGAACGCGGCTTCTGCTGTGAGTGCTGCAGGCATTCAGACTCCTGCTTCTATTGAAGGAGGGGGAACTATTGCTATATCTTCGATTGCCTCTAGTGCTGCTGTGTTTGGCTCTGGTTTCACCCAAGCACATGCTTCTCAATCTGGTCCCTTCTGTTTTGGAATGCCCACTAGTGGGATTCCTTCTTTTTCCTTTTCCGCTGCTGCAGCTGGATCTACACCCATGTCTTCCATGGCTAGTGGATCAGCTTCTTTTCAAGGGTTCCCCTTCAGAACTGGACATATTCCTAGTTCGAATCCTTCTTTAGGGTCCTTTCCGTTTACTTCTCAGACCCAGAGTTTCAACCCTTGGTCTGGAGGTCAAAATTCAACTACTTTTACAGGTTGGAACCCTGTATTCACTACAGCGGGGGCAGGGAATCAGTTTTACGCTGGTCACCAAGGGAATTCTTCTTTCCCTTCGTCAAGTGCTTATCAGACTTTTCCCCCTCTGTCTAATTCCTGGAACCCCTATCAGGGGATTTCCTCTTCATTTCATACTTCAGGGGGGGAACTGGTCTGGGCTTTGGTAACTCTGCATTGGGAGGAGGTTCTTCTCCTTTTTCTACGAGTTCTTTCTGGCAACCTGGTGCCTCATCAAATCTAGGGTATTCTTTTCAGAATGTTGGGAATTCATCCTATCAAGGATGGAATCCTCAGGCTCCGCCTTGTTTACCTTTTCTGGCAACGTTAAACTTGCCAGATCTGTCGAAATTGACGAATGATCCGATTCGGTACAATCCGGGGTGGCCTCCGGTCCCGACCAAACTACCTTCAGACATTCCTAAGTTTGAAGGCAAGAATGGAGAGGATCCGGCTGACAACATCACCACTTTCCATTTATGGTGCTCTTCTAACTCCCTGATCGATGATTCGATTAGGTTGAGATTGTTTCAACGCACCCTAACTGGAAACGCTGCCAAATGGTATATTGAGCTAACTGGGGGCAATTTTGCTACATTTTGAGAACTGGCTGTTACATTTCTAAACCATTTCCAGTTTCCTGTCCGATATGACGTTGGGACTGAACTCCTAGCTAATTTTAAGCAGGACAACGCAACCCACATTTCTGACCATATTCAGGAATGGAGGAGAAGGAAGAGGCTTCTTAAAGCTCATATTCCAGAAGAATTCCTTTTGGAATGGTTTCTGAAATCTCTGCAGTCAGACATTTCTAAAGATGTATCCCTGTCTGGGGTATTTTCTGAGGAGCAGGCCATTTTTAGGGCCCAGCAGCTGGAACTGATCTATTCTCAGTCTGGGGTCCTCCATAAATATTTTCCCAATGCTCCTCGCTCCAAATTAGATTTATTCAAAACTAAGCCTGGTCCGCATCGTGATGGGCTGATCGGGTCGATCAATAGTGGTGCAGCCAGCCTGCTTACTCAACTGCAGCAGATGTCTTTGCAATCTGCTCCTTCTGGTCAGGCTGTGCTTGTTGAGTCATCGCCTTCCCAGTCTTTGTCCATAAATGTTGTCCAAGCTTCTGATCCCAAAGGAAATCAACAATCCAAAGGGAAGAAGAAGGGACGAAATAATAAGAAAAAGGGCAAGAATGGGAAGGGTAATGCGAATAAAACCAACGAGCATGTTGGTGAGGGTCCAAAGGAGAAAAAGAAAGTGAAGTTTCCATGCAAGCTGTGTGCTGGAGACCATCTCACACACCTTTGCCCTAAAATTCAGGATGCGCAGCGCTTGTTAGCTCAACAGGGTTCTTCTAGTTCCCAGGCTGTGTTAACAAACCCTTTTCCCCAAGGGCAACAGTTAGTTGTTGGCGCGAATCAAAATCCTGGGGCTTCCTCTGGGGGCACCCAGGAAGGGGAAATTCCATCGAACATATTCATGATGAGTGCTCACATGGATGTCGCTACGAGATCCCGTGATTATGGCGGAGAAGAGTCTTCGAAAGCTAAGGATACTCCTGATGCTACTGAGCCGCTTCACATTACAAAGCCTACTGTTGAGTCTATGCCTCGGATGCCCAAAGCATCTTCTAAGCGATCAACGATTAATCCAAATGCTAGGGCTGCCCAGAACTACTCGATTGTGGAAGATCTGGCACAGAGTCCTTGTGCTATGTCGGCTTTAGAGGTACTCCAGTCTTGTCCGGCTCAGCGCAGTGCTTTGCTCACTGCCATTGGGGCTATTGATCCAAAAAATTCTCTTCTGATTACTTTTGATATGTCTAATTTTAAGAAGAGACTCCCCCATCATATGGATTTTCATATTAAATCATCGTACCGGAAGTGCAACATCTTTCGGACGGTTGTTGATGAGGGTGCTTCCACATGCGTGATGTCTCTCACATGTTGGAAGACGATTGGATCTCCCAAATTTGTTCCATCTACCACTCTTCTGACTGCGTTTTATGGTCATTCTCATAGACCGCATGGTATTGTCCCAGCTTTGCCGATCTATGTTGGGGGAAAAACTGTGAATATAGAGGTTGAGGTAGTGGATGCAAGCTTGGACTACAACCTTTTGTTGGGGAGAAACCGGATTTATGAGATGGATGCCATTGCATCCTCATTATTTTGGATTATTTGTTTCCCTCACGAAGAGAGGATTGTTACAGTGGACCAACTGGACTGTCCTCTTGTAGACCCGAATGCGTCTACTGACTCATCTGTTCCAAAGTTGGATAATACTAAGGCGCCTGTTGAGAATTTAGGGGTTGGAATGTATTCTTCCTTGATGGGTACTTTCGATATTCCTCCTCCTACGGTACATATAAATGCAATTTCATCCTCCAAGGCTCCTCTTCGAAGAGAGTTCTTCAGAACTCATTATTTTTCGGACCCTTGGACCCTGCCTTCCCCTACCGCCACATTAGCGGAAGGTCAAGTGGGTGGAATGGCATTTCCGATGTCTGCAGCTGAGATTGCTTATCAGTCTATTGTTGACTCTGCAGAATCCAGTCCAGCTCCTCTTTCACCGGAAGAGTTGGATGGAGATGTGGCTCCGGCTTGGACACTTAGTTCTTCTTCGGCCCAGGATTGCCTTGATACCACTCTTCCATCTGAAGAGGCCATCCTGGAAGCTATGACTGGTATAGATAGACCGTGGGATGACTTGCATCATCGGTCTTACTTTTTACCTGATTTAAGCGAAGTTGAAACAAGTTTTCCAAGTCCTCAGTCTCCTGGTCCTGTTCACCCAGTCCTGAACCCTTTAGCACCAACACAGGTTTATGCTGAAGGGAACATGGTTGTGATTTCTCCTACTATCCCGGTGAACATTTCCAGGGATCCCAATATTATTGAGAATGTCTTCATCAGAGCTAAATGTTCCCGTGAAGAGATTCAAATTTACACCGAGCTCTTTAAAGAGTATAGGGATGTATTCTCTTAGTCTTATGAGGAAATGCCTGGTATAGATCCATCTATTGTCCAGCATAAGATCAAGACTTACGAAAAAGCTAAGCCTGTGAGGCAAAAACTTCGTCCGGTCAATCCTAGGAAGGCAGCAGCTATCAAAGCTGAGGTGGAGAAGCTGCTTAAGGCGGGATTCATTTTCCCTGTTCCTTTGACTGAATGGGTTTCAAACCCTGTTCCCGTAGATAAAAAACAAGGAACGATTTGAGTTTGCATTGATTTCAGAGACCTTAATAAAGCATGTCCTAAAGATAATTACCCCACACCATTTATCGATCAGATCATTGACGAGTGTGTCGGTAATGAGATTTTCTCCTTCATGGACGGTTTCTCCGGATATAATCAGATTACTATCCGTCCTGAAGATCAGCATAAGACTGCCTTTATTTGTCCCTGGGGTACTTTTTCTTACAAGAAGATGCCTTTTGGTCTTAAAAATGCTGGGGCTACGTTTCAGCGGGCCATGTCATACGCCTTCCACGACATCAAACAGATTATAGAGGCATATTTGGATGATTTAGCTGCTCATTCTCGAAAGAGGATGGATCATCCTGCTCACCTCCGTCAAATATTTGAACGATGTCGTTTCTATAAGATTAGGTTGAATCCAAACAAGTGCGTTTTCGCGGTTACATCCGGTCGGTTATTGGGATTCATTGTGTCTAGGGAAGGGATTAGGGTAGATTCCTTCAAGGTTGAGGCAATACTTTGGTTGCCTCCCCCGTCCTCTATTCATCAAATTCAAAGTCTACAAGGAAAGGCTAATTTTCTTCGGAGATTTATCGTAAATTATGCTGAAGTTACCAAGGGATTTATGAGATTGTTGAAGAAGGGAGTTCCATTTCTTTGGGATGACTTTGCTCAATGCTCATTCGATGCTTTGAAAAAAGCATTGACCTCTGCTCCTTTATTGAGTCCACCTGATTATAGCAGGGATTTCCTTTTGTATTTGGCAGCAGCAGAATCTACCATTGGTATGGTTCTGGTTCAGGAGGATGATGCTCTTGCAGAGCATGTTATTTACTATCTTAGTCGAGGATTGGTAGGACTTGAACTTCGGTACACTCCAATAGAAAAATTAGCTTTAGCAGCAGTTCATGCTGTGCAGCGACTCCGGCGTTACATTATTCTATGCAAAACTTATGTTTTGGCAGCATCCAATCCATTTTAGTTTGTCCTCAGTAGGCGAGTGATTGGGGGCAAATACAATAGATGGATTGTGATTTTGCAGGAATTTGATCTTGAGTTTATGTCTGCCAAGTCCAAGAAATCATTGGTTTTCGCGGAATTGATCTTCGAGTTGCCCTGTGGGGATGAGATTGTCTATGATGAATCCTTCCCAGATGAACATTTGTTTCTTATCTCTCCACAGGATCCTTGGTATGGAGATATCATTGTGTATCTCCAGACTGCGAAGTTTCCCTCTACTTTTTTGAAAGATGAGCATCGTAAGTTGCGTCACTTGGCTAAGAATTACTTGATTATTGGTGATGCTTTATACCGTTGAGGGGTTGATTCAATCCTAAGACGTTGCTTAACTCTCGAAGAAGCTGAGGCTGTGCTGAATGATTACCACAGTGGAGCTTGTGGTGGTAATTTATCTGGGCTTGCTACAGCCCAAAAGATCTTGCATGCTGGGTACTTTTGGCCTTCCATTTTCAAAGATTGTATGGAGTCGGTCAAAAAGTGTCATCCGTGTCAAGTTTATACTCGAAAAATGTGCGCTCATCCAGCTCCACTTTTTCCAGTCATTACTGTCGGTCCCTTTACAAAGTGGGGTATTGATTATACTACTTGTAACCCGCCTTCGGCTAAAGGTCACAAGTACATTATTGTAGCAGTAGACTACTTTACGAAGTGGGTCGAGGCTATGCCTAATTTTGGGAATGATGGTGAGACTGCATCTCTTTTTCTTTTCAACCAAGTTATTGCTCATTTTGGTATTCCTAGAGAGATTGTCACTGATCATGGCAGTCATTTTCAGAATAGCATGATGGCTGAGTTGGCTCTCAAATTGGGTTTCCGGTAGGAGCATTCATCTCCGTATTATCCTCAAGCCAATGGGCAAGTGGAAGCCGTGAATAAATCCTTGAAGAAAATTCTTCAAAGGACAATTGATAAAGCTAGATCCAACTGGCATATTATGCTATATCCTGCACTTTGGGCATACAGGACGTCAGTGAAAACTGCAACTGGCTTTACTCCGTTTCAGCTAGTGCATGGGTTGGAATCTGTATTTCCCATTGAATGTGAGATTCCTTCTCTTAAATTAGTTGTTGAACTTCTTCCTGACACTTCTAGTCTTGAAGAACGTCTCCTTCATCTGGAACATCTCGATGAGCAGCGTCGGGATGCCACCACGATGAATGAAGCACATAAAAACCGAGTTAAAGTTCAGTACGATAAGGCGGTCAAGCCTAGGGTTTTTTCGGAAGGTGACCTTGTTTTGGTCTATGCCCAAGAAAAAGATGCCCTGGGGGCAGGAAAGTTTAAGTCTATGTGGTATGGCCCCTTTATCGTTAAGAAAGTCCTTAAGAAAGGAGCATATACCTTGGTTGATTTTGAAGGGAACGAGTTGCCGGAGCCCCGAAATGGGCTCTATTTGAAGAAGTATTATGCCTAGGTTTCGGCCTGGCATGTTGCTTTTGTATATAGTAGTTTTTTCTTTGTACATATCTGGTTGATTTTCGATCTTTGATGAGTTGGTGATGTTTTTGATCTGCTTTGGCAGGTTGTGTTGGATGTCATGAGTCATTTTGGTTTTGCCGATGGTGCTAGTAGACACACCCGGAACTTAGCTTCCGCGGCTTGGGTACTTCATTATCCATCCGGTCAGCTGTTAGTATCAAGAGGGGTCTGCATTGGTCCTGCTTCCAATAACATAGCAGAATACACTACAGTTGTTTATCTACTCTCGGAGGCAATATCTTTGGGTGTTCATTCGTTGGTAGTTTTCTTGGACTCTCAGCTGGTGGTGTCGCAGTTGAACAATACTTATCGGGTTCGAGATCCATTTTTACTCCGGTTGTTCTTGAGGGTATGTTTGTTACAAATATCATTTCAATTTTTAACTTTCATTCATATTCCTCGAGCTGACAATTGGATGGAAGACTCATTAGCTAATCAAGCACCGGATTGGCATATTAATCATTCCATACAATAAAATTTAATCATCAAAAACATCATACATTTTGATACATTTATCACATCACATCAAACATCACTGTATATATATCATCAGAGTGTTCAAAAACTTTACAAAATTTGGATCCATAGAGTCATACAAAAATTGGGCTTATGCCCGATCATGTTCAGTCTCAAATAATATACAGTCATCTGATACATCATATCTATCTACTCCTGAGGTCCCTGCCCAGAAGTTGTGTTCTTATAGAACACGATCGCGGTGGCAACTCGGCGGAATAACCGTACCCAGTCTCGGGGCACTCCTACCACCCGTCTCTGGATGGCTTCCGGCAGATCTTCCACTGCAGCCATAGGTACTTGGCGGGTTAATCCCTCCAAGTTCCTCTGTACAGCCTGGAGGGTCCTGTCTGAATCCACTGTATCCGCTTCGCCTCTGCGACGCTTGTGTCACGGGAAACCCTCAGGTCGAACTGGTCCAATATCTGTATCATGATCATTTTTAAATTGTAAGTCATTATGAATCCAATCAAAAACATGTTTGTTTTCCATTTTTTCATACATATTTGAAAAAATCCAAAAAATTATATAAGTCAAAAAATTGCAAACTTACCGACTGTTCCCCATGCCGCGCCTGGTGGAAGGACAAGATCTGGATCGCCACGAAAGTCCATTCCGGCATAAGGATAGTCGTCCACAGCGATGATTTGTTCCCCCCACCAAAGGAAGAACTCATCATCCCAAGTGGTCCGAGGAACTTCACTTCCCCCCAATCTCTTCATCATGTCTGCCCAGCGGGCAATTCTTGGGTCTCTCGGGCTGCTGATGGTAGAGATCACTTTGGGTCTCAGCGCTAGAATCTTCTCGAAGAAGAATGTCATCAAAATTGTACCATATCCAAAATGTTTTGTCTTTGTTTTTCGGATAGAAGTCAATTGTTGCTTCATGTTCATCAGTAGAGCTATGCACCAATCATATACATGAGTTAAGCATTCCACTGCTATACTCATTTGCGTCCTGGATGCCTGGTGTAGAGAAGCTGATCCTGCTACTCTCCCAATGGTAAAAAGGAGGATTTTTATGTGCAAGTCTCTTAAATCTTTGATTGCAATTTGAGTTCCCACTTTCTTGGAACCCTCTACACAGTAAACGTGGACGTAATCTTCCACGGTTAGCCCTCCCAAAGGCTTCCCGTGCAAGTCTACTGGCTCCCCCCTCCGAGAGAGTCCAGTAATAAAATATATATCTTCCACTTCGATGCGTATGGGCATCTGATCTATGATGAAGCAGTCTTCTTCCGGTTCCCAATAGTTCACAAGCATTTCGAGCAACCGGACATTACTCTTCATATTTGGCATTTTGAAAAACTTGAGCAATCCGCAATTCCGAAGAATATTTAGTGATGCTTGGTCCTGCATGACTTCTTGATCAATTGCACTGTGTTCACGCTCTCTCCATGATATGGTCATCCTGCAAAGTTTCAATAATTCCTTCATTAGCTACACTTTTTTCATTTGGCCCTGCGCATACGCGACTTTATTTGTGCACAGTCACGTGTATACGCGACTTCGTCATTACCAACCCGCGTATGCGCAAACCCGTAATTTTTAGCAAGGGATTCTACGGTGAAAATTACTAAATTTTAATTTATGAACAGACAAAATGAATTGCAAGGATGGTTTATGAGCTTACCTGACAAATTCGGTGCGATTTGACGGTCGGTTGCTCCTGTGTTGATGAAAGAAGTTTTTTGATCCAGAGCACTTTTTTCCAAATCAGCAATGTAACAATGAACCAAATATGAGGTAATTTGTCTATTTATGTCCAAAAAGTTGAAAATTTTCACAAAAATTTGTTATGCTTATTTTTTCAATCTATCTTAAGCTGCATAACCCGGATGCTTGGAAGTGCCCAGATTGGTATGTTTTCAGGTACATTTTGACGAATTTGAGATTTTTCCTGGTTTTTGATCCATGACTGCTGACTCGTCATGGCAGGTATATGATCTTCACTGGCATATAGGTTAGGGAATCCACTTTCCGTTGCATCTTGCATACAAGCCTCCATACTGATCACTTGCCATAGGGTCGATCCCATCAGGTCATGAGTATTACACCCATTTCACTCGCCGATTATTTAATCATGACTTGATGGTAGAGCCTTCCTTTACATGGGCTTCTTAGTTAGTTCCTCGCTATCACTTGTTGCCCATGTTGCGTTTTATGTAGGCTCGGGAGTCCTCTTTAGTCCCGCCATGACTTATGTGTTGAAGCTTCATTCTTCTTCTTCCTCACTATCATTTTTCTGGCTATTACCCTAGAGGCTCCCTGGTGTTATTGAGTTGTATTACTGCATTGCATATTGGCTACTTGTTTATCCTGGCCTTTAGCCGGCTTCATTTGGACTCGATGTTTAAGCCAACTTTTGACCTTGTCTATCTGTACAAGTTAACCATTGCATGCACTTAGCTATCGCGACTTGACACCCTTTTTACCCATGGATGGAACATTCCTTTGAGTATCGCTTACCAGTTTCTGCCACCTTGCATTGAGCATAGGATCGTTCCTATCCCAGGAACTAGTGCATCTGTTTCTTGATACTCGTTCTATCCATTGTACCATAGCATTCTTTTATTCTTTTTCAGGCTTATTATATGAAAAAGACAAAAAAATCAAATATAACAAAAAGAGCGGGAACGGGATGTATCTTCGTTGTTTTGATGGAAGTACAGAGTCAGTTTGTCGCCCTTGAACAAAGCACATATACTTATATATATTTCCTACATTTGGGATGGTTTTAGTTTTTGACCTAGGTTCAGCCTTTACCATGTTTCACTTGTCAGTTCTCCCTCGGTTGGTTATCTCTTCCAATCATATGGAGAGTTTGTTTTGCCTCCTGCAAGACAGACTTATACAGTGTCACTTTTTACTGCCATGGTCATCACAGAGTCGTGCTTTTGTTCAAGGGAAGTCTAGCCTGAGTCGGCCATTCTGCGGTGTCTCTCGACTCATTATTCAGTCGGCCTTCCCGGTCTTGTCAGTATCATGTTCTATCACATCAGATGTTTTGATCTTCTGCTCGTGCTGGTTTGAGAAGGTCTCCATTGACTTCTTACCGGCGGGTTTGTCTCTTATCGACTACGACACATTGCTCTGAGAGCAAGCCTAGAGCCGCACCTTGGGCCTATTTCCATCATTGATAGGTGACCTCGTGCTCAGCATTTGATCATCATCATGGGTCTTTGACTGAGTGGTTTCCCCTGTGTTCTACGTCAGCACACATTATCACACTTGGGATTCGTGCAGTACCTGGATTTCCATTTGACCCTATCAGTGGATTTCTCGCCTCTGTGTCAGCTTTCATTATTGGTTGGTTCAGAGGGTTTCTTCCGTGCGCTAGCTTCATCTTGTGCACGTCGGAAACGTACTTCGGTTTTGGTTCCATCACTCTACTTCGTCCGATTCCTTCCAAATTTTGGCCTGCGGGTTACACTCGCGCTGGACTGATGTGGGATGCCTTAATGCCTTCCTTCTAGTAGATATTTTCCCATCGACTCCGACTCATTGCTCTGGGAATAAGGTCTAGAGTCTTTTTGTCAGTACCTTAGGGTTTGCAGTCATCAGTGGCAGACTCTTCGCTATCGACAGTGGGGATTCATCATTGCCTCCTGATTGATAGATTCTTTCAAGTGTTCGACTTCAACTCATTTATTCGCACTTGTTAGATTGTACTGGGGCACCTTGACGCTCATTTTCATTATTGGTGGGTTGTCTCGCGTTGGTTAACGGTATACATCATTGATCGGTAATCCAACGATTTCTCACATGGTCGACTTCAGCTCATTTATTCCCATTGTGTAGAATTGTGCCATAGTGATCGGTGAAGACCTCGGGTTGCATCAGCATTTCTCGGTTCACTTTTGACAGTCCATTCAGTTTCTGCCAGTGATGTCGTTCACCCTTATATGTTGCAGTGTCAGTACAGCAGCATCCTATATGTTGGCTCCCAAGTTGCGTGATTGTACCGTTTGTTCCACCTCTTATGATTCGGTACTTGGAGATTCAGTTACTTATATGATCAGACATCCAGTTGCACCATCCTTGATCAACTTTCTATATGTGATACTTGGACATTGATTCAGACTTATATTTCCGGGCCATGCTCAGATGATTCATTGTGTACTTTCAGTTCAGCTATACTTGTATACATTTTGGATCTATTATGTACTTTCCATATGATGTATTTTTGACTAAGCATGGGTATGCCCGCCTCAGCATGAGTTGACTCTCTGTTTTCTTTCATTGGTTTTTTGGCAGGTTGAAATCTGGTGAAGTCCTCTCTTGTCCTTGCGAAGTTCTTTCTATGTGCATAATACATTTCAGCCATCATGTACCCCTTCTGACCTCATATATTAGGGGGCATCTGTTATAGCATCATTTTTCACCCTCGGGTGATTCATGATTGTCTTTATGGCTTTGGGCACCCATTCCTACAGACTTGAACAAATTCACTAAAAAACAGTGTTAAAATTCCCATACGCGGGTATGCCCAGACTTTTCCGCGTGTATACGTGAGTCCACATGTACTTTTCCACGTATGCCATTAAAACCATTAAAAATATATATAAATTCCCTATTTTCGGACTGGGTTGATGGTTACTCCAGTAGTTCAACCACCCCAGTACGTGGCCAACTGTTTCCAACTGACTGAAACTACTTTGAGGGAGTATAAAAGCCCCTCATGGCATGGCCTAAGGGAGAGAGAAATTTTATAGACATTATACTCTGTTGGAATCCCAGTTCAAGTCTGATTCCCCGTGCCTCCTGCACTTTCCCAGATTTATACAGGAAACCCTTGTTTCCTGGAGATGTTCATCCATTTATATGCCATCTCGAGTGCACTAGTCTTGAAAGTTTCTTAGTGAGGCAAGGGCGGGACGAATCCGGACGACGGTCTGCTCGAAGATCGTGGAAGGATTCAGGGGATCTCTCCACTCTTTACTTCTGTACATGTTGTTCATGATAATGAAGAACCATCTTGTTCCTGAACTTCTGTGTTAGTATCTATTTATATATGTGGAAAGATTGATTATTAAGCAGTTATTATCGTTTATATCATATTTCACATTGATTACACTAACATTTAGGAGAAATATATGTTGTACAACTAGGTTTCCGTGCACGTTCTTTCTTGTTTTTCAGGTTGAAGGAGGAAGAGAGGTTGTTGGGGGTTTGGACCCCGCGGGATCTACATCAAACGTAGGACTACGGGTGAGTTCTGCTATCGTTGTTATCTAGTTTTTTGCATTCAAGTATGGTTGTGTGTGAGTCCTTCTGAATGGCATGCCCTGCTCTGTGGAGGTTTTGACCCAACAAACCTCTAGGGTGATTTTCCCAAAACAATAGAGCATCGGGCAGTCCTTAATCCCTCATCAACAGTGCAGTCTCCTTCAGAAACTGTGTTATTTTGCAGAGCAGTTGCAGTGGATGGTCAAGTACCCAAGTTCTTGACCTTGTTTTCTAGTGAGGGGAGGAGCCCTTCATCCGGGGAGTTAGTGAGGAGGGGTATCAGCCATTGTTACATCAGATCAGCCACCTCCTAGCAGTTATCCAGTTGCAGGTGTTATTTAGTCCTAGGGCTACATTTTGCAGTTTATGTATTTCAGGAAACCCCTTCTAGGTTGTCTTGGAATTGTGCTAGAAAGCCTAGATATTTGATCTCGACATTTTCTAAGCACTATATCAGCAAATCCATGTAATTTTATTTTTAAATGAAATTATTCCCTCAAAAACTGCACTGTCATAGCCTCCGACATTTTATATAGCAGCCATTTTCCATATTTCTTGTACTGGGTCCTTAGAGGCTTGTTTTGCCTAGCTTGAGTGTCTTTTTCCTCAAGATATTGTACACATTTTATGCTATAATGTTTAATGAAATTTCTCTATGATTTTCTCCTTCTTGATGTATTGACATTTCAATGTATTTTCCAATTTTATGTTCTATATTCTTGCTTTTACTAATTTGTAATATTACATAATGATGAGTGCTCACACTGACATCGCTATGAGATATCGTGACTATGGTGAAGTTGTGTCTTCGAAAGCTAAAGGTGCTCCTAATTCTGAGCCACTCCATATCGAGAGGCCTACAGTTGATCCTGTACCTCGGATTCTGAAAGGGTCTACAAAGCATACGATGATTAATCCTAATGCCAAGGTTTCCCAGAACTACTAGGTTGTAGAAGATCTATCCCAAAGTCCTTGTGCCATGTCTGCGTTAGAGGTACTCCAGTCATGCCCGTCACAAAGGATATGATATCCAAAAATATCTCTTTTGTTTACATTTGATATGTCAAATTTCAAGAAGAGACTTCCTCATCACATGGCTTTTCAAATTAAGTCTACATATCAGAAGGCCAATATCTTTCCAACAATAGTTTATGAGGGTGCTTCCATGTGTGTGATGTCTATATCGTGTTGGATGGCTATTGGATATCCTTCAACTATCCCTTCAACCACTCTTCTGACTGTGTTTGATGGTCATTCTCATAGGCCACATGGCATTGTTCCAGCTTTACCCATCTGTGTTGGAGGTAAAAATGTCAATATCGAGGTTGAGATAGTAGATGAAAATTAAACTACAACAGTCTGTTGGAGTGGAATTGGAATTATGAGATGGATTCTATTGCTTCCTCATTATTTAGCATCTTGTGTTTTCCCCACAAAGGGAGGATTTTCACTATTGATCATATGGACTGTTCTCCTGTAGATCTGAATGCATTAGCTGACTCGACTATACCCTTGGTGAATGATGCCAAGCAACCTGTTGAGAATTTGTGGGTTGGAATGTATACATCGTTGATGGGTACTTTTTATCTTCCACCTCCTTCTGTTCATATTCATGTTATCTCATCCTCCAAGGCTCATACTCGAAGGGAGTTATTTTGAACTCATTATTTTTCAGACCCTTGGACCTTGCCTTCTCCTACCTCCACATTAGAGGAAGGTCAAGTGGGTGTAATGGAATTTCCTATGTCTGTAGCTGAGATTTATTATCAATCTATTGTTGAATCTACATACTCCATTCCAGTTTCTCTTTCACCGGAAGAACTAAATGGAGATGTGGCTCCATCTTGGACTCTTAGTTTGTCTTCTGTTAAGGATTTCTTTGATACCACCATTCCATCTAAAGAGGCTATCCTTGAAGCCATGAATGGTGTAGAAATATTGTGGGATGATTTGCATCATTGGTACTATTTTCTAGTAGACTTTGGAGAAGTTGAAACAAGTTTGTCTAGCCCTCAATCTTCTAGTCATGTTCACCCAGTCTTGAACCTTTTAGCTCCGTCACAGGTCTTTGTTGAAGGGAAAATGGATGTAATTTCTGAGACTACCTCGGTGAACATCTCTAAAGATCCCAACATGATTGAGAATATCTTCATTAGTGTAGAATGATCCCCTGAAGAAATTTAGACTTACATCGATCTATTTCGAGAATTTTTGGATGTGTTTGCTTGCTCTTATGAGGAAATTCCTGGTATAGATCCATCTATTGTCCAACATGACATAAATACTTACAAAAGCACTAAACCTATACGGTAGAAGCTTCATCTCGTCAACCCTAGGAAGGCTACAGCTATCAAGGCCAAGGCTCAGAAGCTTCTTAAGGCAGTTTTCATATACCCCATTCCGTTAACTGAGTGGATTTCGAATCTAGTTCTTGTGGACAAGAAACAAGGAACGATCTGAGTTTGCATTGATTTCAGGGAATTGAATAAATCATGTCCTAAATGAAATTATCCCACAACATTTATAGATCATATTATCGATGAGTGTGTGGGGAACGATATTTTCTCCTTCATGGATGGTTTCTTGGGATACAATCAAATCACTATTCATCCCGAAGATCAGCATAAGAGTGTGTTTATTTTCCCCTAGGGTACATTTTCTTACAAAAATATGCCTTTTTGCCTTAAAAATGTTGGAGCTACTTTTTGAGCGGGCTATGTCCTGTGCCTTACATGACATCAAATATATTATTAAAGTATATTTAGATGATTTAGCTGCTTGTTCTCGAAAGAGAACTGATCATCCTTCACACCTTTGCCAAGTTTTTGAACGACGTCATTATTATAAGATCTAGTTGAACCCTAATAAGTGCATTTTCACCCTCACATCTGGTCGTTTGTTGGGATTCATCATGTCTACGGAAATGATTCGGGTAGATCCCTTCAAGGATGAGGCAATACTTCAGTTGCCTCCCCCATATTCAATTTGTCAACTTCAAAGTCTACAAGGCAAAGCCAATTTCTTATGGATATTTATCATAAATTATGTCGAGGTGACAAAAGAATTTATGAGGTTTTTAAATAAAGGAGTTCCATTCTTCTGGGATGACTTTGCTCAATGCTCATTCGATGCCTTGAAAAAAGCATTGAGCTCTGCTCCATTACTAAGTCCACCTGATTATAGCAGGGATTTCCTCTTGTACCTCGCAGCAGCAGAATCTACCATTGGTATGGTTCTGGTTCAGGAAGATGATGCTCTTTTCGAGCATGTTGTTTAATACCTTAGTTGAGGATTGGTTGGTCCTAAACTCTAGTATTATCCCATCGAGAAATTAGCTTTGGCAGTTGTCCATGCTATACAGTGGCTCAGACATTATATCCTTCTTCATAAAAATTATGTTTTGGTAGCAGTCAATCCATCTCAGTTTTTTCTCAGTAGGAGAGTGATTGGGGGAAAATACAATAAATGGATTTTTATTTTGCAAGAGTTTGATCTCGAATTTATGTCTGCCAAATCCAAAAAGTATTTGGTATTTTCGGAGTTGATCTCTGAGTTGCCCTGTGGGGATGAAATCGTTTATGAAGAGACATTCCCTGATGAACATCTTTTTTTCATTTCTTCACAAGATCCTTGGTATGGAGATCTCATTGTTTATCTCCAAACTGCGAATTTTCCCTCAATTTTTACGAAAGGTGAGCGTCGAAAGTTGCGTCACTTAGCTAAAAATTGTCTTATTATCGGTGACATTCTATATCATCGCGGGGTTGATTCGATCCTTAGAAGTTGCTTGACTCTTGAAGAGGCTAATTTTGTGCTGAATGATTACCACAGTGGAGCTTGTGGCGGTCATTTATCTAGGCTTGCTACAGCCCAAATGATATTGCGTGTAGGATATTTTTTGGCCCTCGATTTTCAAAGATTTTTTTGAGGCGGTCAAAAAGTGTCATCCTTGTCAAGTCTATACTCAAAAGATGCACGCTCATCCAAATCCTCTCTTTCCTATCATCACTGTTGGTCCATTCACAAAGTGGGGTATTGATTATACTACTTGTAACATGCCTTTGACAAAGGTTCATAAGTACATTATCGTAGCGGTAGACTACTTTACAAAGTGGGCTAAGGCCATGCCTAATTTTGTGAATGATGTTGAGACAACAACCCATTTTCTATTCAACCAAGTTATTTCTCGCTTTGGTATCCCCGAAGAGATTTTCACTGACCATGGAAGTCATTTTCAAAACAGTATGATGGCTGAATTGGCTCTCAAATTGGCTTTTCGGCAGGAGCATTCATCTCCATATTATCCTCAGGCCAATGGCCAGGTTGAAGCCGTAAGCAAATCCTTGAAGACTATCCTTCAACGGACGATTGACAAATGTAGATCCAATTGGCATGTCATGTTGTACCCTGCACTTTGGGCATATCGGATGTTTGTGAAGACTGCAACCAGTTTCACTCTGTTCCAACTAGTTTATGGGTTGGAATCTATATTTCCTATCGAATGTGAAATTCCTTCTCTTAAGCTAGTAGTTTTGTTCCTAAAACTTCTAGTCTCTAAGAACTCTTTTTCCATCTAGAACATCTCGATGAGCAGCACCGAGATGCATCTACAATGAATGAGGCTCATAAGAAACTAGTGAAGGTTCAGTATGATAAAGTGGTCAAACCTAGGGTTTTCTCTGAAGGTGACATTGTCTTGGTTTATGCCCAAGAAAAGTATGCCTTGGGGGAAGACAAGTTCAAATCCATGTGGTATGGTATGTCTATTGTTAAAAAGGTCCTGAAAAAATGAGCTTATGCCTTGGTTTATTTTGATGGAAACAAGATGGATGAGCCCAGAAATGGGCTCTATCTGAAGAAGTATTATGCCTAGGCTTTGGCCTAGCATTTGCTTTATTGTATATATTGTATTTTTGTACATGTCTGTTCATCGATTTTCGATGTGGCTTTGATGTTTTTGAACTGATTTGGCAGGTGTATTTGGATGAGATGATTCATTTTGGCTTTGCCGATGGTGCTAGTAAACATACTCAAAATCTTGCTTCTGCGGCTTGGGTAATTCACTCTCCATCCGATCAGTTGTTAGTCTCAAGAGGTGTATGCATTGGTCCTACTTCGAACAATGTGGCAGAATACACTGCAGTGGTTAGTCTACTCTCAGAGGAAATATCTCTTGGTGTTGATTCGTTAGTAGTTTACATGGATTCACAACTGGTGGTTTCACAATTAAACAACATCTATTGTGTCAGAGACCCTTTTTTGCATCGATTATTTTTTAGAGTGTGTTTGTTACAATTTTCATTTCAATTTATTATTTTCATTCACATTCCTCGATCAGATAATTGGTTAGCAGACTCATTAGCCAATCAAGCAGTTGATTGGCACTTTAATCATTCAATACTTTAAAATATATCAAAAACATCATTCATAATTGTACATTTGGAACAATCACATCGTATAAAATCACTATATATATATATATATATATATATATATATATATATATATATATATATCATCAATGTGTTCAAAATATTAAAAAATTGGACCATCATGTCCTATAAAATTAGGGCTTATGCCCGGTCATGTCTATCATCAAAAAATATTACAGTCATCCAATCAACAAAAATCTATCACTACAGGCCCTACTCAGGGTTGACATTGCAGAAGGGCACTATAGTTGTAACTACATGGTGGAATAACCGAACCCAATCACGTGGTACTCTGACCACACATTTCTACATAGCCTCTGGAAGATCCTCTATGGCCTCCATAGGAACTTGGCGAGTTAGACTCTCCAAGTTCCTCTGAATCGAATGGAGGGTTCTTCCTGGGTCTTCATCGGCAACTTCGGCCTCTCTTCCATGGCGCCTATGCCTTGGGAAGCCCTCAGGTCTTACTGGTCCCATGTCTACATCATGATCATATAATTTTGTAAGTCATGTTGTCCAATCAAAAACATTTTTTGATTTTCATATAATTTGAAAAAAATCATAAAAATCATATAATTAAAAAATCATAAGTGAAATCTCACCAATTGCACCCCATGTTGCATCAGGTGGAAGAACCAAGTCTAGATCTACTCTAAAATCCATCTGAGAATAGGGATAGTCCTCTACTGAGATGACTTGTTATCCCCACCAAAGGAAAAAATCGTCATCCCATGTAGTTTAGGGAACCTCACTTCCCCCCATTCTCTTCATCAAGTCTGCCCATCTAGCTATCCGTCGATCACGTGGGATACTGATGGTTGAGATAATCTTAGGACGAAGCCCTAGGACTCTCTCAAAGAAGAATGTCATCAAAATGGTTCCATATCCAAAATGTTTTGTTTTGACTCACCAAATTGAAGTCAATTGTTTCTTCAAATTTTCCAATAAGGTTGTGCACCAATTGTAGAGTGTGACCAAGCATTCCACTATTAGTATAATATTCCCCCATGATAGGAAAAACGAAGATATAGTGAAAGCGTGTTGGAAAAATATTGCAGATCATCATTTATAAAGCAAGAGGCCAATATGGAGACCTTTCATATGCTATTACAGTAGAAAAATGTACATAAGAAATGGGCCATAAGATGCATAACAGGAAATACAAGCCTTCAATGAACAAAATCCCTCAATATGAGGTGCTGCAACTACATAGAAAAGATGGAAAAACCATTACAACGTTATTTTATTAGCTCTGCAACGAAAATTGATTATACATCAGATCTAAAGCTGATGTGTGCCTCAAAATTTAGATCTATATCAGATCTGAGCACTATACAAGCTCCTCTAAAGAACCCCTCAAGGGTTTTCAACAAAACACCAAGTACAAGTTGTAGAACTGAGATCTAAGATTGCAGATCTACTAAAAAACACAGAACTGGAAAGTTTGGCTGATCTTATATGATCAATAAAATAGCCTCCTCCAATAGATCTTTGAAGTGAAAGGCAGATCCCCTTCACTATAAAATCAGCTCTCCAAATGGTGTGCTAAACCACCCTGCAATTCCTCCTACAGAAATAATGCAGATCTGGAAGTAAATTACGCTGTAGGGATCAAAATAAGGTTGGCCTGATGCCAAGATCTGAAAATGAGCTCAAATCCCTTCAATACTGTCCTCCCAATGAAGGGGAAACCTCCTCCACTGAAAATGAGTAATGAAATGACCTAGATCTAGAGATTTAGTCTCCACTTGTTGCAGCTTGCAAAAACAACCAAACCCTCAACATGATCTGCACTATAGTTGAAAGAAGAAGCTTGGCCTTAATCCAGATAGTGGAAAATGTAGTGCAAGACTCCTCCAAGAGCTCCTCAATGGAAGAGGTGGGATTCCCGATCAGGAACACCATGTGCTAAACATCACTCTATCTCAGCTAAACAGTAAGAGAAAGATATATGTCTAAACAAACCATATATTCAGAAATATAATATTCATCAAAAACCTTCATATGGATGCCATCCTCTTCCTTAAATAGAATATGAGCTTCAAAACCCTAAGCCCCATCCAAAAATATCACTACATTCACACAAAGCATCTCCATCTAAAATTGCGCTGTCCCTCATTGATGGGCACTCCTCCATGACAACGCTGTTGATTTGGTCAAGGTTAACCTAGTCAAAGTGATCCAACCCCTTTCACTCCAAGGGTGCTTTAATTAAGCTGCCAATATTTGTCTCTTTCACATTTGGCATTGATTTATTCATTATGTAATATTCCAAATTTTGTGGAATATTAATTTTTGACATTTGCACTTAGGAGATGAATAAAATGGGAAGGAGACCCATTAATTTCATCTATAGGGGGTAAAAATACTCTTATTATGAAGGAGGATCACTTTGGAGTTTGATTTCACACCTCCATGTGTTAAAAGGGACTTTTGCAGGATGACTAGGTCAAGTTTGACCAAGTCAAATAGCGCAGTGGTATGAGGTGGAGAGCACATTGTGGGACAGCGCAGAGAAAGAGGAGGGAAGATTCCTTGAGAAGGAAAACCCTAATGAGTGGGACCCATGGAAAGGGAGCTCACAATTTTATAAGAGGAGGGCAAGGCAACCATTGTTTCTCATGCTATGGATTATTGTTTTCATTGTTTATTCAGACATTTGAGCATTCTTGGTTGTTTAGCAAGAATTTTCAGGGAATTTCTGTTTATGATTCCTCCTTCTTGAGAGGCCTCTTGAGGGATTTTACTTCATTATCCCCATATCTAGGCTTGAGGCCAAAGCATTTCATTTAGCTACAGCGCAGTTTCCATTGGTGGTTGGGTTGTGTTGCTGGGTGTTGCCGGGGAGGGTTCCACAACACCACTCCAGAGATTGATTTTCAGAGGGGGAGATCTCCATTTCATTGGGAGATCATTGAGTGGTGTTCTTGGGCAGATTTTTAGATCTTGGCATCAGGCCAATGTTTTCCAATTCATCTACAACACAGTATCACTCCTAGACTACACTATTCCCATGGTGTATTTGCAGTGGGGGACTACAAGATTGATTGGAGGGGAAATATTGGGTAAAAGGATCAGCCTTTCACTTTAGAGATCCATTGGAGGAGGCTATTTCAGATTGCAGATCTTATTTAACCATCTCCTTCTATTTCTTTCATAAGTTCCTGCTACTACCCAGCAACTCCGACATTATTGGTATTTCCCATTTTGTACATGTATTGTAGCCAATCCTTATAAGGATTGATGTATTATATTTTTAGGGGTTGAGATCATTCTCCCCCACTTTATTTGAGCTTCATATTGTCATATCCTTGTATCACTATCATTTATGCAGCAGTGCATTCATAAACTGCGTAGTCATAGCCTACAGTTTCTTATCTATAGCAGTGTGCTTCATATTTATCATGCATGTATTGTGAGGCTTGTATTGTATTGATGGAATGACTAAATCCTCAAGTCATTGCATTCCTTTTACTACTGTAATAATATATGTTGGCTATTCACATCTCCTCACAAGTAATCTCTTGAAAATAATGCTGAGAATCAGTCATAACATTCTCCATACATTGTTGCAGCCCCATTCCTTGGGCAATTTCTGAAGGGAACTAGGAGTGGGAGGCTTTTCTCACCACCCCAAGAGGATTTCTTTGGTCCCAACTCTTGGATTTTGGTTTTAGACACATTGGTCTAAGGGATCTAGGTCTTGGAATCAAATCCTGCTGCCTCCATTTCTAGAAAATGCGTTTTCCAGCCATGGATTTCTAGCTATTCCTAAAAAGGGATATTACAGTGGTATCAAATCACCTTTCTTGGCTCAGCCTATGGCCTTCAAGCCCAAGAAAGAAGAAGAAGACGATGATGAAGAAGATGAGCTTGATCTCATCTATTTTTCAGAACCAAGAAGAGCCTCCCCAAGGAGGAGAAGTAAAGAGAAGAAGAGGAAGGTCCATGCACTTCCTATTCTCAAAAAGAAAGAAAGCATGAGAGATTCTTGGATCATCAAATTATAGATCAATACCTGAGTGAGTATAAATCCCATTCTGCAGCATTCAGGGGAGCTACAACATTCCCACAGTTTATTCAGCAGAAGAAGGAGAGAAGGCCCTATGGAAAAAGAGAAACCAAAGGCAATGGGTTTCTATTGTCTACATTTGATGGGAACACTTCAGCTAGAGCTTGGGTGAAAAAGCTAGAGGCATTTTTCTTGCTACATCCAGTGGAAGAGAAAGAATCAGTGGAGATTGCAGCACTGCACATGGAGGATGAAGCCTATGTTTGGTGGTTCAAACCCTTGTTCCATTCAAGGGTGAGCTCTTTTGCAGAATTTACTCAAGAGTTAATCAAGACCTTTGATGGAAAAAGAACAAAGGAGGAAGGGCTCACACCACCATGGGAGGAGGATTGCACCAACGCTGCTACAGCTTTGGAGGAGAAGCCTTCTACATCTATGGATGAGGCAGCCACTTCATGGGAGAAGAAAACTATTGCAGCCACACAAGAAGATCCCAAGGTCCACAAAGTTATGAGTGAAGTTCCACTTTTCATTTCAGCAAATAATTTAAGAGAATGTGGAAACTCACATGTAGAGGTCCAAGGATCTACACACTTTTCTATTTTAGAGAACCATGATTGCACTGCGCTGTGTAGTGGGTTCAAAGAGGAGATGGACCCTCATCCTCATGCACTATTGATGAGTCTCATTCAACCCTTGAGGTTGGGATGTGAACAATGTTAGGATGAAACAAATCATGGCACCTTCATGATAAACAAGGGAGCAAATTTTAAAATGGAGGTTGAGACAGCTGCTACTCTATGGGAGGAATTGGCAGTGCTACTAAACATTGATGGAGAGGAGAGGTTAACTCCATCATATTTGAATCCTCATGGATTCAATACAATCATGGGTGAGAGGTCTCCTTTAGGGGGTCTCCAAGGAGCTACATTCCAATCTTCCATGGAATACAAGAGAGGTGATTTGCTTTGGGGGGATGGTAGCCCTCATGGGAGGAGTACCAAAGGAAGAAGAAGGAAAATACATCCACAAGGAGCTGAGTGGGTGTGGATGAGGGGAAAGAGGCTGGTTTTCCACTTTCAAATATATGATACCGGACAACAAGAGGCTTGGCTACGTTGGCTCCTCTTGAAGGAGTTTGGCCATCACTTGGTGTACCTTTTTTCCAGGAGGATGGGAGTAGAGAAGAGGTGGTAGGATGTTTACATCATTGAGCAGTAGAGAGTAGGGATACATGGTGCTGATATGGTATATATATTAGTCATGATATCTTCATCACATGAGTTACATGATGTGAGCATGAGGAGGCAACAAGCACTTGGGTTGCTTGGGCTATATTGGAGAGAGCACAAGCAAATTTTCTCTCATATGATGTATGATGTTGCAAGAGTAGGGGAGAGCACTCTCATAGTGCAAAGGGACTACTCTTTGGCTTGGAATGATCAGGAGTCATTTCCATCTTGGGAGAAGCTTCATATTTGCAACAACATCACCAGAGGTGTTCTTGACAAGGAGCATGTCAAGAGACAAAGATTGGCATGGGCAAGAGCCTTTTTGCATGAGCTCACAGCGCTGACACTTGGGAGCAAGGTCATATATATGGATCCATCTATTATCTTACTTCCACCCTATGGTAAGATCCTTGTGATTACATTTTCTGATTTACATACTCTTATCATTATGTGGCAGTGCATGGCTCCTCAAAGGGGCAGATTTTTCATGTTGCTCCATGAGAAAAGTTGGGCCAAACCATATGATGGAGACAACCATATTTTATGTGGCCTTGGGAAAAGGTTTTCTCATTACATGTATGTTCAGAAAATTCATGTACTTGACCATGTATTAAGAAACATTTTTGCCTTGTAAAATTCTGAAGCAGCAGTTTGAAAAACTGCGTTGTTGCTATTTGGGAGACTGTTGGTGCCATCAAGCATCATGTAAAACCATCAGTACTTCCTCTATTTTGATGATGAGCATGTTTCCATTTGATGATATTTTCCATATTATTATGGGGAGCATGATTGGTGAATTGACACATGAGTTGAATGTGCCTTTGAGGGGAGATGAGCCCCATAGTTTATGCATTGCATGTTCTAGTAGGAACATGAGGGGAGACATGGCCACCACGGCCAACTATTTTCCTTCTTTTGAGGTGGGCCATGATTTTGATGATGATATCCATCCATTGTATGTATAAGGGCATGTATTTGATTTTGTATTGCTGATTCACTCATCTATTTACTATTCAATAATAGAGGTGATATTTTCTGTACAATGCTTGCCATGTTATTTTCTGCAGCTGCAGTGGATGAGGTTTCGTTGTAACCCTATGAGACATTGTTTGTACCTTTCTGCACATGGTATAACCTACAACAAAAATTTCATTGGTGTATTCTATGGTGATCATGTCATGCTCATCATGGATGAAATGTCTTGGGCCAACCAGGTTATCATTGTTGGAGGAGAAATCCTTGGAGGATTTCTCTTCATTTTGCCACTTGAGGGAAATAATTTTGCAGCCCATGATCAACACACACTATACACTTATCATACATGGAGAGGAGGACAGCATGGGGCAAGCTATGAGGCTTTCCATATTCAAATTTTCAGCCCTCCTTCATTTCCGGAGCTCAAGGTGGAGAGAGATTTCTATGAGTTGCCATGTTGGGAGGCAGCTTTTGTTGTATGGATGATTGCTTGGGGATGGGAGATTCATATGGGGATGATGAGTCCCATTTTATATCAGATATAATGCCTCAAGGAGGCCCTTATATATCCCATTGTTTCCTTCATGGATATTTGTTTCGACATGATAGCTATTTGGGGATGTTCACCAAAGGCTAGATTACATATGATGGAGGGACACCTTGGACACTTGATTGATGATATGGCATCCTTTCCTTGGAGGAGTTTATCATGCATGGTTGCTATAGGAAAATTAAGGGGAAATAAATTAGTCTATCCTTGTACTTTCTTGAGGACAAGCAATCTTTGAGAGGGGAGGACTGTAATATTCCAAATTTTGTGGAATATTAATTTTTGACATTTGCACTTAGGAGATGAATAAAATGGGAAGGAGACCCATTAATTTCATCTATAGGGGGTAAAAATACTCTTATTATGAAGGAGGATCACTTTGGAGTTTGATTTCACACCTCCATGTGTTAAAAGGGACTTTTGCAGGATGACTAGGTCAAGTTTGACCAAGTCAAATAGCGCAGTGGTATGAGGTGGAGAGCACATTGTGGGACAGCGCAGAGAAAGAGGAGGGAAGATTCCTTGAGAAGGAAAACCCTAATGAGTGGGACCCATGGAAAGGGAGCTCACAATTTTATAAGAGGAGGGCAAGGCAACCATTGTTTCTCATGCTATGGATTATTGTTTTCATTGTTTATTCAGACATTTGAGCATTCTTGGTTGTTTAGCAAGAATTTTCAGGGAATTTCTGTTTATGATTCCTCCTTCTTGAGAGGCCTCTTGAGGGATTTTACTTCATTATCCCCATATCTAGGCTTGAGGCCAAAGCATTTCATTTAGCTACAGCGCAGTTTCCATTGGTGGTTGGGTTGTGTTGCTGGGTGTTGCCGGGGAGGGTTCCACAACACCACTCCAGAGATTGATTTTCAGAGGGGGAGATCTCCATTTCATTGGGAGATCATTGAGTGGTGTTCTTGGGCAGATTTTTAGATCTTGGCATCAGGCCAATGTTTTCCAATTCATCTACAACACAGTATCACTCCTAGACTACACTATTCCCATGGTGTATTTGCAGTGGGGGACTACAAGATTGATTGGAGGGGAAATATTGGGTAAAAGGATCAGCCTTTCACTTTAGAGATCCATTGGAGGAGGCTATTTCAGATTGCAGATCTTATTTAACCATCTCCTTCTATTTCTTTCATAAGTTCCTGCTACTACCCAGCAACTCCGACATTATTGGTATTTCCCATTTTGTACATGTATTGTAGCCAATCCTTATAAGGATTGATGTATTATATTTTTAGGGGTTGAGATCATTCTCCCCCACTTTATTTGAGCTTCATATTGTCATATCCTTGTATCACTATCATTTATGCAGCAGTGCATTCATAAACTGCGTAGTCATAGCCTACAGTTTCTTATCTATAGCAGTGTGCTTCATATTTATCATGCATGTATTGTGAGGCTTGTATTGTATTGATGGAATGACTAAATCCTCAAGTCATTGCATTCCTTTTACTACTGTAATAATATATGTTGGCTATTCACATCTCCTCACAAGTAATCTCTTGAAAATAATGCTGAGAATCCATTGTATGTTCATACATTGTTGTAGCCCCATTCCTTGGGAAATTTCTGAAGGGAACTAGGAGTGGGAGGCTTGTCTCACCACCCCAGGAGGATTTATTTTGTCCCAAATCTTGTATTTTGGTCTTAGACACATTGTTCTAAGGGATCCAGATCTTGGAATCAAATCCTGCTGCCTCCATTTCTGGAAAATGCGTTTTCCAGCCATGGATTGCTAGCTATTCCTAAAAAGGGATATTACACATTATCAAGGAGAATTATGGACCTCGTTTGCCCTCTTATTCTTTAAACAAAGCAATAAAACAAAATTGAATATTCCAATTAGCTTATGAATAATTGGGAATATTACAATCATCCCTTCCCAAATGTTGTTTGTCCTTAAGCAACTGAAAAGGTGAGTGTTGCAATCCTCCATCATTGGTGACACCAACATGTGATAAGCTTCCCTTATAAGCTAAGTTTTCACCAATATATTCCTCCATGAATTTCTCCTCCAAAGTTCTCATGAGATGAAAGTAATCTATCCCATAAGGAGGCAATAGTTCAAATGAAACAAACATGGTTTGCCCAATGTTCTCCCTGAAACATGTAGCATAATGGACATGGAGAATATCCATCCCATAGGGCACATACATACCTCCCATCCTCCCTCCATACATTCCCATAAAAATTACAGGTACATAATAAATGTATGGGATCATAATTAAGTACATACAAACAGAAATTTGTGCATATAGAGGTGGGTCATAGTCCCACATGTGGAACCAGCACAGTGAATCTCCTGACTGCATCAGATCATGATGTGGTAAGTGATTTCCTTACCACTTACTTGCTGCCCAAGTCATCTCACTATGGCTGAAAGTGTGAGATATGTTTGGTGCTTTAAGAGTGCACCCACAATGATACAAAATTTCCCTTTGATCTCCAAGGGAGTGGCCATGTTCAAAAAATTTTGTGGCCCAAAGTTGGCCATGAAGTTTATATGGTATAGTACTCGTTCTTGGAGTTATGGCCTAAATATACATGGTGAAATAATTCAAATAATAATCAAATGAAATATTACATACACAAGCATGTTCTTCACCAAATTTTCTCCTCAAACAAATGGAGTGGTGCATAGATACATCTTCTCTCTCAAAAGAAGAAAGAGGTGGCTGAATTAACTCCTTTATAAAATTATGTTGCTGTCCCAACTCCACATGGTTCATGCATCTTTGAAAATGCTGATACAGTTCTCCTTCAAAGCCCTTCCAAATGTAGCTTCTCATGATAATGTTGTAGAAACTCATGGAATATGTGTGGCTGAAAAATAACTCTTTATAGGCCCTTTGTAGCAACTTCTCCTTGAGCTTGGAGGCTCTAGATAAGAAGATCCTACCATGATAATATATGAATCTTTCTTGGGCTGAACAACCCTTTTCATGTAGCTGGTCATCAAGTATCATGCATGTGTGAAGATCCTTGGAATAATCCACCAACAGTTGGGATTTCCAATATGGATCAATCTCCCATAGTGACAGTGCTGATGATGTATCACAAAGAATGTCTGTCATATGGCTATTCTCCTCCTTGACATTTCCCATGCCAAAGGTACATGTTGGAAGGTAATTCCTTCCATGCTTCTCCTCCCACAACGCAGAATCTGAAATGAGAGTGGGTAATGATGATGTTGGGAGAATGTCTCCCTCCTCCTTAAGCCTACCCAAGACTCCCAACGTTGTATCATTGCCTTCTAATGCTCCCATCCCTCCTGGATCTATGCTTGGAGAATCATGTTGTGATATGTTTCTCACCAAATCTCAATCAGGTGGCCTCCCAGGTGGTTTGCCACTAGATAATAGTGTCCCATGCAGCAATATCATGATCATAATAGATGGTACTATAAGGTCCTTTCTTCCACTGTGAAAATCCATCTCTGATTTCTGTGTGGAAGTTGTATGTTAGGGATATGTATGCATGCCTTTTATCATTTGAGTATTACCACTCTTTTTATCCACCCATTCGATCTGCAAAGCTGCCCAATCAGTGGTGACTTTCCCCAAAGTAATCAACCATTGAACACCCAATATCACATTGCTGTCAGGTCTTTCAACCACAAAGAAGTGATCAATCAATGTATATGTCCCCATGGTGACTGATAAGGATGGAACATAGTGCATGCATTGCATTTTTCTATCTCCTGGGACCAAAATAGAGAATCCCTCAAAAACATCAGTGGGTATTTCTCTCCTTTTCACTAGTTGGGCATCAATAAAATTGTGGGTAGCCCCACTATCAACCAAAGGAGAAACCCTCTAATTCAAGATGGAACCTTGAACTCTTAAGGTCAAGTAATTAGGTACTCCTCTCAAAGATGCAAGAGCCCCTCCAATAGGAGAAAATGATCCATTCCCATCTCCTAATGGTGTTGGTTCATCTCCTGCAGTATTAGTGCTATGACCCCTTCTTGGTTCATCTTCTTCTTCCTCCTCATCATCTAAGAATACCTCTATGTAATGTGCCTTTCCAGCTGCACATATATGTCTAGGTGCCCATGATTCTTGGCAAGTGAAGAAAAGCTTCCTTATTCTTAGATCTCTCCAGACATCATCATCAAGAGGTTTTTTATGTTGACTCTCCTTTGAAGGAGCAGAATTTTCTTCCTTCCCCTTTGATGGAAAAGAGGGCTTATGCTGAAATGTTGCCTTTTCTTTTGGAAAGGCATCTTGAAGGTCTCTAGCCCTTTCAATGGCATCATGTAGGGTAGTGGGCTTGGTATACTTAACCAACCCATGAAGAGGTTCATCTAACCCATCAATGAACATGTACACCCTTCTTGCTATAGACAAATGAGGAACCATAACAGAAAGTCTTAAAAATTCAGAGATGTAAGTTTCTGAATTACCTAATTGTTTCAAATTTGCAAGGCCCATGAATGGCGCTTCGGGATCTCTTCTATAAAATATTTCCACCAACCTTCTAGTGAACTCTGAATAAGAAGTCACATTGGCATGACCCAATGTAGACAAGCCATGGAACCACCAGTCATGTGCTTCACCCTCAAGGTGCAGCGTTGCAATCTTAATGGCTTCCATTTCTGGAACCTTGTTCAACTAAAAGTAGATGTCAATTTTTTCTACCCAAGATTTGGCATTACACTTGGATGACCCATCAGAATTGGGTAAAAATAATATGCCCATAGTGTGATGTCGATCATGATTCTGAATGAATCCGCCACTTTTATGATGATGCCTTGGCCTTCTTTTGTCATTTATTTGACAAAACTCTTGAAAACTCAAGTGATATTTTAATCTCTGAGTTTGAGTATCATACTCCATAAAATAATCTTTAAGGGATTCTTTCTCTTGAAACCCTTCATTTCCCACAGCCAAAAATGTAGGCGTAGTAGAGCATTGAGAAAATTGTGGTTGATGCACTAGTTGATCATTCTAGTGATGAGACATGCCAGAGCCTTCTCCATGATGAAATCCTTTAGGGGATTCTTTGAATTTGTCCATCCTCATCTCTTTGATCTCTCTAGCAATGTCTTACATGGATCTAAGAAGGATCTTAGGGAACTCCTTCTCTTCATTTTCACCTCCAGATAAAGGGGTTTTACCCTTGTCTTATTTGTCATTTGTATAATCAAATCTCCTGTGGCTTCTTCTTTGATACCTATTTTCTCTATCAGTAAGAGGCTCTCCTTCTTCATATCACATATTAGCTTTTAGAATGCACGGTTTGTGCCAAGATTATGCTCTGATACCACTGTAATATTCCCAAATGGGAAAAGCAGGAATATAGTGCAAATTGTTGGAACAATATTGCAGATTATCATTTATTAAGCAAGAGACCAATATGGAGACCTTTCATATGTTATTACAGCAGAAAAATGTACTTAAGAAATGGGCCATAAGATGCATAACAGGAAATATAAGCCTCCAATGGACAAAACCCCTCAATATAAGGTGCTGCAACTATATATAAAAGTTGGAAAACCCTTACAGCGTTATTTTATTTCCTCTACAATAGTAGTTGATTATACATCAGATATAGAGGTGATATATTCCTCAAAATATAGATCTATATCAGATCCATGCACTATACAAGCTCCTCTAAAGAACCCCTCAAGGGTTTTCAGTAAAACACCAAGTACAAGTTGTATATATGAGATCTAAGACTGAAGATATATTGAAAAATATAGATATGGAAAGTGTGGCTGATCTGATATGATCAATAAAATAGCCTCCTACAATAGATCCTCAAAGTGAAAGGCAGATCCCCATCACTTGAAAATCAGCTCTCCAAATGGTGTGCTAAACCACCCTGCAACTCCTCCTATAGAAATAACACAGATTTGGAAGTAAAACTACGCTGTAGGGATCAAAATAAGGTTGGAATGATGCCAAGATCTGAAAATGAGCTCAAATCCCTTCAATACTATCCTCCCAATGAAGTAAAAACCTCCTCCACTGAAAAGGAGCAATGAAATGGCCTAGATCTAGAGATCTAGTCTCCACTTGCTACAGCTTGCAAAAACAACCAAACCCTCAATAGGATCTGCACTGTAGTTGAAAGAAGAAGCTTTGCCTTAAGTGAGGTAATGGACAATGTAGTGCAAGACTCCTTCAATAGCTCCTCAATAAAAGAGGTGGGATTCTCGATTAGGAACACCCTGTGCTAAATAGCACTCTATCTAAGCTAAAAAACAAGAGAAAGATATATGTCTAAACAGACCATATATTCAGAAATATAATATACATCAACTCCCTCCATATGGTTGCCATCCTCTTCATTAAATAAAATATAAGCTTGCAAACCCTAAGCCCCATCCAAAAATATCACTACATTCACACAAAGAATCTCCATCTAAAACTGTGTTTTCCCTCATTGATGGCCACTCCATAACAACATTGTTGATTTGGTCAAGGTTGACCCAGTCAAAGTGATCTAGCCCCTTTCACACCAAGGGTGCTTCAATTAAGCTGCTAAGATTTTTATTTTTCACATTTGGCTTTGATTTATTCATTATCAAGGAGAATTATGGACCTCCTTTGCCCTCTTATTCTTTAAAAAAAGCAATAAAACAAAATTGAATATTCCAATTAGCTCATGACTAATTGGGAATATTACATAGGCTCATGTGGGTTTGTGAGGCCTGGTGAAGGGATGTTGATCCTGATACTCTACCAATAGTGAAAAGGAGGATTTTCATGTATAAGTCTCTTACATCTCTAATTGGGATCTATGTCCCCTCCTTCTTTGCACCCTCAACACAGTAAACTTGGACATAGTCATCTACATTAAGCCCTCCTATGGGCTTACCATGAAAATCAACTGGTTCTCCACTCTAGGAAAGCATGGTTATGAAATAGATGTCTTGTAGTTCAATTCTTAATGGAATATGGTATATCATGAAGCAGTCTTCATATAGATCCCAATAATTAACCAACATCTTGAGCAATCGAGTGTTAGTTTTCATGTTTGGCATTTTGAAAATTTTTAACAATCTGCATCCTTGAAGGATATCCAATGATTGTTGATCTTGCATGACCTCATTGTCTATAGCACTGTTCTCTCTTTCCCTCTAGCTGATTTTCATCCTAAATCATTTCATCAATTGAACAATCAGAAATCAATTTTTGAATTCCACTCTGTGCATATGCGACTTCATTCGAACACAGTCATGTCTATACACAAGTTCCTCATGATGAACCTACGTATACGTAGAGGGTTTCAGAAAAAAAAAAAAAAACATATATTCCTACTATCAAAAATCCCAAAATTTGGTTGAAATGACAATAAAATTGATAGATAGGCTGATTTTGAGGCTTACCTGATTGATTTGGATCGATTCGGTGGATGGTTGCTCCGTTTACAAGAAGGAGGTTTTTTTCTCCAGAGCTCTTTCTCCACTTCTTCGCAGCACAAATGACCAAATGTGAGTCCAAAATGCTTATTTATGCCCAGAATTTGAAATTTTTTTTGCAAATTTGGTTTGTGCCTATTTTTCAAATTCATTCATGATTTTTTAACCTTTTGGCTTGTAAGTGTTGGGGAAAAGTTATTTTCAGGTCTATTCTGGTGATTTTGAGATATTTCCAATTTTTCTTCAGATCCATGACCACTGACCTATCATGGCAGGTATTTGATTCTAAAATGGCATATAGGTTAGGGAATCCACTTTCCGTTGCACTTATGCATATTATCCTCCATTTTGAAATCTTGCCATAAGGTCGACCCCTTCATATTATGAATATTTAACCAATTTCACTCACCGATTTTTTAAAATCATAGTATGATGGTAGAGCCATCCTTTACATGGGCTTCCTAGTTAGTTCCTCGCTAGAATTTGTTGCCCATGTTGCAATCTGTGTAGGCTCAGGAGTCCTCTTTAGTCTTGCCATGACTTGTGCATTTAAGCTTCATTCTTCTTCTTCTTCACTATTTTTATTCTGACCATATACCTTAGAGGCTCCCATTCTTTGTTGTCGAGTTGTATTGATGCATTGCATATTGACCACTTCTTTATCTTGGCCTTTAGATGGCTTCATTTGGACTCATGTTTAAGCCATCTTTTGACCATGTCTTTCTGCAAAGTTAACCATGCAATCGCTTAGACTTCGCAACTTGACACCTTTACCCATGGATGGAACACTCCTCTGAGTGTCACTTACCAGTTTTTACCACCTTGCATTGAGCATAGGATTGTTCCTATCCCAGAAACTAGAGCATATTTTTCCTGACACTCGTTCTATCCATTGTATTATAGGCATTATTTTATTCATTTTTAGGCTTTAAAATATGAAAAATACAAAAAATTAAATTAAATATTTTGAAAAAGAGCATGAACGGGACAATACTTCCATATTTGATGGCAACTACAGAGTCATTTTTGTCGCCCTTGAAAAAAGCACAGAAAAATTTAAGTCTTTTCTCCATTTGGGATGGTTTTAGTTTTTACTTAGGTAAAGCCCTAACCTTGTCATTGAGTCAGTACTCCCCAAGTTGGTTATCTCTTCCAACCGTATGGAGAGTTTGTTTATGCCTCCTGCATGACAAACTTATACAAAGTTATCATATGTTTCCTTAGTCAAAATGAGTCATTCTTTTGTTCAAGTGAAGTTAACCTCAATCGAACTTTCTGTGGTGTCTCTTGACTCATTTTTTTAGACGGCCATCCCGGTTTGTTTGAGTCTTGTTCAGATCACATCAGCTATTTGGTTTGTTGCTCGTGCTGATTTGAGAAGGTCTTCATTGACTTCTTTTCGGTGACTTTGTCTCTTATCAACTTCGACAAATTTCTCTGAGATTAAACCTATAGTCACACCCTGGCCCTATTTACATCATTGATAGGTGTGCTCAGAATTTGATCAACATCATGGGTCTTTGACTGAATGGTTTCCATTATGTTCAACTTCAGCTTACATTATCACACCTGGGATTTCTGCAATATCTTGATTTTCATTTGACCCTATCGGTGGATATCATGCCTCTTTGTCATCTTTCATTATTGGTTGGTTCAAAGGTTTTTTTTCATGCACTAGCTACATTTTGTGCATGCCATAAATGTACTTTGGGTTGGTTACTTCACTTTACCTCATCTGATTCCTTCCAAATATTGCCCTGTGGGTTACACTCACGCTAGACTGATGTGGGGTTCCTTGATGCCTTCCTTCCAGCAGATATTTTCCCATCAAATTCGACTCATTTCTCTAGGAATAAGTTCTAGAGTACTTTTGTTAGTACCTTAGGGTTTGCAGTCATCAGTGGCAGACTCCTTCACTATCGACAGTGAGAATACATCAATGTCTCCTGCTTGGTATATTCTCAAGTGTTCGACTTCAAATAATTTATTCGCACTTTTTAGATTGTACTAGGGCACCTTGAAGCTCATTTTAACTCGATTTTTATGCGCTTCATTCATCGTGGCGGCATCCCGACGTTGCTCATCAAGATGTTCCAGATGAAGTAGACGTTCTTCAAGACTAGAAGTGTCAGGAAGAAGTTCAGCAGCTAACTTAAGAGAAGGAATCTCACATTCAATGGGAAATACGGATTCCAACCTGTGTACTAACTTAAACGGAGTAAAGCCAGTTGCATTTTTCACTAACGTCCTGTATGCCCAAAGTGCAGGATATAGCATAATATGCCAGTTGGATCTAGCTTTATCAATTGTCCTTTGAAGAATTGTCTTCAAGGATTTATTCACGACTTCCACTTGCCCATTGGCTTGAGGATAATACGGAGATGAATGCTCTTGCCGGAAACCTAATTTTAGAGCCAACTCAGCCATCATGCTATTCTGAAAATGACTGCCATGATCAGTGACAATCTCTCTAGGAATACCAAAACGAGCAATAACCTAGTTGAAAAGAAAAAGAGCTACAGTCTCACCATCATTCCCAAAAGTAGGCATAGCCTCGACCCACTTCGTAAAGTAGTCTACTGCTACAATAATGTACTTGTGACCTTTAGCTGAAGGCGGGTTACAAGTAGTATAATCAATACCCCACTTTGTAAAGGGACCGACAGTAATGACTGGAAAAAGCAGAGTTGGATGAGCGCGCATTTTTCGAGTATAAACTTGACACGGATGGCACTTTTTGACCGACTCCACACAATCTTTGAAAATTGAAGGCCAAAAGTACCCAGCACGCAAGATCTTTTGGGCTGTAGCAAGCCCAGATAAATGACCACCACAAGCTCCACTGTGGCAATCATTCAGCACAGCCTCGGCTTCTTTGAGAGTTAAGCAACGTCTCAGGATTGAATCAACCCCTCGACGGTATAAAGCATCACCAATAATCAAGTAATTCTTAGCCAAGTGACGCAACTTACGACGCTCATCTTTCGAAAAAGTAGAGGGAAACTTTACAGTCTGGAGATACACAATTATATCCCCATACCAAGGATCCTGTGGAGAGATAAGAAAAAAATGTTCATCCGGGAAGGATTCATCATAAATCATTTCTTCCCCACAGGGCAACTCGGAGATCAATTCCGCGAAAACTAATGATTTCTTGGACTTGGCAGACATAAACTCAAGATCAAATTCCTGCAAAATCACAATCCATCTATTGTATTTGCCCCCAATCACTCGCCTACTGAGGACAAACTGAAATGGATTGGCTGCTGCCAAAACATAAGTTTTTCGTAGAATAATGTAATGCCGGAGTCGCTGCATAGCATGAACAGCTGCTAAAGCTAACTTTTCTATCGGAGTGTACCGGAGTTCAGGTCCTACCAAGCCTCGACTAAGATAGTAAATAACATGCTCTGCAAGAGCATCATCTTCCTGAACCAGAACCATACCAATAGTAGATTCTGCTGCTGCCAGATACAAAAGGAAATCCCCGCTATAATCAGGTGGACTCAATAAAGGAGCAGAGGTCAATGCTTTTTTCAAAGCATCGAATGAGCGTTGAGCGAAGTCATCCCAAAGAAATGGAACTCCCTTCTTCAAAAATCTCATAAATCCCTTGGTAACTTCAGCATAATTTACGATAAATCTCCGAAGAAAATTAGACTTTCCTTGTAGACTTTGAAGTTGACGAACAGAGGACGGGGGAGGCAACCGAAGTATTGCCTCAACCTTGAAGGGATCTATCCTGATCCCTTCTCTAGACACAATGAATCCCAATAACCGACCGGATGTAACCGCGAAAATGCACTTGTTCAGATTCAACCTAATCTTATAGAAATGACATCGTTCAAATATTTGACGGAGGTGAGCAGGATGATCCATCCTCTTTCGAGAATGAGCAGCTAAATCATCCAAATACGCCTCGATAATCTTTTTGATGTCATGGAAGGCATATGACATGGCCCGCTGAAAGGTAGCCCCAACATTTTTAAGACCAAAAGGCATCTTCTTGTATGCAAAAGTACCCCAGGGACAAATAAAGGCAGTCTTATGCTAATCTTCAGGACGGATAGTAATCTGATTATATCCGGAGAAACCGTCCATGAAGGAGAAAATTTCGTTACCGGCACACTCATCGATGATCTGATCTATAAATGGTGTGGGGTAATTATCTTTAGGACATGCTTTATTAAGGTCTCTGAAATCAATGCAAACTCGAATTGTTCCTTGTTTTTTATCTACGGGAACAGGGTTTGAAACCCATTCAGTCAAAGGAATAGGGAAAATGAATCTCGCCTTAAGCAGCTTCTCAACCTCAGCTTTGATAGCTGCTGCCTTCCTAGGATTGACCGGACGAAGTTTTTGCCTCACAGGCTTAGCGTTTTCGTAAGTCTTGATCTCATGCTAGACAATAGATGGATCTATACCAGGCATTTCCTCATAAGACCAAGCGAATACATCCCTATACTCTTTAAAGAGCTCGGTGTAAATCTGAATCTCTTCAGGGGAACATTCAGCTCCGATGAAGACATTCTCAATAATATTGGGATCCCTAGAAATGTTCACCGGGATAGTTGGAGAAATCACAGCCATGTTCCCTTTAGCATAAACCTGTGTTGGTGCTAAAGGGTTCAGGACTGGGCAAACAGGACCAGGAAACGGAGGACTCGGAAAACTTGATTCAACTTCGCTTAAATCAGGTAAAAAGTAAGACCGATGATGCAAATCATCCCACGGTCTATCTATACTAGTCATAGCTTCCAAGATGGCCTCTTCAAATGGAAGAGTGGTATCAAGGCAATCCTGGGCAGAAGAAGAACTAAGTGTCCAAGCCGGAGCCACATCTCCATCCAAATCTTTCGGTGAAAGAGAAGCTGGGATGGACTCTGTAGATTCAACAATAGACTGATAATAAATCTCAGCTGCAGACATAGGAAATTCCATTCCACCCACTTGACCTTCCGCTAATGTGGCGGTAGGGGAAGGTAAGGTCCAAGGGTCTAAAAAATAATGAGTTATGAAGAACTCTCTTCGAAGAGGAGCCTTGGAGGATGAAATTGCATTTATATGAACCGTAGGAGGAGGAATATCGAAAGTACCCATCAAGGAAGAATACATTCCAACCCCTAAATTCTCAACAGGCACCTTAGTATTATCCAACTTTGGAACAATTGAGTCAGTAGATGCATTCGTGTCTACAGGAGGACAATCTAGTTGGTCCACTGTAACAATCCTCCCTTCGTGAGGGAAACAAATAATCCAAAATAATGAGGATGCAATGGCATCCATCTTATAAATCCAGTTTCTCCCCAACAGAAGGTTGTAGTCCAAGCTTGCATCAACTACCTCAACCTCTATATTCATAGTTTTTCCCCCAACACAGATAGGCAAAGTTGGGACAATACCATGTGGTCTATGAGAATGACCATCAAACGCAGTCAGAAGACTGGTAGATGGAACAACTTTGGGAGATCCAATCGTCTTCCAACATGTGAGAGACATCACACATGTGGAAGCACCCTCATCAACAACCGTTCGAAAGATGTTGCACTTCCGATACGATGATTTAATATGAAAAGCCATATGATGGGGGAGCCTCTTTTTAAAATTAGCCATATCAAATGTAATCATAAGAGAATTTTTTGGATCAATAGCCCCAATGGCAGTGAGCAGTGCGCTGCACTGAGTCGGACAAGACTAGAGCACCTCTAAAGCTGACATGGCACAAGGACTCTGCGCCAGATCTTCCACAATAGAGTAGTTCTAGGCATCCCTAGCGTTTGGATTAATCGTCGTGCACTTAGTAGATGCTTTGGGCATCCGAGGTATAGGCTCAACAGTAGGCCTTGTAATGTGAAGAAGCTTAGTAGTATCAGGAGCACCCTTAGCTTTCGAAGAATCTTCTTCGCCATAATCATGGGATCTCGTAGCGACATCCACATGAGCACTCATCATGAATATGTTTGACAAAATTTCCCTTTCCTGGGTGCCCCCAGAGGAAGCCCCAGGATTTTGATTCGCGCTAACAACTAGTTGTTGCCCTTGGGGAAAAGGGTTTGTTAACACAGCCTAGGAACTGGAAGAACCCTGTTGAGCTAACAAGCGCTGCGCATCTTGAATTTTAGGGAAAAGGTGTGTAAGATGGTCTCCAGCACACAACTTGCATGGAAACTTCACTTTCTTTTTATCCTTTTGACCCTCACCAATATGCTCGTTGGTTTTATTTGCATTACCCTTCCCATTCTTTCCCTTATTCTTATTATTTTGTCCCTTCTTCTTCCCTTTGGATTGTTTATTTCCTTTGGGATCGGAAGTTTGGACAGCATTTACCGATAAATATTGGGAAGGCGATGACTCAGCAGGCACAGCCTGACCAGAAGGAGCAGATTGCAAAGACAACTGCTGCAATTGAGTAAGCAGGCTAGCTACACCACTATTGATCGACCTAATAAGTCCATCACCATGAGGACCAGGCTTAGTTTTGGATAAATCTAATTTGGAGCGAGGAGCATTGGGCAAATATTTATGAAGGACCCCAGACTGAGAATATATCAATTCAAGCTGCTGGGCCCTAAAAATGGCCTGTTCCTCAGAAAATACCCCAGAAAGGGATACATCTTTAGAAATGTCTGACTGCAAAGATTTCAGAAACCATTCCAAAAGGAATTCTCCTAGAATATGAGCTTTAATAAGCCTCTTCCTTCTCCGCCATTCCTGAATATGGTCAGAAATGTGGGTTGCGTCGTCCTGTTTAAAATTAGCCAGAAGTTCAGTCCCGGCATCATAATGGATAGGCAACTGGAAATGGTTTAGAAATGTAACAGCCAGTTCTCCAAATGTAGCAAAACTGCCCCCAGTTAGCTCAATATACCATTTGGCATTGTTTCCAGTTAGGGTGCGTTGAAACAATCTCAACCTAATCGAATCATCGATCAGGGAGTTAGAAGAACACCATAAATGGAAGGTGGTGATGTGATCAGCCGGATCCTTTCCATTCTTACCTTCAAACTTTGGAATTTCTAAAGGAAGTTTGGTGGGAACCAGAGGCCACCCCGGACTATACCGGATTGGATCATTGGTCAATTTCGACAGATCTGGCAAGTTTAGCGTTGCCAGAAAAGGTAAACGAAGTGGAGCCTGAGGATTCCATCCTTGATGGGATGAATTACCAACATTCTGAAAAGAATACCCTGGATTTGATAAGGCACTAGGTTTCCAGAAAGAACTCATAGAAAAAGGAGAAGAACTTCCTCCCAACGCAAAGTTACCAAAGACCGGACCAGTTCCCCCCACTGAAGTATGAAATGAAGAGGAAAGCCCCTGATAGGGGTTCTAGGCATTAGAAAGAGGGGAAAAGGTCTGATAAGCACTCAACGAAGGGAAAGAAGCATTCCCTTGGTGACCAGCATAAAACTGATTCCCTGCCCCCGCTGCAGTGAATACAGGGTTCCAACCTGTAAAAGTAGTCGAATTCTGACCTCTAGACCAAGGGTTGAAACTATGGGTCTGAGAAGTGAACAGAAAGGACCCTAAAGAAGGATTCGAAATAGGAATGTGCCCAGTTCCAAAGGGGAACCCTTGAAAAGAAGCTGATCCACTAGCCATGGAAGACATGGGTGTAGATGTAGCTACAGCAGCGGAAAAGGAAAAAGAAGGAATCCCACTAGTGGGAATTCCAAAACAAAAGGGACCAAAAGGAGAAGCATGTGCTTGGGTGAAACCAGAGCCAAACATAGCAGTACTAGAAGAAATCGAAGATATAACAACAGTGCCCCCTCCTTCAACAGAAGCAGGGGTCTGAATGCCTGCAGCACTCACAGCTGAAGCCGCGTTCCCAGTCGTGGCCATCGAAAGGTATGAATAATGCGGAGGATCTTCTGGTCTCTCTAAATCAGGTCCGATGTATTAAAAAATGAACGGATAATCAAGAGGAAGAGGAGATGTAAGTGACACAAAGGGTTCAAGTACTTCCTCTATTTGAACTTCTTCTTCCTGCGGAAATAAAACTCGCGAGGTGAGCGGAGCGCTCCTCTCGAAACCAACACCAGAACCAATTCCAAAACCTTCAGACCCTTGTGGAGGATCTCTCTCCACTGCGTCAGACGCCATAGGGTGATACTCACCTGCTAAACTACTCCTATGCCTTCTTGAAGAAGGCTCTGAAATCTCGGGAGATAACCCTCAGATTCTCCTCGATCGACGAGGTGCTTGATCAGCCACTTTAACAAATTTTAATTAGACTCAGAAAGTATAAAGCTAGGCAAGCTAGGAGCAAAGAGCACTCACTACAAAAAGAAATCCCTGAGATACAATCAAACAAACAACCTTCAGGTATTTCCGCTCCGGGTGATTACGACCGGACACCAAAATACAAGAAAGCGAAATATAGGATCTCCTGAAAGTAATCTGGGATAATTATGACCCAGGCCTACTAGCGAAGGTAACAGAAATAGTTACACTGACCTCCTAACAACAGCCTTTGCCGGCACAAGTACCCAAGCTTCGCAAGGGCACCCCCCAGAAGCACTGCTAGAAGTGATACGACGTCTGCCTCAGGTACCACGAGTATTCCCCCCCGCAGTCACCTATGTGGAACCTAGGAGTGACAACTATGGGAACCAATCCTTGTCAGAAGCCGGGCGGAATGGTCTTAAGGTTAGATCCAACAAATCAGAGAGGGGGTATCTCTCTTCTCAGCCTTCACTTCCCCTTGCGCTTGACTCTCTGGAGGAGAGCTTTCCCGGTCCACCTAACGGAGTTGGATTTTGCTCAATTAATCAACTTTTATGTTTTGTTTGAGCGGCCTTGGAGAGTTAACTCTCGACTCACCTAATCCAAGGCCCTACAACCTAGCTAGTTGGTGTATGACACTTAATAAAAACTTGCTAGTTGCTTTTAAATTATAGCGCTTATTTTAATCGGCTGTTATGTTAAGTCAAAGGGATACGGAAATGAAACTTGTGGTGTTTTGACGCAGAAAAACCAAACTATATGCAAATGCAGTAATTGTCTTTTGATGAAAAGCAACTTCTACACAGGTTCTACGAGACTAAAAATTTTATTTTTCTTTCCAGATAACAAACTTCACACTCACAAAAACTATGAAAATGACTAAATTCTTAAGTGCACCTGATGCAAATCACTAAGAGCATGCAAATTCTAAGATGCAAAATCTACTAAAGCAGAGAGAAATTTCCCAAAGATCCTTCAGTTTTATCTCTTTTTGGTTGCCCAGAAAGCGCCAAAATCAGAAAATCTTAATATAAAGACACCAAAAATACTTGAAACAAGAGGAAGAAACCAATGACAATTCCTTTCTGAAATCAAGTCAAAAACCAAAGGCAAGAAACCTCACCAAAGCTTCAAAAGATGCAACAAAACGAAAACAAAAATGCAAAACAAAAGCAAACAACAAAACAAAATGTTTTTTGAGCTTTTGAATTTTATAAAAATAAGAGTTCGAAAAGACCAAGAAAACTATCAAATCCCAAACCAAACAACTCTGAATTTCAAGCAAAAACTTCAAAAATGCTCCAAATCTTATAGGGCTATCTAGTAGCAAGATTTATATGAGAAAAAGAAGACAAGAAACTCAATCACTCAACCTAGAAGAATAGTACAACATTGCAGCAAACAAAAAATTCAAAGAACCAAGAAAGACTCTTCAAAAATTGCAACAAGACCTAGTCAACTGAACTCAAGAAAACCAACCAAGAAATGGGAAAAAATCGAAGTGCAAAGCAAGACACAAAGGTAGGAAAGAGTAAATGAGCAGAAGCTCTCTGTTCTGATGAAGCAGAGCAGCTAAGAATCCCCAGGAAGATATCTTGGTACTCAAACTAGAAATGCAAGCACAAGAAACAAACTTTGCCCAAATAAGCTAGTTTTCAACCAAACAAGAGAGAGAAAAGACCCAAGACCACTTTCAACACAATCCAGAGGATATAAAGACACTGCAGGAACAAGTCTCCACAGGCAGACAAGACTAAAAAGCCAAGAAACCTAAAATTTCAAAATTGACCCAGAAATACGTGACTTGACAGTTATGAAACAAGTGTTCATATGCGACTATGTTAAAGGAAAATCGTGTATACACGACTACATTTAACAAAAATTTCATGTATACGCGTCTGTGTAAAGAAAAACCCGCGTATGAAAAGGTAAATAATAAAAATTAAAAAAGATCAAGCGTGGATAAGGAACCAGGTCTTCAGTCTGACTGAGAAAGAGTTAACTGGACTGGAAATAAAAGTTAAAACTGTTGGAAACCTTTCAAACAGTTGAAACCACCCAACAGGGGAATCACAAGAATGTGTTACCCAGTGAAGTCACCAGTTCTGTTTCGAGGAAAAACACCCTAGAGGTTTGTTGGGTCAAAACCTCCACAGATCAGGGCATGCTATTCAGAAGGACTCACACACAACCATACTTGAATGCAAAAAACTAGATAACAACGATAGTAGAACTCACCCATAGTCCTACGTTCGATGTAGATCCCGCGGGGTCCAAACCCCCAGCAACCCTTCTTCCTCCTTCAACCTGGAAAACAAGAAAGAACGTGCACGGAAACCTAGTTGTACATCATATACTTCTCCTAAACGTTAGTGCAATCCATGTGAAACATTATATAAACCATAATAAATGCTTAAATGATAATATTTTCACACATATAAGTAAACATTAACACATAAGTTCAGGAACAAGATGGTTCTTCATTATTATGAACAACATGTACAGTAGTAAAAGTGGAGAGATCACCTGAATCCTTCCACGATCTTCGAACAGACTGTCGTCCGGATTCGTCCCACCCTTGCCTCACTAAGATACTTTCAAGACTTGTGCACTCGAGATGGCATATAAATGGATGAACATCTCTAGGAAACAAGGGTTTCCTGTATAAATCTGGGAAATTGTAGGAGGCACGGGAATTCAGACTTGAATTGGGATTCCAACAGAGTATAATGTCTATAAAATTTCTCTCTCTCCCTTAGGCCATGCACATGAGGGGCTTTTATACTCCCTCAAAGTAGTTTCAATCAGTTGGAAACAATTGGCCACGTACTAGGGTGGTTGAACTACTGGAGTAACCATCAACCCAGCCCGAAAATAGGGAATTTTTATATATTTTTTAATGGTTTTAATGGCATACGCGGAAAAGTACATGTGGACTCGCGTATACACGCGGAAAAGTTTGGGCATACCCGCATATGGGAATTTTAACACTGTTTTTTAATGAATTTTGTTCAAGTCTGTGGGAATGGGTGCCCAAAGCCATAAAGACAATCATGAATCACTTGAGGGTGAAAAATGATGCTATAACAGTGAGTTGTCTCACATTTGTTAACGGTATACATCAATGATCGGTAATCAAACAATTTATCACATGGCCGACCTTAGCTCATTTATTCCCATTGTGTAGAATTGTGTCATGGTGATCGGTGAAGACCTCGGGTTTGTATAAGCATGTTTTGGTTCACTTTGACATCTCCCTCAATTTTCTGCCAGTGACACCATCCACCCTCGTATGTTGCAGTCTCATCACAACGACATCTTATATGTTGGCACCCGAGTTTCTTGTTGTACCATTTGTTCCACCACTTATGATTTGGTACTTGGAGATTCAGTTGTGACTTTAGTGATTAGATATCTTTTCAGAATCATTGATTAGTCTTTTATATGTAATACTTGGACATAATTCTTTGACTTATAGTTCTGAGTAGTGATCAAATGATTCACTATGTACTTTACATTTCAGTGATACTTGTATACATATTGGATCCGCTTCATACTTGATATGCGAACATGATTTTATTTCACTGAGCATGGGTATTCCTGTCTCATACATGAGATTTCTTTCTGATCTCTCTCACTGGTTTTTGGTAGGCTGAAATCTAGTGAAGTCCTCTCTAGCCCTCACAAGGTTCTTTCTTATGCACATAATACATTTCGACCATCATGTACCCCTTCTGACCTCATATATTTGGGGCATATGTTATTACATAATTTACCACCTCTATGTAATTGATGACTTATGCATTGGACTTGGGCATCCATTCTATTTAGACTTGGTCACAATTCTCAAAAAAAAATATTTTAAAATCCATACGCAACTGTGCCCAGCTTTTTCTGCGTGTGTAATATTCCAAAATAGGAAAAGCAACAATATAGTACATAAAAATGGAAATATGCAGAAATATCACTAAATCAAAACATGAGACAACCATACAGCCATTAAATTATGATTATAACAGCAAAATAGGTACAAAATCTTGAGGAAAAGATCACTCAAGTAGGGCAAACAAGCCTCCCATGAAAGTATACACCTAAATTTGAAATGTTGCTAATACATGAAATACCAGAATGTTATAACTGTGTTGTCTATGAGAGAGTAACAGCTGAAATATAGAAATATATATAGTTGTTGATAAAATTCTCCAAAAGTGCTAAGACTAGAGATCTATGCTCCAAAACAGATTCCCAAGACAACCCAAAAAAGGTTTCCAGAAATACACACTATATGAAAATAGCAGATATGACCTTAGGGATGAATAACCACTGCAAATGAATCACTGATAGAGGGTGGCTGATATGATATATGATATGGATGATCCTCCTCCAATATATCTCCGAAGTGAAGGGTTGATCCCCACACAGGAAACATAACTCCTCCAACTAGGGCAATAAACCCATTGTTGCAACTACTCTCTAAAATAACATAGTTCTTGAGGGAAACTGCGTTGTAGCTTATGGGAGCTACTTTGCCTCCTACCAAATATGGAAATAATGGACCAAGGACTTCCTCACAAGCCTCCCGGATGAAAGGATGATCCTTCCAATGGAAACCTATCTCCGAAATTGGAGATATTTCTCCTCCATTGTTGTAACCCTGCAACCCAACACAAATCTGGAATAGACTGTGCTGTAGAAGAAGACTGAAGCTTGGCCAAATGCGAGATAGTTGTAATGCAGCTCTAGATAACCTCTCCTGAGTATGCACTTGAATTCCCTAGAGGATGAAGGTGGGATTCCCGCTCAAGAACACCCTTGTGTTGAACAGCACTACATACCCTGCTAAACAACAAAAGCATGCATAGACATGTCACATGACAAAACTAGATCTAAAAATATCAAAATCAATAATAAAAATCCATGTCTTCTAATGCTGCCATATTCTTCCTTTTATGCTTGGTGAGCATCCTCACCCTGGTACCCACTCATTAAAGGAGCTACTCTCATGCATACACTCCTCCTAAATGACTGCACTGTCCTCCAAGAATCCTCCACTATCTCTATAATAGCATTCTTGATCTGGTCAACTTTGACCCTGTCCACATGCTCTAGCCCCTGTTCACACCTAAAGGTGCTTTATTTAGCTGAAATGATGATCCACATTCACATGAGAGTGGTTTTATTCTTTATAAAGAGATTTATGGGCCTCCCTACCCACTTATTCACCTATCTAAGTGACAAAACAAAACTTTAATATTCCGATTAGTTGCAAGCTAATTTTGGAATATTACAGTCCTCCCCTCCAAAATGTTGCTTGTCCTCAAGCAACTACAAGGATAGTGCAAAATCTTCCCAATGGGAAACTCCAATTTCCATGCTATCATCCAAGCAAAGTGAGCCATCCTTGGTAGCTCATAGAAACAATCACCAATCCCCTGCTTCTGCAATGTATAGGGGTTGCATGGCTAAAAATGAGAGGTCAATTTGTTCAACTCATGTTGTCTCTCTCTCCATTTATTATAAATATGGAGTTGTTGATCTTGGGCTTCAATAATATAGTCCTCAGGAAGCCAAAAGGTAATTGGAATCCCATGATCCCACTCCTTGGTTCTAGGAACCTCTCTTTCCCAATCCATCCCACATATAGTGAATAGAATTTCATCACCATAAGGGCTCCAAAAGAAAAATGGACTAATTGTCACATGACATACTAGCTGGTGACAATAGTCTCTCAAGTGAGGCCAGCATTGTTCTACTTCTAGCTGTCTCAAAACATGATATGATAAGTGGCCATCCAAGCACTTTCTTGCTACCATACGATTCTCAAAAGCTTGAAAATAGTAAAGGACATTAGTGTTATAGGTCAATTTGGGCGCCATTTCCAATGACCTGGTTAACTGGGCATCATCTCCAGGACCAATGATGTAATATTCCCAATTAGCCAAGCTAATGGGAATATTCTATTTTGCCTTATTTTATTCTACATTTCATGATTAAGGAATAAATTGTAAAGGAGGACATGTAAAAATCCTGGAAACCATAAATAAATCAATGCCTATGTGAACAAAGACATATCTGGGCTATGTAAATAAACTTTTGCAGGTGTGAATGGGTTCAAATTACAAGATTGGGTCAACCTTGACCAAATCAACAGCACAGTCTAGGTGCAATGAACCTCAAGGATATACATCGCAGTTCTAGATGGAGGCTCCACATGTGAAAGGGGTTAACTCGTTGAGGTGGTTTAGGGTTTGAAAAGGCTTTCACCCTATAAAAGAAGGAGGAGGACAACAATAGAAGGTTGTTGATGTTATTATTTTCTGAAGGTTTTGTCTGTTGAGACACACCTCTTGGGGTTTTCCTGTTTAGGATCCCCAACTCCTTCCATGAGCAGCTTTTGGAGGAGTCTTGTTTGTCTAGTCCACTATCTAGCATTTTGCCAAGCCTCATATTGCATCTACAGCACAGTCGTACTTAGGATTGGGTTGTCCATGTGAGCTGCAGCAAGTGGAACACTAGATCTGCTCAGATCTAGCTTGTACTGGTGACTCTTCTCAGTGAGTGTGTCTTTTAACCTCCTGGAAGAGTGCATTAGTGGGTTGAGCTTCAGATCCATACATTGGCAGTAGGCCAAAGCATTCTCAGGGCCAATAGCGTAGTCCCTCTTCCATGACTGCATTATTTTCAAGAGCAGAGTTGCAGGGTGACTTGGCATTATCTTCATAGGAGAGATCTCTAGTGAAGGGTTTCTTACTTTCACTATGGTGATCCATGGATTGGCCAACCAATCCATGTTATTTTAGATATGATCTGCTATATATTTTATTATTCAGAATTTTCTGAATACTTCTGCAGATCTGTGACTTAGATCTCAAATCTACTCTTGTACCTTCATGTTCTGTTGAGATCCCCAAGGGGAGTGTATATAGGAGAATTTATTGTTTACAGATCTGATATAGATCTAACATTTTATGTATAGATCTGTTGTATATCTGAGTTGTAATATACTACATGCTTCAGTAATGGAAATTACGTTGTCAATCTCTTTCTGCATCTTCTTGTGTTGTAGTGTCTCATTCTGAAGCCTAGATCCATGTAAAACTTCTGACTTTCTCTAATATATTGCATAAATCATATAATAGGTTTTATTAACTAATGTTTATACTTATTTTCATCTAATTCCTTCAAAAATTATGTTTCTTATGCTTCAGTCACATTCTGCATACTCTAGGTCATGGGAAATTAGCAATTTTAATCCATTTCGGGAGTGGGAGAATTGTTTAACCTAGCTAGCGTTATTTTTTTGGGCTGAAATTTGGTATAGGAGTTGCACATAACCTAATATAGAATATTCAACCGTCATCCCTCCTTATTTTTATGCACATCCTTTAAATTAATCATTTTTGGTCCTAAATCACTACTTTTCCCCACCCTTTTGAGTCAAGAAGTGAAGTAAAGTTTTTTTTGTTGCTTAGAAGGAAGGATATTTCATCTAGAATTAATTAAAGTTGGGTTCTTTCTGCTCTAAAACTTTGGAATACCTTATGGTTGCATTTCCCCTATATTTCATCTAGAATTAATTAAAGTTGGGTTCTTGCTGCTCTAAAACTTTGGAATACCTTATGGTTGCATTTCCCCTATATTTCATCTAGAATTAATTAAAGTTGGGTTCTTGCTGCTCTAAAACTTTGGAATACCTTATGGTAGAAAATCCCTATATTGTTGCATTTCCCCACTTGGGAAAGAGAATATAGGCCATATACTTGCTGAGGTTCTTACATCTGCTGGTGAGATGTTGTCTTACATCTAATGAGCTATTCTACATTTTCATGCTCATGATTTTCTAAATCTTCAACTATATAATATCTCAAAATATTCTATTTGTTGTAGCTGTTCCAGTTTTGGAATATTACAATGGTATCAGAGCTGCCATCTTGGCTCAGCCTGTGGATTTCAGATCCAATCAGAAGATAAGAAGGAGAGAAAGATCTTTGGCACAACCTGTGCATTCTTTGAGCCAATATCTCTTCAGAGGGAGGAGAACCTCTCACTGACAGAGGCCAGAGTTATCATGGAAGAAGACAGAAGGAAAATGATTACACCATTGAAACCCCTTTGTATGGAAGAATAAAAGGACTAGAGTTCTCTAACATTATTTCTCAAGCTTTGCATGAGATGGAGGGAGAAATCAGGGGAGTGAGGAATGGAAGATCAACATATCTCTTGATGAGGTTTGCACAAGAGGGTAGCCCCACTACATCTAATGTGTGTGAGCATGCAACCACACAATATGATCTACAACGTTGCAGCATGCCTGCATTCTTTGCAAGAGGAGAAGGGGAGGGAGAGACACCAGAGGAGGAGACCCCTGGTGACTACCTCCGAGAATATGAATCTTAGTCTAAAATATTCAAGGATAATTTAGTCTTTCCTGATTTTTGTCAGCTCAAAGAAGGGAGAAGATCCATGAAGGTAACTCCATTTCAGAACATTGCTGGGAGGGGTAAATATCGGCTACATGATTTTCCAAGGGAAAAGGCCTTACTTCAGCAAGATAATTCTTCTCAAGAAGAAGACATGAATGTCCTCCCCTCAATGAGAGATCAAGAAAAAGGATCTCTTATTGATGGGGCATACTCCATTGTTGAGGAGGAGGAAGAAGTAGAACTGAAAGGTTCCTCCAGTGTTGTGACAGTAGGAGGGAATCTAACTTTGTTGAGAAATGGAGTTGAAGCTATTGCTTCCACTATGAGGGCCCTTGTATCTCTGCAAGGAGGTCCCCAAGATATTATTCATGGAAAATATGAGCAACATGTGTCTATGATGATAGACAAGGAGATAGAACAAAGAAGCACCTTAGACTGTGAAATCTTGCAGAAGGTGGGAAATGAAGAAGAAGATGGGGAAGTTTCTCCAACCTCTTCTTATCATGGTACTTCCACACAGCAGATAGAGATGGATTTGCATAGTGGAAGTAGTCATATTATGTTCCCATCAGTGGTTCACATGGTAATGAGACATGAGACATCTTTATCTTGTGGTGTACCCCCTGGGAGACCACCTGATTCAGATTTGATGGGAGATGTTTCATGCATTGATGCTCCTTCCATAGATAAAAGAAGGAAGAGAACATTAGGAGACCATGCTACAGTGCTGAGAGAATGGGGGAGGTACAAAGAAAGGGGGAGCATTTTTCCTTTGATTTCACTATCTATCCTCACCTTTCAAATTGCATTGAGAAGATATGCTGGAAGGAGAGAAAATGACACCATCATGAAGCATGGGAGGCAAGCCTTGAAGTAGGAGGAAAACTTGTTTGAAGAACACTCTTCCCTGCTGGAAGAGATATGGTGGTCCCACATGCATGCTTTGGCCAAAACAGAAAGGACTTGAATAGATGATAGCCTCCCATGGGAGACTAACTTCCAACAGCTTCCTTTTCCTTTGAAGCATGTGCATGAGCAAGGAGGGCAGCAAGGAGGGTTTGGCAACCTTCCACTTTGTACCTTTGGCATAGGATATGTCAAGGGGGTAGAAAACAACATGGAAGATACTTCAGATGACATCCTACCAGCTCTGTCATTGTTGGGCACCTTAGATCCCTATTGGAAATCCCAACTGTTGGTGGAATATTCCAAGGATCTTCATACTTGCATGATTCTTGATGACTGGTTACATGAAGGAAGCTATTCAGTCCTTGATGGAGTCATCTATAATCATGGTAGGATCTTCTTATCTAGAGCCTCCAAGCTCAAGGAGAAGTCACTACAATGGGCCTATGAGGAGTTCTGTTTCAGCCAAGAGTATCTTGTGAAGCTCAACAACACCATCTTGAGGAGCTACTATTGGGAGGGCTTTGAAGGAGAACTCTATCAGCATTGTCAAAGATGCATGTACCTTGTGTAGATGGGGCAAAAAAATAGCTATGTTGGAGAGTTAATTCAACCTTCCTTTTCCCCTCTTGAGGGAGGAGATAGATCTATGCACCACTCCAATTTGATGGGGAGGACTATTGGTGAAGAATATGCTCAGGTGAAACAATTTTATTTTTCTGATTACATGCATTCTTCCACCTTGTTTATGCAGGCCATGACTCCAAGGAGGAGAGTTTTATCTTGTCAATCTCATGGCCAATTTTGGGCCACAAAACTTGTTGTACTTTGCCACTCCCTTGGTGGAAAAAGGGAGATCTTGTTTCATGATGGGTGCTTTCCTAAGGTACCAAACATATCTCACACATTCAGCTACAATGAGATGGCATGGGCTGCAAGTAACTGGTGGGAAGACCACTTACCACATCTTGGTTTAATGCAGGTAGGAGATGCATTACGCTGGTTCCACATGTGGGACTATGACCTACCTCCATATGTGCACCTTTCTGTTTATCTGTACATTATTTTGCTCCCATACATTGATGACATGCTTGTACTTTTTGTGGGAATATATGGAGGGAGGATGAGAGGTATGCATGTGCCTGATGAGCTGAAAGTTCTCCATGTGTCATGTGTTATATATTTCAAATGGGACATTAGGCAAACCATGAATGTTTCACATGAGATCTTGTTTCCTTGTGGGATGGATTTTGCACATCTCATATTTATTTTGGTAAAACAATTCACGGGGGTCTGGATTGGTGAGCATCTAGCATATGATGGGAGCTTGATCCTTGATGATGTCACCAATAGAGGAGAATTTTTGTAGCACTCACCTTATCAGTTTCTTGAGGACAAGCAACATCTTGGAGGGGAGGACTGTAATATTCCCAATTAGCCAAGTTAATGGAAATATTCTATTTTGCCTTATTTTATTCTACATTTCATGATTAAGGAATAAATTGTAAAGCAGGACATGTAAAACTCCTCGAAACAATAAATAAATCAATGCCTATGTGAACAGAGACATATCTGGGCTATGCAAATAAAATTTTGCAGGTGTGAATGGGTTAAAATTACAAGATTGGGTCAACCTTGACCAAATCAACAACGCAGTCTAGGTGCAATGAACCTCAAGGATATACAACACAATTCTAGATGGAGGCTCCACATGTGAAAGGGGTTAACTCATTGAGGTGGTTTAGGGTTTGACAAGGTTTTCACCCTATAAGAGAAGGAGGAGGACAACAAGAGAAGGTTGTTGATGTTATTATTTTCTAAAGGTTTTGTTTGTTGAGACACACCTCTTGGGGTTTTCTTGTTTAGGATCCCCACCTCCTTCCTTGAGCAGCTCTTGGAGGAGTCTTTTTTGTCTAGTCCACTATCCGGCATTTTTCCAAGCCTCATATTGCATCTACAACACATTAATGCTTAGGATTGGGTTGTCCATGTGAGTTGCATCAAGTGGAACAGTAGATCTGCTCAAATCTAGCTCGTACTGGTGCTTCTTCTCAGTGAGTGTGTCTTTTAACCTCTTGGAAGAGTGAATTAGTGGGTTGAGCTTCAGATCCATACATTGGAAGTAGGTCAAAGCATTCTTAGGGCCAACAGTGCAGTCCCTCTTCCATGACTGCGTTATTTGCAAGAGCAGAGTTGCAGGGTGACTTGGCATTATCTTCAGAGGAGAGATCTCTAGTGAATGGTTTCTTCCTTTCACTTTGGTGATCCATGGATTGGCCAACAAATCCATGTTAGCTCAGATATGATATGCTATATATGTTATTATCTAGAATTTTCTAAATACTTCTGCAGATCTATGACTTAGATCTCAAATCTACTCTTGTACCTTCATGTTCTGCTGAGATCCCCAAGGGGAGTGTATAAAGGAGAATTTCTTGTTTACAGATCTGATATAGATCTAACATTTTATGTACATATCTACTATATATCTAATTTTTAATCTACTGCATGCTTCAGTAATGGAAATTACGCTGTTAATCTCTTTCTGCATCTTCTTGTGTTGTACTGTCTCATTCTGAAGCCTAAATCCATGTAAAACTTCTATATTTCTCTAATCTATTGCATAAATCATATAATAGGTTTGATTAATGATGTTTATACTTATTTTCATCTAATTCCTTCAGAAATTATGCTGCTTATGCTTCAGTCACATTCTGCATACTCTAAGTCATGGGAAATCAACAATTTTAAGCCATTTCGGGAGTGGGAGAACTGTTTAACCTATCTAGCATTATTTTTTTGGGCTGAAATTTGGCATAGGAGTTGCACATAACCTAAGCTATAATATATAACCGTCAACCCTCCTTTTTTTTACGCACATCCTTGAAATTAATCATTTTTGGGCCTAAATCACTCCTTTTGAGTCAAGAAGTGAATTAAAGTTGCTTTTGTTGCTTATAAGGAAGGATATCTCATCTAGAATCAGTTAAAGCTGGGTTCTTGCTGCTCTCCAACTTCGTAATACCCTATGGTATTCTTACTATTGTAGAAAATCCCTATATTGTTGCATTTCCCCACTTGGGAAAGAGAATATAAGCCATATACTTGCTGAAGTTCTTACATCTGCTAGTGAGATGTTGTCTTACATCTAATGAGCTATTCTACATTTCCATGCTCATGATTTTATAAAGCTCCAACTATAGAATATCTCAAAATATTCTATTTGTTGTAGCTATACCAGTTTTAGAATATTACAGATGATCAAGGGTTTATCATTCCCTATCATTTCAGTTGCTACATGCCCTAAGACAAGAAACAAGACAAATCAAGCAAGACTTTCATCAAGCAAAGGTTTCCATGGTTTTAAGCTTATTTTATAGCATATGAGAGCTCACCAACGTAGGCTCTAAGGGGCCTAAGTGTGTTGCATATGCAAGTAGCCCCATGCAAGGCTGCTCTACAAAGCACTTCCCGACATTCAAAGGTGTGTTGGTCACATTGGGAGCAAAATTCTCATTGTTCCAGAATCTCCACTTGGCCAGTGCCTTCTAGAATAGTTCACATTTGTCAAGCTTCAGATCCTAGTGTCCATTTGATATCTACATGACTGGAAACATGTCTTGCCTATTTTTGGAAAGCTATTGATTGCAAAACAACCTACAGTTCATCTATAAATTGAGCACAGTTCTAAGTTCTTGAAGAGGAAGAATTTGAGTAGAGAAATGATGGAGAATTTTCAATTGAGAACTTGATTTCTGAAGCTACTGATGGAGAGATTTATACTGTGATGAGGCTTGGGAACATTGCTGGAAGGTCACTTCAAATCAGTCACTAGGTTGAAACCTCTCCTTCTATCATCAATAAAGAGTACTGCTTATTTTTCCCTATATGCATCTGTATTGGCTTTGATTTTCCATATTGCAAGATCTTGGTTGATGTATATGGTTTATGCTTTACTGATTTAGCTAACTAGCTTAAATAGATATCTATATTATTGCATCTTCTGTTGTTTCATTGTTCTTTCTTGCAGGAAGCATTCAGCTCACAAACTGCCTGAATTTGAAGCTGCAGTGGAAGCGATAGAAGGAGCCATTTGGAAGCAACTGAACAAGTAAGCCTCCAATACTCTCTGTGTATCTGTTCTGAGTTAGGAGAAATAGTCGTATAGTATTTCACCTGTTGTTCTAGACTAGCACCTGTCTAGGGAAGCGTGATTTATCCGTAATTCACAATTCTGGCCCAAAAAATTGGTGACTCCACTGGGGAAAATTTCTCATAGTTCCAGGTGTTTAAGCCTCTGATTTGGTTTTTTTATCCACCCAGTAGTTGTTTCACATAAATATTAAAGATTTTTAGAGCTTAATTTGCAAAGACAGTGATTTAAACGGTAGTATTTTTCTTTGTCTACTGCGCCCAATGCACCCTTAGACTGGACACAGTGCTTTGAAAAGCACTGTCTCCCTTCCAAGCCTACGTTGTAGAGCACTATCTCCCCTTAGCAACTACATTGACTCCTGAAAGTGACCAAATTCCCTTGAATTTGACTTTGCAACTTGCTTCAGTTTTGTTTGCTGCTGTGTTCTGAAAAGTTTCATGCTCAATTGACCAATGACTCTATATAATTCTTCTCCTTTGACTGGAAATTTGTTCAATGTTGTTTTTAAAAAAAAAATTCTTTATCATTGACAAGTTGATTTCGAAGTATTTTTTATGGTCGCATTAAGAATCATTTGCTTTTGAAATAGGAAATTGTCGTAAAATCTTCATTTCCTTGATAGGAGAAATTGTTGTTGAAATCCTCATTTTTCCTTCAAAAGAGAAATTGTCATTTGTATTCTTCATTTCTCGAAAGTAAAAAGCATTTGAATTGTTGATCTAGTGCACCTAGTTTCTTTTCTACATTCATAACATTAAGGAAACTGAAAAGAAAAACTTTCATTTGCATGTAGGATTGTGTGTTTTTTGCAAAAGGAACATTAGGAAATCTGCATTTAGTTTGAGATTCATTGATTTGTTTTGTTCATCGATTTGTTTGCTCTCAAATTATTTGCTTTCTTCCCTTAGTAGCTAGGTTCTTCATTGAAAAAGCTGAAAGTGAAAGTTAGTTTATCATTCTTAGCTTGCATTTTAGGAATTTCATACACATCATCACGGTGAACCTTTGAAAGGAAAATTGTTAAGCAAGATCAACATAAAATTAATCTCAATTTACTTAACAACACTTTGGAACCATAACGATAACATTTAGAAGGTCTGGGCTAGAGACGTGTTTCGGCGTCATAAAACACAGCAGCTGTCATTAACTTGTCTGCGATACATTCCAATTGTGATACCTCACTCCACGTACGTAAGTATATCGTAGCTCGTCCATGTACTTTCGGGTATATCGGGTGGTGTTATAGTACGATAAGTATAAAGGGGTGCTCTCACTATGCGGCTTCGCATTAGACAGTGCTAATACAGACTTGGGCCTCCACGTACCTTCAGGTATATTTGGGAGGACAAATTTTAGGTGCTATCCATCCATAGTGAACTGAGTCGGCCGCCTTGAAATTGTGATACACCGAACACAACATTCGGGGAGATTACCTACCCATACTTCTTGGTTCGCCAAGAGGTATTCTGCAGTTCACAGTTTCTTGGTAAACCCTTTTGCCTAGCATTTCCCTCTTTTTGTTAATTTGTTTTTGGATAAAATAAATCAGTAATCATGGAAGAACAAAATCGTATCCCCCGTCATTCACGTAGATTAGCTTTAAAACAGCATTTACCACCGGAAGTTACTTATGGTAGGCGAAGGTGATCACGATCTGCCGAATCAAATACAATTCGTACCTCTGGCGAAACATCATCTTTTAACCTAGAGTTAGCTCAAATTGTTTCCACACATCTCAATTCATCTACTGTTGTCAAAACAGAGTCTTCACAGCTACCCATGGTCACAATCCATTCAATCGTTGAGACCATACCTCCTGGACCCAACGCTGTTCAATCACAAATTTATCCAGATCCTGTCTCTTCTTTGCCAGAACATCTGAATCCTGAAGTCGAACAACCGAAAGTTGTTCCTACCTTCGTCATCCCACAAAGTTCTATAGCTATTGAAACTCCTATATCGCATAGTCAACCGTCTCAAATATATTTTGGGCCTGACAGTGAATTTCTTCCTCCTGGTTTAATTGCGATTGAAGAAATCCCACAAGACGATACACCTTTAAGTCCAAGCCATTTTGGGGGAGACCTTTACCTGTACTATTATTTTCCTCAATCGTTTCCATCTGCTTTTATTGATCCTATTTCCATTAAATCTCCTGTCAATTTTCGAGGGAATACATTTGGTCAAACAACCATGTCTGAACTAACATCTTCAGTTGGGTCTACTATTCCAATTACGTCAGCTCCTACCCTCGCTACTCCATCGATGTTCACAACATCACTAGTCATATTTGCACAGTGGCCCTTCTGTCCCAACAGGTTACAAATCATTATCTGGCACTTTCTTTGGTGCATCTTCAAGATCATGGTCTTTTCCAATGTCATCATCTGGTATTTTAACTGGTAGTCCTATAGTTAGTACTGAACGACTTGATTCATTACATCCATCATCAGAGCAATATCAAGTAGGTCCTTTTGGGTCAATTCATTTAACAACCATATAAACTCGACTCCCAGCATTTGGGGAACAATATTTTCCATCTTATTATCCTCCATATTATTATTTTCCGTCACCCAATATGACAATAATCAATCACTTTCTGGTCAAACTAATGTTGACATGAATGTTTGTCAATGGAAACCCACTCTGCCTATCCAACCACAAACAGTTGTACACTCGTATCAACCGGTTCAACCTGTTACACCCACTTCATTACCGCTTGTTAATACATCTATACCCCTGTTACAAAATTAAAATATTGTACATCAAACTTATCAGGTGAGTTCTTCAACTCAATATCATCAAATGTTGGGTCCACAAACTCAAAATCCTTTGGTTAATTTACAACAACCTGTATCAGGAATTATTTATTCACAAGCTAGTGTACCATTTTATGGGGTGTCACAAATGCAACCTGGTTATACATATCAACCAAATCCAACTTATACTAATTTGGGTTATAACATTGGTGGACAGATCCCTTAGTAGCCACAGGCGCAAATTCTTCAAACTTCATTTCAACAAGTATCATATCCAGGTTTTGGTAAATAGAATTCTCAAGAATTTGATATGAAAAACAACCCCTATCTGGGTTACCAGCAATAGATTTTGTACGTTGGTGCTCAAAGACCTTTTGCCCAAGCAATTCCATCTTACCCTGGCTCTGCTCAACCTGACCTTAATAGAAAATTTCCTTTTGTCGCAACCTTAGAATTACCATATTTAAACTGGTTAACCAATTATCCTATCAATTATGCTCCTTGGTGGCCGATTATACCTCATAAATTACCCTCCGATATTCCTAAATTCAATGGAAACTCTGGAGAAGATCCGTCGACTCATGTCATGACTTATCATTTATGGTGTTCATCAAATTCCTTGAATGATGATTCTATTCGACTACATCTTTTCCAGCGTATGCTTACAGGTCTGGCTGCTAAATGGTACATTGAATTACCTAGAGCTTCTTTTGACAATTTCACTGCTTTAGCTACTGTCTTTTTGACCCATTTCCAGTTACCGATCAGATACGAAATTGGAATGGAACTATTGACCAATTTCAAATAGACTAATGCTACTCACATTTCTGATCATATTCATGAGTGGCGTCACCGTCGACGAATGGTTAAGACATTTGTTCCCGATCATCTCCTTGCTGAATGGTTCATTAAGTCCCTGTTACCATCTATAACTGAGGATGTGGCTAAAGGTGGCGTCATCACAGAAGAGAAATTTATCGCTCATGCCCAGTATTTAGACATGATTTACACTTAGTCTGGCACGCTCTATGAAAAAATTCCTAATGCACCGCGATCTAATTTCAATGTTCCTCCTCAAATAAAGGACTCTCATGCCAGAGACGGCTTGATAGGCACTGCAAACACACACCACGCTACTGCATCTGATCCTGCTCCTACTTTCGAAATTAATGCCATATCATTTGACAAAGGAAAAAGTGACAAGCAACCAGGAAGTAAGAAAAAGGGGAAATAAAAGAAAAATCTAACTTCTAACCCACAGGAATGATCATCTGATCAACCGTCAGGACCACGGAAACCTTGTTATCCATGCATTATCTGTAACGAGGAACACTTTGTTAGGGATTGTCCTCACCGTGCTGAAGTCTCAAAAATATTCAAGACTTCCAATGCATCATCTGTGTTGACAAACCTGTTTCCAAATCCAGACACAAATTTGGTTGCTATGGATCCAGCTCCTAGTTCCCAAGTGTTAATGTTATCCACCACAAAACCTTCACAAGATATTTTGGTGTCGAAGCAGAATAAAGACTATGGTAGTCTGACCACTAATCAACCTACTACCTCGACAACAAATCCATCTACTGAATCAGTACCACCTACAGTTATTCCTGAATTGACACTTAAGCCACCAAAGGGATTAATTCATAAATCAACATATAATCCTCGAGCAAGAGCTGTAAAAAATTATAATATAGTGAAGATTTGGCTCAATCCCCTTCAGCTATGTCTACTGTTGAGGTATTACAAAATTGTCCCTCCCAGAAGCAAGCTTTATTGTCAGAAATTGGTGGAATTGATCCGACTGATTCTAATCTTGTCGTCTTTAATCATACGGGCTATGTGCCACAATTACCAGCCGAATTGGCATTCTCTATCCAAGTAAATTTTCTCAATCACCTTGTTCATCGCACTATTATTGATGAGGGAGCATCTACGTGTATTATGTCTCTAAATTGTTGGAAGTCACTTGGCTCACCGTGATTATCACAATCATCAATGACGTTGAAGGCTTTTGATGGAAGAACATATAAAATTGTGGTATTATCAATAACTTGCATGTTGAATTAGGGGGAAAAACAGTGAATATTGATGTTGAGGTTGTTGACAGACCCCTTGACTATAATATTTTACTTGGAAGACCATGGGTATATGCAATGACTGCCATTTTTTCTACATATTTTAGAATGATTTCCTTTCCACATAAAGGTACAAGCACAGTCATTAATCAATTATCCTTTTTTTCCTCAACTTCGTAGGTAACTGGAAGCATTTCGTTTGTTAACTTACCCCAACTAGAAATCCAGAACATTGGTGTAGGACTCTTAAAGGATTCGACTCTTATGGGAACCTTTGCATTACCACCGCCCACGATGTCGGCAGAAATTGAAAGTATAGAGACCTGCTACATGATCTCTTCCACTCAATCTAGCTTAAGGGAGAGTACGGGTGATTCTGAATTTTCTACATTGGATGATGTTTCACTACCCAGCCCTATTGAGCTGGCATAGCAATCAATCTATTTGGCTTGGGTGGAAAATCCGAAATCAGCGTCGCTGAGTGTTTGGCTTGATCGTTCCTTAGATTTTGGTACTCCATCTGATCCATTTTCCTCAAAATTTTTGACAGATGAAAATATTTTGGAAGCTATGATGTCAGAAGGAGATCCATGGTAAGATTATCATCATCATTCCCATCTTCCAGATTATGAAGAAAAAAATCTCAGTGAACTATATCACCCATCCATCCAAACTTTCTTTTCGAATTCTTTTCCAATTAATGCAATCGATTCTGAGCGAAACTTATCAAATATCGAAGAAACGATTTCTATCGATATTTTGACCAAACTTGGAATTGTAGAAAATATTCATGTCGGTGTATCTTGTTCTCCATCAGAACTTGATTCATATCGCTCTCATTTTCGTGAATTTCGTGATGTGTTCGCTTGGTCTTACGAGGAAATGCCACACATAGATACTAGTATAGTTGAACACACTGTTAATATGTATCCTGATGTCAAACCAGTTCGTCAACAACTTCATCCTGTTCATTCGAAGAAAGCCGCTGCCATCAAAGCGGAAGTTGAAAACTTTTGTGTGTTGGTTTCATTTACCCTGTTTCGCTAACTGAGTGGGTTTACAATATCGTTCCTGCTATGCAAAAACAAGGAACCATTAGAGTTTGCATCGATTATCGGGATGTTAATCATGCTTATCCAAAAGACAACTATTCTACTCCCTTTATCGACTAGATTATTGACGATTGTGCTGGATGTAAAATATTCTCTTTAATGGATATATTTTCTGGCTACAATAAAATCAATATCCACCGAGATGACCAACATAACACAACATTTATCTGTCCCTAGGTCACATTCGCATATCGGAAACTTCCGTTTGGTTTAAAGAATGCAGGGGAAAATTTTCAGAGAGCAATGGATTATGCTTTCAACGACATCAAGCACATTTTTCAACCATATCTAGATGATTTAGCAGCACATTCACGAAATCGGACTGATCACCCGATGCATTTGAGAGCCATTTAATTATGCTACCGACACTACAAGATATGCCTCAATCCACATAAATGTGTGTTTTGTGTTGGTTTTGGTTGATTGCTCGGATTCATAGTCTCAAAATAAGGAATTCAAATAGACCCACTGAAGGTTCAGGACATTCTTGATTTTCCTGCACCATCAAACTTACTTAAGATACTGAAACCTCAAGGAAAGGCTAACTTCCTGAGAAGGTTCATTCCAAACTACGCAGAAATGGCTAAAGGATTTACTAGATTATTGAAAAAGGAGGTTCCCTTCCATTGGGACCAAGTTGTGCAAGATTCTTTTGATGTTGTCAAGGACCATCTTGTTCAAGTGTCATTAATGTATCCTCCTAATTATAAAAATGATTATTTCCTATATATCGCCGCAGCTGAAACAACCATCGCTATGGTTTTGGTCCAAGTAGAAGATGGAATTGAACATCTGATATATTATTTGAGTCATCATCTCAATGATACAAAAGATAAGTACTCGTACGTGGAAAATCTTGCCTTGGCAGTTGTTCAAGCTTTCCAAAAATTTCACCATTATATCCTATTCCAAAAAACAACAATAGTTTCGGATTGCAACCCCATGACTTACATCTTATCACATCAATTGTTGGGGGAAAAATATTCAAAATGGATTGTCATTTTGCAAGAATTTTATTTGGACTTCATCAAATCCAAGTCAAAGAAGTATTTAGTTTTGGTTGAGCTTCTCTGTGACCTTCCTTCTGATAGTACTCCTACTACGTCAGAACCATATATAACAGACAAGTCTTTGTTTCTGATCGAATCATCTAATCCTTGGTATGGGGATTTCATCATTTATCTCCAAACCCAAAATTTTCGCCCTAATACCTCTCACTCTGATCAATGATGTATTCAATACCAAGCCAAAGATTATCTGATAGTAGGTGATACACTTTATCGTCGTGGTGTCGATACCATTTTAAGAAGGTGCCTCACTCATGAGGAGGTCGAAAAAGTGTTAAATTATTGTCATGCTGGGGCTTGTGGTGGAAACTTATCTGGATATGCTACCATGTAGAAGATACTCCACGCCAGTTACTTTTGGCCTACTATTTTTCGAGATTTCATCCTCGTAGTCAGAAGTTGTCATGCATGCCAGATTTTTTATTGTAAAATCTGCAAATTGCCAGCGCCAATGCATCCTGTTGTCTCTGTTGAACCATTTACGAAATGGGATATTGACTTCATGACCTGTAACACTCCTTCGTCCAGGGGGCATGGATATATTATTGTCACAGTCGACTATTTTACCAAATGGGCCAAAGCGATGCCTACATTTAATAACACAAGACAAATAGCTACATTGTTTTTCTTCAAGCATGTTATTGCATGGTTTGGGGTCCCATAGGCTATAGTTACGGATCATGGGAAGCATTTTCACAACCATATGATATCTAAATTTACTGCCAAGTTAGGATTGTCACATGATAATTCTACTCCTTATTATGCACAATCAAATGGACAAATTGAGGCTATTAACAAAATTCTTAAACGAATGCTTCAACGAATGATAGGAGTCTGTAAAAGGAACTGGCACTTGATCCTGTACTCTGCCTTGTGGGCGTATCAAACCTCAGTGAGAAACACAACCAGATTTACTCCTTTTCAATTAGTGTATGGTCTGGAAGCTATCTTACCAATCCGATGTGAAATATCATCGTTAAAACTCGCGATAGACTTGTTACCTGACACCTTAGAAGAATAAGCATGTCTTCTTAACCTCATCCATCTTGATGAAACGCGTCGTGAAGCCCAATTGGCCAACGAAGCGCATAAGAGACGTATAAAGGTGAAATACGACAAAAATGTCCAGCCTCGCATCTACTCAGAGGGCGACTTGGTCCTTCTTTAAGAATAAGAAGCTGATGTAATAGGTACAGGGAAATTCGAGCCATTATGGCATGTCCCCTATATTTTCAAAAGATTTCTTGCTAAGGGTGCCTACAAGTTAGTTGATTACGATGGGATTCCATTGGCACAACCTAGAAATGGGTTGTATCTTAAACGTTACTATGCTTAATCATGAGCGTAGTCATTTTTTGTATCTTATTGTTTATATGTTGTTGATTTGCATTCACTATCTTAATTTGTTTTTTAGAGTTTTCTTGATGTTAGTAATCTGCTTTACATTTTATGGCAGATGTATGAATCTTCATAACCATTTGTTGGATATGCTGATGGTGCTAGTCGTAGTACACAAAATTTATCCTCTACAGCGTGGGCCATTTTCGCTCCGAATGGCAAGTTAGTGAGTTTTCAAGGGATTTGTATTGGTAGATTGATGAACAATATCATTGAGTATAGCGCGTTGATCGAACTTCTCTATGATGCCATTTCATTTGGTATTAACCACATAATCATAAGGTTAGACTCACAACCTGTGGTATTACAACTTACTAGTGTTTATACTGTTAGAAATCCAACACTTCTTAGATTGTTCCTAAGAGTTCGACTTTTGGAAAGACATTTTTATTTTATTCAATATCAACACATTTCCAGAAATCTGAACACTTTAACTGACTCATTAGCTAATCAAATTTTAGATAGACATTTGCGACATAGGTAAAGAAAATATTCACATCATTGAATAGGATTGCGCATTAAACATAGGAAAAAATCTAAAAACATATAGATAGATAATTATAGGTTTTTACAAAATTTGTGCCCAAGACACATTGGTCATCTAACCTCAAAATGTATGCAAAAGGTCACAAGTAAACTAGTGGTGCTCATGGTAATATGATATAGATCTAGCGATCCTATGAAGCAACCACATCCAATGGTTAGGAACCCCAATTATGTGTCATTGCAGTCGCATGGGAAGCTCTTTGATCCAGAAATCCGGAATTCTGAAGGTCAACCCCTCTATGTGCTGCTGAAGCTCAGCCAGTTTCTCAGCCATATCAAGGTCCTGAAGGACTGCTCTCCTGACAGCCCTCTCTGTTGGCGCATCTACTTCTTGCTCTGGTTCCTCTACTGGTTGAACGCGACCGATATCTGCATTACATCAAAAATTTAGTTTAGTATTGGAAAGAAATAAAAACACAAAAAAATTGTATAAACGTTAGAAAAATCAAAAAACATGGTCAAATCATTCTTACCTATTGCACCCCACTGAGCGCCTTCTAGTAATACTAGATCTGGATCTCCTTGGAAGTCGAAACTTGCGTATGCGTACTCATCGATGGCGACAATCTGTCGTCAAAACTAGGCGAAGAATGCAGTAGAGAACACAACGGTCAATTGGCCTGCATGCCGACCCATGATTTCTACCCATCTCTGCATTCAAGGATATCTAGGACTAGATATATCCAATGTTACATGTTGTGGCTACATCAGTGGAATCCATTCCAAAGCGAAGGAGATAAGGATAGAACCATAACTAAAAAAATTCTTCCTTCCTCCCTTTGCTTTATCCAGTTGTTCCTTTATCTGAGATAGAACAGCTTCAGACTAGTTGAAGACTGTTGGCTCTAAGCACTCTAGTGCATACTACATATACGATCTGTTCGCTACATGAAGTGTAACAGTGCTAGAAAGTTTAGAGATCATGAAAAGGATGGTTCTTAAAGGAAAATCCTTGACATCCCGAATGTTTATTTTTCCATCTTTGCTAGGTTCTACCCCTGGATAGTAATACTGCATAACATAATCCCTCACTATCTCTCCTCCACCGGTAGACCCTGTGAGAGAAATGGGAAAACCTCTCCTCAACAAACCTGTGAGAAAATACACATCCTCAACTGTTATGGACAACACTTGATTTTTTATGTGAAATGCCTCTATCACCGGATCCCATGCTCGAATTAAGAACTCCAAGAGTTCTATTTGTTGCCTCATTCCCGACAATTTGAAGTACTTAAGTAGTCTGCAATCTCTTAAGGCTCTTATAGTACTTGGATCATTCAAGGAAATCATATCTTGTTCTTCATGTTCTCTTTCCCTCCATGTAATCGTCATTATTATCCGATGGAAACCTGAAATATAACCATAAGATCCATTAGATACCATTCATTACAAAAAATTAGGAAAATTTTGAGCACATCATGAAAATAAAAAACTTGAATTGCGCCCAATGCACTCCCTGGGTTGAGACAGTGCATTGCATATGCAGGTACCCGCATTGCATATGCAGGTACCCTTCACTGTACCTGCTATGCAATGAAGGTTTCGATATTCAAGGGTGAATTTCCCTCAATTTGGGCAGAATTTACCCTAGGGGCCTTAAAACCTTAAATATTTGCAAGGAATGGAAATTAAATGAATACTAAAAGGAAGAGGAGGTTCATGCTACTAACTTGGATCAAATGGCGACGAAATCCATCCACATAAAAGACCGCAATCAACGACTGAAGTTTGGCGGAAAAATCAGGCTCAGAGCTCCAAAATGCAAATGGTAACTATGGAATGGTAAAAATGAATAGTGAAACTACTTTATATAGTCATTTAATCATTTTCAAGTTAAATTTATTGCTATGACTATGGTTTTATTGTGTTTTTATCATGAAATAGATATTTTTAATCCATTTGATGTTGTTCTAAATAGGAAATACAATTGATGAACAGATTAGTCGTGTAGATTTATTTCAAAGAAAGACTTGATCACAAAGCATACTTTTTCTCCTTATTTTTCAATCTTTGTTACAAATGAAAAAGGATTTGAAGTGCACTTTTATCTCTTTTTTGAGCTTCGATAACAACGAAAAAGGAACCCTCGGAGTCTTCTTTTAGCTCTTTTCAGACTCCGATAATGTGAAAAGATTGCCGAGCACTTCTCTTTTCAAGCTCGTTAAAGTAAATGAATTGATATCTACTCAGTATAAGTTTAACCCTTTTCCAGACTGAGATAGATTATTTACGAAAAAGGAATACCTTGGTTAAACATGACCAAAGATATTCTTTTAGATATTATTTTACACTTTTTTGGATCCGAGAGACAAATTTACGAAAAAGTACTTTTGGAGTTCTCTTTCGTCCTCTTTTTCAGACTCTCTAAATATGAAAAAGGATCAGGCTATCATTGTCATTAAGCTTGTTAAAACATAAAATAGCAATAGGCTTGTCGATCATGGCAAGAATCGAGTTTCATTCATCGCTAGATTCATTAAATTATTAAATAGCGATACTTTATTCGCCCGAAGGGTTGAATTATAGATCAAGCAAATGTTATCCTCCTCAAGTTTATTAAAAAATAAAGAGGCACTGGTCAACAAATGACCGGGGAAAATTTGGGAAAAGTGAGCAAAGTTTCTTTTTGGTAGCAAGTAACTCTTGAACATGACACTTCTTTCACTCCATGTCCGTGACTGTTTGGGTTGGGTAATCATCTTGACGATTCATTCACACTTATGATTCATCATACCTTCACTTCGGTTTTGGGTCAATGCTGCCAAATCATCATAATGTCGCTGATATGTTCAAGAGAAGTCATCCAGTGATTAAGAACTCATCCTTCTACAATACTCATAAACCTTCACTTTCATGACCGTCATCCCTGAAAATTGCTATATCAAGTCATACCCTTGTCTCCGAAATCAATAACTCCTGTTTTGAAATAAGGTGACTTCCTGTCAACGACAGATCAATATCCAGGAAGTTCACTTAGAAACATCAGATTCCAGTACCATGGGGCTTGTTACAGCATCCACAAGATCCTCACTTCTGAACCTTTGACCGAAAGATTTTTTTTGGTGTTCGACATCAAATCATCTATTCACGCCTTACGAAATGTACTATCATACCTTGAGGGCCATTGACATTAATGGTGGTTCTCTCACGTTTGTTAACAGCTCACATCATTGGCTGGTAATAAAACGATGTCTTTCCATGTTGGACTACAAATCATATATTCACATGGCTAGACTTGTACCCGAATGATCGAGTGAATGAGATAAGAATACCCCAGATCTAGTTTCAGCCATCCGGGCTGCAATTTTAGGATTTATGTACACATCATCTGTACAGTGACCTTACATATAGATTTTCATCCAAAACATGGGCCTATATCTGTAGGCATGTCTGCATCTGGGAAACATTCCAATGTAGACGACTTTTTGAATTATGTACATGTTATTAGATTGTTTATGTGTTGAACATGGGAATGCCTACCCTCAACAATTATGATCAAAAGAGGATATATCATGATGTAATGTATTGTAAGATTGATGTAGGTGACCACTCCACTTTGTTTCCAGACTCATCACAGTGTAAAGCATCTCAATCAAATGTTCTTATTATTTGAATCTCATGCTTTAGGGGGCAATTGTTATAGGTCAATTTGGGCGCCATTCCCAATGACCTGGTTAACTGGGCATCATCTCCAAGACCGATGATCAAGGGTCTATCATTCCCTATCATTTCAGTTGCTATATGCCCTAAGACAAGAAACAAGACAAATCAAGAAAGACTTTCATCAAGCAAAGGTTTCCATGGTTTGAAGCTTATTTTATAGTTTATGAGAGCTCACCAACGTAGGCTCTAAGGGGCCTAAGTGCATTGCATATGTAGGTAGCCCCATGCAAGGCTGCTTTGCAAAGAAATTCCCGACATTCAAAGGTGTTTTGGTCACATTGGGGGCGAAATTCTCATTGTTCTAGAATCTCCACTTGGCCAATGCCTTCTAGAAGAGTTCACATGTGTCAAGCTTCGGATCCAAGTGTCCATTTGACATCTACATGACTGGAAACATGTCTTGCCTATTTTTGGAAATTTATTGATTGCAAAACAACCTACAGTTCATCTATGAATTGAGCACAGATCTAAGTGCTTGAAGAGGAAGAATTTGAGTAGAGAAATGTTGGAGAATTTTCAATTGAGAGCTTGATTTGTGAAGCTACTGCTAGAGAGATTTATACTGTGATGAGGCTTGGGAACGTTGTTGGAAGGTCACTTCAAATCAGTCACTAGGTTGTAACCTCTCCTTCTATCATCAATAAAGAGTACTACTTATTTTTCCCTATATGCATCTGTATTGGCTTTGATTTCCCATATTGCAAGATCTTGGTTGATGTATATGGTTTATGCTTTACTAATTTAGCTAACTAGCTTGAATATATATCTATACTATTGCATCTTCTATTGTTTCAGTGTTCTTTCTTGCAGAAAGCATTCAGTTCACAAACCGCTTGAATTTAAAGCTGCAGTGGAAGCGACAAAAGGAGCCATTTGGAAGCGACTGAACAAGTAAGCCTCCAATCCTCTCTGTGTATTTGTTCTGAGGTGGGAGAAATATTCGTATAGTATTTCACCTATTGTTCTAGACTAGCACCTGTCTAGGGAATCGTGATTTATCCATAATTCACAATTCTTGCCCAAAAATTAGGTGTTAACTGAATATGAGTCAAGCAAAAAAATTCTTGCCCAAAGTCCTATAGAAAGTGGCCAATCCCGTCACTGAATGTAGTCCCAATAGGACAATGAAATCCAAAGAGAGGCTTGCTCTCTTGTGGAGAAATATGCTGCAAATGTATTGCAAATGAATGATCATACATGGTTAGTTGATCAATAATAATCAAGGCACAATACTTACCATATATTGTAGACAAGTTGGTGAAGAGGTACATAGATGAGCCTTCCCATCTCTCCATCAAAAGGGGAAGTGGCTGCAACAACTTTGCAGGGTGGTTGCTTCCCTCCTCATTCATCAAACAAGCTACATAACTCCTGATATGTTGGAGCACATCTTCTTTGAGATCCTCCCAATAGAATCCCTCCACGATGGTGTGATAAGTCTTAATGAAATATACATGCCTGGAAAAGAGTGCCTCACATATTGCATGTAGAATCTCCTTCTTGAGATTGGAGTCTCTAGTCAAGTAGATCTGATCATGGAAATAAATGACTCCACCGACCACTTCTATATCTCCCATCTATCACTTTCCCATAAAGAACCTTACATGTGAAGAGGTTCTTGGAGTATTCCACCAATAGTTGGGACTCCTAATATGGATCTAGTCTCCCCAACAATGACAGCGATGTTGAAATTTGAAATGAAGCACATGCCACATCATAGCTCTCCTCTTTGAAATGCTCAATGCCAAAGCCACATGCTGGAGTACTGCCATTAAACTTTTTTTTCCTCCCTTGCAGTTGATCTTGCTCAAGACAATATTGAAGTACATGGAGGTCAACCTCCTCTTGGAAGGTATTGCCCCTCCAAAACTTCCATAGTTTGGCCAATGCATACAAGAGTGTCAATAACCTCTTGTCATATTCAGAAACCTTCCTCATGTGTGGAAGTATCATTTTCTGCTCCAAGGCTATGGAGTAGCCCTTTGACACCATGTTTGTGACATCACAGATTTTTGAATCCTCATCTTGCAGCGCAAATAGCCGATTGGTAGATGGCAATGTTCATATTAGAAAATTGCTCATCCTTCCTTTGAACCCAACAAAGGTTCTCTGCGTTGTGCTAGCTCCTCTCAAGGCTCCTTCCTTAGCCAAATCTATAGTAGGTTGTATATGAGGGTGGACTGATTTGTACCTGCCCTCACTGCGCAAATCATCCTCCTGCTTCTGTGCATGGACCTCATGAAATGGATGGGTATGTATGTTACCAATCACTTGATGCTAGCCATCCTTCTTATCTTCTTTCTTCATCTGCAATAGCTCAAAGTTGAAGGTGTTCTTCTCCAATGTAATCAACCCATGCATACCAAATTTCATATTGGTGTTAAGCGTCTTAATCACAAAGAAGTGATATATCATAGTGTATGTCCTCAAAACTCTGGTCAATGTTGTAACACACTTCCTCCATTGTTTACTCTCATTGTCTATCAACATGGACACATGCTACTCCTAATATTTATATGTGAGATCCTTTGGAACTTCTTGCAAATATACAAGAGCTCCTCTATTTGAAGCAATTGCCTCATCTCCATCTCCAAATAGTGGTGGGTCTCCTCTTGCTGTCACAATGCTGGAGGATCTTTGAAGCTCTTCCTCTTCCTTCTCCTCATCATTGGAGAATACCTCATCATTAAAAGATCCTTTGTCTTGATCTCCTCTTGAAGGAGGAATCCTCATGTCTTCTTCTTTATAAGAAATTTCTTGTTGAAGTGGGGCTTTTTCCCTTGGCAAAGCCTTTTGCAGATTTTTAACCCCCTCAAAAATATTCTGAAATGGATTTTGTTTCATTGATTCTTACAACTCATGCAAAGGTTCTGATTTCTGGGGTTTGGCTAGCTCACCCAAGGAAGTTTCTGAATTTATTTGATCAAATATTTTCACTAACCTCCTAGTGAACTTTGCATAAGTAGATATATTTGCATGATTTAATGAAGAATATTCATAAAACCACCAAGCATAAGCCTTACCTTCAAGATGCAGTGCTGCTACTCTAATTGTCTCCTCTTTTGAAAATTGATACAATTGAAAATATGTTCTATATTCTTTACCCAAGCCTTAGCTGTTCACTTGGGTAACCCATCAAAAGTAGGTAGAAAGAATCTACCCAAGGTGTGCTGCATGCACACTCTTCTTCTATTGTGGTTACTGGGTCTTCTATTTTCTTTGATTTGAAAAAACCTGTTGGCTTGAGGGGTCCTGACCCAGGTTCTGAGGTTAAGGTTTTCCAACAAACCCCTATACCGCTGGCCCTTTCGGCAATGACCTACTTGCATAGGCCAAGGTCTCACCTGAAGTAGTATGGGAGGGTGCTAGAACCAGGTTTCCACACCCTGGGAGAGAGTGGGTAATGTGAGGCAGATCTATATTATAACTTGCTAGGTTTACCCAAAATGAGTCTATTCACAGGCCTTTAAACAGTATATTCAGCATATAACCATAACAAATTTATCATATGTAATCAATACATTCACATCCACGTGTGCATTATCAAATACCATCATAGAGCATTTATAATCGCATCTAATAACAGATCACATATATACTTATGCAAAAACATAGATACATTAGCAGCTAAATAATCATCACAGATATGCTTCAGAAGTAAACATAACTGATCCAGATAGCACACAGATACTTAGAAATACTTCACATTCATTAACATTCAGATCCACTTACAACCAAAACTAGCCTGCGCACACAGCCTAGCAGGGTCCACACTCAGCAGGACTGAGGATCTCCATGCACAAAGATAGTAGGAGTCCTTACCCAAAACAGGTCTAACAGTTCACACGTAGCATCAGTCTTAATTTATGCATAACTCTAGACTCAAACTATTCATCTATTTGTATCGAAGTATCCTACGCTATCCTATGGTCTGCAAATCGTGGTTTGCGAACTCTAGGTCTACCCTTTGACCCATTACAATGTGTTCGGGGCTTTGACCCACCCCAGAACCCCTACTTTAGACTAATTAATACAAAAAATATACAAAATTCATAGCTTAGGGAGCCCCATTCCAACAAGCCCCCAACACAATCTTGGGACTCATCCCGAGTCACTGTGGTCGTGGGTTTTTCATCTTCACTTGAAGCTGCTTGATCATATCCACTAGTGGGGGTAGCACTCCTTCACTTTGCACAGTAGCATTCTGGGCTATCTCCACCAACTTCTGTGAAATTGGGCTTTTTGTAGCAGTAGTGACACTTTTCAACGTCTATTTTAGTTTCTTAACTACAATGTTGACATCCTGAGATAGCTTGAGGACCTCATCGGCCCATGGCATGAGGTGATCACTCAAAGTCTTCTTCTGTTGCTGAAGAGCTTCCATGTCGTCTCAGAGCTCATGGCTGGTGCGTAGTCGGGCCTAGCACTAAGCGAGGACCAGAGTGGTTAGTGTAGCCTTCATTTGTTCAAACTCTTCTTCCTTCTAACACAACTCTTGTTTGATTTCACGCAGGAGAGGGTTGTGTTGCACCTTGGTACACAACTGCATAATTGTTTCCAACAGTTTTGCACCCTGAGCGATTTGACCTGTAATGACATTGGTGGCCTCTGTAACCAGCGCAGCTCGCTGGGCCCTTACCTAACGTGGCATTTCTGGTTGTAACTTGGCCTATAAAGCCGCAATATGTTGTTCCATATTCGTCCTATCCACCTGGATCTCGGTCCTTGAGGCATTTAGCACTATGACCAACCCCTCAATCTTGGCCTGGGGGGTGGCAGAAGTCAGTATATCTTCGGTGACATCTGCGCAAAGCCTACTAATTAGGTGCTCCAACTCTGTCTATTGCGCGATGGCGAGGGTACATGCAACCTGTGCCTTTGATACCTCAACAATTTTTCCTTCAATTTTCTGCTTAGTTGTACTAAGCTGCTGGTGCACTTGACAGCCTCTGTGTTGAATTTCTTCAAACAGGGACGTGGGAAGGATCTGCAACGGTTCATGTGGCAGGCGAGCTAGATCCAATTGTACCTCTGTGCAAGGGCATGATTCATTAAATACAAAGGCATCAATTTACTATCAGAGCTTCATCGAGTGCCTCCATTCCTCCTATCAACCCAAATGTCCCTACAATCTCGTCCTTCAGGGTTTCCCAGTGGTGGGTGCGCTGGTGTAATTCTGCGTCTAAATACCATGCGGTCGGGATTGGCCCCAAGGCATGAATGAATAGATTGACCCATTCCTCCATAGTTTCTTTGCCCCATTCCTCCATCCATATGGACAAGTGCTTGAGTGGGTCCCCTGGCCCCAAGACAGTCTTGACGCGCTGGTGAACTAGAGGTTCAAACCGTAAGACCATCTTGTTGTGACATTCTTCCCAATCCTGGAATGCCCCCTTATGTGTGTGCCACCACCTCATAGGGGTTGCGCACATGGCTAGATTAAGGGCCCATAGCCTTTGTTCCCTTGGGACTTCAACTTCAAATTTTCGAAAAAATTCTCTAACACTACCAGAACCATCAAAGTAGGGCAGTTCTCTTACCTCTGAGGAGATACACCGAAAGTCCTTCATAATTCTGAGACATCGCAATGTAGATACATCATGTAACTGATTCTGCCAATTTTCGATCTCCCCATTAGAGTCAGAGAAGCATTCATTGTCCTTCTCCTAGAAAATCACACCATCAGCCATAGGATTGATCCAATATTTGTCCCGACCAATCAATTTATAGATGTTATCCACATCCTCTTCTTCACGCATTGGTTCTGTATACTGCTCTCCTTCTGCAGGATCTAGTGAGACTATCACCCATGTACCCTCATTCTCAAACACCATGCTTATTTTCTTTAGGTTGATGTTTCCTCCCATATATATATCCCAATCCAGTCCTAAGAGTGCAGGATAGGGGTCCGCATCTTCCACAATCAAAATTACCTCAAATTTGGAGTGGACCTTAGCTCCTGCAATATCTACCATAATTTTTGACAGCTTTCCCAATGTAATGATCTTCTGTTGGTTAGCCATGCACATCTGGATAGTAGACCATTCCAACTTAGGTTCTCCCATCCACTGCCAAGATTGCTTGGGTAGTACGTTCGCATATGATCCTAGGTCCAAAATAACCTGATCCATTTCATAGTCGCCAATTTGTGTTGTTAGCTGCATTTCCTGACCAATGTGTTTTTTATGCTTGTAAATTTTGTGCACATCCCTGACTTCTGGGGGAGAGTTAGTTCTCTTTACGCAGCTGTCTATTAGTGCTTGTATATTTTCTACTACCTTCTGGTTGCGTAGAAGCTTCATACATGTCTGTAGAAATGGTTTAACTTCAACGTCTGTTCTCAGGTTTGTTGGAGCTTTTGAATTAGGCGCCTCATCCTTAGTAAAGTTTCTGCAAGCTGCGACGAAGGTTTCCTTTTCTTTCTGCAGGTCCAAGCTTTCCTGTTTCACAACTGCTTTCCAAATAAGAGGTTCAGCTTTGGATTTCTCCTCAGCTCCTCCAGTAGCCATGCCTCTGCGCGTTATGACATTAATACTTGGTCCTTCATCACATGGTTCCGCCTTAACCCTCTGTACATTCTGCATAGGTGTCTATTGTTTTTCCTGCATTTTTGCTATCAAAATTGGACAATATTCAATCACATGGTCTAGTTTTCTACAATAACAGCAAGATTGTCGCATAGGGTTTGGAAAGTCCCTCGCAAAGTGTCCTATCTCCCCACAGTTGTAACAGATCAATTGTCCTCTTCCCCATCCTGCGCCTCCACCCCTCCCCCACCCCCCCTGCCCCTGGCTGGGGAGCCTCCTCTGCTTGAGGGAGATAGTGGTGAAGAAGGGTTAGCCTGTACCCTGTATAGGTTTCCTCGATCTATCATCAAGTCATAGGTCTAGTAATTATGCTTGTCATGCCCCACAGAGGAGCAGAATTGACACCATTGCTGCTTTAATTTTGGAACGTAAGCACCAAGACAGGGACAGTGGTTAGTATCATGTAGCCCAGCAACACGAAAATCAATGCACCATAACGTTGGACCACTTGGTCTCGCAGCCTACTTAGGATGCAATGGGCTAGGTCCCCAGCCTACATGTAATCTGTTAGCAGAGGACACTCATCCTTGGTATGGTCGGACACCCTGCATCTTATGCACCATATGTCTGGACTAGCCTCTTTCCCCCGTTATTTTCGCAGGTTTTGTATTTCAACGTCCATTTCCTACAACTTCCCCTGGATCTGCTATACCCAAAGCTGAGCATCATCCCTCGGCACAACCTCTAGTTTCATAGCAATATCCAAGGCCTTCTCTTGTGTTGTGATCGATTTTTGACCCATAGGTCCACGCAGGTGAGGCAGTAACATAGCGATAAACCATTCCTTGTGCTGCATATCATCATATTGAAATTCCCCATCTCTGATAACCTTTTTTTAGCCACTGATCAGCTTCCCAAACTGATTCATTGGGTCCCTGTCTAAAGCCTTTCAAGTCGACCACTATTTGAGAGTAGGACTTAGGCTTCTGAAACTGTTCTTTTAACGTTGTCTTAATCTCTGGAATAGATGGATCCGCATGCTGTCCTACGTACCCCATATACCAATCCAAGGCCCTTCCTTCAAAGGTGAGTGATAGTTGCACTCTCTTTACAGCATGAGTAGCCACATTCTGCGCAGCCCATACTGATTCTGCGACAAATCAAAATCAGTCCATATCTTCATCCCCTACACCCTTGAAGGTAGGTATCTTCATGTGCATGGCCATATCATCTTTCAGTGGTGGTGCAGGTATGGGTGAGTTCTTACCCTTATGCTGACTTGAAGGTGGTGTAGCTGGAGGGCTATGTGCAGCTGATTCCCTTAATGGACTATAGATAGATCTATCTCCTTCTTTATTACTTCGATAGTACTTACCACTTCTTATTGTGCTCTCGCTCATATCAAAGGTCATTCACTCGGTGTGGCTGCATAGAACGCCCTTTTCACACAGTAATATTTTGGTTAACAAAGGCAATGTTTTCAGGAACTTACCCCGGAAACCCTTGAAGAACCTCTGCTCTGCCTCAAAGTAGGATACGAACTGATCGACTGAAAATTCTGTCACGAATCCACCTAGCACGCTATCTACCTAGTGATCTACAGTACGGGTGATCGTATTATCAGTCCTTTCCAGCTGTTGAATCAATTCTAGTGTCCATTGTGCTACCTTATCATCCTTCTAGCACGTCTGGAATTCTACGAGCCTTCCCAACCACTCATGAAGCTCCTGCATAAAGGTTACAAAGAAAATTTCATAGACTTCTATAAAGATGTACTTGTTTTTCCACTTCTCTGCCATCAAATTCATGCTGCGATTCTCCTTTACAAAAAACTCCTGAATCTTTCTTTCCAACTAATCTTCAATTTCCACCCTCTCAGGTCTCCAAGGACCTCATGGCATTACCTGATCTCTCTCTCAAAATGCTCCTGGTCCCGACAACGTAACCATTTTTTGGCTTGAGGGGTCCTGACCCAGGTTCGGAGGTTAAGTTTTTCCAACAAACCCCTATACTACTGGCCCTTTCGGCAATGACCTTCTTATGCAGGCCAAGGTCTCACCCAAAGTAGTATGGAAGGATGTTGGAACCATGTTTCCGCACCCTGGGAGAGAGTAGGTAATGTGAGGCAGATCAGTATTATAACTTGCTAGGTTTACCCAAAATGAGTCTATTTGCATCCATTTAAATAATATACTCATCATATAACCATAACATAGCTAACAGATCTAATCAGTACATGTGCATCCATGTGCGCATTATCGGATACCATCACAGAGCATTTATAATCGCAGCTAATAACAGATCACAGATATACTTATGCAAAAACACAGATACATTCATAGCTAAATAATCATCACATATACACTTCAGCAGTAAACATATTGATCTAGATAGCGCATAGATACTTAACAATACTTCACATTCATTAACATTCAGATCCACTTACAACCAAAACCAGCCCGCGCACACAGCCTAGTGGGGTCCGCACAGTAGGACTGAGGATCTCTGTGCATACAACATGTAGGAGTCCTTACCCAAAACAACCCAAAATAGGTCTAACAGTTCACACGTAGCATCAGTGTTAATTTATTCCTACCTCTAGACTCAAACTATTCATCTATTTGTATCAATGTAGCCTGCACTATCTTGTGGTCTGCAAACCGTGGTTTACAAACTCTAGGTCTACTGTTTGACCCATTACAATGAGTTTGGGGCTTTGACCCGCCCCAAAAACCCTGTGTTAGACTAATTAATACAAAAAATATACAAAATTCGCAGCTTAGGGAGCCCTGTTCCAACAAAACCCCTAGAATTTTACATGCTCCTTGAATCTTCTAGACTGAGATTCATATTCTTGGAGATAATCACCAAGAGTCTCCTCCTTTGGTGTATCTCTCTCCTCTTCTTCTCTTTCTAAGAATGTAGGCATGGTACCACATTGTAGATCTGATGGTGAGGCTAAATGCTCACACCCATAATGTGAAGAACTGGAGCTTTATTTATGTATAGGCCCTCTTGGAGTATCCCTATATCTCTCCATTCTCATCTCTTTGATATCTCTGTTAATGCACTAAATAGTCTGAAGAAGAATTTTTGAGAACTCCTTTCCTCCTGATAATGGAGTATTTCCTCGAGATATTCTGCAAATATTCTCCTTTGTATGAGAAGCCTCTTTAGATGACATAATAGCTAAAGTACACAGGCTGAGCCAAGCTTATGCTCTGATACCACTATAATATTCCAAAATAGGAAAAGCAACAATATAGTACATAAAAATGGAAATATGCATAAATATTACTAAATAAAAATATGATACAACCATAGAGCCATTCCATTATGATTATAATAGCAAAATAGGTACAAATTCTTGAGGAAAAGATCACTCAAGTTGGGCAAACAAGCCTCCCATGAAAGTATACACCTAAATCAGAAATGATGCTAATGCATGAAATACCATAATGCTATAACTACACTATCTATCAGAGAGTAACAGCTGAAATATAGAAATATATATAGCTTCTGATACAATGCTCCAAAATTTCTAATACTAGAGATCTATGCTCCAAAACAGATTTCCAAGATAACCCAGAAAATGTTTCCAGATATACACACTATACAAAAATAGCAGATATGGCCCTAGTGTTGAATAACCACTACAAATGAATCACTGATAGGAGGTGGCTGATCTGATATATGATATGGCTTATCCCTTTCCAATAGATCTCCTAACTGAAGGGCTCATCCCCACACAGGAAACAAAACTCCTCCAACTAGGGCAATAAACCCACTATTGCAGCTGCTCTCTTAAATAACGCGGTTCTTGAGGGAAATTGCGTTGTAGATGATTGTAGCTACTTGGCCTCCTACCAAATATGGAAATAATGCACCAAGGAATTCCTCACAAGCCTCCCAGATGAAAGGATGACCCTTCCAACGGAAAAATAGCTCAGAAATTGTAGATCTTTCTCCTCCACTACTGCAACCCTGCAACACAACACAAATCTGGAATAGACACCGTTGTAGAAGAATACTAAAGCTTGGAAAAATGTTAGATAGTGGTAATTCAACTCAATTTAACCTCTCCTGAGTAGGAACTCGAAGTCCCCCGAGGATGAGGGTGGGATTCCCGCTCGAGAACACCCTTTTGCTGAAAAACACTACAAACCCTACTAAACAGCAAAAGCATGCATAGACATGTCATATGAAAAATCTAGATCTAAAAATATCAAAATAAATAATACAAATCCATATCTTCTAATGCTGTCATCCTCTTCCTTTTATGGTTGGTGAGCATCCACACCCTAGGCCCCAGTCATATATTCCAAAATAGGAAAAGCAGCTATATAGCACATAAAACTGGAAATATGCAGAAATATCAATAGATCAAAACTTAAAACAACCATACATCCATTCCATTATGATTATTAGCAGAAAATAGGTACAAATTCTTTAGGAAAATATCACTCAAGTTGTGCAAACAAGCCTCCCATGAAAGTATACACCTAAATCTGAAATACTGCTAATACATGAAGTGCTAGAATGTTATAACTGCGTTGTCTATGAGAGTAGTAGCAGCTGGAAAATGGAAATATAAATAAATACTGATATAATGCTCCAAATATGCCAGGAATAGAGATCTAAGCTCCAAAACAGATTTCTAGGACAACCCAGAAAAGGTTTCCGGAAATACCCAAAATATAAAATAGCAAGATATGGCCCTAGGGCTAAATAACCACTGCAACTAAGTCACTGATAGGAGGTGGATGATTTGATATATGATATGGCTGGTCCTCCTCCAATAGATCTCCTAAGTGAAGGGTTGATCCCCACATAGGAAAGACAACTCCTCCAACAAGGGAAATAAACCCACTCCTGCAGCTGCTCTCTTAAATAACACAGTTCTTGAGAGAAAATGTGTTGTAGCTAATGGTAACTACTTGGCCTCCTGCCAACTATGGAAATAATGCACCAAGGAATTCCTCACAAGCCTCCCAGATGAAAGGATGATCCTACCAATGGAAAAGTAGCTCAGAAATTGGAGATCTTTCTCCTCCACTGCTGCAACCCTGCAACACAACACAAATATGGAATAGACTATGTTGTAGAAGAAGACTGAAGCTTCGCCAAATGCCAAATTGTGGTAATCCAGGTCAAGATAACCTCTCTTGAGTAGGCACTGGAAGTCCCCCGAGGATGAGGGTGGGATTCCCGCTCGAGAACACCCTTGTGCTGAACAGCACTGCAGATCCTGCTAAACAGCAAAAGCATGCATAGACATGTCACATGACAAATCTAGATCTAAAAATATCAAAATCAATAATACAAATCCATGTATTATAATGCTTCCATCCTCTTCCTTTTATGCTTGGTGAGCATCCTCACCTTGGGCCTCACTCATTAAAGGAGCTACTCTCATGCATACACTTCTCCTAAATGACTGCACTATCCTCCAAGAATCCTCCACTATCTCTATAACAATGCTGTTGATTTGGTCAACTTTGACCCTGTCCAGATGCTCTAGCCCCTATTCACACCTAAAGGTGATTTATTTAGATGAAATGATGATCCATATTCACATGAGAAGTGGTTTTATTATTTATAAAGATATTTATGGGCCTCCCTACCCACTTATTGGCCTATCTAAGCGACAAAACAAAAATTTAATATTCCAATTAGCTGCAAACTAATTTTGGAATATTACAGTGTGCAGATGTGGGTCCATACATATTTTACCTGCGTATGCTATTTAAAATATTAAAAAATATATAAATCCCCTATTAAAGAGGTGGGTTTACGGTTTTTTCTTGTAACTTCACTACCCCAGCCCGTGGCCTAACTGTTCCCCAACTTAAAAAACTAATTTAAGGAAATATAAATACACCCCAAGGGAATTCCCTAAGGGAGGAGAGAGAGAATGCTATTGATATTATAGCCTGCTAGAGCCCTGATAAAGTTTGATATTAACCTGTGCCTCCTGCACTTCCCAGGTCCAGGAAACCCTTGTTTCCTTGTGATGGTCACTTCCCTTATATGTGACATCCTTTGTGCACCCTTTAAGAAAGGAGTTTTGTGAGGCTAGGGATGCACGGATCCAGAGGATTTTTTTGCTCAGAAGCCTTGGCATATTTCATGTGAATTCTCCACAATTTTCTAGACTTGTTATCAATACAAGAAGTTGTGTTATGTTCTTGATGTCTTTTGTGTTGTATGTCTCTTATACATGTTGAATTATCTTGTTTATTTCATGTCATCTTTATAAGATTATATATGCTAACATACTGACATCTAGGATAGATATGTTGTGCAATTATTTTTTGTGCTCTTTTTGGATTGATTTGCAGGTTCTGGAGCACGAGGTGTAGGAGAGGGTTTGCACCCTGTGGGATCAACATCAAACGAAGGACTTTGGGTAAGATTTTCAATACTTCTTTTTCTAGTTCGAGCAGTAAAACTCGTATTTATAATGCTTCTTGTGGTTTCATGCCCTCCTCTCTGTTAGGTCTTTGAACCCAGGCCTTAGGGTAGCTTTTCCCATAACAATTATATTGTGACCCCTTGGACTCCTATATATGTGACATCCTTTATGCACCCTTTAAGGAAGGAGTTTTGTGAGGCTAGGGCTGGACGGATCCAGAGAATGGTTTCACTCAGAAGCCTTGGCATATTTCACGTGAATTCTCCACAATTTTCTGTACATGTTATCAATACAAGAAGTTGTGTCGTGTTGTTGATGTCTTTTGTGTTATATGTATCTTATACATGTTGAATTATCTTGTTTATTTCATGTCATCTTTATGAGATTATATATGCTAACATGCTGAAATCTAGGATATATATGTTGTGAAAGTAGTTTTTGTGCTCTATTTGGATTGATTTGCAGGTTCTAGAGCACGAGGAGTGGCAGAGGGTTTGCACCCTGCGGGATCAACATCAAACAAAGACTTTCGAGTAATATTTTCAATACTCCTTTTTCTAGTTCAAGCAGTAAAACTCATATTTAGAATGCTTCTTGTGGTTTCATGCCCTCCTCTCTATTAGGTCTTTCAACGCAGGCCTTAGGGTAGCTTTTCGCATAACAATTATATTGTGACCCCTTGGACTCCTATATATAGAAAGGATGTTCTGTCATTTGTATCATCAAATAAGCATTCATTTATGTAATTTAAAGGATTTTTCCCCTTCGAAGAGGCTAATTTATAAGTTGTTGATCAATCTAATCTTCAATTTTGTGAGTTGGTTTAATAACATTTGGTATTAGAGCTTTGGATTCTTGGGTTTCGCTACTACAAATAGACCATCTTGGATTTTTCGCTATGTATTTTTTTATACGAGCCTTCAGAAGTTGAAATTTTTACAACATGGAGCCAAAATATTAATGAACGTTGTGTAAATATTTCAGACCTTGGTTCACAATATTTTCTGAGATATGATTTGTAGAATTTAGGGTTTTTGCAGGCTCCCAAATTTTATCTCAAACAGGTGACTGAGGGAAAATCATCATAGCTTTCGTTTGAGGAATCAGATTGGAATTATGTAAAAATTGGCCAAAATAGCACAGACTGTAGTTTATTGTATAAGGATTTCCAAGCTGAAGGTTGCAACAGTGACACGTGGTACACCATAAAAATTCACTCTACTGAACCAACCCATAATTAGGTCATTGTGGGAGATCAGGCATAACTTTATGTTGAAGAATCCAAATTAGGTCTAACCTATGGAATTGGAAAGAATACTCAGAGTGTTATTACAATATCGAAGATCAAATCTTGGGGATCCCAAATTACAGATATAAATAAGTTTGAATATCGATCTCCTCAAAGCAAGAAAAACGTGTGTATTTTTTTTTTTTTAAATTGCATAAGTCGAGTTTCAAAAATTAGTTTGAACCGATTCCAAGTGCATATTGAAGCATAGATATCAGTATTGGGTTATAAAATTCCCCCAAAAAATAATTCCACACCTATTAAGCCCACATAAGGCTCTACTATGACTCATGAATAGGAAGAAGTGCAACATGATATATCAAAATTACGAGACCGAGTGCAGTAAATTTTTCTCTCGCAAAGAGTAAAAAAAAATTAAATGGTAGCTAACATGGATGGTTTGAAGAAAGACATAGATGGATTGAAGAAATGCATGGAAGATAAGATAGATGTTTTGAAGAATGGCATCGATGTTATAGAATAAAAACTGGCAGGAAACATGGGAGGCATGAAGAATGGTATAAAAGAAGACATGGAATGTTTGAAGGAAAGTTTGACAAAGATGCTACAAGAAATTATTCCTGATGGAGAAATGGTAGTAGATGAAACTCATGATGAGAGAAACAAAAATTTAATCATGATTTCATATACTCTGATGTTGGATTTAAGACTCACCATATTCCAAATATCAATATGAGGAAGTTTGATGACAAGGATCCGGTAACATGGATAATACAGATGGAGCAATATTTTGATCTCCATAATGTGCAAAACACACAAAATGTATGCATTGAAACTTTATATTTTGAAAAAAATACATTTATATGGTATCTATGGCTTTTATCTCATTAAAAAATTTCCACTTGGTTAATTTTTATGAATGAAATGGTAGCACATTATGAGGATACAAAAAGAAACACCTTCTTTAACCAATTGATAAATCTCAAACAAAAGGGCTACATGGTGGAGCACATTGAGGACTTCCAAAAATTGAATATAAGGATAACTGATATTCAATAGGAACACAAGATTGATGTCTTCATATGGACTTTAAAGGATAGCATCCAACATGAGGTTCGCCTTTGGGAACCTGATTCATTGGAGAAGGCATTCGGGTTGGCAAGAAAATTTGAAAGAAAAATTATGGCGACAAGGAAGCCTACCACTCACAACTATAAATATGGAAGTGTTGCTACTCCTAGACTTCCAAATCCTACAAGGTTGACACCACAAAAATTGGAAGAAAAAAGAGCAAAAGGGTTTTTCTATAGTTGTGATAGAAAATACACAAAATTGCATACGTGTGATGAGAAGAATTTATTTTACATAGATTGTAAAGAGGAAGAAGAAACAAAAAAGGAAACTTCAAAATATTAGGATATATTCTACAAACCAACCCTAGAGGAAGAAGAAATGAATCTGACCATATCCTATAATGAATTGGCATGAATTACCACTCCTCAAACTGTCAAGATAGAAGAACATATCAAGAAGAAAAATGTAATAGTGCTGATTGATTCGAGTAGTACCCATAATTTTATTCATTGTAAGGTAGCCAAGGAATTGAAATGCTTCATATACCCAGCACCAGAGTGTCAATGGTTGAAAATGGAGGAACTATAAATTTCTCTAGAAAGTGCCATAATATGAAACTAACCATGGGGGAATATGTATTGAATAGTCCAATTCTCTCCATCCCAAGGGGTGGTGTTGATGTTACAATACTAGGAGTACAATGGTTACAATATTTGGGGACGGTAGCTTTTAATTTTCAAGAACTTATCTTGAATTTTTTTTGGAAGGAAAGGAAGTTGAATTACGGAGTGTCACAGGGAATATAGGAAAGATAATCAACTCTAATTTCATGAAAAAGCTTCTAAAAAAATTACAATGATGCGTAATTGCATAATTATGCTCACTACATGTTCAAACATCAAAATTATCTATTTATCCAGATCTCCAAAAATTCTTGGATGATCATTCCAAGGTATTTGAGCTTCCCAAAGGAGTCCCACCTATTCATGATCATGATCACGTTATTCATTTGATTCCAATAAGTGTTCCTCCAAAATATCCTTATGCTCAAAAGAGTGAGATTGAACATATAGTTGCAGAGATTCTAGAGGTTGGTATAATTCAACCTAGTCAAAGTTCTTTCTCTGTTACAGTAGTATTGGTGCACAAGAAGGATGGATCATGGCATAGGGAGCTCAATAAGCTCACTATTAAATATAAATTTCCCATCCCTTTCATTTATGAATTATTGGATAAATTACATGGAGAAATTTACTTCACCAAGCTGGATATTCTTTCTAGATATCATCAAATTAGAATGAAGATCGAAGACATTCTGAAAACAAAATTCAAAACTCATGAGGGTCATTATGAATTTTTGGTCTTGCCTTTTAGCCTTACTAATGCACCTTCAGCATTTCAATGTTTGATGAATTAAATTTTCAAACCCTTATAAAAATTGTGTTAGCATTTTTTTTATGATATACTTGTGTACAACAAGTCTTGGAAGGATCATGTTCAAGATGTTGACATGGTGCACAAACTATTGGAGAAACAATTATATGCAAAAACCTCCAAATGTTTCTTTGGAGTATAGGAGGTGGAATATTTGGGTCATATTGTATCTCATGAGGGTGTTAAGGTAGACCCTAACAAAATTAAATCCATTAAGAAATGGAAAATCCCAACAACCATCAAAAATCTTCGAGGATTTTTGGGGTTAACAGGGTATTATCTCAAGTTTGTTAAGAATTATGCGATAATATCGGTACCTTTAACATAATTGTTGAATAAAGATGCATTTTCTTGGACTCCAGAAGAAACTAAGGCCTTTGAACATCACCAGTCTTAGCTATGCTAGACTTCACAAAAACCTTTATTGTGGAATGTGATGCCTCAGGATATGGAATTGGTGCGGTTTGAATGCAAGAAGGAAGACCCATTTCATTTGAAAGTCATCCAATAAAATGAAAGTATATACTGAAACCTATTTAGGAGAAGGAAATGTTGGTGATACTAAATGCACTAAAGCAATGGCGACCTTACCTAATGGGAAGAAAATTCAAGGTAAAAACATATCACGGTAATCTTAAATAATTTTTGGAACAAAGAACATCTTTAGAAGAGCAGAAAAAATGGGTCACAAAAATGTTGGGTTATGACTTTGAAATTATCTATGAAAAAGGGAAGAAAAATGTTGTTGCAGATGCACTCTCAAAAAATGATGAGGATGTAGAAGCATTGCTTTGTGCCATTTCTATTATCCAACCTGAGTGGATAACGGAAGCAAGGGATGAATGGAAGAATGATGAAGAGGTGTGGACACTGATTCAAAAGTTGCAGCAAGATCCCATCACATATGAAACATTTAGCTGGAAAAATGATTCATTATGGTACAAAGATCTCTTATATATTTGTAAAAATTCCCAACTCAAACAAAATATTATTTTGGAATTACACACCACTCCCTTAGGATGGCACTCGGGATTTTTAAAAACTTATCACAGGGTTAAGAAGGAATTTTTTGGGGATGGCCTTAAATATGATATTCAAAAGTTTGTGGCAGAATGTTTGTTTTTCCAACAAAATAAATTTGAGACAATTAATACCATAGGTTTGTTACAACCTTTATCCATTCCAAGTCAATGTTGGGAGGAGGTTTCAATGGATTTGATCACAGGTTTACCCAAGTCCGAAGGAAAGATTGTCATCATGGTGGTAGTTGATAGACTTACCGCAAGTATGCACACTTTTTTGCATTATCTCATCCATTGAAGGTCAGTACAATTGCTACGACATTTATGGAAAAAATTCAAAAGCTACATGGAAATCCAAAGATTATTGTACGCGACAGAGATCCCATTTTTACACGAAATTTTTGGACATAATTATTTTCTTGTTTGGGTACTCAATTAGCTCATATCTCATCATATCATCCTCAATCTGATGGGAAAATTGAGATATTGAACAAATTTTTGGAAGGATATTTGTGTTTCTTTGTATCTAATAAACAAACGCAATGGATCAAGTGGTTACCTCTGGACGACTGCTGGTATAACACTTCCTTCCATATTGCAGCAAAAATGACCCCATTTACGACACTTTAGGGATATCATCCACCCTCCATCACGTCATCTTTAAGAGAAAATTGTAAGGTTCAAGAAGTGGAAGATCATATCAAGCATCAAAAACAAGCTCTCCAACTCTTAAAGCATAACCTCACCTTGGCACAAAATTGAATGAAATAGCAGGTTGACCAACATCGCAACGAAATATTTTTTGATGTAGGCGACTGGGTATTTTTACGGCTACAACCATACAAGAAAATGTCTCTCAAGCAAGCTAAGAAGGATGATAAATTATCACCAAAGTGTTATGGTCCTTAAAAAGTGTTGCAAAATATTGGTAGTGTGGAATACAAATTGGAGCTTCTTGCATCTTCCCGATTGCACCCAATTTTCCATGTTTCATGTTGAAATATGGTTATAGGTGTAATGTTCCCTTTTCAGAAATATCACAAGTTTGTGCTAGAGATGGACTACTGAGGCATTTACTGGTTATGTCTCCTTCCAAAGAAAGGAGAGAACCAGAGGCTACCTGGCCTTTTGTAGTCTCTGTCTACATATATGTGATTTTTTCCTATTCAGGAATTACTTCAGCAAGCTCCTTAGTGACGTTGTATAAGGAAGAAGATGTGAGGATAAGGCCAACCACTACTGTGATGCCTTAGAAAATATATAATGTGACCTTCTTGCAGAATGTAAGCTCAAAGAAATAACCTTAAGCAGGTTATTCAGATCTCACACAGTGAACTAGCTGAAAATTGCAGCAACATGTGAGCACAAAACAGTTGTCTTCAGAATTTAACGCTATAAAAGTGAGAGATGGGACTTGTATCTCTTATCAGACATGATATAAAACTCACATGCAGAATTTGAGGTAAAAAAAATGACTCTAGCACATATAAACAGATCTCCCTATTTCTATATAACTCAAATAAGCTCAAACCCCATAGCTTAGAACATGCAGAAACTACTGAATCAAGATCAACGTTATTTTCATTAGGGTTTATACAAAGAATAACATGAAATATCAGATCTAAAATGAACAAACATCCAATGGCTAATAAAATGTGATTCCTTTCCTCTTTATACACAATAAAGATCACCCACAACGGTTTTCATGTAAATACAAAGTGTACAAGTGCAGATATGCAAATATATGTAGCTGGAAAACACAGTCACTGCAATGTTGAGTATAGATATTACTGAGAATATAAGAATACAGAAGAGGAATGGAATATAGAACTTCCTAGGAGAAGGGTTGGCCCTTCCTCCAAAGAATCAGTCGTCAAGCAAGGGATCAAACCCTACAGCTGCTGCTCTCACAAAAATAACGCAGTTTACCCAGTGAACTGCGCTGTAATGGAAGTAACATGAGTTGGAAACATGCCAAGAACTGAAATGAGCTCTGAAATCTCCCATACATCTCCCTCAATGCAATAGAAACTCCCTCCACTGAATGGAAATGCACAAGAGAAAATGAAGCAACCCTCCCACTGCACTGCCCAACAACACAGCGTTCTCTGCTACAGGAATAACGCTGCAGATGTGAGAAATACTTGGCCTACAATCCAGATATGGGAGAAATGAAGCACAACCCCTTCAAGAGATCACTCAATGAAGGAGAAGGAGTTCCTAAACATGAATCCCTCCAGACTCTGCTAAGCAGCAGGAGTTTGCAGAAAATGTCTAAGTAGACAAGAAATCGAAATACACAAGCTAACCCCACAAAGCTTCCCTTCTCCTCCTTATGAATTTGTGAGCTCCTTCACCTTGGGTCCCACCTCTTATGGTTTCCATCTTCATTTGAATCTCTTCCCTCCAAAACTGTGCTGTCTTCTTAGGCAAGCTACTCCTCCTTAGGCTGCGGTGGTTGACTTGGTCAACTTGACCTTGTCCTCATACAATTGACCCATTTCACACTAGGAGGTGAAAAATAAGTTGCTAAAAGGTTCCCTTTTCACATTAGTAAGGGTTTTATTCGTGTTAAGAGACATCCTCTTCCTTTTTATTCACCTACTACACAATATGAGAAAAAATTAATGTTCCAATTTATTCATGAAAATTTTGGAATATTACAGTCCTCCCCTCCCAAATGTTTCTTGTCCTCAAGCAAAATTCAAGGATAGAACTGAGTGAATCTCCTTATCTCCTCTGGAAACATCAACATATGATGGAATCCTGCAAATAATATTATTGCATCTCATCCATGAAACTCCATAGTGCCTCTCCCAAGCATATAGACTAGCATTTGGTGAAACACCCAAAATGACTAAGATCATGAGAAGGAAAGTGCTCAAGGAGACAACCATGTGTGTTCTAGACGTCTTCTAAAGGCATGGAGTGCAAGATGCATGGGAAATCTTATTCCCCCCCAAGTGAGACCTCCACCCCCGAGCTATCATCCATATAAAATGAATCACCCTCTAGCATGGTAACTCATGAAGAATCCCCTCCACCATTGGCTCCTGAAGTGTAGGTGGGCTGAATGACTGAACATGATAGGAAAGAAGGCCTATCCCACATTTTCCCCCTCCCCACTCAAGACAAGTGATGAGGATATACTGATCTTGGGCTGCAACATGAGGGCCCTCCAATGACAATGAAGAAGTTAGACCTCCAAAGGTCTCTCTCCCAACGCTGTGAATCAAGCTGGCCCAATCCATCACACACATAATGGATAAGAAATCACCGCTATATGACAACCTATCCATCTCATGGTCCTCCTCATTAAATAACAAATGTGTTGTTGTAGAGGCCATGTCTCCCTCCATGTTCCCCTTAGAACATGCATTGCAGAAAATATGGGATTTCTCTCCCAACAAGGACACATCCTCCTTATGCGTCACTCCCCTAATCATGCTCCCCATAAGGATAAAAACAATAGCAGCAAAAGAGAACATTATCAGCAATAATATGGGGAAAGTACTGAAGGTCTCATGGTGTTCAACAGTGTACCAACAGTATCCCAAGTGGTCACAACGCAGTTTGCCAAACTGCTGCTTGAAGAAGTGATAGGGAAAGTTGTCTTCTAGTACATGGAAAATAATGCATGCTCTCACATCTGATAATGTATAGGAGGTGGCTGAATATATAAGCTAAACATGCATGGAAATAAACACTTTCCCATGGCCATATGAGAGATGGTTGTCTCCATCACATAGTCTGGCCCAATAATGCTCATGGAGCTTAATGAATAGGCTGCCCTCTTGCAGAACCATGCATTGCAAAATAATAGTAAGATTATACAATTCAGCCGATGTAAAAACAGATTTCTTACCATATACCGGGAGTAAGATGATGTATGGATCCATGAATGAACCCTCCATAGTTGTTTGGCATGCTTCCGTGAAGAGAAATGAACTAGGTGCTGCAAGAAGATCCTTCTTCTCATGCTTGGGTATCCAAGTCAAGAAGAATGTAGCATAGTAATATATGACTACCTTATCCATCTCACCTCCTCTTTGTCCATCAAGTGCAACAAATACGAAATGATCCTGGGACCTATGGGTTATGGATCCACCACACTTCCGCTAGGCACATTTCATCCATAGGTCACTGCTCCAAAGAGACAACGTTGTTGACTCAAGCAAGCAAGCCCCGGCCAAAATATAGCTCCATTTTCAAAGGTATTTTCCATAATGCTGCCATATATGAGGGGTCTCCTCCATGATGAAAACACCTATTGCACCATGATAGTGGGCCATACTTCACCCTTGCAACACTATGCCAAGTGGGAGAGCAATTTTTCCCTTGCTCTCTCCCAATCCTCTAAAGCAAAAAATATCATTGCTGCCCATTCATACCTCCATCCTTCATCATATGTGGTGGAAACAAAATGACCCTACCATCATAATGCATCCACACTCCTTACTGTCCCATGATGAAAGTATCCTGCCAATCTCCTTCCATCCACATACCCTTGAGAAAAGGGCATGTCTAATGATGGCCAAACTCTCTCCTTAGTAGCCAACACAGCTTTGCCTCTTGCTGCCCTGTGTCATAGATATGCAAGTGGCTCACAAGCCTCTTGCTCTCCACCCACTCTCCTCTATCAATATATGGCTGTCCCCAATCCTTCTCTCATTTGGCATCTTCCCAGTGAGGACTGCCATTATCCCAAAGCAAGTATCCCTCCTTACACCTCATGGGATGTTGAGATGTAACCCCTTGAAGAATTTCCAGGAAAGGCCTATCACTAATCAAACCCTTCAATCCACAAGAATCCAAGTGTGCTAAGGACAATACATCCTTAGGAGATGGCACATCATGCATGATGTTCCCCAAATCCTCGCACCATAACTCGTCATGCTACATGCAACTCAATAAGGGTGCAAAGGAATGAGTGCTAATCCCTTCTTGGATCAAACCCATATTGCACAATGTTGTATAATCTTGCCTCTCCTCATCAACAAGGCATTTCGATCCTAGGCCATGTGAAGACAAATTTCCAAAGCCTTTCATGAAATATTCTGAAGTGTTATAGCATGGAAATTTTTGCATACCTTTGTGCGTCTTTGAGACATATTGTATGGCTGCAAGAGTTCCCCTCTCTGATTTGTTGGTTGATCCAACTACTGATATGGTGGGCTGCTCCTCTATGAGCTGGACAGCGCTAGTAGAAGCCTCCTCAAGTGGAGAAGAATGCTCCTCCTCCTCTGGCCATTTATCCACTTCCTCTTGTGGCCCTCCATACTCTTCACTTCCTCCATGAGAATAGGAAGTGCTTTCATCTTCTCCTTCCTCCTGAAACCATCTAGAGGTTTCATTGTAGCTTTTTTAATCTTGAAACCCTTTTGGATTTTCACTGCACCTTTCTTTCCCATTGGTTGAACCCCTTTGGAGAGGCTCCTTTCTGATCTGAAAAATGGATGAGAGTAACCTCATCCTCTCCATCTTTGTTCTCCTCTTATTTTTATTCTCTGGGTGGATCTAAAATCCACAGGCTGAGCCAAGATGGCTGCTCCTTGCTCTTCTCTTTAGTTTTTTGAAAGCTTGATCTCGCAGGCAGTGCCAGAGATCATGCTTTGATACCACTGCAATGTTCCCTTTTCAAAAATATCACAAGTCTGTGCCAGAGATGGATTGCTGAGGCATTGAATGGTTATGTCTCCTTCCAAATAAGGGAGAGAACCAGAGGCTACCTGGCCTTTTGGAGTCTCTGTCTACAGATATGTGATTTTTTCCTATTCAGGAATTACTCTAGTAAGCTCCTTACGGACGCTGTATAAGGAAGCAGATGTGAGGATAATTCCAACCACTACTGTGATGCCTTAGAAAATATATAATTTGACCTCCTTGCAGAATGTAAGCTCAAATAAATAACCTTAAGCAGGTTATTCAGATCTCCCACAGTGAACTAGCTGAAAATTGCAGCAACATGTGAGCACAAAACAATTGTCTTCAGAAAATAATGCTATACAAGGGAGAGATGGGACTTGTATCCCTTTTTATACATGATATACAACTCACATGCATAATTTGAGGTAAAACAAATGACTTTAGCACATATAAACAGATCTCTCCATTTCTATATGCCTCAAATAAGCTCAAACCCCATAGCTTAGAACATGTAGAAACTACTGAATCAAGATCAGTGTTATTTTCATTAGGGCTTATAAAGAGAATAACATGAAATATCAGATCTGAAATTAAAAAACATCCAATGATTAAGAAAATGTGATTCCTTTCCTCTTTATATACAATAAAGATCACCCACAAGGGTTTTCATGTAAATACAAAGTGTACAAGTGCAGATCTACAAATATATGTAGCTGGAAAATGTAGTCACTACAACACTGAATATAGATATGACTAATAATATAATAATACAGAAGAGGAATGGAATATAGAGCTTCCCAGGAGAAGGGTTGGACCTTCCTCCAAAGAATAAGTCCTCAAGCAAGGGATCAAACCTTGCAGCTACTGCTCTCATAAAAATAATGCATTTTACCCAATGAAATGCGCTATAATGGAAGTAACATGAGTTGGAAACATGCCAAGAACTAAAATGAGCTCTGAGATCTCCTATACAGCTCCCTCAATGCAAGAGAAACTCCCTCCACTGAATGGAAATGCACAAGAGAAGATGAAGCAACCCTCCCACTACACTGCCCAGCAACACAGCGTCCTCTACTACAGGAATAACACTGTATATGTGAGAAATACTTGGCCTAAAATCCAGATGTGGGAGAAATGAAGCACAACCCCTTCAAGAGATCACTCAATGAAGGAGAAGGAGTTCCTAAATAGGAATCCCTCCAAACTCTGCTAAGCAGCAGGAGTTTGCAGAAAATGTCTAAGTAAACAAGAAATCGAAATACACAAGCTAACCCCACAAAGCTACCCTTCTCCTCCTTGTGAAATTGTGAGCTCCTTCACCTTGGGTCCCACCTCTTAGGGTTTCCATCTTCATTTGAATCTCTTCCCTCCAAAACTGTGTTGTCTTCTTAGGCAAGCTACTCCTCCTTAGGCTACACTGGTTGACTTGGTCAATTTGACCTTGTCCTCATACAATTGGTCTTTTTCACACTAGGAGGTGCAAAATAAGCTTCTCAAAGGTTCCCTTTTCACATTAGGAAGGGTTTTATTCATGTTAAGAGGCCTCCTCTTCCTTTTTATTCACCTACTACACAATATGAGAAAAAATTAATGCTCCAATTTATTCATGAAAATTTTGGAACATTACAATAGGAGACAAGCTCCTAGTTCAAACAATATTGCCAGAACTTGAAAAAGAAAGAAAAATCATATTGGAACATTAAGCAGTCACGGAAAAAAGAATTCGACAGATACTAAATCGATCAACTTCAGAGTATCTCATCAAGTGGAAGAACTTACCAACTGAAGATTCGACATGGGAGGATGAGAATTCTATACAGAAGCATCTGTAACTATTAAAGCATTGAGGAGAACACTTTTTGAAGGATAGGCGCATGTTAGGTCCTTATAATACTAGTGTATCCCCTTATTTTTGTTGTTAATGTAGCCCCCCTTATTGTTATTTTTATGCCGATGTATTCCCCATATTGTTATTATTGCACCACATAGAAGCCCACTATTATTATTGTTGTGCCCTTACATTGTTATTTTTATGTCAGATAGGATTATATTGTGACCCCTTGGACTCCTATATATATAAAGGAGGTTTTTTCATGTGTATCATCCAAGAATTGTTCATTTATGTAATGTAAAGGAGGTTTCCCCCTCGAAGAGGCTAATTTCTAAGTTGTTGATGTATCTTTTCTTCTATTTTGTGAGATGGTTTCATAACACTCAATTTTATCTTGGAGATCTAACATTTTGAAAGTGGTATGTGAAGGTTGTGGCAAGGAGCCAATATCAGATGATATTTTTCTGAAATATGCACAAGCACGATGCATAATCTACAAGAATATTAATAATTATATGAATATAATAGTGGGTTTGAAACATGCCAAAGAAATGTGGGACAAGCTAGAATCCATATTTGGAGATCGCACGAGTAGCAATTTCAAAAATGAGAAGAAGATCAACAAGAAGAATAAAAAAAAGAGGATTCTCCATAAACAAGATGCTCATCCACAAGAGTCTCATTCTTTCAATGCACTTGATTCAACAGATTATTAGAAGAGATCAGAAAGTCATGCTCCTAAAGGTATAAATCTTAATGATTTTCTGTTTAGTTATCATTTTGATTCAAATCTAGATCATTCTAAAGCACATAGTGAATATGAGAATGTTATTAAAAGTCTTAGATATGATATTTCAAGACTAACAATTGCATGCAATGATCAAGAAAAACTATTGCAGATCTGTGATTATAAGGAGGCCAAGCTCAAGAGATAATGAGCTTGAAAGTTAAATTATCAAAATTTGAAAATTTTGCGGAAGGTATGAGGAAAAAATTTCAAGAGAAATAAAAGGAGGTTGAGAAATTAGAAGATAATTTTTTTTCCTTGATAAAGCAGTGAAATATGGAGAAGAGCACAATAGCCTTGGATGGTTTTCTTGAGATCCAAAGATCACCATTGGTCTTGGAATTCAAATTGGGGAGTCTAGTTTGCATGCACGTAAAAACACAAAAGAAGAACCCAAGAAACCTATAACAAAAAACACCAACAACAAAAATGAGATCTAAGTAAATAAGAAGTAGATCAAGCAACCTATCCGCAAACAAAAGAACCAACAACAGAAAAATAAGAAAAACCAGCAACCGAGAAGAAACTCTCAAGGAGCACCTACATTTAGAAGATCCTTTTCTCCTAGAGATGATCATGGCAGCTCTATTAGATTTCAAAGGAAAAAAATTCCTTTCATTTCTTCGATGCAAGAGATACAATGTTATAGTTGTCACAAGTTAGGGCATATTGCAGCAAATTGTTGGATCAGTACATATAGACCATATCAGTAGAGATTCTAGCAATATCAACAGCTGGGGAGAGTGGCCAATAGGTATACTTGTGATTTTTATGGTTATTTTTACTCATGTCACTTGTTTAGCCATAAGGAAATGGATTACAGGTCTAACCATTGGAGGAGAGACACATTTTATGCATGGTTTAGATATGGTATGAGCAGCAGGAGATTTGATCCTCTTACTTCATAACTTGGCCATGTGGAGTGTTTTATATGCTATATATTTGACAATATGGCAAGAGATTGTTTTCTGCCCTGTTATTCAAGAAAAATCCATCAAAAGAAATAAAAACAAAGAGGATCTAGCAATAATCCAGTGAAAAAAGAAAGGAAGCAGTTGAAGGAAGAAAAGAAGCAACCCAAGACCGTGTGGAGAAGAAGGAGCTTAAAATCTTCAACTAGTGAAGAGCATTCCCTCCTGCAGTCCATGATTATTCATGCATACTTATAGAGGACTGTAGAACTCATTCGAGGTGCATAACCTCTAGGGGAGCGTATGATGTAGTTTTCAACGACATATGAATTTTTCGATTTGATAAGGTGGGGCCCTTTCAAAATAATGAGCCTTTAGAACCATGTTTACTTTCAACACTTCAAACTCCAACTTCTCCTCATTCTGTGGGATTTATTCTAAGTTCCATACATCATTAGAAAGATCATGGATATGGCTATCCAACAAAGAAATTTTTGTGTGCTTTTGAATCTTCCCCCAAAACTAACATTAATGACTATATTTGACATCAATGACAACCACTGGACAACCATTTCCAACTTGCTCAGCAATCTCCCCCTTTAGCATTGATGGAAACACCACCAAACATTTTTGGTTATTGATGGAAAGACCACCACTTGGAAACACTCCCCCTGTCGAGCTAAAGAGACTATTATGGTTTTCTCACTCTCCACCACTGGGAAACACTCCCCCTGCAATGCTACAAAGACTCCTACATTTTTTTCACTCTCCCCCTTTACTTTTTAAGTGCCCACTCTTCCTCTTGCTCACACTCCATCATCTTCAATTTTTTATTAATCTCCCCCTTTGAAAACAATGGCAAAGGGTTCTAGTTTCTATAGTTATCAATGATGCCAACACCACCACTTGGTAACAGGATCCCTATCAGGCTAAAGAGATTGCTATTATTTTTTCACTCTTCACCATTGGGAAACACCCCCCCTAATAGGTTGAAAATATTTCTATGGTTTTCTCACTCTTCCCCTTGTCTTTTGATGTGCTCACCCCCCCCCCCCCCCCACACCTCTTACTCACTCTTCATAATCTTCAATTTTTCCTTACTCTCCCCCTTTAACATCAATGGCAATGGAATCTAATTGTTATAGTTGAATCTTCCCTATGGTACTAGTTGGCTCTACTATTTGTCAGCTAAAAGAATGCACATTAATGTTCCAAGACACAAATTGTCCCCCTGAACACGTGCTACACCCTTTAATCATGTAACTCCCCCTGAGCATGATACCAATAATGGATAAAATTTTCATTTCATCATTCGTCTTTTGTAACTCACTCTAAAAAACTTAATGTCTGTTAAGAGCTACCATGACCCATACATACAAAACTAATAAGAAATAAAAGAGATCAATCCCAGCCATTGTCTTAGATACTCAAATGGGTATCTAAGAAGCAATTTTGTGAATATATATGAAATCTATTCATTAGTGGAAATGTATTCAAGCCTAACAAAATTATCATTAACATAGTCTCTCAAGAAATTATATTTAATAGGAATATGCTTTGTCTTTTAATGCACTACAATATTCCTTGAAATATTAATAACACTAGTATTATCACACATTATGGAAATGGGATAAACATGTTCAATTTTGATATCCTTAAGGGTTTGTTTCATCCATATGATCTAAGTACACTATGAATTTTCTTCTATATACTTGGATTCAAATGTAGACAATGAAATATAATTCTACTTTTTTCTTAACAAAGAACCAAACAATTACCCAAAAAGAATGTTGCAACACTTGTTATCTTTTTATCATCAACACTGCTTGTCCAATATGCATCTGTGTATGTTATTAGATTGATATTTTTTCTTCTTAGGTACCATTGAGCTTAATCAATTGTTCCCTTCAAATATTTGAAGATTCCTTTTCATTGCATTCACATGCCTCTAATTGGGGTTAGATTAAAATCTAACAACCAATCCTACAGTTTTCATTATGCCACGCCTTGATGTTGTTAAATACACTATAATAATTTAAATAATTGACCTAAGGGTAGTCTTGTTTGCATGAGGGGATTCATCATCCTTGTTCAATTTTCAGCTTGTAACCATGGGTGTGATGAAATGTTTAAAATATCCCATGCCAAATTTCTTCAAGATTTCTTTTAAGTATTGGATATAAGAGATGGAAATACCTTTTTCTAATTGAGAAACTTGTAATCCAAGGAAAAATTATAATTCTTCTAGCATGAACATCTCAAAATACTTTTGCATGTCTTCTACAAACTGCTAACCCATTTGATCCACATCACTTCCAAATATGTTATCACACACATACACAATAATGATGAGTAGATTCTCATTATTAGATTTAATATAAATATTACTATATGTTTTCCCCCTTTTGAATCATTATTGATATATCTATCTATCCAACGTTATGTACCTGGAACTTGGAGCTTGTTTTAACCCATATAGTTCTTTCTTTAGTCTACATACCTAATATGCATCTTTTGAAAACTAAAATCCTGATGGCTTCTTAGTGTACACTTCCTCCTCTAAATCACCATTTATAAAACTTGACCTGAAATCCATCTAATATACTTTAAATTTCAATGAATTCAAAATGTTAAAAAATTTCTTATTGCTTCAAGTCTAGCTATGAAAGTAAACATTTCTTCAAAATAAATGAATTCTATCTAATCATACCCTTTTCATACAAGTATGGATTTATTTATTTCTACTTGTACATCTTCATTTAACTTGTTTTTAAAGAACCACTTGGTGCCAATGACATTTTTTCCTTTTGGTCTAGGGACCAATGCCCAAGTGTTATTTTTCTCTATCTGATCTAGCTCCTCATCCATTTCCTAGAGCCAATGCTTATCTTCACTAGCTTGATAAAAACAAAATGGCTTCTACTTGGGACATTAATACTGAGATATTTGCACTTCTGTGAGTGCTATTGAATTTCCTTCTAGGTTAATCTCCCAATTCTATATATCCAATTATTTGAATTTCAGGATGATTTTTTGGTATGTACCTAGATGGGGTTTTGTGCTACTGAGGGGGGATTTCTTCTTCTTCCTCATATTTCACTTATTGTTCTTCATATTCTTTAAATATGTTTTTTATCTCATCTAAATTTTCATTTTATTAACGTTTTTTTGTTTATGATAATGCTTCATATATTCTCACATCAATACATTCCACTATATTTATTTATCTTTTGTTGTCACCCTTGTTTATATTTCTTTTGAACAATAACCAAGAAACATCCCTTCATCAACTCTAAAGTCGAATTTTCCCATATTGTCCTCATTCCTCTTTTTATAGTACTTTCTTCCAAACACTCTTAGGTTTTAGACCAAATATGGTCTTTATTTCCATAGCTCATAGGGGATATTATCACTATTTGGTCTGAGTTGTACTCTATTTGATAAATTGACAACTATTTGAGTTGATTCTCCCCAAAAGGTGTTTGCAACCATTGATTCACCTAGTATATCTGTTTCCATCTCCTCTACTGATTTTTTCATTCTTTCCACTACTCCATTTTATTAAGGGGTTCTAACTACTAAGTATTAACATGTAATTATGTACTCCTCATAGAATTCATCGAATTCATTAGCAGTAAATTCTACTCCTCTATCAGATATTTAACATTTGATCTTCAATTCCATTTCATTTTCAACTTAAGACTTGAATATCTTGAACTTACTAAGAGATTTTTATTCTTCTTCAACTAGCATGATCCAAGTCGCCCTTCTGTAGTCATCAGTATTTAAGGAATGAAACATCTCTCTCTTCTTAAGCTTTGTGTTCTTGTAGGATTTCATATATTTGTGTGAAATAGCTCTAATGGTCTAGACGATGAATATTATTTTGTGCTAATTTCGAACCTTGTTTTCTTTCCAAACTAGCATGATTTTCATATGGAATCATATGGATTTGATAAATTTGTAATGCTTCTCGCTACTTATATCTTTTTGATATTTACCGGATTGTCAAAATTTATATGCCACATTATTCTATGCCATAACCATGTTTCATCCAATTTTCGTATGCAACACTTTACTTTGGTATCATCAAAAACATGCATTGTTGGGAGTTATAATTTCTTTGGGTATCACTTTACCAGACTTATATTTCCTCATCTCATAATCCTTAGAATGAAATATGACATCATAACATTGGTCGAACATTTTACTTACACTCGGTAGATTTTTCTTCAAACTATCAACATATAAAACATTTTGACCCTTGGTATTTTCAACTAAGCTAATAATCTCTCTTCCTTTTATTTGGGTTAGGGAATTGTTATCGAATGTGACACTTCCTCTTCTATGTTCAAATAGAAAGAGAAATTTAATTTCATTCCCTATCATGTGCTTTTATTACCCACTAGGTATATATCATTCCCCTTTTTTATTGTGGGCATATAATGTGAATCCACATTCCTCATAATTTTTTGGCTTCTTCTCTGCCTCCTTGTTTTTTCTTGGTATTGATTTTTTCCAAAAAAATGATTCCTAGGAAAACTAAAGAACATACTTATACATTGACTTGTTTTAGGTCTAAAATTATTACAGTTAAAGGAGTTGATCTCAATCATGAGGGGATAAAATTCATTTTTCTTGCCAACATACGAATTCCTAGATATAGTAATTGAAAAGTGACTAGATCTAACATTTTAATTTATGACAAACATATTGGCTCTGTAGATAATAATCTTATGTTGAAATGTATGACATGCATAACAATAACCATAAAATATATTTTATTACTTGGGGGCATATTATCTTAGTGGAGGAGTGGTTTTGTTGATCCTTTACTACCTTTCTTACGGATCTTTAAATTTTCCATTAGTGCCATTCAAAAATATGATGGGATCATCTTTTATGTTTCTTATATTTGCAAGTGCCTTATTTTACCTCATTGGTTCTTCCTTTGAGTGCATTTGCATAGCTTATGGATTCTTTTATTCTTAGGGACTTTGTGCTTGGCTCACCTTTCAAGATCTCATATGGCTCTATGTAACCCACACTCGCTTTTATTACTAGAGACCTTTGAATACTAAAAATGTTTTCTAATGTCCTAGATCCTTTAGAAAATCTAAGGTTCAAATTCATTTTAGCTTTTGATTTCTATAGATATTTTCTTAGAGATAGCATTTTCCTGAGTCTATTTTTTCACAGTTCTTCTCCCATTCTAATAGTTGATTTATAAAAACTCGTATTTTCTCTTTTCCTCTTCAAGTTGGTTTCTTAGATATATGATGGATTCTCCATATGAATTTATACTTATACTTTCATGTTTCTTAGATAACTCCTCTTTCAAAGCTGCATTCTCATCATATAATCTCTCATGATTCTTTTTCTTATCCTTTAGTTGTTGTAGAAGTATTTCTTTAATTCGATTTTCTAATTGTAATTGAATATTTTGAAATAAAAGGATTCCTTATTAGAATAATTATTACCTTCTTCTTCCTTCATCAAGTGTTCCTTCAACTATATATTCTTCCTCCTGGTATTCTTTAGTGAATATTTAAAGGCACTAATTAGTTTCTCTTCAAGGTTAACTTCTTCCTCAATGTCTGAATTAGCTTTGTAATTGTATTCAATTTCTATGGCCACAAGCAGACATCCAGAATACTCTTCGTCATATATTTGTTCACTTTTCTCTTTAGATGATTTATTTTCTTCTTTGGTGTAGAATCTCTCCTTTCTATAAGGTTTTCCCTTCTTATATTTATGTGATCTAATTATACTCCTTTGAAATCTTTCCTTTTCTTACTTTTCCAGCTTAGAGTAAGGACATTTTGAAGCAAAGTGACCAATTCTACCATAATCTAAACATTTGAGAGGAAACTTACCTTTAAATTTTCTAGATCTCTTTTTAACTTCCTTACAAATTGAGCCATCTCCTGATTTGACTCATGACTGGAGTAATATTGATGTTCTTTAGACTTATTTGAGGGTTTAAAGGAAACCTCCTTTTCTTCTGACTTCTCCTTTCTAATCATATTTCATATATTGTCAAAATTTCATGTAGTTCTTCCATCATGTGAGTGTTAATGTCCCACATCGCTTCAATGGAATATATATTGGAATTGAATATCGTGGGAAGAGATCTCAATAATTTATAAACCACAAATTCTTCATCAATATTTTCATTATGTCCTCCAATGGTGTTAGCTACTTCGTCAACTTTGAGAAAGAATTTTGCAATACTTTTATCCTCATTCATCTTTAGACTTTCAAATCTCATTCTGTGTGTTCGAATTTTAGCGCTATTTACCTTATCATTTCATTCAAAGTTGTTCTTGAGCTTATCCTAAACCTTCTTAAATCATTTACAATGAATTATCTAGACAAGTTAAGATTAATTAATACCAAAAAGGATTGCATTCATTTCCTTTCCATTGTTTAAGTAGGCCCTTCTTTCAAATGTATCTACTAGAGGAATTTCTAGAAATGTGTATCCAACTTCAACATAAATCCATTTATCAACACCAAGTGACATTGAGTAATATTTTATCCTTATCTTCCAAATTAAATAATTTTCTACATCAAATATTGGTGCTCTATTTCATAAAAATCCATCATGACTAGCCATTAATTCCCTTCAAATCTGCCTTCCAGTTGTTAAATTGTTCCTAACGAAACCTTCTATAATATGAAGTATTGGGAATCAAAGTAATAATGAGAGGAAGGGGGGTGAATTAGTATATACAAATTTCACAATTATTTAACCAATAAAATAAAATCAATAATACAACAATTCACCAATCACATAAGATGTTGAACACAATATATTACACCGAAACCGATACGGAAGAAAACCACAACCCTTCTTTTAGTTATAGTGTAAATGAAAGCCACAACTTCAATTTATGTCGATATTTGCAGGAACTAACCTAAAGGAGGAACCAAACCCCTCATATTTTCAAGCACTTACTTGTTGGAGGCACCAACCCCCTTATCTTTAGAGGCACCAACTTGGAGGAGACTCCAATCTCCTAATTTGCAAGCTACAACCTGCAGCAACCACTTATCCATTTTTCATTAAATTTAAAAATAAAATACATGGAAATTTTTAATCAAAAGAGTGTACATCAATAACTGTTATTTTTTTATGCTATAACACTCATTCTCAATTTTGTAGCAGCTCTAGATCTCAGTTGATGTGCACACTCAACCTTAACCAACACTTATCATCAAATTTTTCTTAGCTCTTCTTCACATCTGTTAGTCATCAGTAATTTTTGCTAGTTTTTGATGACTAAATACTTTTCCTAGATTTCTAAAAACAACATTCATGAATATTGTGAGTTTTAGAAATCTCACTGCTTTCATTATCCTTAAGATAATTTTTTCATTATTTCACTATTATATCATGTCATGGTCAACTCACCACTCCTAGAAGACCCCTCGTGGGCTCATGACACTCATGTTTATCCTATTTTGACACCCATAACCTCAGTACTCTATTTCTCCTATGATTAACCCCCTCCACTTTCCATCTAGGATTGCCAAACAACCTACTATTTCCCATATTCACCAATGCCTCAAGCATTGATGGTCTCAAAACTATCTCTGTAGGCTCTTTAGATAAATCAAGTTCATTGGATTTTGGATCTTCAATACATCAATTTATCAAAAACTCTGTTTTTCATACTTGAAGACCCCAAACCAAGCTTTCAGTCAAATACCAAGTCAAAAGAGCCTCCCACTAGATCATTAGGGTTTCATAGGTTGTAGGGTTACCCTTGGCTCATGAGCACTATTTTTTATGAGCTAGAAAGTTGAATCAAAATGTGAAAAAGATCAACACCTATTTGTCCAATTTAGATAAAGAAAATCTCCAAGGAGGACTGCTTTGCCAAGAACAAAATTTTGCAAAAGGCAACTATGCATTTTGAAATTTCTACAGGAGTTTTGAAATAACTATCAGCAGAGAATATGTAAGGTAAGAGGCCTGCTCCTCATTAAAGGAAATCCACAGCAAAGAATGAGGAGGCATCCTATGTTCAAGAAAAATCAAGGTTCCTAAGACTGATTGGGCTAGCAGTGGGCCAAGCAAGGAGCCAAGGCAGCAAATCACATGGATAGAGGCACACTAGTACAATCAAGCATCAATTGAAGATTTTTAGAAATTATAAATGAAGAAGGGAAAAAGGTGAGTGTAATGTTCCCAAAATTAGCATGAAGCTAATTGGAACATTGATTTTTCTTATATCATCTAGGAGGTAAATAAAATGGGTGAGGAGACCCATGAGTAGGAATAAAATCCCTCATAGTGTGAAAGGGATCAATAGAGTAGCTTTATTTTGCACCTTCCAGTGTGAAAAGGGGCAAATGCATGAGGACAAGATCTAGTTTGACCAAGTCAATAACGCTGCCAAAGAGGGTGTGGATTGCTTGGGAAGACAGTGCAATTTTTATGGGAGAAAGATCACTTGGTGGAGGAAACACTAATGTGTGGGGTCCAAGGCAAGAAGGCATTCATTTGCATAAAAGGAGGAAGAGGCAACCATACTGGATCATGTTTGAATATTTTGATTTTGGTCTATGTAGACTCTTTGCATTCTCGGGTTGTTTAGCAGCGTTGCAGTGGAATTCCTGTTTAGGATTCCTTCTCCTTCTTGAGAGGCCTCTTGAAGGATTGCACTTCATTTCTCCACAACTAGGCTCAAGGCCAAGCCACCTCCTTCAGCTACAATGTTATTTCTGCTGAAGTATAATGTTGTGTTGCAGGGTGTTGCAGTGGAGGGTTCCACAACACCATTTCCTTGGCTCATATTTTAGAGGAAGGAGCTTTTATTCCCCTGGGAGATTAGTGAGGAAGGTTTCAGAGCTGATTTTCATATCTTGGCATCAGGCCAAGCATCTCCCATCTACTACAGTGCAGTCACTCTCCTTGATTGCGTTATTTCAGTGTGTATCTGCAGTGGGGGTTTGCACCACTATTTTGGAGGGTAATATATTTAGTGCTAGGATCATCCTTTCACTTGGAAGATCCATTGGAGGAGGTTTACTTGATATTGGACATCATTTTCAGCCATCTCCATTCATTTCCAGTTTTGAGTTGTAGTAGCTGCCCTGCAACACCGGCATTTTTGTAGTTTTCCATTTGTATATATATTTCAGTCAATCCTTCTAAGGATTGTTGTACTTTTGTTTCCAGGGGTTGAGAGCTTGCTCCCCCACATTTCTTGAGCCTGATATTGTTATATATTTGTATTATCATTCAGTATGTTGTAGTGTCTCATATAAACTGCATAGTCATAGCCTTAGCTTTTCAATATGTAGCAGTGTATTTCATATTTCTTGTACATGTCCTGTGAGGTTCTTTTACCTAAGCTTGAGTGATCATTTCCTAAAGATATTGTGCACATTCTACTGCTATAACATTAATAATATGGCTATGAGTTCCTCTGTCATTTTCTGAAGTTGATGCAACCCTGCTCATGCGTTATTATGTTTGCATATTGCTGGATCTCCAATTTAGGAATACTATAAGATATTCCTAACATTGTAGAAATTCCCTATTTTTGGATATTATAGTGAGGTGAACTGGACAGAAATGAATGAACTTAAAAGGGCTATAGAGAACTTAGAATACAACACTAATGATTCTTCTCAAACAGCCCAGAAACGTAAGGTTTTGGAAAGATAGGCAAGGGAGATGAAATGAAGATGATAGGCCTCCATGATGACAGCAGACAGAAGGTTTGAGGAGACTGTTGAAGGTGACTTCCAGAGTTTTCCTAGGTAAAGTGTCTCACTGCCTCAAATGGAAATAATGCAAAGAGTATCAGTATAAGAAATTTCAAGCCTTCATTTTCAGTCATTTTCACTCAATGATCAAAGGAATAAAAGCATATGGTTGAGTTTTAAGATGAGAAGTCAAGCTGATCATAAGGCTGCTACTGTTGTGTAACTGAATGTGTCAAGAACCAAGAACATCAGAAAAGGTAAAATCAGTATGTCATGGCACCTGCAACTCAGAAGTGGCCAAAAGAGGAGATAGAACACATGATTGTGAAGACTATGGCACTTGTCAAAGATGGATTTATTATGCCTCAAGAAAATCAGTGAGAGGGGAAGAAACCATGTTTTCAGGTCACCCACACTCAGAAATCTCAAAGGGGGTAAAAACATGATTTCAACTTCACAATGAAATAAAAATAGGTTTTGATAGTGCTAAGCAAGCTACCACCAAAGGAAAAAGAGCCACTTAAAATTTTTCAAGTCACCTCTAGTAAAAGACAAAGAAATATTAGTGAAAATCAGTAAAAGTGACCAAGGGACTGAAAAAATTAGAAAGTGGGTTTAAAAGGGATAAATTTGTTTTCCTAAGACTATAAAAGAGCATTTTATTTATCATTTGGTTCATTTTTCACTTGCAAAAAGATTAAGGAGCCTTCAAAGAGAAAACTCTGAGTTTCAGTGAAAATTGGGTAAGTTTTCCTGGCGCTACGTTTTCGTGCAAGTGTTGCACTTACAGCACCCCGTGCTGCACTTAGGGGAGTTTTTGTAGTGTAAAAATACAATGCGATGCGCATAAAAGTGAACGCATTGCGTGTTCAGGCAGGCGCTACCCACAGGCCCAGATTTTCCTGACAGGCAGGACATCGTGCAACGTTGTGCCTAGGAGGAGGCCCGACAAGCCCAGAAACTTGCCCAGCGCTGTGCTCAGAGAACCCAACAGGCCCAAAACTTGTGTAGCACTACGGTCAAGAAGCCTGGCAGGATTGCATGTAGGTAGGCACTACGCTTAGGCTATAAGGGACCCGATAGTGCGTTCTGTCACTACGCCTAGAGCAGAAAGCATCCTCCACTTGAAAAATTGCTTAAAAACCACAAGGGAGCACCTCGAAGCTGCATCCAAGGACCTGCAAAGAAGTTAAAATTTGGTAGGTGTATGTTTTTCCCTTTCCTCCAGTCAAATTCATGATTTTATGCTTAAGGAGATTGACTAAAACCTAGTGACTAGAAAAACCTAAGTCCTCTTGGAAAACACTATATTTTGACCTCCAAGCAAGAAATTATCAGTCAAGGAGGGTGTGAAGTAGGGTAACTACAGTGATTTCAAGATAACCCTTCATCAAAGCTCAAAATAAATCAGTCATAAAACCCACACCTCCATCACACTCACTGTCAAGAACTGCCTTTCACTACCATTTCATTTCACTCCTCCTATCAAGTTTTACAAGAAGGCCTAGGGTTGTTTAAAGGCAACACTAATCACCATGTCAGGAGAAGAAGGGAGTGTGAGCAGTGAAGGAGGTCAAGTGCCTATGAGGCAAAAGCACAAGGGTGGGAAGGTTAATATATTTTAACCCCAAGACACTGTGGATATTACTACCTCTCCCATGGTTCTCACATGCTTTCAGAATGTAGGGTGTTTCCAGTTTTGTGAAAGGGTCTGATAAGTACAATATCACCCAGAGCTCACAAGGTTATTTATTCTTAACCTACATAACAAAAAATCAAGCTTGGCAGGGGTGAACTTTTAACTCTCATCAGATACCATTGTTCATGCTACTGGACTTCTTGATGTTGGTGAAAAATGGTTCAGGAGAGCAAAGCTGGACATGAGCTGCTATGAGCCTTTCCTCAAGCCTAGGTACAAAGAAGGCTGCAAGATTATTTTCCCTTTCTCACACTGGTTGGAGAGGTATGCACCCTTAATTAAGGTCATCATGAAATATTTTACTTGTGAGGGGAGGTACTCTAGGCTCTACTCCTACCATATGAGATTACTCATGCATTTCACTAGGGTCAAAATGCTTCATTTACCCTACTACTTGTATAGGAGTATCGACAAGATGTCTTCTGTTGTCCGAAGGAGGAGTTATTCCCAGCAAATGCAAAGGTTTTTCCACCACTCCTTGATCAATATGGTGGTACTACATCAATTGAGAAAAAAGGCATACCTTGGGAGGTGTTCATTTCTTATGAAATATTCACAAGCCCACAGCCTCATCATCAGCCAAATTTACCCTTGTCATCTCATCCTCCTCCCTCCACTCCTCCATCACCTCCTATAGATCATGCCTCATCATCTACACAAGTAACCTCTCCTCAAGAAAACCTTCCTTCCTCACCTTCTCCTAATGCATCAGATCAAGAAGGAAGTGGCAGTGAATAAGAAATTGACCATGAGGGTGAGGGTGAAAATGAATCAAACCAAAATGAAGATGAGGGTGATGATGATTCAAACCAACAAGAAGTATAAAACATGGAAACAGAGGTATAGGATAACAATGAATAAAATGAGGAAGCTGACAGTGGAAATGAATTAAGAAGTGATGAAGAAAAGGTCAGCAATGAAGCAGAAGACATGGAGGTGGATAATGATGAAGATGAGGCAAGTGACAAAGAAACAGAGGATGATCCTAAGGGAAGTAGTGAGACTAAGGGCCCTAATGGAAGTCAAAATAGTGAGGCTCCTATTCATGACAAAGATGAGGGAAAAGATGAAGAGAGCAGCCAAAATGAAGGTGAAAACAGTGAAATCAATGAAGATACTGAAGATAGTAGTGACACCTATGAAGAAAGCATCAGTGATGAACAAGACAACAAGGAAGAAGACAGTCATGACAGTCATGAAAACAGTCATGAGAGTCATGAAAATAGTGAAGTAAATGAAGAGGTTGGTAATGAAAATGAACATCATAGCAATGATGAGGCAAGCAACTTCAATGAGGAACAAAATGAAAGTTATGAAATCATTGAAGAGGCTAAAACCGAGGCTGATGTTGAAAACATAGAGGTAAGCAATAGTCAGGGTAATGAAGAAGAAGACATGGAAACAAATGATGGCATCCATGACCAAGACACTGAAATGATAACCATCAAACCTCTTCCATTGACATATCAAAGAGGAAAAAGGCTTGTGTTTTCTACCTCTAAAAGGCAAGGGACCATGCCATCCAACTCAGCTCGGAAGCTTGAAAAAAGAAAACAAAAGGTAAATGAAGAAGAAGAATATCAGCATGAGGTTGAGACGGAGTTTGAAATCATTCAAATTGATAGTGACAAGGAGAATGAAGCAAGGATCTCAAACTTGCTCATCCAGAACAAAAATTCCCTAATTGAAGACCTCCAAGAAAATCTGAATAGGGCCAAGAGTGTGAATGATGCCCTTGAGATGGAGAATAGGCAGTTAGGGGCACAAAATTCCATTTATGAGGCAGAGTAATCAGGGCCCGGAAAGAAGCTCAAAGGGCATAGGTGAAGCTAGAGGAATTCATGGGCACCTATGAAGAGAGTGAGGATGAAGGAGGGCAGTCTAGGAGGAGACCAAGAACCATGGGTTTGAAGAAGGCATTGGCAAAATAAAGAGAACAAGAATTAGCCTTGGCAGAGTAGCTCCCTCTAGATGAGTTTTTGGCCATGGAGATAGCATATGATCAGGAGCCTTGGCTAGAAAGAGCCAACATGCACTTGCAGGCCAAATTGGAGAAAGCCAGTAAGGATCTTGATCTCCAAAGGAAAATGACCAAGCATTATGCCTGGAGAAACCAATTTGCAAGGGCTAAACTCAAAAAGGCCCAAGCCAAAATCCAAGCACTCAAAGAGGTAAAAAACCAAGAAAACCTTGGACTATTGGCTCAAGCTTCTCTACAGGCCTCTCAAACTCCATGAGGAAGACATCCACCAATTTTGGGAAATTTTTGACAAATTTTGGTTTTTTTCAAATGTGGAGGTCTCTAAGCGCAGTACCCTTGGCGCTACGCTTTCATTGTAGGAATCCTCAGGAGGAAAAATTTGCATTTTTATAATCCTTAGCCCAAGTACTGTATGCTCACCAAATTTTAGAGCATTTGGAGCATTTTTGACCCCTCAAAAGGCCAAAAAACACCTCATTTTTCACCTTTCTACCTCATTTACAAACCTGGTGCTGCGCCTAGAGAAGTTTTGGGAAATTTGCCTTTTGGAAATGTTAATGGAGCTAAATCAGAAAACCAAGGGTATATTTGGAAAGTATACTCAGCAGGCTTTCTAACGGGCCATCACAAAGCCAATTCCGACATTGTGAAGGTCATAAAAACTTGGTTGCAAGTGGACCCAGTTTCTCCCGTGCACGCTATGCTTTGAGACCTCACTATGCATTTTTGGCCAAAAAGTCAACAAAAGACACTCATTGATGAAAAAATGATATTTTAGTGTTTTTTGAGGCAAATCACTCCAAATTTAGGTGCTAGAAGATATTTTTCATTTATTTCATGAGATATTTTGTGCCTTGGGCCTTGCATGGTCTCTTACGCATAAATGACATTTATGGGTGTTTTTGACATTTTCAAACCCTAAATAGGGTTTTTTCCCTCCTTGTCTAGATAAATAGAGCATGAGGGCCTCATTCTAAAATGTTGGCATTTGATTAATCTTGAGAGAAATATATGGTTTTTTGGAGATTGAAGAAGAAATTGGTGTTGTGGAGTTTGTGAATGGCGTGTCTTGATTGATGGTGGAGAAGGCTTACTTGTAGGATCCTTGAGCTTGGTTAATGGTGATGTGCTTATATTCAGTTCATGTTTTCTTATGTATCATGTTGTTTCATCCTTCCATATTGCAGTAGGACAAATGTTTTAGACTAAGAATTTTTTTTCAGAGGCACCTTCGCTCTATTTGTTCTTCACTACCTCTATGTTTTCCTCTCCTAGGTCAGTTTAGAGAATTTTTAGTTGCTCTCTAGACCCACCCAAGCTTTTTTATCTACTGAATGGTTCAATACAGTAGGTATCAAATATGTTTTATGGTTAGTCTTTCTTGTTTGATGTCACTAAAACATTGTTCTTGATATATTTCTTTAAAGTACCACTAATTAGGTTTTTCGAAATAGGCTCTGTTTCGATCATACCCTTTGTCCATGCTTGAATATTTGTTTTGGAGATCTTTAGGGCTATGATACATGATGTTTAGGAGTTCCCTTTTCTTTGATTAAATTTATATGTTTATCTTAAATGTTTTCTAACCTTGAAGGTGAAATCACTAGAAGTTAAATGAGTTTCTTGCCTTCTATATTTCATTGGATTGTTTGTCTTAAATGCTTATTTTCTTGAGTTGACTCAAAGAGTTATTGGTGTGCCCTACCTATTGATTACTTATTTATCATAAATAGTGTTCAAGTCCCTTCTTGTTAAATTATTTGACAAATTATTCTTAAGTGCCCTTTGCCCTACTTTTTTCACAAACTTGATGTTCATTTCATCTCACATAGGCCTTGAAAATCCATTTGACCATGCTAGAATTTCCCTGTGATGCACCCTAATTCATTGTTTGAACCTTCCATGACTTTTATTGACTCCATAGCCCAATGACTTGAATATTTTCTCACTCCATCTATTCTACTTGATCATCTACCCAACCAAAACAAACAAAAAAACTCTAAACTTAACAACTAGCCTAAAATCAAACCCTAAAAGCAAACAAGTTCACATCCTTTGCACAAGATAGAGAGAGCCCTCTCTGAGTCCAGAAAGGCTAGGTACTAGGACTCCAAAGACTGGTCTGATGTTACCCTGTGCATTTGATCTCACCAATATAACAAATCACGGGACCATAACAACATCAATATGTTTTTCAATTATATTTTCTCTCCTTGAACAATTCATACTTCTTGTGCTTCTACATGTCACAGTAGCTACAAATATTTCATCTATGTGGGAGCCATTTCCCATAATTTCTTCATCCCTTTATTTTTTATAGATATTGTTGCTTTAATTTTCATCCCTTTCAAGACTTTAATTATTTATTGTAATTTGGCACTCGAAAACCAAATTAGAATTTTATGGCCCTTGGAAATTTATCCCTTTTCCAGATAAGACCTTGGTCCAGAACCAATATCCTAACCCTTAAGGTGATTATCAACATGTCAGACTGACTCGTGTCTCTCCATGCACTGTTGAAATCTGATGGCCAATAATTGATAGGTCCCTAGGTTCTTACTAATAGCCCACTATGACCAAGGGATAATCCTTTATTGACACAATTTTTGCTAATTACTATGAATTCCTTGTTTCTATGTGCAATACCTTACCAGCTAAGTGGTCTAAAAAATGGGACTGTCACTTGACATTATCGCACTTAATTCTCAAATCTCCATCAATTGCCTCACCGCTCACTACTCTGCTACTAGACGAAGTCTCTAAAACTTGATCCCATTTCAATGGGTGATGGGTGGTGTCTAATCACTCTCACTTCATAAACTCAAAAAAATACTAAAATATTATAACTGAAAATAATTGTAAAACTAGTCCCTGGCACAAATCCCAAGACATCCAAAGTTGCAATCTCAAGTCCAATGTCATCCATGTCACTTTCCATGTGTCATCCACATCATCATGTACAAAAAATTAGTTCCTTCCATGTGTACTTCCATGTGTCACTTGAAAACATCCATTTAGTTATCCAAAAATATTCAATCCACTAGCCATGTGTCGCTCTCGTATTTTTCCATGTCATCTCTCTCTCAGTTCTTGTGTCACATCACTACCACATTTCACTGAGGATAGGGCCACTTGGCCACCCAAAAATGCCAAATCCACCTGTCACGTGTCATGTCCATTGAGTGCCACATGTCATCTAGTACATGTCACCACCACATGTTATCACCTCATTGGGCCACATCATTAGCTTTCCACCTATATCTACCATCTGACACCTTGAAAACACATGCCAAGGATTTCCACCTACTATTTTGTGTGTACATGGTCTAGGTTTTCTGATAAACACTTTAGTGCCTAGGCTAATTGTAATATCCCAAAATGAGAAAACTCAGCAATACATGCAAAAATAACGCATTTTTCAAAAATATATGTATCAACAAAAAAATGCAGCCCATGGATCCTTTAGATATGACATTATAGCAACTAGATATGAGAGAAAATCAGAAAAAAATAACTTGTTCCTAGTTAAATAGGCCTCCCATGCTCAAAAGAGCCCGAAAACATTGAAAATCCCAAGATTTACTGTAACACAAATTATTGCATAAAGTGATAGCACAATTTATAGAGGGTTTATGCTCAGAAATATAGAGACAAATTATATCTGCTATTATATTAATCAATGAGGCATAAAAACAGAGATCTAGTCTCTTTACATAGATCCAAGATGACCCAGGAAGGGTTTCTTGACATAAATGATATACATGAAATTTTTTGTTGTAGACCTATGCCTGAATCATGTTGTATGGCTGAAGCACTACATAAATATGGCTGATCATGCAAATAAATGGTAGTATACTCTCCTACTAGCTTTCCGGGAAAAAGGTTGATCCTCCTCCTGGGAAACTAGCTCAAAATACAAGGGATCAAACCCCTCCACCACAATACCTTAAGAAATAATGCAGTTTCTCCAATGGAATACATTTTTTCTGAAGGTGACTTCTTGGTCTAACACCAGATAGTGGAAAATATAGCACAAAATTCTCTCCTCGAATTTCTTAAACAAGATCTCCAAGCAAGCGTGGGGAATTCTCGCCTGAGAAAACCCTTGCACTAAACAGTGCAGCAAACTTAGCTAAACAAGCAAAGGATGCAAAAATTCTAAATATACCACATACAAAATATAATCTTCAATCATTTCCATATGGTTTCCATTCCCTTCATTATATAGTTGATGAGCTTCCCCACCAAGGGTCCTACGTAATTATGAGGTTGCTTCCATGCAAAGGCTCCTCCACCAAAATTACATTGTCTCCATTAGTCTTACTCATGTTTTTACAGGACTGTTTGATTTAGTCAACCTTGACTGGATCTTCATGCATTGTCTCTTTGCACACTCAAGGTGTCTTCATTTTGACTAGATAGATTGATCTTCATTCACATTGATATGTCTTTATTTAGGATCCACACCTCACATATTAATGTTGTTGACTTGGTCAAACTTGACTTTGTCCACACATTTTAGACTCTGTTCACACATGAGGATGTTTGATCTAGTTATTAGCATGATCCCTTTTCACATTATGAGGGATTTTATGCCTACTTAAACAAATTATGATCCTCCTTGCCAAATTATTCATCTAACTAGATATTGAAAGAAAAAATAATATTCCTATTAGCCGCATGCTAATTTAGGAATATTACAGTCTTCCCCTCCCAAAGGTTTCTTGTCCTCAAGCAACTGCAAGGGTGCTGCAAAATCTCCCCTCCTCCTCTTGGGGCCTCCACATCTAATAGTCTCCACCATTGCTTAGAATATTCTGCAACGATTCTGTCTCCCAATGGTTCCTCCCAAATGTGTAAGTTGGCCTTTGCTGGATAAATCAAATGGCTCTCATCATGAAAGAGTCAAAGTTCTATATGGAAACCTTCTTGTTGTTCAAGGGTCTCCTCAAGATAGAAGTGATGACAATCATGGGGAACTTTATTAACAATGATAGGCTCCCATCTCCCTGCTATCATCCAAATGAAATGAATCACCTCCCAGCTTGGTAATTCATAGAAAAGCACCTCCCAAATTCTCTTGAGAGGTATGTCCCAAGTGTTCCAAACAATCATATGGTCCACCTCATAAAGAAACAAGTGATCTACTATAGTGGCCATATCATTGTTGTTCAATTTAGTGTGTCCTAAATTGCTACATTAATTTGTCAATCCGGGATTCATAAGCTGACGAAGTGTGGCGCACTATAGGTGCAAGATAACCTATCTCTTACTTTTTGTCGTTTTTGGGTTTTTATTTATCTTGGTTGGTTTCCTAATGTGAGATGGAAATTCTAAAAAGACAAGTATGGTTATGAATGTTCAAGGCAATGATGTCCTTTATAATGATTTCCCAAACTTCAAACTTCAAGAGGATTTTAAAACATACAATGACAAAAATAATTCCTAAAAGAAAATGAAAATTTGCCACTACACTAGTCAGAAAAACAGTGAACTATTGATCATGAAACTCACTACCCTTGCTGCTATCTAAATACAAAAGAAACTGTACTCAAAGAAATCCAAGAATTGCAAGCAAAGTAAAGCTAAAACCAAATTACATCAATTCATATTCTGAACCCTCGCCATTAGTCTCGCTATGGCTTTCGGAGGTAATCATAAACAACTTGAGCAATCTGATATCTAATTTGCAGAAAAGTAAACTAATATCAAATTACACACTCATACTTCAATCCCTCACCATTAGTCTCGCTATGGCTTTCGGAGGTAACTGATAATGACATGAGCAATTTAATATCTAACTTGCAGAAAAATAAACTAATATCAAACTACACACTCATACTTCAATCCCTCGCCATTAGTCTCGCTATGGCTTTCAGAGGTAACTGATAATGACATGAGCAGTTTAATATCTAACTAACTAGTAAAGCAAATGTACAAAACTGAAATGAATAAAACAGTGCTGGAATTAAAAAAACTAAGAAAAAGAAATCAGCAGAAGGACAAGATTGATTCCATGTGATTAGTCATTGTAAACTATGTGCAAATCGGGCTGACTACTATAATCTGGAACAAAACACTGATCAATTAACAACAGTATAAAGTATGAAAAATTATGAACAAAAACAAAACGTTAAGACCATAAGAAATGTAATATATACATGTGAATGATTATGGCACAATGAACGTAAGGAAATTAAGCATGAAAATATACAATAATACACAAAACCTCGGCGTGTGCAGGGGCCCTCTGCACAATGCTCGGGAAGCAGCTATTAAACACGAATTATGCTTATGAACAAAGTCTTCTCATATATTTAAAATGCATTCATAAAAAAGAAATAATGTCACGGCACAGTGGGCTTTCTATCCAGAAAATTACATTACAGAAACTAACTACTATGCGTATGAGAACGCATTATTTATAACAAAGAATGTCATAACTAATTTCCTATACTCTGCGTTGATACAAGACACGTGAACCACCACGTCCAGAAATCTAGCATCATGGCTGCCGTGAAGATTAAATCTATGGAGAATGGTCGTTGGATTTGGCTTATGGAGCCGTTTACAGGTGTTGATATGTCTCCCATGATTTAGAAACGGCCACGCAAATCTTCACGTGGTGAAAAACAGAGTTCTGTCACCATGGGACTCTTCGGTTGACCACCGCTTGACTATCTTTGACCACAGCCTTCTTAGGTGAATTCGACTGAACCAATAGGACTTGATCCATGTCCATGTCATTTCCAACTTGCCCATGTGGCTCGATTTGCCTGAAGACACCTGCAATATAGACTTCAACAAAATGGCTGCGGAAAGTTGCAGCAGCTGCGAAAAGTGACAAGATTCCGCAGCTCAATGAGAAAAAATATAATTCAAACAGCAGACACAAAACATAGTTAAAAACCACTTTAAATGCTCTTTTATGATTAATATACAATGATATTGATGGCTTAGGAGGTCCAGGTAAATGGAAAAAGTCTAGAAAGGTGTATAGGAAAGATGCAGATTTGAGACTCAACATACCCCCACTATAAAGGTGTTGCATGTCGTCATGCAACCAAAATTTTGATCATTCTTCTTCAATTCATATGCCTTGATACCTCTTTCAGTACATCCAGTCCTCTTCTCCTCTTCCATGGTGCTGCTAACATCCTGGGCTTCTTCATCAAGCATCTGAATTTGATGTTAATCAGTGCTCTACTTAACTTCTGGCATTTCTTCTTCAATTTCCTGTTCTTTTTCTGCCATAGTCCTAGATGTAGCATGGTATTGTCATGAATGATTTTGTCCAATCTGTTTTGCTCCTTTAATGCTTCATTTTCATTTTTAATATGTCTATTTAAAATCTCTAACTCAAAGACTTCTTGTTTCAATGATTGGACTAATGCTTCTTGTGTTGTGTGAGGCTGAATGGATGAAGTGCTGGGACCCGTGGCTGTTCTTTCCAAGGATTCTATGTAGTCATACACCTCTTGCTGCTTTGGATCTATCTCAGGTGTTTTTTTCCTTGAGCTATCCCCAGAATGTTGTGGAGGAGAATTGACTTCAAAATCTGGCCGAAAAGGACTCATATCAATATCTTGAGGACTAGTTTCAACATTTGACTCAGAATGAGGTGGACTATGTTCAATGTTTAGCTGAGAATGAGATGGACTATGTTCAATGTCTGGCTGAGAATGAGATGGAATATGGTCAACGTCTAGCTGAGAATGAGATGGACTATGGTCAGCTGGAGTTTGTTCAGGTGTTCCTTCTCCCAAATCAATAAAATGGGGTCCTTTTGCTTGTGCTTTCTTCCACTTTCCTTTAAGCCTGCTGCTTCTTCTTACATAATGTGGACTACTATCTTTTTCCTTTTGTTTTTCTTTTCCTCTCTTTTTGGCCATAGCTGACTGTCCCTGAAGGTGAACTACTCTCTTAGACAATACTTGATGGTCTTCTTCTGAGGAAGGGGTTTGATGCACAGCCTCAATGCTTCTTTTCTCTTTTGATTTTATTGGCTTTTTATCCTCAGTATTTTCCTTCTTCCTTTTTGATAGTCTTTCTTCTCTACTAGTTCTTTCAACTGTGTTAGTAGGAGTGCTTTTAGTTTTATCATTTGTTCTCTTTCTTCTACTTCTTTTTTATGTACTTCCTTCAGGGGTTTCTTGAGGTTCTTCAAAGAAATTTCTAATTAAAAACTGCTCCCAGGTGTCCTTTTTCTCCTTTAATTGTTTTTCTATTAAAATTTTCACGAGACCATGGTGATATAAATGTGATTCTACGTCCCCCAGATGCTTTTGGACGGTTATAGACATCTTTTTCAAACTTTTTAGTAAAAAGTATGGTAGATTGAGGGCTTGGTTGTCTAGGAAATTCATCAACAATCGAGTATGATACATGTACATTGACCCAAAACGTCCCTCACAGGTGATAATTTTTTGAATAACTATTAGTAAAATGGCCCACTCTTCTTTTAAAGCATGAACAGGAATTCCCTTTTTGAAAATGGTGACATCCATACCTGGGTTACGTAGGATCACTCTCCAGGCTTCATCACTAATGCTCTTGTTCTTGAACTAGCGTTCACCTTCTTGAGGGAGTTCTGTAGCAGCTGCTATGGATGCCTCAGTCACTGTAAATTTGAGGTCCCCAATCTCCACCTCCAGACCGTTGAAAGACCTTGCAAAAGCTTTTGTTACCTCCTTATGGTAGCCTTTGAACTTTTGAATAAACCAAAGCCATTTTGCCTTTTTCAGTATGTCTTTGACTTGCGGGTATCCTTCCATAAATTTGGGTCCCTCTGGTTCTGTTCTCAACAATTGACCCATCCTTCCTTCTGTACTTTTAGAACTCGTCTGCGTGAGGAGGGTTTAGCGGAGGTAAGATGGCAGAAATGATCAGGGTTTATGAAGGAGGCCAGTGACTGTAAGCAGATATCAAGGAATAGGTACACGGTATGAAGCGGAACAGAGAACAAAATGGGGTGAAGGCTTATGTGAGCACGATGGAAATGCAGCTGTGAGATCAATAGAACAGTAGGGGGAGTAAAACGCATCCGGCAATATTTAAAATTGGGTGGTTGCAGAGTAGATGCAAGCACGTTTATGCAACGGCTACGGATTTTGTGCGGCTAAGAGAAGTCGTAGTCAAATCAACCACGTTCCTTAATTACAGGTGGAGTATCAAGGTATAGCCGAACACTAGTGAAGTCCGGAGGCTTGATTATGAGGCCGTTTAGAAATGAATGCAAGGATTGTGGGGGAATCATATAGAAATCGTGGGATGGCTATGGAGTTATCAACGCAATCATTGCATATAATGGAGCTATGTTTTATAACTATGTAAAAATGTGCTTGAATGCCATTTGAAATAAATTTTTACTCATACCTTGGAATTCTTGCCATTTTTCATTAGTCTTCAATCAGTTTCTCCTCATTGATGTCTTTGAATGCCCCATGTCTTCATAATATGTCTTCATACCTGCATTTGATTTCATGATTGTTGAACTAACATCTGACTGTGAATTTTTGAAAAACAGAGTGGTGGCTACAAAAAATGCTTCTGGCTGTGGAAACTGGTGTCAGCTGCGGAAACTGACACAGTAATTATTTGGGTGAATGGAAATAGATGGATGATAACTGACTGAATGAAAATGGTCATGAAAGAAAATTTTTATTGGTGAAATGAAATGAAATAGATGAAATGAAGTGAAATGAAATGAAGTGGAGTGGAATGAAGTGGAATGGAATGGAGTGGGTTGTCATAAAACTTGTGAAATGAGAGAGAGAGAGATTTTTTTTTTTTTTTTTGGAAAATATAGGGTGTCAGGTGTTCCTGATTTTCACCTTACATTTTCTGTATAAGCCTGCCAATCAGTGATTGGTTTTCAGGCTTATACCATTTTTTTTTTTTTAAAACTGAAAAGAACAAAGGCTAGGCTGGTGGAGAAGAAGGATTCTTCTGCACCAGCCTTATTGCAAAATTATCTTGAAACATCTTGACAAATTCCTCTTTTGAGAGTGGCTTATGATAGACTTTTAATCTGTGGCCATTCACAATAAGAGGAGTTTGAAATTCATCAATGGTCTTGATTCTTACCGCTCCATTGCTAAAGATTTTGTCAATCTCATATGGCCCAAGCCAATGAGTCTGAAATTTTCCTTTAAAATCTTTAAACTTGGAGTCAAATAGCAATGCCCAATCTCCTTCTTGAAACTTATTCTCTTTGATGTATTTGTCATGCCATTTAGCTCTTTGATATTGAACTAAATCAGTTCTTAGAATTGCCTCTTGTCTGATCTCATCTAGCTCATTCAACTGCTCCATTCTATGCTTTTGGGCTTCTGATAGATCCATCCCCAACTAAACTGCTATCTTGAAGGTCTTGACTTGGAACTCAATGGGGAGCAGGACTTCCTTCCCATAAACAAGTTCATAGGGAGAATGTCCTGTTGTATTTCTCCATGTAGTTCTGTAGGCCCACAAGGCTTCAGGAAGCCTTTCTGCCCAATCTCTTCTATGTAGATGAACAGTTTTGGTGATGATACTTTCAAGAACTTTGTTTGTAGACTCCACTTGACCATTTTCTTGCGGATGGTAAGGAGTAGATCTTTTGTGCTTGATTTTGTATTCTTCCATCAGCTTCTCCACCAGGTTGGATGTGAATTGGCTTCCCTGATCTGTCACAATTTCTCTTGGAACACCAAAGCGAGTAAAAATATCCTCATAAAGAAAATTAACAAATGAATTTTCAGTAGCAGACACTAATGCTTTGGCTTCCACCCATTTAGTAACATAATCAGTACAAACCAATATATACTTCTTTTTCTTAGATGGTGGATTAATAGGTCCAATGAAATCTAAAGCCCATTTTTCAAAGGGTTCGATGAGTACCTGTGGTTGCAATGGCATTTCATTTGAAAGGGTAGGTTTCCCTACTCTTTGGTAGCTGTCACACTTTTTGACATATTGTTTTGCATCTTTGAAGAGGGAAGGCCAATAATATCCTAAAGAGAGGATTTTATAAGATGTCCTTTTGTCAGAAAAGTGTCCGCCGCATGGTTCATCATGACATGCCTTGAGTATATCAGGCATTTCATCTTCCTTGACACATCTTCTGATCACAAGATCTGGCCCTGTTTTAAACAATTCGTTAGAAATCCATGAATATTTTGAACTCTCCTGAATAATCTTTCTTTTTTCACTTGGAAATAAATGTGGAGGCAGTTTCCCTGTAACCAAATAGTTAGCAGTATCTACATACCAAGGAGTTTTAGTAGTTACTGCAAAAAAGTATTCATCAAGAAACTTATCCTCTATAGGAGAATCTTCTTTAGTATTCTGAATCCTAGAAAATAAATCAGCTACTGTATTTTGTTTTCCTGGTCTATCCAACACAGTAATATTGAATTCCTTCAAAAGTAGGAGCCATCTTGTCACTCTGCCATTAGTAACAGGTTTGTTCATTAGATATCTAATTGCATAATGATCATTATGAATACAAGTTTCATAGCCTGTTATATAATGTCTAAACTTATTGATTGCATGAACAACAGCTAAAAACTCTTTTTCAATTACAGTATAGTTTAACTCATTGGGAGTCAAATTTTTACTGGTATAGTAAATGGCATAAGGGACTAAATCTTTTTGACCCAACACAGCTCCTAGAGCTGTATCTAAAGCATCTGTAGAAATATGGAAAGGGATTTTCCAATTTGGTCCTCTTAAGATAGGTGCTTCAGATATTCTTGTTTTCAAAGTTTCAAAGGTTGATTGACAATCAGGATCCCATTTGAATTCACAGTATTTTGTAAGCAATTTGAAGAGTGGAGATGCTATTTTAGTGAAGTTTTCTATAAATCTTCTATAGTATCCAGTAAATCCTAGAAAACTTCTAACATCTCTTTGACAATTTGGAATAGGCAACTTGGAGATGACTTCAACTTTTGATCTATCAACCTTAATCCCATCTCTTGAAATATGATGCCCCAAAACAATACCTTCAGTAAACATCATAAAACATTTTTCATGGCTTAATGAAAGGTTTGTTTCTTTACATCTTATAAGGATTTTTTCCAAATTTTCTAATGCCTCTTCAAATGAATTACCATAAACTGTAAAATCATCCATATAAACCTCTACACAATCATGGATTAGATCAGAAAAAATTCCTAGTACTGCTCTTTGGAATGTTGCGGGTGCATTACATAACCCAAAAGGAAGCACTCGATAGGCAAAAGTTCTCCATGGACAAGTAAATGTGGTCTTATCTTGATCTTCAGGTGCTACCTGAATTTGATTATAGCCACTAAAACCATCCAAAAATGAAAAGTACTTTTTACCTGCTAATGTATCTAATACCTGATCAATAAAAGGCAAAGGAAAGTGATCCTTCAAAGTTGCTTTGTTCAATTCCCTGTAATCAATGCATACCCTCCATTTACCATTCTTTTTAGGTACTATAACCAAAGGAGAAACCCATCGGCTATCTGAAATTGGATAAATTAAGTTTACATTGAGTAGTTTTTGGAGCTCTTCTTTCACTATCTCCCTAAGATTTGGATTCATCCTTCTTTGAGGTTGTCTGATTGGTCTACTGTTTTCCTCAATATAGATATGATGGATGCAAGTCTTAGGATCAATACCTTTCATGTCAATATACTCCCATGCAAATGCAGTAGAATTTTTTTGCAAGATTTTGGTTAGTTCTTGTTGTTGTGACTTTTCCAAATGTTTATTGATATTCAATGTTTTTCCTAGAAAAATATCAATGGTAGAACTACCAAACTCTTCCATAGAGTAAAGAGACATTTGTCTTGATGATAAATATTCTATGTCAGATTCCAACTGAAATTGTGTGGGGTCATATTCTGAAGATGTCTCAAAATTTTCTAATGTGTTCATAATTTGACTATCCTCACTGATTTCAGAAATGGTAAAGACAGGTTGTATAGTGTCCTCATCATCGACCCATTCATTGTCTCCTACTTCTATAATTGCTTTTTCTGGAGGATACAAATTGAATTTCTTTGTCGAATTACCATTAGAAATGTACATATCTCCAGATCTACAACTAATGAAAGCATCAGCTGTGGCTAGCCAAGGTATTCCTAAGATAAGTGGGTGCCCTCCTAGATTACTCTTGGGAGTCAAAATCATGAAATCTACTGGATATTCCAAAGAACTAATGAGACCGAAATATCTTCTAATACACCATCCTGTTTGATTACAGATTGACTGTTGGTAATAAAGTAGGTGTAAAAAGAAGAATAGGAAGTTTTAGCTGCTCATATTATGTCTACTCATAATGTTGATAGCAGCCCCTAACTCAATCAATGTGTTTGGAATTTCTATCCCATTTATATGTGTCTTGACAATTGGACTTCCTGGATCTACATACTTCTGCATGGTAATTTTTCCCATCATAATATCTACAATTTTTCCTACCAAGTGGATTCTTCTTGTGTCTTTTAGTTTCCTTCCTAGTCTTTTGAGACTCAACTCCTTTATTGTTTTTGCTAGAATAGGAATCTCTCGAATGGCTTGTAGCAAAGGAATCTTGATACAAACATTCTTTAATTCATCTATAAAATCATAGTTAGGCAACAAGATTTGTTTTTCCACCCTTTTATCAATTTGTAGTCTTTCAGGGAAAGGGGGTGTGGATGAAGATGCAGGTTGCTCAACTATAGGAGTTGTGGGTGTTAACTTTTCTTTCTCTTTTTGAATGTTTGAGTTTTGAAGAGATGCTTCCTCAGAACCCTTATTGATTTGAAGAGAATCCTCCTCAGAGGTATCTTGCTCTTGAATATCTATAGAAGGTTTTCTAAAACTCTACCAGATTTGAGTTGTACATCGTTGAGAGGAACAATCATATAGGTAGGAAATTGTTGCCCTTCTACCATGTAAGTATTCTGAGGATTCTTATTGTTAGGATTTGGCAATGGTTGAACTGGAAGTTGATTTGTCTTTTGTTGGAATGGAAACATGAGTTGAGGATTTGGATTTTGCTGAGAAGGTTGTTGTTGTGGAAATGGCAATGAAAGTTGTGGATTTGGATTTGGAAGTTGTGGAGCTTGTTGATTTTGAAAAGATGGAGGATATGGATAAAATTGAGCAAATCTCCCATAAGGATTTTGCATCCCTTGTACCCATGATTGATATGAATTTTGAGGTTGGGACCAAGGTTTTTGCAAAGGATTCCAATTTGGTGGGGGTTGAAAATTCATGTATTGTTAAACCTCGAAGCTGTTGCCCCCGCCAAGGTCTTCGCAACAAAAAACAGAGATTTTAATCGAATAAATTCTCTTGAAAGACAATGAGGCAATGAGTCCAGGAATTGAAGGACAATCCTCTGATCTCATGATTTCTCGAGCAAATCATACATGTTTTCACAACTTTTGCATCCAAGGGACATTCCCTTAAAGCATGCTCTTTCCTACATCGACAAAAAGATGGCTAGAGCATCGGTCGTTTGTTTTGAATTTTAAGGGTGTCTAGTTGTTCACTAAGGCTCCCTAAGATATCAGTTTTGAATTCATCAAGCATATTTCCAATCTCTGCCCTGCTTACTGATCCAGTTGCAGATTTGTTTTCCCTGATAAGAGAAGGATCTCTAGGCCCTTTTCCCGTTTTATATTTTCCCCTTGAGAGATGGACACATAGTTCTGTCATGTCACGAAGTGGAAGTTGAGAAATATCTCCTTTCCCCATCATGTTTAAAATATCTATCCATTCATCTCTGATGGCTTTTAATATAAGGGATTTCAAAGTTTCATCATCTAAGTTGCTCATTTTTGCTCCTTTTAAGTTGTATTGAAATATTTCAAGTAAATCCTCCAAATTTTCATCTTTTTTTTGCACCATTTTGAATACCTCATCCTTGTGATTGGTGGGCATGCAATAGTCCAGGTATCTATCCAATTTTTTTTGTTTCATATCATTCCAAGTCCTAATAGATTGGTGGTTAATCCCATGAACCATTTCAAAGTGGCTCCCTTCAATGTTGAAGGAAACAAATGAGCTTTAGAGTCTTCCATATAGTCATAGGTTCGGCACATGACTTCAAACTCAAACAGAAATGTTTCAGGATCCTCACTTCACAATCCATAAAAGTTAGGGAGGACATATGGTGAGATATTTTTCATTGTTGTATGAGTTTCCTCATCAACTATAGGGAATCAAAACAAGTTGTCTCCTTCCCTATTTCTATCATTATTTCCTTCACCATTGTTGTCTCCATTGTTTCCTCCTCTTCTACCTCAACCTCTACCTCCATCTATTACTTCCTCTACTATGATAGTTTCTTTAGAGTCCTTAAAGTCCTCTAGTTCTTCTATCAAGGGAGGATGAGAAGGAGTATCTTCCTTTTCTTCTTCAGGTGATTCTACTTCTTTAATTACGATATATTCTCCTGTAGAAGTAAAGAAAGGGTCCTCTTCTAAATGATATTTGGTATATGGTGTAGGAGAATCCTCTAATTCAACTGCTCCTTGAATTCCAAGAATTTTAAGGCTAGGGGTAGATGGTGGTGAATCTTGTCTATGCCTTGAAGAAGATGGAGTTGTGAAAATCGAACTCTTGGCTCTAACTATAAACCTTCCCCTAGAATCTCTTGCTCTATGCATGTCATTTTTATTATATTTTTTTTAAGTTGGGCTAATAATTCTCTTTCTGATCTTCCAGGTCACACTAGGTGGAAGAAGAGAGCATACTTAAGAAATTACTGAACCAATAACTCTCTTTTATGATCCTCCAGATCACACTAGGTGTAAGAGGAGAGCATACTTCAAGAAGTTATCAAGTTTTCCATTCTTTTTATTGTTTTTTTTTTAAAGAAATTGGCTACCTAGTTACACTTCCTCGACAACAGCGCCAAAATGTTTGGTAAATTTAGTGTGTCCTAAATTGCTACATTAATTTTTCAATCCCGGATTCGTAGTTAAATGAAGTGTGGCGCACTATATGTGCAAGATAACCTATCTATTACTTTTTGTCGTTTTTGGGTTTTTATTTATCTTGGTTGGTTTCCTAATGTGAGATGGAAATTCTAAAAAGACAAGTATGGTTATGAATGTTCAAGGCAATGATGTCCTTTATAATGATTTCTCAAACTTCAAACTTCAAGAGGATTTTAAAACATACAATGACAAAACTAATTCCTAAAAGAAAATGAAAATGTGCCACTACACTAGTCAGACAAACAGTGAACTATTGATCATGAAACTCACTACCCTTGCTGCTTTCTAAATACAAAAGAAACTGTACTCAAAGAAATCCAAGAATTGCAAGCAAAGTAAAGCTAAAACCAAATTACATCAATTCATATTCTGACCCCTCGCCATTAGTCTTGCTATGGCTTTCGGAGGTAATCATAACAACTTGAGCAATCTGATATCTAATTTGCAGAAAAATAAACTAATATCAAATTACACACTCATACTTCAATCCCTCACCATTAGTCTCGCTATGGCTTTCGGAGGTAACTGAAAATGACATGAGCAATTTAATATCTAACTTGCAGAAAAATAAACTAATATCAAACTACACACTCATACTTCAATCCCTCACCATTAGTCTCACTAGGGCTTTCGGAGGTAACTGATAATGACATGAGCAGTTTAATATCTAACTAACTAGTAAAGCAAATGTACAAAACTGAAATGAATAAAACAGTGATGGAATTAAAAAAACTAAGAAAAAGAAATCAGCAGAAGGACAAGATTGATTCCATGTCATTAGTCATTGTAAACTATGTGCAAATGCCCGGGCTGCCTACTATAATCTAGAACAAAACACTGATTAGTTAACAGCAGTATAAAGTATGAAAAATTATGAACAGAAACAAAACGTTAAGACCATAAGAAATGTAATATATACACGTGAATGATTATGGCACAATGAACGTAAGGAAATGAAGCATAAAACTATACAATAATACACAAAACCTCGGCGTGTGCAAGGGCCCTCTGCACAATCCTCGGGAAGCAGTTATTAAACACGAATTATGCTTATGAACAGAGTCTTCTCATATATTTAAAATGTAGTCATAACAAAGAAATAATGTCACGGCACAGTGGGCTTTCTATCCAGCAAATTACATTACAGAAACTAACTACTATGCGTAGGAGAATGCATTATTTATAACAGAGAATGTCATAACTAATTTCCTATACTCTGCGCTGATACAAGACACGTGAACCACCACGTCCAGAAATCTAGCATCATGGCTGTCGTGAAGATTAAATCTATGGAGAGTGGTCGTTGGATTCAGCTTATGGAGCCGTTTCCAGGCGTTGATATGTCTCCCTTGATTTAGAAACGGCCACGTAAATCTTCACGTGGTGAAAAATAGAGTTCTGTCACTGTGGGACTCTTCGATTGACCAACGCTTGACTATCTTTGACCACAGCCTTCTTAGGTGAATTCGATTGAACCAATAGGACTCGATCCATGTTCATGTCATTTCCAACTTGCCCATGTGGCTCGATTTGCCTGAAGACACCTGCATTATAGAATTCAACAAAATGGTTGCAGAAAGTTGCAGCAACTGCGGAAAGTGACAAGATTCCGCAGCTCAATGAGCAAAAATCTAATTCAAACAGCAGACACAAAACATAGTTAAAAAGCACTTTAAATGCTCTTTTATGATTAATAGGCAATGATATTGATGGCTTAGGAGGTCCAGGTAAATGGAAAAATTCTAGAAAGGTGTATAGGAAAGATGCAGATTTGAGACTCAACAATCATCTTCCATGCTCCCCTTGAAACATGTAGTGCAAAAAGTGTGGGAAATTTCTTCCCCCAAGGACACATCCAGCCAATGTGTCTCTCCTCCAATCATGTTCCAAACAAAAATAAGAACATCTTCAGCATATGTAATCATAATTAAATTCATGCTAGCTGCCATATGTAATAAAGGAGAAGTACAATGGTCCCTCATGTGCAACCAGCACTATTTTACTCCTAACTGCCATAGAATATGATATAACAAGTGTGCTTCCCACCACTTGTTTGCTGCCCCATTCTTCTTACATGTGTGGAGAAGGTGTATGATGGTTGGTGTTAATGAATCACAACATGAATAATACAAAATTTCCCCAAAATTTCTTAGGGAATGGTCCACATCTCCACTTCTCATGGCTCCAAGTAGCCCATGAAGCTCATAGGAAAAAGTGCCCCCTCTTGAAGAAAAGCCCTGTACATGAGTGTTAAGAAAATACAAGAATATAGTAGATACATAATGATGTTTAGAAATACAATTCTTACAATACACTTAATTCAAATCAGTGAGGTAGCTCATGGATGAGCTCCCTCTCACACCCAATGAATAAGGAGGTGATGATGATAACTCTTCCCAGGAGCTATGTTCCTCCTCAAACAGCAAATGATCTATGAACTTATTCATATGAGAGTGCATCTCCTCTTTGAATTTTTCCCACATGAATCCATCTAAGATAGTACGGTATGCTCTAATGAAACCAATGGGTTTGGAAAGCAGGATCTCATAGGCTGCATTAAGTAGTTCATACTTAAGCTTGGAGTATCTAGCCAAATAGACCTGATCATGAGAATAAATGACTCCATCAACTAATTTATACCTCCCATGCATCACTTGCCCATCAAGAACCTTACATTTGAAGAGGTCCTTGGAATATTCCATCAGGAGTTGGGACTTCCACAAGGATCTAGGCTCCCCAATAATGACAGCACTATAGAAATCTGAAATGCAGCCCCTGTCATAACATGGCTCTCCTCTTTGACATGCTTGATGCCAAAGTCACATGTTGGAGTACTATCAACTTTATTTTGTTGCCTCTCTTGCAGCTGATCTTTCTCAATACAAGATTGAAGTAGGTGGAACTCAACCTCCCCTTGGAAAGTCCTTATCTTCCAAAACTTCGTTAATTTGGCCCATGCATGCAAGAGTGTTGATATCCTCTTGTCATGTTCAGAAATATTCTTTGTGTGTGAGAATATCATTGGCTGCCCCAAAGATATGGAGTCACCTTTTGACATCATGCTCATGCCATCATAGATTTCTTAATTCTCCTTTTCCAACGCAAATAGCTGAGTGGGAGATAGCAATGTCCATTTCAGAAAATTGCTTACCTCTCCTTTGAACTCATGGAAGATTCTTTGCATTGTGCTAGCTTCTCCCAAGGCTCCCTCCTTGGCAAAATATGTAAATTCTGCCCATAGGTGAGAGAACACTTTATTCTTCTTCCAATCAGGGGGTCTCCCTGGTGGAATTCCTCCATGCAAAGAGTCATCAAGGTATAGAGTAAGATGTACATGTGTGTGGACTAATTTGTCCTTGCCTTCACTACACAAATCCTCCTGCCTCCTTTGTGTATCAATCTTCTGGAATAAATAAGGGTGTGTGCTCCTCATCATGTGATGCCCGTCCTCCACTTTATCTCCTTCTATCTCCAAGATCTCACCATTTTCTAATAATGGTACATGGATTGTGCCATGATCTCTACATGTGAGATTCTTTGGAACTCATTGTAAGAGTGCAAGAGTTTCTCTCCTTGGAGCCAACACTCCATCTTCCTCTTCATGAGGTACTATATGTGCTCTTGATATGACTGTGTTTTTATCTCCAACCTTCTCTTCCTCCTCATCAATAGTATAAAATGCCTCATTATCAATAAGAGACCTTAGATCTTGGTCTTCCCTTGAAAAAGGAATTTCCATGTCTTCCTTTGGAGAAGGAAGCTCATCATGCAATGGGGATCTTGCCCTTGGAAAAGTTTCAAACAAGTTTTCATCCCCTTCAGTGATTTTATGAAATGGAGTTGGATTTATAGATCCTTCCAACTCATGCAAAGGTTTTGTTTGTTTTGGTTTGATAAGCTCCATAGAAGGTGTGTTATGAGATTTTTCATCAAACCTTTCCACTATTCTTCTAATGAACTTTGAATAAGTAGATGTATTTGCATTATTTAGGGAAACAGATTCAAACAACCACCAAGCATAAGCCTTACCCTCAAGATGCAGCGCTGCTACTTTCATGGCTTCATTTTCTGAAACTTGATGTTATTGCACATAGGTGTTTAGCTCCTTCACCCAAATCCTCGCTGGACATTTAGGTGATCCATAAAAAGTAGATAGAAATAATATACTCACACCATGATGCTTTCTCTTTCTGCTTCTTTCCTCCTTGATCTTTCAAAACCCTTGGAAGTTCAAGTGATCTTTGAATCCCTTAGATTGAGCTTCTTATTCTCGCAAATAATCACCAAGAGTCTCCCTCTTTGGCACATCTCCTTTCTCCATCTCATTTGTCTTGAACATATGGCTGGTAGAGCGTTTTAAATATGATGGTGTGGCTGAATACTCACACCCATAATATGAGGAATTAGAGCTTTCCTCATGTATAGATCTTGTAGATATTGTTGAGGGATGTCCATGTTTTTCCCTCCTCATTTATTTGATGTCCTTTTTGATGCCATGCAAAGTGTGTAGAAGAAGCTTTGTGAACTTCTTCTCTCCAGAAAATAAGGGTTTTCCTTGATCCCTTATGTAGATCCTCTCCTCCCCATGAGAATACTCCATAATGGTTGAAGAACACAGGCTGAGCCAAGATTAGGGCTCTGATACCATTGTAATATCCCAAAATGGGAAAACTCAGCAATACATGCAAAAATAACGCATTTTTCAGAAATATATGTATCAACAGAAAAATTCAGCCCATGGATCCTTTATATCTGACATTATAGCAACTAGATCTGAGAGGAAATCAGAAAAAAATAACTTGTGCCTAGTTAAACAGGCCTCCCATTCTCAAAATAGCCCAAAAACACTGAAAATCCCAAGATTTACTGCAACACAAATTACTGCATAAAATGACAGCGTATTTTATAGAGGGTTTATGCTCAAAAATATAGAGACAAATCATATCTACTATTATATTAATCAATGAGGCATAAAAACAGAGATCTAGTTTCTTTCACATAGATCCAAGATGACCCGGGAAGGGTTTCTTGACAGAAATGATATACATGAAATTTTTTGCTGTAGATCTATGGCTGAAGCACTGCATAATTATGGCTGATCATGCAAAGAAATGGTAGTAGAATCTCCTACTAGATTTCCGGGAAAAAGGTTGATCCTCCTCTCTGGAAACTAGCTCAAAATATAAGGGATCAAACCCCTCCACTGCAATACCTTAAGAAATAATGTAGTTTCTCCAAGGGACTACACTGATAATGAAGGTGATTTCTTGGTATAACACCAAATAGTGGAAAATATAGCACAAAATTCTCTCCTCGGATTTCTTAAACAAAATCTCCAAGCAAGAGTGGGAATTCCCGCCTGAGAAAACCCTTGCACTAAACAGTGCAAAAAAATTAGCTAAACAACCAAAGGATGCAGAAAGTCTAAACAGAACACATACAAAAAATAATCTTCAATCATGTAAATATGGTTTCCATTCCATTCATTATATAGTTGATGAGCTTCCTCACCAAGGGTCCCACCCAATTATGAGGTTGCTTCCATGCAAAGGCTCTTCCACCAAAATTACGTTGTTTCCATTGTTCTTACTCATATTTTTACATAATTGTTTGATTTAGTCAACCTTGACTGGATCTTCATGCATTGTCTCTTTTCACACTCAAGGTGTCTGCATTTTGACTAGCTAGATTGATCTTCATTCACATTGAGTTGTCTTTATTTAGGATCCACTCCTCACATATTAATGTTGTTGACTTGGTCAAACTTGACTTTGTCCACACATTTTAGACTCTGTTCACACATGAGGATGTTTTATCTAGTTATTAACATGATCCATTTTCACATTATGAGGTATTTTATGCCTACTTAAACAACTTATGAGCCTCCTTGCCCATTTATTCATCTAACTAGATATTGAAATCAAAATTAATATTCCTATTAGGTGCATGCTAATTTAGGAATATTACACTAATAACACTTTGAAAAGGAGCCTTATTGGTCATCGTTCACCACATATTCCTCTTTTTGTTGTGTGGAAACCAATTGGACTAGGTGGTCTTTTAACCACGTGGGCACTGAATTCTTAACCCTGGCGACCATGGGCTTACCAATCCATTATTATCATATGCTGAACTATTCCTCTTGATATTTTCTACATTTTTCTACAAATTCATCGATCTGATAAGGTGGGGCCCTTTCGAAACCATAAGCCTTTGGAACCATGTTGAATTTCAACACTTCAAACTTTGATTTCTCCTCATCATATGGGAGTTAGGCTGAGTTCCATATACCATTGTAAATGTCTTAAAGAGGATTATCCAACCAATCAATTTTCATGTGCTTTTGAATATTGCCTTGAACTTGAAATCAATGACTAGATTTGACATCAATGGCAACCACTGGACAACCACTTTAAACTTTCTCAAAAAAATTAGAATATGATATTTTTTCAATGGAGCCACTAAAACTATATAAACTCTTATAATCATCCATAAAAATTTTAGATTTTATTTTCAATGCAACAACTAAAAATAACATAATTTTAAATAATTCAAACATGGATAGAAGTATTGTTTTTATTTGGTTTGGAGCCTAATTATTTTCTTCATTTAGAGGTCTTGATTTAGCCATGTTGGACCCCAGTTCCTAATGGAGCTACAACGCTGCCTGTAGGATCACCGTCGGGGTGGGGGGAAGCACCCCCCCAAAGAAAAGTTTCATAAAAATTTTCTTGTAAAATATTGTAATTTCTTAGTCAATCAGAGTCATTCATTATGTCAAAGATATGACGATAGAATTTATGTTAATTTAGGGATTTTTCACCTCTAAGGAAACCCTCGATTTATATGAGGAAATTGTATTGTGGTTTTTGATCTGAAAATGGAAGTACTTGAAAATGTGTGCAAGGTATCCATTTCCAATAATTAAATGTGTGCAAAATTCCCCAAGTCTTATTGCATAAAACAACTACTCAGATCTAATCCAGAGATTGACTATAGGGGCATTTACTGGATATGTCACCTTCGATAAAAGTATGAGATCTAGACGCCACCTGGCCCTTTACAAACTCTGTCTTTAGAACTTGTAGAAGTTAACACTCACAATTTCCATCAAATGACATGTGAAAACTGTTATTCATGTCTTTCAATTGAAACAAGTGTTTCTGGTAACTGTATAAGAGTTCATGTGTGAAGGAAATTTTATGTAATTTTATGTTTAACATATTAAATCAAATTTTTTCAACAAGATAACTTTAGCATAACATGACACAAATGTTTGATGAGCAGTTCACCCCTCCTGGGCTACGTCTGTTGGATCAAGCCTCCCAAAATGAGCTTGTCCTCTTGTATTAAAATGATTTAAAATTCTAATGAAAGTTAAAGAGTGTCTCAATAGACAAATATGAATGAAAATACTGATTTATAAGGTATCAAAAAGCTAAGAATGCCTTTCCAAATTCACTAAACAGTGAAGAATTACCATAAACAATGATTTCTGCAATAAGGCCCTGACGGCTCTTTGAACTCCTCTGTATATTTTCGGGCTGTAGAAGTCCTCAAAAAGATCTGAAACCTCTTCCAATAGGTTCATAAGGTAGGAATTAGCTGAAAATGATATTTGGTCCACCTCAAACAGAAAGGTACAACTCAAAACAGCTCAAATCCCAAAATGGCCCTAGTGGCACTGAAAACTTCCCTGAAGGTTTTCGGCCTCTGAAAGTATTCAAATAGTTCTAAAACCTCTTCCATGAGATTTATAAGGTGGAAAATAGCTTAAAATGGTCTTTGAATCACCTCAAACAGAGAGGTACAACCCAATACATCTCTATTACCAAAATGGCCCTTATGGCTCAAAAAACTTCACTAAAGCTAAAATGGTTGTAGAACACCTCTCCTACCTCTAGAACCTATTTCAATGGCTCTAGAATGTTGAAAATAGTCGAAAATGACTTTTGGCCCACCAAAAATGGTTAACCATAGCTTAGCACAACTCCAACTCCAAAATGGCCCTAGTGGCTCAAAAAGCTTCTCCAAAGCTAAACAAGATAAAGATTAGCTCAAATGGCTTTGAAACCTATACCATTGGCTTCAGAATGCTGAGAATATACAAAATCAAAAAACATTTCACCCAGAAAGGTTCTCCCTATCAAAATTTATGATCCACTGAAGTTTTGCCCAATATCTCCTTAACAAACTCCACCAAATGTGAGAAACTGGAGTTAACTCCAGTTAAAATAGCAATTAACGCTAAACTTGGAGGGTGCGCTAACTGATCCGCCAGCCTGACCATTTACATTTAATGCTTGGGGTGGCCACATGGCCACAAACCCCGCAGTCTTATCCGTTGAATAGGCGGAAGTGGAGTTGGAGTAAACCGTGGCATAAAACATATGTTGGAGCGGCCACATGGGGGGTTATTTAAACCGTTACCCCCGATGGTTTGACTACAGTTAAGATTTTAGAACCAAGGTTCCAAGTTTGGAGTCATATGGTGTGGGGGCTAGCCCCCTTTTACGGCCATTTCAAACCAATTTCAAAACTTAAATACAAATTCCGCCCAACGTTAAATAAAAACCAACTCGTGGTCCAACGGTAAGTCATGGCATTGTTATCCATGAGGTCTTGTGTTCGAATCATGAAACTTGTAAAAAAATTAATACGCCATTCAAGCGTGACCTGGGGGCCACGTGGCGGCCTCTGGGCCTGCCATGTGGTGGCCTCTGATTGGCCAGCCCCATAAAAGGTCAACCAATAAACCAACCTGCAAATGCCACTTGTCCAATAGTTAATGGCCCGAATGGAATATTTCAAGGAATATTCCAGGGAATATTTTGAGGAATATTCCAGGAATATTCTTTTCTTTTCTTTTTTCAAATTGAAATTCAAACCTTGTCAAACTGGTCTTTTTGCAGTTTACTAAAAACTTCAAAGCTGCATAACTTTCACATGCGAAGTCGGATTTGAGTGTTGTTCATGGCGTTGGGATCGTATCATCGAGGCCTATCCGGTCACTCAGGTTCCAAGATATTTTGAGCACTTTCAATTTTGAGCCTTTTTCCATGGCTTGGTCTTGAGCTCCTAATCACACCTCCCAAATGAGAGCCTTTTGGACCCCAATCACTGAAATTTTGAAAGTGAACTGTAGTACAGAAAATGAGAGAATAAAACATCCTCTTCTCTTCAGCTTCCAAAAATTTTCCTGAACTGCCAACTGTTCACATGGCGAATTTTGTTGAATGAGCCATGTACTTGTGCCAAATCCTGACCAATTTTTCTTGACATACCAATCTGCCATTCTGAAATCAGCAATGACCCTTGCTGAAAATTGTGCCCCCTTTGCTTGCTTGCCTTTCCAACTCATGGAATCTTGCACTACTTTGCATCGACACTTCATTCCCTGCACCAATTGACACCAAAGGCATCTTGTGCAACATACGACATCAACAACCAGTTGACAATGAAATGTGCTATACAAATGACACACAAAATACATAACAAGTGTGCACACCATCGACACAAGTCGACAAAAAAGTGTGACACAATCGACACAAGTCGATAAAAAACAAGATACATCTTGACAAACAGATGTGTATGTATCATGTACAATGAACTATATACAGTTCGCTATGTACACATACAACCTCTATGTTCATGTGAAACTTCAACTCTTCTTTCCAAATACCAACAGGTACATCATCCCAAAAACATGTGGGTGACTAAGAGCTGAAACTAAAAGACATTGCTGCAACATAAGTGAGCATCATACTCATCTTTTACACCTCCATGGCAAAACTTTGCAACAACAAACAAATTCCTTCAACTGAAACTGCTTTTACATGCAATCTTGCATCAACTTTTCAACTGAAATACATGCATACCAATCTGAAATTTGCATGTAAAAAATGAGTAATGACTTACTGCATTAAGAATTTAATCCACTTCCTACCAAGCCAACTCCATGGCATCTTTTTTGTTTGCAATACACCTTGATGTGAATCTTCCATTTCCACATTAATAATGGACTCTATAGATCCACTTACGCCAAGATTTTTGTCCTCTAGCTGCATGTGCTTTGGACGATTTGTTGGATGCAAGGTCCAACAATGAGAGACATCATGTCCCTTCCTTTGACAATATGTGCAACTCTTAATAACTTTCTAAGAAATTTCTCTTTGCCTCTTCTGCTTCCCGTGTGCTTTCTTTTCAACCAGCATCTTGAAGCAACATGGTTAACTCCACCACAAAATGTGAAACTAAAATTTCTTTCATTTGAACAAGAAAAATTATCATTCTTTGCTGAAACATAATCAAATTCATCATGTGAATAATTATACCTCTTTTGCTGCATGGAATGTCCATCCTTTTTGTCTTCGAAAGACGATGAACTAGAAGAGGAGACAGCTCTCCTTTTCAGACTTTCATCACAATTCTTGTCTTGAAAACTGATTGAACTTGAAGGTTCCCCATAAGCGACATGTTTACCCTCTACTTGCTGAAATGATGGCTTAAAACAATGGCAATCATCCTTAAAAAAAAATTGACATATATACATAGAAGAACTTGGAATAAATGTTCTCTTTAAATTTGTATCACATGCATTCAAGGATTTGGAGTCCTCGCCATTAAACTGCACATAACCAAGACCAACATTCTTGGGTCTCTCCACAACTGAAAAAGGGTCAACCATGCCTTGCACATGCATTCCCAAACCTTTGTCTTCTTGATATCCCATCCTGAACATTAATTTGGACCCGATTCCCCTTGTATGTTGTTCAAAAGAACCAACACACTTTTCAATGGAGGAAATTGAAGACAAGTTGGAATGGTTTACCTCTTCCTCGGGAATTTTCTTGGACAAAGCTTCTTGAGCTTGAAGGAGTTGTTACTCCATGTCATGCAACCTTTGGAGAATAATTTCCTTCTCTTCCTTCACAGCCAACAATTGTGCATGAAGCTTAACACTCTCTCTTTGATCCTCAATGAGAATCTGCACCATGTCCTTCACCTTAATAAACTCATTCTTCATGTCATCATTGAAGAATATCGTGAAGGAGGAAACTTCACTTGTAGAATAAGTTGACATCATGTAAATGGTAAAATTAATAAAAGGAACTTCCAAAGGAAAGTCCTCAAAGTTTTCAAACAAATGACAAGCTTTTAACCAAATGTCAGAAAAGACCCCTTCTTATTCAAGCAGCCATAAAACACAAACTATTGGATTTTGTTTCCAAAGATAATCTTGAGGTACTTTGGGATAAGGAAATAGCCTACAATTTCTTTTTTCCTTTCAAAAACTTAGCTATCAACAGCTATATTTTCAATTCAAGAAATCTCATACAAGCAACCATTTTGCAATCAATAAAACAATATGATTGACTGCTTTAGCACCTTTTTCACAAAAGAAAATGCTCATGCTGAGCGCAACCAAGCTTAACCGAAGCTCTAATACCATCTGATCTTAAAATGGAAGTACTTGAAAATGTGTGCAAGGTATCCATTTCCAATAATTAAATGTGTGCAAACTTCCCCAAGTCTTGTTGCATAAAACAACTACTCAGATCTAATCTAGAGATTGGCTGTAGGGGCCTGTTAGCACCCATGTAATTAGCAAGATTGGCAAAGTCCAACTACAAGGAGAACACTATTTCAACCACTTTGGGATTCTAGGATCTAGTCCTCCTGAATCCAGAGAGGGATCTCTCCAATAAGTGCAAAGATTTGATTTATCTTTTAAAGCTTATGGGTAATGATATTAGGCTAGTTATGAAGGCCGAGGGTTTTTGTTTTTTTTTTTATGGTTGAGCATGATTATTAGTTGAGTGGAAATTTCTAAATGGAAAAATTTTCAAAGGTGTGAAGTTGCAAGTAAATCAGAACAAGCTTTTGGCTAAAAATATAGATATAACGCTGGTTTTTAGTCCATTGGGCTATGGAGTCATAATAGGGTTTAATTCAAAAAACAAGGTACAAGAGTGATCCATGGGGCAAGTCATCTATGTCTAAGGATCTCATTAAAGTTGATTTTATGGAGTGAAATGATACAACAAGAAGGGGAAAAAAACAAATGAAGAACAAAGAGCAGCCTAAGATCAGGTAAGTACTTTGAAACTATCCTGCTTTTGGCATACACTTAAGAAAGACATAAAAGTAATCTAAGATCTGGTAAGTACTTTGAAACTATCCAGCTTTTGATGCACTTTCAATAGAAAACATTTAGAACACAGAAACACATAAGATAACAAAGAATAGTCTAAGATCAGGTAAGGAGTTTGAACCTAGCCTGCTTTCAACACACTCTTAGGGAAACTTTCAGCTAGTCTTTGGGGATAAAACTAAAGGACAAGGCTCACCATAAATTCATTAGTTCATCTCTATTTAACATAAACTGAAAATAACATTCAAGAACAACATTTTGCTTAGACAGTAGGATGAGGGAACGCCAGCATTCCTAACTGCTTAAATTGAATTAAATCATTCCTAAATAACACAATTTGGAATAAAACATGTAGATAAAGCATATCAGTCAGAGAAGGGTATTGATATACAGTAAATCCTAACTCTATGCTTGTTGTTCTTTATCAGAGAAGATGTATAGAATGGAAACAGAAATAAAAAACCAATTTACAATAATAAATAACATCACCGTTGACATAGACCAGCATCCCATAAATCATCTTGTATTGATGCTTCAAACTAGTTACAGCTTCAAGTCCAATGTTTCTGTTCAGAAATCATCTTCACTTCCCAGCCTAACTTATCTAATCACAAACAGAGCTTCAAGAGCCAGTGAACACTATTTACAAGTAGAATTTTCAAGCACAAGTGTATTTCAAATTTCTGTAGCCAACATTTTCTCATCTTCTACAGAAGTATTTATAGAAGATATGAGGAGGTGGGAGGGATAAAAGATCTCCTATGATCAATTAATACATATTAGTACTTCTCGGCCTTTGTGGGGCCCAATAAAGAAGTTTACAGATATTTTCCTGTATTAATTGGGTTACATTAAGTATTTAAGCTCGGTGGGATGATTTTGTTGACTTTGAGGCTTTGTGTCATCTTTGTAATAACTCTGCTGATATTTTTTGCAATAAATCCTTTGGCCAAAGTAACTATTTGACTGCATTGAGGAAAATATCTTCTTTTCTGATCATATCTCGGCCTCTGTTGAATGATTTGAGGCAATAGGTGGCTTCTGGTAGCTGAGAGGAATTAATTAGCCTCTGATGTGGCGGTGGAGGCTCTCTCTGACTAATAAACCTTTGATTTGTCTTTAATTGTGTTTTAATTCGGAGGATTAGGCTTTTGATTTTCGATCTTAGCCGTAATCCTCCAAAACTGTGAAAACAGTTTTCAATCCTCTATTCTACTGTGTTTTATTCTTCAACACTGATACTCTTTTGTTTCAATTTAATTCACTTTGTCTTGTTGATGTGCAGGTTCTGCAAAGGGTCTATATGGCATCAATGCCCATGAAGCATTGACGAAACGTGAAATTTGAGCCCTGTAGATGGCTTCTCTTTATGCACAAAGGCATGAGGGATCGTCATCCCCAACCTTTGGCTTTCCTTTGATATAATGGAAAAACCATTGAAATTTGCAAAAACCAACAAAAATTAGGAAATCCTACGTTATTGGGGTAAAAACTACTTTGGAGGCTTCGGGGAGGAGTATGGCCATTGGATGACAGCATCCAAATGTAGATTTGCGCGAGGTTGTCAAAAGGAGAGTGGGGGAAAGAATTAAGTCAGATCCATCGATATGTAGAGATAGATGGTTAGGATTAATCGGGAGGAGATAAAGCGAAGGGGTCACTTTATAGAGAAATGGTGAAAATGTTTAAGAAATAAGGTTAAAAACCTTTATCGGAGGAAATATGGTTAAAAATGAGAATTGGAGTTTCAGGATGATCGTGGGCCATCGGATGAGATCAGGCCACAAGATCAACGGCGGAGATCATACGTTTAAAACCTTTGATAGAGCCGAAGGGCAATAGTTATAAAGCGGGGATGATCTGGGACCGTCCGATCTAGACACGTGGATGGCCCAGATGAAATCGGAGGATCACAATCGACAGGGGAAAAAACAAATGTTAAAAAATGCACCCGATGAAATTCGCCGATGCGATTGACTATGGACCGTCGATCTGCAGATCAGATCAATGGTGGAGGATGAGTCGAGAGATTGCAATCGGAGGTTACAAACAAAATTTTTTATCGTGTCAATGGAAAACTTCAATGCGATTTATTGTGGACCATCGATCTGCATATCAGATCGACAATGGGAAATGAACCGGGAGGAAGTGATGGCGGGGGAAAATACTTTGTGGTGGAGCAATATGGGTCGTCGGATCTGGTTCTGGCGGGTAGATCCAACAGCGGAGAAACTCATCAGAGGTTTGCCCATTGGAGCGGGTAAAACAATATAAAACGCGCCTATTGAATTTTTCCGATGCGATACTGCGCGGTCCGTTGACTGATCTGAGATCAACAGTGGATATCGTTTCCAATCGTGCACCGGCGGAAACCCTTTAATACATATGAAAATCCAAAATTTTATGAAATTATAAGGTTTCATGGTGTCGGGCAGGTTATACATATGAAATGGCTTGGTGCCCGTCTGCGGGGCCGTTGGTCTATATGGAAAGTAATAAGCCCATCACATCGGAACTTTGGTTTGGGACTTTTCAATCTACCCATTTAAAATTTCTCCGATGCGATTTAGCGCTTCGGGACTTTTTGATCTACCCATTTTTCATTAAAAAACCTTGTTATGGCGGGTCTAGACCAAAACTTAGGAAAAGTGGGTTTTTGACTTTGCAAAGGGGAAAATGCATCGGAAATGGTTTATTACAAGATTTAAGCGCCGGATGCGGGCTCTATGGTTATATGAAACAGTAATAAGATCGGGGTTACAAAAAAAGGGCCAATCGCATCGGAGGCTTTTCAATCTAACCATTTGACTTGTGCACTGCGATTGTTCTGATGCGATAGGCTCCGAAAGGGCTTAGCACTTGGTTCTAGTGCTGGTGCATATGGTGGGGAAGTGATTTAGGATTTAGCCCAAGGGGGCTTAAACCCATAGTCAAAAACACATATTTTTATGAAATTTTTCAAAACTTTTGATGGATTTGGGGGTTTCGGTATAGTTTAAAAATGAGTTTTAAACTGTGTAAAAATGATTTTCATGAATGGAAGAAGGGAAAACATGAAAATAGAGGAATTTCATGGGAAAAAAAGGGGAACAAAATGAAGGTTATTTTTTGAGTGGAGGACGGGGAAGAAGGGGATTTTGCAGTAGTTCTTTCTCATGAAATCAGCAAAATTTCAGAGTTTTAAAGGGGAAACAGCAGTGAAGTTTTTGACCAAAGGATAGAATATCTTGAGAAGACTTTAAGCACCAAAAATTTGGCAATAAATTTTTTTCTTGAAGGCTTCAAAAAATGATTTAGCCACCATTTGATATGACAAATTTTATGGGTGGCTAACAGTGGCTCCACATGGGGATGGTGCCTTCTTGAAGGCATCAAGAACTTCAGACTTGCATTATCTGGAGGTTGATCAGTGCCTCATCCATTGGGTTTCCTTTCTTTACTTGGATGATCTTCTTTTTCTCTAAAACATGTTAGCAGCCAGGAAAAAACAATGGATCTTCCTCAACAAGCTTTCTACCTACCCAATCTTACTGATCTAACATTTTTTTCTTCTTTAGAGTGCACTTGGATTGGCAAACTCTTTTTACAAAATTTTATTCTTTTGAAAGAAAAAAATCTAATCTAATTATACTTCTTATTTCTCCATGAACTCAAATTAAATAGTTGAGTTCATATTGCTTCTCTACCTAATCTAATATCTGTTAGGATTAAACAGTCTAACAGATTTTTTTTCACTATTTTCTAAAACAGAAATTTAAAAGCATACAAATTAGGTTTGAATAGTCTAACTTGTAGCTAATCTATGGCATGAAAAAACAAGCTGCACATAGATATTATTTTGAAGAAAAATTAAATCAAAATAGAAGGCTTAAGATCTGAAAGTTCTAAGCACGGCCTTCTCTTTTTTCTTCAGCTTTGTTTTTGAATTTATTTGAGTTGTTTTTGCTTGTTATCTGGTTTAGATTTTGAGTTCATTAGAACCAGTTTTACCTCTGCTTTGACTCAGAATTTAAAACAGATTGGAGTCATCTCTTTTTTGAAAACTAAGGTTCGGATTTTGAGCTTGTTTGAACCTTTAATTTCTAACCTAATCTATCTAACTAATAAGCCAAGATTAATCTATTTGGAAATCAAATTCACTAACCTATCAGCAGTCAATTTAAAACTAATTAGTCAATATTAGGTTGTTTGACTAATTATAAGTGTGTTTTCAGGAGTGGCATTTAAGCTTTCACACTTTCAGAATTTATTTCTCTTTTTGGTATGGGGCTGTACCTTTATTGTTTTTACAATCTGCCCTCTTTTCTCTTTTTGTTGTTTTTGTATTTTTGATTTTTTATAACTTTGAATGCAATGGTGGTTGAAATATTTATAATGGAAAAAAGATAAAAAGGCTTCAAAACATGACATGGATCAAGAGAAGTAATGTTTGAGCATCCTGCCATTTATAGGACCCCCAAACAATTCTGCTCCATTCAACTCTTGCTAGAAAAAGGCATTGTTACCAGTAGTTGAATGTATGAGATAAGGGCCAAGCCATAAGTTGTCAAATTTTCCGTGCTTGCTCTTGTATTCCCTCCTTGAGTCCCACTTTAAAACTTTGTCCCCAATTTTGAACTTGCTGGCCTTTGTTCTTCTATCCAAAAGTTTCTTGATGTTGTCCTGCTTTTGTATTGCTTTGTTATAAACCTCCTCTCTGGTTTGTTGAAGATGAATGGTCTGATTTATCCTTTTGATCATGTCATTATATTCAGTTTGAAATTCTTGAATCAACCTCATAACAGGCACACCAAGGCTGGTCGGAAAAATTGCATCAGTGCCATACACAAGCTGGTAGGGTGACACTCCAATAGATTTCTTCAATGTCAATCTATCAGCCCAAAGTGCATGAACAAGATTTGTGTGCCAAGACTTCTTGTTATCCTCCAACAGCTTCTTACTTATGTTCACCAAACTCTTGTTTGAGGATTATGCAAGTCCATTACCTTGAGGGTAATAGGCCATGGAATGACCCAATGTAATCTGATATCTGTGACAGATTTCAACCATCTTCTTTGATCCAAATGTTGATGCATTATCAATGATGATCTTGGTAGGACATCCAAATCTAGAGAGAATATTAGTCTCCATGAATTTAATAATGACAGAATCATTGGATTGCCTACAAGGGATGGCTTCTATCCATTTGTTGAAGTAATCTGTGGTAGTGAGAATCCATCTATGCTAGGCAGATGAAGGTGGATGGATTTCTCCTATGAATTCAAGTCCCCACTGTTGAAAAGGAGCTTCAACAATGATTGGATGTAGAGGTATGGGTAGCGGTTTTCTTTTGCCTTCAAAAATTTGACATTTATGGCAGGCAATGATCATCTTGTGTACATCAAGAAAAAGAGTAGGCCAATAGAAACCAGCCCTTAAGATTTTGTTAGTTGTTGTCTTCCAGTAGAGATGACCTCCACACTCTCCTTCATGGAACTCATGCTTAACCTTCTCTACATAAACTCAGGAAAACATTTAAGAAATATCCCACTTGCATTTTTCCAATAAAGACATTTATCTATAATGCAATAATTTACAACTTTTAACTTCAAAAACCTTGCCTTTGTTTTTGATAAACTGGGAGGTGTATTCAAATTAAGCAAAACAAATAAAATATCAGCATACCAAGAGGAATTCATAAAATGGTCTTCAACAATGGGAGTTGAGAATTCTTCTTGGTCATCTAAAGCATCAATCATATTAATATCAAGAACTTCAAAATTTGATTCAGCCATTAATCCAGCTAGACCTTGGCCTTTGATGAGTTTAGTGTGATTTATCTCTAAATCATATTCAAGAATAACAGAAATCCACTTACCTCTCTTACCGTCTGGGTCCTGTGTTAGAATATCTTTCACAACTGAATTTTGGACAAAGGCAATGATGTGTGAGTGAAGGATGTATATTCTGAAGTCTTTTAAAGATTTGACCAAAGAAAAAGCTTGCTTTTCCATAATGTTATACTTCAAAGGAGCATCTCTCAATGCCTTGCTAAACAATGCAATAGGATGCTCTTGTCCTTGTGGATTTTTCTGTAAAAGGATAGTAGCTATTGTATGTTCTGATGCAAATGAAAAAATATAAAAATCTTTTGAAAAATCAGGACTTATTAGAACCGGTGTTTTGGTTAACGCTCGTTTCACCATCTCAAAGGACTTCTTTGCTTCCAAGGTCCACTTAACCCCTTGCTCCTTTTTTAGCATGTTTGTAATGTTCCTAAGGAGCTTAGCCAAGTTGGGTATGAACCGTCTCAAGAAATTAATCTTTCCAATGAAAGATTGTAATTCCTTGATGTTTTGAGGATGAGAGATTTGCAATATGGCCTCAATCCTCTTTGGATCTATATTGATACCCTCTTATGAAATAATGTGCCCAAGAAGTTTACCTTCTTGGAGACCGAATAGTGTTTTCTTAGGGTTAAAAGATATCCCAAACCTTCTGCATTTCTAGAAAAAATTTCTTAAGTGTTCTAAGTGCTCTTCATCTGATTTTGAAAACACAGTGACATCATCAAGGTAAATAATGATGAAGTAGCCCAATTATTCTGAGAATGCTATGTCCATGGCTCTCTAAAAGGTTGCTCCAGCATTCATTAGACCAAAGGGCATTTTTACATACATAAAAGTGCCCCAAGGTGTAGTAAACGTTGTCTTTAATTGATCATCAGGGTGGACTAAAATTTGATTGTACCCTAAATAGCCATCTAGCAAAGAAATTATTTTGGAACCAACTACCCTTTGTAAAATATGGTCCATCTTAGGTAAAGGGTAGTTATCCTTGAGTGAAGCTTTGTTTAAGTCTCTAAAGTCTATAAAAAGCCTAATCGCTCTTGTTTTCTTCCTAACTGACACCTAATTAGACACCCATTCAGAATATCTAATAGGGACAATAATATCAGCTTGATACATTTTCTTGATCTCCTTCTCAACTAAAGGTAACTGAACAGGGTTTATTCTGCGTAGTTTATGTTTGAATGGCTTTTGGTTTTCCTTGAGAGGGATTTCATGCTGAATTATTTCAGTGTCATAGGACTTCAGATCTTCGTAACTCCAAACAAAAACATCAGAAAACTCTTTAAACAACTCTATGTATTTGAGTTTAATGTGATATGGTAGAGTTTTAGATAGTTTAATCATCATAGGTTTTTTCTCACTACCTGTATTGCACTCTTCTACTTCAGTCTCTATAGGTTCCAGTTCTGGCTTCTTAGCCACATCGTTAAGATCGAACAACTCTTCTAAAGGGGGCAGACCCTTAGGCAAACTTTGATCTTCAGACTGCAAGGTTTCTAACTCCTCTGTTTCTATCCCTGCAATTATTTCTGTTTTGTTTTCAGGTTTGCTTGACAATAGATTTATATCAGCAAGCTCAAGAGACGGTTCCTCTTCACCAAGGCAGTCTGTTTCATAGTCTGAATCTGAACTGGGTAGTTCAAATTCATTTCTGAATTGCATGAAGTCTTCTATTTTTTTGTCTCCATCGAACACTTGCCAATATTTATCGTTGTTGGGAACGGCCGGTCTAAATTTAATCTGAGTTGTGCATTCTTTGGTTTTGTAGGGCGTTAGGCACGTTCTAGCTGCAAAGGCCAAACTGTGGGCCATGATATTTTTTCTTCTCGGGACAAAAATTAATTTGGAATCCTCAAAAGTTTTAAGTAAATCCATGACATCGTTTCGATAGGCCCTTAGTCTAGGGTGATTTGCATTGTATTCCCCATTGACCTGCCTAATGATTAGTTCTGAATCCCCGAATACTTCAATTCTCTTAGCTCCTAACTTTTTTAATAGATGTAAGCCTAAGAGAAGGGATTCATATTCCATTATGTTATTCGAACACTGGAAGTTTAATCTACAAGAAAGGCTTTTGTTTTCAGTGTTTCGTATCCAGACACCTGCACCAGCATTGCTCCTAGTGCAGGAACCATCAAAGTACATACTCCACAGAGGATGAGCTTCGGGTTCTTCAATTTGGTTATTATCCTTTTCAACAAAAGTGCTTTCGGTTTGTTCTTGAGAATCGGCACTCTATTGAATCTGTTTTATTTCTTCAGGTTTTTCGTTAATTTGAGGAATACTTTCTTGACCGTCAAGGCTAAAAAGAAGTGGATGCATGATTTGTAGCTCAAGAACTGTGTGTTTTTCGCTGTTGCTCACGGGTTCAGCGAACTGTTTTGACATCTCTGTGGTGTTTACCTCCTCCTCTCTATTGGCCATCAACTCTGTTAAAGTGACTTGTTCACTAAATGATTCATCGTTAAATTGAATAAAATAATCAAGGCCTATATTTACAGAATACAAAGGAGATTTTTGAGGTCTGTCTTGGCTAGTAACCATATACTACATATGAGACTCCCTGTAAAGTATTCTTGATTGATTAAACACAGGGATGGTCTCATAGGTCATGTCCATCTGCATAGTCCCCTGTAACTTAGCCCCCCAAGACCTAGATAACAACATGCCATACTTTGGGGGCACATCAGCCACAAAAATATCCATGACCAAACATTTGGCTAGAATCTGGGCTAAGTTAACGTAGAGGTCTTTGATTAACCCTAAACATTTTACTTTGTTTGAGTCAAAGGAGTAAAGTTCCTTATAAGGTTTGGTGATTTCTAGACCCAGGCTCTCCATTACAGCTTTTGGCATTAAATTATGAGAAGCCCCAGAATCGTGCATAGCGTTGTGAAAAATATTGTCATGAACGTTTAAACTTACATAAAAGGGAGGAACAGGTCCCTCTTGATATCTACCTTCAATCTTAGGACCAAAAATAAGCTCTGGCTGGTCATCATTAAGATTGAATGTATCATTATTCTCTTCTATATTTAAAGCCTTCAAAATCTGAGTCCTATATACATTTTGGGTAGCTAACTCAAAGAGAGGAACAAAGATTTTAATTTTGGAAATTTTCTACTCCAGGCTGAAAGGAATTTGAATCTTTGAAGTGCTTGTCTTAGCCTTATTCACTACCACCCTGTCAGCAAAATCTGTTTGTTGATTCGCTCTATTTTCATTTGACAAAATTGTTTTAACAGGAGTACTAGCTGAAGTGTTAGTACTGCTGATGTCTACACTCTGTTTTGCATTGTTTTGAGTGACTTCCTCTTTACCTTTATCAGAATTCACAACCACTGTTTTGCCCTTTTGCTTTACAGTTTTTGGTTTACTTATAGTGTTGTTTTGTGAATATTTTTCAGAGGTTTTGTTGTTGGGGGTTTCTAGATTTTTCGTGCTTCTAAGGTCATACTCTTTTTGAGGCTCTATGATAACATTTTCCATGTCTTGATAATAAATTTCATCATCCTCTCTTTTGTCATCATAGGGTGTACAAAGACCTTGTTTTCTGTCATAATGAACTTCAAAGTCATCATTATCTACTCCCAACATATTGATGTTCTCATCCTCTGTCTGCTCATTTGTTTCTTCAACCTCACTCACATAGTTTTGATGAAAGGGAGGGGTGATCTATTGATCATCTTCCCTTGGTATATTTTGAGGCTGGTTCCTTCTAAAATTCTGATTTTGGTTATGATTCCTATTTTGAGGAGCTGTTTGGTTTTGACTTGCTTGAGCTCTCTCAAGAATGCTCACTTTATTCATCATCTCCTCCATCATTCTTTCCATCTTTGAGCTAGAATCAGAAGGTGTAGTTTCCTCTCTGAAGGATAATCTATTCTCATTTTTCATTCTTGCTCTTTTCTCCATCAAGTTCACTTCCACAACAAGAGCCCCTTTTTTCATAACTTCAAGAGTTAAAGGGTCTCTTTCTCTCAGCTGATAAGCCATCTCACGGTCAAACCCTTCAAGAAACTTGTTTAACGCTGAGCCTTGTGGAGGTTTTAAATCTGGGGGAAGGGCATTATACACACTATTAAATCTAGTGCAGTAAGCTTGTACACTTTCCCCAGTGTTTATGTGGAGGTTCTTGTAATCAGAAAGTATTTTAAGAGGGTTTTTCCTCACTTCCCATTTATTTAGGAATGTCTGATGGAAGGTTTGGAGATCATTTATACTGTGGGGGGTTAAGCCTTTAAACCACTTTCTTACTTCTCTCCCTAAACTCTGAGCAAATAGTCTAATTTTGACAGAATCATCATCGATTTCATTTCTGTCAAAGTAGTCATTCATTTTATCCACATGTTGTGATGAGGTTGTGGCTTTGCTGGCATCATATAATGGAATTTTGGACTGATAGTCCTGTGGAAGATTGACCAAGGGTACAGGAAGGACTAAGGGAGCATACCATGCTGCCATGATATGTGGTGGAGGTGGATTTACAAGAGGTGTATTAACAAGAAGGAAAGTGGGTTGAAGTGGAGTGGTTTTGACAATGGATGTAGGATGAACAGAGGTGGAAGGACCATGAATAGATTGCTGAGCTGACCTTGGATGAGAGACACCTAAATTGTGAAGGAAATGTAGATCAGGAGGTGTTGTTTCTCTACTGCTAGGATGTTCACTTGTTTCCAGGGATGAAAGTGAAGACTTAGAATATAGATGATCTAAATAATCAAGATACCTAGTTCTAAATGGATTTCTTAAGTCTACTTGTGATTGTTGTAGAGCTGTAAGATTTTCAGGAACTGAATTAGCTCTCAAGGGTGATCTGAAAACAGTTGAAAATTTTACCTTAGGAGACTTCCTAAGGATACTTTGCAAGTTATTGGGTTAGGGTAGGCTCTAGTATGAATCTTTCTAGGAGCCACTATGTTGCGTTTTTCAGACCCTACTAAACAAGAACAATTTAACTAGATATGAAAATATTTAAGAGGTTAGATGATCTGTTTCAAACACTAAACTTTAATCCTACAGTCCTCTAACTAAGTTTAAATGATATTATGATGATAAGGGTTCTTCCCAATGGATTCTTAAGGTCTGTTTAGGATTGTGGAGTCACCAAGTGGAAGTTTTTAGCTCCTTTGGAGGTAAAAGTTTTTATGGTCCACCACCATGTTTATTAAATACCAATCTGAAATATTTTTGGGTTTTCTGAGTTATTTTTCAGTCCTATTCGTTCTTAAGAGTGTCCTAAATCTGTTTCAAAACTTAGCTACAGTTATGAGACAAAGACAATCTACTCTTATGGCTAAGCTAGCTGATCCTTCAAGGTTTGATAAGATCTTATGACAATCCTAGGGTTTGCCTAGTTTGTCACTGATTCAAACAAGTTTTACCATAATAACCATTTTCTTGGTAGTACTTGAAAAGGGTTTCTTTTACTCACTGCACAATGTTCTTGAATCGAGGGTTTCCTGAGTCCTAAGCTATACTTAAACTGCCATTTAACTCAGAAGTCCCCAGTGGAGTCGCCAGAAATGTTAGCACCCTGTAATTAGCAAGATTGGAAAAGTCCAACTGCAAGGAGAACACTATTTCAACCACTTTGGGATTCTAGGATCTAGCCCTCCTGAATCTGGAGAGGGATCTCTCCAATAAGTGCAAAGATTTGATTTATCTTTTAAAGATTATGGGTAATGATATTAGGCTAGTTATGACGGCCAAAGGTTTTTGTTTGTTTTGGATGGTTGAGCATGATTATTAGTTGAGTGGAAAGTTCTAAATGGAAAAATTTTCAAAGGTGTGAAGTTGAAAGTAAATCAGAACAAGCTTTTGGCTAAAAAGATAGATATAGCGCTAGTTTTTAGTCCATTGGGCTATGGAGTCATAATAGGGTTTAATTGAAACAACAAGGTTCAAGAGTGATCCATGGGGCAAGTCATCTATGTCTAAGGATCTCTTTAAAGTTAATTTTATGGAATGAAATGATACAACAAGAAGGGGAAAAAACAAATGAAAAACAAAGAGCAGCCTAAGATCAGGTAAGTACTTTGAAACTATCCTGCTTTTGGCATACACTTAACAAAGACATAAAAGTAATATAAGATCTGGTAAGTAATTTGAAACTATCTAGATTTTGATGCACTTTCAATAGAAAACATTTAAAACACAGAAACACATAATATAACAAAGAATAGTCTAAGATCAGGTAAGGACTTTGAACCTAACCTGCTTTCAACACACTCTTAGGGAAACTTTCAGCTAGTCTTTGGGGATAAAACTAAAGGACAGGGATCACCATAACTTCCCTAGTTCATCTCTACTTAACATAAACTGAAAATAACATTCAAGAACGACATTTAGCTTAGAAAGTAGGACGAGGGAACGCCAGCATTCCTAACTGCTTAAATTGAATTAAATCATTCCTAAACAACACAATTTGGAAGAAAACATGTAAATAAAGCTTATCATTCAGAGAAGGGTACTGATATAAAGTAAATCCTAACTCTATGCTTGTTGTTCTTTATCAGAGAAGATGGATAGAATGGAAATAGAAATAAAACAACAATTTACAATAAGAAATAACGTCACCGTTGACATAGACCAGGATCCCATAAATCAGCTTGTATTGATGCTTCAAACTAGTTACAGCTTCAAGTTCAATGTTTCAGTTCAGCAATCATCTTCACTTCCCAGCCTAACTTATCTAATCACAAACAGAGCTTCAAGAGCCAGTGAACACTATTTACAAGTAGAAGTTTCGAGCACAAGTGTATTTCAAAGTTCTGTAACCAACATTTTCTCATCTTCTACAGAAGTATTTATATGATATATGAGGAGGTGGGAGGGATAAAAGATCTCCTAGGATCAATTAATACATATTAGTACTTCTTGGCCTTTGTGGGGCCCAATAAAGAATTTTACAGATATTTTCCTGTATTTATTGGGTTACATTAAGTATTTAAGCTCAGTGGGATGATTTTGTTAACTTTGAGGCTCTGTGTCATCTCTGTAGTAACTCTGCTAATATTTTTTGCAATAAATCCTTTGTCCAAAGTAACTATTTGACTGCGTTGAGGAAAATATCTTCTTTTCTGATCATATCTCGGCCTCTGTTGAATGATTTGAGGCAACAGGTGGCTTCTGGTAGCTGAGAAGAATTAACTAGCCTCTGATGTGGCGGTGGAAGCTCTCTCTGACTAATAAACCTTTGATTTGTCTTTAATTGTGTTTTAATTCAGAGGATTAGGCTTTTGATTTTCGATCTTAGCCGTAATCCTCCGAAACTGTGAAAACAGTTTTCAACCCTCTGTTCTGCTATGTTTTATTCTTCAACATTGATACTCTTTTGTTTTGATTTAAGTCATTGTGTCTTGTTGATGTGCAGGTTCTGCAAAGGGTCTATATGGCATCAATGCCCATGAAGCATTGACGAAACATGAAATTTGAACCCTGTAGATGGCTTCTATTTATGCACAAAGGCATGAGGGATCGTCATCCCCAGCCTTTGGTTTTCCTTTGATATAACGGAAAAACCATTGAAATCTGCAAAAACCAACAAAAATTAGGAAATCTTGCGTTATTGGGGTAAAAACTGCTTTGGAGGCTTCGGGGAGGAGCATGGCCGTTGGATGACAGCATCCAACGGTGTAGATTTATGCGAGGTTGTCAAAAGGAGAGCGGGGGAAAGAATTAAGTCAGATCCGTTGATCTGCAGAGATTGACGGTCAGGATTAATAGGGAGGAGATAAATCGAAGGGGTCACTTTATAGAGAAATGGCGAAAATGTTTAAGAAATAAGGTTAAAAACCTTTATCGGAGGAAATATGGTTAAAAATGAGAATTGGAGTTTCGAGATGATCGTGGGTCGTTGGATGAGATCAGGCCACGAGATCAACGATGGAGATCATATTTTGAAAACCTTTGGTAGAGGCGAAGGGCGATAGTTATAAAGCGTGGATGATCTGGGACCGTCCGATCTGGACACGTGGATGGCCTAGATGAAATCGGAGGATCACAATCGGCGAGGGAAAAAACAAATGTTAAAAAATGCACTCGATGAAATTTTCCGATGCAATTGACTATTGATCGTCGATCTACAGATCAGATCGACGGTGGAGGATGAGTCGGGAGATCGCAATCGGAGGTTGCGAACAAAATTTTTTATCGTGTCAATGGAAAACTCTGATGCGATTTATTGTGGACCGTCGATCTGCAGATCAGATCGACAGCGGGAAATGAACCAGGAGGAAGTGATGGCAGGGGAAAAGACTTTGTGGTGAAGCAATATGGGCCGTCGGATCTGGATCTGGCAGGTAGATCCAACGACAGAGAAACTCATCGAAGGTTTGCCCATCGGAGGGGGTAAAACAATATAAAATGCACCTATTGAATTTTGCCGATGCGATATTGCGCGGTCCGTTGACTGATCTGAGATCAACGGTGGATATTTTTTCCAATCGTGCACCAGCAGAAACCCTTTAATACATATGAAAATCCAAAATTTTATGAAATTATAAGGTTTTATGGTGTCGGGCAGGTTATACATATGAAATGGCTTGGCGCCCGTCTGCGGGGCCATTGGTCTATATGGAAAGTAATAGGCCCATCGCATCAGAGCTTTGGTTTGGGACTTTTCAATCTACCCATTTAAAATTTCTTCGATGCGATTTAGCACTTCGGGACTTTTCGATCTACCCATTTTTCATTAAAAAACCTTGTTATGGCGGGTCTAGACCGAAACTTAGGAAAAGTGGGTTTTTGACTTTGCAAAGGGGAAAATGCATCGGAAATGGTTTATTACAAGATTTAAGCGCCGGATGCGGGCTCTATGGTTATATGAAACAGTAATAAGATCGGGGTTACAAAAAAAGGGCCAATCGCATCGGAGGCTTTTCAATCTAACCATTTGACTTGTGCACTGCGATTGTTCTGATGCGATAGGATCCGAAAGGGCTTAGCACTTGGTTCTAGTGCTGGTGCATATGGTGGGGAAGTGATTTAGGATTTAGCCCAAGGGGGCTTAAACCCATAGTCAAAAACACATATTTTTATGAAATTTTTCAAAACTTTTGATGGATTTGGGGGTTTCGGTATAGTTTAAAAATGAGTTTTAAACTATGTAAAAATGATTTTCATGAATGGAAGAAGGGAAAACATGAAAATAGAGGAATTTCATGAGGGGAAAAGGGGAACAAAATGAAGATTATTTTTTGAGTGGAGGAGGGGGAAGAAGGGGATTTTGCAGCAGTTCTTTCTCATGAAATCAGCAGAATTTCAGAGTTTTAAAGGGGAAACAGCGGTGAAGTTTTTGAACAAAGGATAGAATATCTTGAGAATACTTTAAGCACCAACAATTTTGGCAACAAAATTGTTTCTTGAAGGCTTCAAAAAATTATTTAGCCACCATTTGATATGACAAATTTTATGGGTGGCTAACAGGGCATTTACTGGATATGTCACCTTTGATAAAAGGATGAGATCCAGAGGTTACCTGGCCCTTTACAGACTCTATCTTTAGAAATTTTAGATGTTAACACTCACAATTTCCATCAAATGACATGTGAAAACTGTTATTCATGTCTTGCAATTGAAACAGGTGCTTTTGGTAACTGTATAAGAGTTCATGTGTGAAGGCAAGTTAATGTAATTTTCTGTTTAACATATTAAATCAGATTTTTTTCAGCAATATAATTCCAGCATAACATGACATAGATGTTTGATGAGTAGTTCACCCCTCCTAGGCTACGTCTGCTGGATCAAGCCTCCCAAAATGAGCTTGTCCTCTTGTATTAAAATGCTTTCAAATTCTAATACAAGTTAAAGAGTGTCTCAATAGAAAAATTTGAATGCAAATACTGATTCATAAGACATGGAAAAACTAAGAATGCCTTTCCAAATTCACTAAACAGTGAAGAATTACCATAAACAGTGATTTCTTCAATAAGGCCCTAATGGCTCTTTGAACTCCTCTGAAGCTTTTCGGGCTATAGAAGTCCTCAAACAGATCTAAAACCTCTTCCATTAGGTTTAGAAGGTAGGGTCCTCCCAGAAAATGAAGAATTATTCACCTCAGCGAGAAAACATTACAACTCCCAAACGACTCAAATCCCAAAATGGCCCTAGTGGCCCTGAAAACTCTCCTAAAGGTTTTCGGCCTCTGAAATTCTTAAAACAATTATGAAACCTCTTCCATGAGATTCAAAGGGTGGAAAATTGTTGTGTAACCAGCTCCAAAAAGAGAAGAAAAGAGATATAAACGCCTTAGAAATGAGCCACTTCGAGGGGGAAACCTCCAATACATTACATAAATGAACAATTCTTGGATGATACAAATGACAAAACCTCCTTTATATATATAGGAGTCCATGGGGCCTGATGTAATCTGATGGGCCCTGATGGCAATCTAATGGGCTTTAACAATAATGATGTGAGGGCCATGATAATAACAATATGGGGGTTACAGGGGTACAACAATAATGATAAGGGGGGTTAGACTAACATAATAAGGGACTACACTATTAATATAGGGGCTTAACATGCCCCTCTCCTTCAAACAAGTGTTGTCCTCAATGCTTGATTATTTCTTGATGCTTCTGTATAAAATTCTCATCGTCCCATGTGGAATCTTTTATAGGAAAGTTCTTCCACTTGCTGAGATACTCTAAAATTGATTGTACTTGTCGATTTCTTGTTTCTATGACTGCTTCATAACTTCTTTCGATGTCATGTTGATCTTCCTGTTGTTTCATTAGATTTTGCACCAAAGTTGGGTTATCCTTTGAGAGTTGGAGAACTTGTTGTTGATGCTCGATGTGATCTTCCACTAATTTATCATCCATATTTGATATTATTTGATCCTTCAAACCATCCAACTTAGCCTCCATTTCTTCTTTTAAACCATCTATGTCATCTTCGGTTGCTCTTCATAAGATCGAAATTTGTTGCACTTGGTACCGTAATTTTGATATCTCATACTGCAATTCTTCCACTTCATGCATCATAGTATAGATTTCTGAGGGCTTAATGGGTGTTGAATTATTTTTAGGAGGCATTTTAGAATTAAATACTAAAATATATGCTCAACAGGCCCTGGTAATCACTTCAAACTGATTTTTCAAACAAGATTTATGCAACTCGGGAAAAACCATACACACCTTTTACTTGCTTTTGAGGAGCTCGATATTGAAATTGGATTATATCTGTGATTACGAATCTTAAATATCTGAAATTCAGCAATGAAATAGCCCTCTGAATTATCTTTTGAATTCCATAGGTCTGACCTGATTTGGATTCTCCAAGACAAAGTTGTGTCCAATCTCCCACAATGACCTAATTCTGGACTGGTTCAGTAGAGCAAACTTGTAGGACTTGCCACGTGTCACATTTTCGTCCTTTGTCTCTAAAATTGATAGAAAAGAAACTATATTCTGTGTACTTGTGACCACTTTTTACAGCACTCAAATCCACTGCCCAGGGAGAGAGTTACTGAACTTTTCCCACGATCACCTCTTTGAGATGAAATTCAGGAGCCTGAAAAAGCACTACCTTCCACAGATCATATCTCCAAAAATATTGTGAACCAAGCTCTGAGATTTTTTGAAAAATTTCCTCAAGATTTCAGCTTTGCACCATACAAATTTCAGATTTTGAACCTTCGTAGAAAACAATTTATAGCGAAAATGCCACGCTGACCTGTTTGGAGCAGCGAAACCCTAGAATCCAAAGCTCTGATACCAAATGTTGTGTAACCAGCTCCAAAAATAGAAGAAAAAAGATATCAACGCCTTAGAAATAAGCCACTTCGAGGGGGCAACCTCCAATACATTACATAAATGAACAATTCTTGGATGATACAATTTAAAAAACCTCCTTTCAATATATAGGAGTCCATGTGGCCATAATGTAATCCTAGTGGGCCACAATGTAATCCTAGCCGACCTAACAATAATAATTTAGGGGCACAATAATAACAAAATGGGGGTTACAAGGGTAAAATAATAACAACAATAGGGTTATACTAATAACAATAAGGGACTACACTATTAATATAGGGGCTTAACATGCCCCTCTCCTTCAAACAAGTGTTGTCCTCAACGCTTGATTATTTCTTGATGCTTCTGTATAAAATTCTCATCGTCCCATGTGGAATCTTCTACAGGAAAGTTCTTCCACTTGCTGAGATAATTTGAAATTGATTGTACTTGTTGAGTTCTTGTTTCTGTGACTGCTTCAGAAATTCTTTCAATGTGATATTGATCTTTCGGTTGTTTCATTTGATTTTGCACCAAAGTTAGGTTATCCTTTGAGAGTTGGAGAACTTGTTGTTGATGCTCATTGTGATATTCCACTACTTTATCATCCATAATAGATTTTATTTGATCCTTCAAACCATCCAAATTAGCCTCCATTTTTTCTTTTAAACCATCTATGTCATCTTCGGTTTCTCTTCGTAAGATCGAAATTTGCTGCACTTGGTACCGTAATTTTGATATCTCATATTGCAATTCTTCCTCATGCGTCATAGTATAGCTTTTTGAGGGCTTAATGGGTATGGAATCATTTTTTGGAGGCATAATAGAACCCATTACTGAAAAAAATTCTTCAATATCTGAAATTCAGCCCTGTAGTATCCCTCTGAAGCTTCTTTCAAATGCCATAGGTCTAATCTAATTTGGATTCCCCAAGACAAAGTTGTGTCCAATCTCCCACAATGACCTAATTTTGGACTGGTTCAGTAGAGCAAACTTGTAGGACTTGCCACGTGTCACTGTTTCGTCCTTTGTCTCTGAAACTGATAGCCAAGAAACTACAGTCCGTGTACTTGCGACCAATTTTTACGGCACTCAAATCCACTTCCCAGAGAGAGAGTTATTGAACTTTTCCCACGATCACCTCTTTGAGATGAAATTCAGGAGCCTGAAAAAACACTACCTTCCACAGATCATATCTCCAAAAATATTACGAACCAAGCTCTGAAATTTTTTGAAAATTTTCCTCAGGATTTCAGCTTCGCACCATACGAATTTCAGATTCTGAACCTTCGCAGAAAAAAATTTATAGCGAAAATGCCACGATGACCTGTTTAGGAGCTTGAAAAAAGACCTAACTTCCACAGATGATATCTCCGAAAATATTGCAAACCAAGCTCTGAAATTTTTAGACAATCTTCCTCAGGATTTCAGCTTCATACCCTAAAATTTCAGCTTCTGAAACTTCGTAGAAAAACAGTTATAGCTAAAATGCCACGATGACCTATTTGGAGCAGCGAAACCCTAGAATCCAAACCTCTGATACCAAATGTTGTGTAACCAGCTCCAAAAAGAGAAGAAAAGAGATATAAACGCCTTAGAAATGAGCCACTTCGAGGGGGAAACCTCCAATACATTACATAAATAAACAATTCTTGGATGATACAAATGACAAAACCTCCTTTCTATAAATAGGAGTCCATGGGGCCACAATGTAATCCTAGCCAACCTAACAATAATGATGTAAGGGCACAATAATAGCAATATGGGGGTTACAGGGGTACAACAATAACTATAAGGGGGGTTAGACTAACATAATAAGGGACTACACTATTAATATAGGGGCTTAACAAAGATAGCTGAAAATGGTCTTTGAATCACCTCAAATAGAGAGGTACAACCCAATACAACTCTATTACCAAAATGGCCCTGATGGCTCAAAAAAATTCACTGAAGCTAAAGTGGATGTAGAACACCTCTACTGCCTATGTAACCTATCTCAATGGCTCTAGAATGCTTAAAATAGTTGAAATGAGTTTTGGTTCACCAAAAATGGTTAACCATAGCTCAACACAGCTCCAACTCCAAAATGGCCCTAGTGGCTCAAAAAGCTTCTTTGAAGCTAAATAGTCTGAATATCAGCTCCAATGGCTCTGAAACCTATACCATTGGCTTTATAATGCTGAGAAGATATGAAATCAAAAAAAAAATCGCCCAGAAATGTTCTCCCTATCAAAAGTTATGATCCACTGAAGTTTTGCCCAATATCTCCTTAACAAACTCCACCAAATGTGGAGAAAATGGAGTTAACTCTAGTTAAAATAGAAATTAATGCCAAACATGGAGAGCGCACTAATTGATCTGCTAGCCATACCATTTACATTTAATTCTTGGGGTGGCCACATGGCTGCAAACCCCGCGGTCTTATCCGTTGAATAGGCGGAAGTGGAGTTGGAGTAAACTGTGTCATAAAACATATGTTGGAGCGGGCATATGGGGGATTATTTAAACCGTTACCCCCAACGGTTTGACTACGGTTAAGATTTTAGAACCAAGTTTCTAGGGCTGGAGTCATATGGTGTGGGGGATAGCCCCCTTTTACCGCCATTTCAAACCAATTTCAAAACTTAAATATAAATTCCGCCCAACGTTAAATGAAAACCAACTCGTGGTCCAACAATAAGTCATGCCATTGTTATCCATGAGGCATTGTGTTCGAATCATGAAACTTGTAAAAATTTTAATACGCCATTCAAGCATGACCTGGGGGCACGTGGCGACCTCCGATCCTGCCACGTGGCGACCTCTGATTGGCCACCCCCATAAAAGGCCAACCAATAAACCAACCTGCAAATGCCACTTATCCAACAGTGAATGGCCCGAATGGAATATTTCGAGGAATATTCCAGGGAATATTTTGAGGAATATTCCAAGAATATTCTTTGGAATATTCTTTTTTTAATTTTTCAAATTGAAAGTCAAACCTGGTCAAACTGGTCTTTTTGCAGTTTACTAAAAACTTCAAAGCTACATAACTTTCACATGCGAAGTCGGATTTGAGTTTCATTCATGGCGTTGGGATTGTATCGTTGAGGCCTATCCGGTCACTTGGTTTCCAAGTGATTTTGAGAACTTTCAATTTTGAGCCTTTTTTCATGGCTTGGTCTTGAGCTCCTTATCAGTTGTGTATCATTATTCTATGTGAGAAAGAGAGAGGAAACTGTATGAGATCGAAGAGGAGATTACAACATATTTTTTGTAGGTTGTATCTCTTCATTTTGCTAGATAATATAAATTGGAGGCCTGACTGTTTCTCCATGTATGTATCCCAAATTGGGTGAACCATGTATATCTGCATCTCTCTTGTTTTATTATTTTTTGTGTTTGTTATTTATTTCACAATATTTTGTGTGCTCCATTTCTCTGTTAATTAATTTATAACAATTGGTATCAGATTCGAAGGTATATTTGGCTGATAAATTTGCAAGAAAGAAGGGTTACTAGTTTGAGTGGGAGAAACGACAGAAGATGGTAGGTTTAGGATTGAAAAATGCAATGGAAAAAACTACCATATATGGAAGATACAAATGGAGTATTATTTGTATCAGAAATAGCTTTACCTACCATTGAGCAAAAAAATCAAAGAATTCAATGAGCATGACAGACGAATAATGGAATCTTCTCAACAAAAAGGCACAATGAACAATATGATTGTGTCTAGCAGGGTTGGTGGCATTCAACATTTCAAAGGAAATGAAAATAAAAGGTCTAATGATGTAATTGGCCAAACTATATGAAAAATCCTTGGCCTCAAATAAATTATTTCTTATGAAGCATTTATTTAATATGAATATGTCAGAAGGTGGATATGTTTCGAATAGTTTAAATGAATTCAACATGGTTCTAAACCTCCACTGGTTCTAACACCAATTGTTAACTTTTTGATCAATTTGTATATTGAAGGAAAATTTAACAACTACTGCTACTTTGTGGTGAGGTATTTGAGCATGCATGTGCTTGTTAACAATTTCAACTTCACCAAATTCATCATTTGTTTCTTGATTCATGAGATATGCACTTCAACTCTACAAACCATTAATTCATATGAAACAGTGTCTTTGTTATTCTCAAACTTAAATGCCTCAAACTCTATTGCAAATAGGTCATCATCAACTACAATCATACCAACCAGATCACACATAGTATTCACTTCTTTATTGGAAGCTTCAACATCATCAACAAGGTCTATTGTTGGATTCGTCGATTCACAACTCACTTTGCAGCCACCATCCACATGTGTCTTGTCACACTGGGATTCACTATCATATTCACCATCCATGTTACTAGCATCTATATTCTCTTGCTCTACTTCACACATAGAGGCTTCAACTTCTCACTCTATAGTATTTTAGGTTTCTTCATCATCCATATGCATGCTTGCATGATGGTTTTCACTCTTATAGTATTTATGACCATCATAAACATTTGAGTGCGATTCTCCAAGCTCTGTTTTCCTCTAGATTCTTGCTCGTTTACTCTCAGACCTATAGTTGATTTTTTATTGATTCTTCAACAAACTCTAACAAAATGTGTTTCTTTATATCACTTTCCTTTATACCAAATTCTACTTTCAGGGTCTTCCATGCTTTCTAGGAAGATGTAGCTTTTGCTACCTTGCACAATGACTTCTCTTCCAATGCATGTTTTATAAGATCCAATACTAAATCATCACATACTTCATCATATGATTTATTAGACCGATACTCAATCAAATCTTTACATCAAAGAAAATTTTTAATTTTGACAATTCTCTAAAATTAAAAAAGCTACCAATAAATTTTTGAAGTGTTACGAGATTTATTCTGATCCATTCATCCTCTAATTTTTATACTTCATCTACTTGTATTTTATATGCCCTGACTGTGGCATCTAAAATAAATAATAATTTTAGATCATGGTGTGTAACTCAATTGAAAATCACCTTGCTATGAATTATTATGTAAAAGCATGAGATTGAAATTTTGAATCCCCTATGAGTTAGGCCAACCAAAAATAATAACTTGTATCTATTTATTTACAAGCAATTTCCCCTAAAGGTGTAAAGGTACACCAAAGGAACAAAATATTTGGGAAGAGCATATTGAAAAACTAAATCACTAAACATAAAAACTCTTATTTCTGATAGAGTAAATATTATATAAAGATTGATCTCCAATCTAGATCCCATCGACTCATTCCTCGAGCTCCACAGTGGGTTCTCCTCGGAGATTCCATTAGTCTAGTCAACCCTACTCCAGGAATGAGGATAATGTCTTTATTACAATAAAAAGACAAAAATTGTTGGATTATAAAAAAAAAACTTTCATTTCAATGGTTGCTTACTTTCTGATGGAAATTTTCAATTGCGTAATTTGGTTATACCTGGAGTAATATGACTGATGGAAAAGTACACAGGTATATAGCTAAAAGGCCACATAATTTATACAATTCCTTATTTAATTCTTTAAGTGTTGAGGAAATTGTTGGTTTATTATTTTTTCCATTCACAACAGGGAAATAATGAAGACAAAATGGACATTGGAGGGAGTGGTGGTGCTTGAATACATTATAAAATGCGATGATATGCAACGAAATCATGCCTGCAAAATAAAGAGCTTATGATTGAGCACTGTTTGGGATTTTCTCCTTTAGATTGTAGATGTTGGAGCATGAAATTTTTTGTGATTGTCCAAGTGAATGAAGCCAGGGATTCCACCCATGTATAGATGGTTGTTGTTCCTATTTTTTTTGTCTGCAACTAACTCATTCGCTGCCAACATCTGTATCTAATGGTGGGTTTATTTTCTTGTGAGGGAGTAAGTTCAAGCATGGTGGGGGTAGTGGTTGCACTTAAATCCTTAAATACATTATAAAAAAGGATGATACACAAGAACCTCATGCTTGAAGAATAAAAAATAAATAGATCTTATGCACTTCAATTGAGAAGGAAGTGATGGGATTCTACTCTACCTAGTCGGTTTGGATTCCTAATGATGGATGCTACAATATTAAATTTAAGGCATTTGTGAGTGATGACAAGGGACATATTTATGTATTTTCTAGGGAAGTGACAAATTTTGGTGAACATTCACATTCAAAGGTAGAATGAGCAGTAAGTAGATCTTGTGCACTACCCTTGAGAAGGATGTGTTGTTATTCTATTCTGCCTATTGGCTTGGATTCTTGATGATGGAAGCTATGAATATTAAATTTAAGGTGTTTGTGAGTGATGGACGGGGAAATTTTCTGTATTTTCTATGGAAGTGACAACATTTTGTGAACATTCACATTCAAAGGAAAAATTAAACTCTTAAAGAAGGAACATTTCTGATTACTTGCATGGGGAAGAGTCAAGAACTTGTGCTTTGTGGAAAAAAAAATTGGCATATTTGAATGAGTGGTGTTTCTTGGGTTGGGACAATGGTTTCCTTCTGTTCCAACAGACATTTGGGTTTTTGCATGTAGTTTCTCTTTCCACTTTCACAAAGAAGAGTATTAATAGGTTTGTTGATATCCTTATGCTACATGTAGAATATATTTGTGTGCCTTCCAAATGAACTGCCTTTATTAGAGGTGGTGTATTGTCTTGATATGGAAGTTATATGTTATTTAATTATTTTCATCCAAAGATTGAGGTTTGAAAATCATCACACTGATGAGGCTTGTTTAAGCATTGTAAGTCTTATAACCTCCATTGTAGCAATATTTTTGGTAATAATGGATGAGAAGGTCTAATTCAGCCCATTGAGTTCCCTTTCTTCTCTTCTGGTATATATTAGTTATAGTTGTTTTGGATCTGCAGAGTATATTTCCTTGTGTAGATATTTTAAATAAGAGGGTAATGTTTTCCATCTCATTGACCCCCTCACTCAAGTATCTACTAATATGTCTAAGAAAATACCTTCCATATTATGATGAATATGTTGGTGATTCTTAGACATGCCAAGTTCTAGTGTATTATTATGCCCCAGGTTGGAAAGGTTCTTCTACATGAGTGAATGCCCATGTCCCAAATGAGAATAGCCATGCTCCAAATGAGAATGTGTGTTTCCTTCATGAAAATTGTTATGCTTCAAATGATAATACTTGTGTCTCGAATGAGAGTGGCTACTCTCCAAATGAGAATTTTCATGTCTAAAGTGAAAATGGATATGTAAATAGTTGTTTTAAAAATGTGATGATTTTCACTGGTGTTGCCAACATGGTGAGACGTACATGAAGATTTTTTTTCTTCACTCTTTAGAGCACCATATTTATTCCCTAAATCATTCTACTACTACGTAACTAACCTCACATTCACATTATGAATCTGATCTTTACGCTACTATTTTTAATGTGAATGCCACCATTTTTTATCATCATCTAATCTCTAATTTTCTTTGTGTCGCCTAGTGTCATATATGTTGTTGGAATTCATGTCATCTGGATCACCTTTTCTTTCATTTGAGTTTTCTGGTGTTGCAGAAAGTACATGATATTGTGTATTAACCCTACCCTCCTTTTTCCAGAAGAAGTACGACCTGAATTGCCATTATTTTTAGCTTGAAGGATGGTGGTGGAATCAAGGGTGGAATTATCTTGTGATCAACCAAAAACTATTTCATATAAAAAATTCCCACCTTCATATTTTTTCCTGACTCAGCTTATAAATTAAAAGGGATTCTTTCCCAGAGCTTGAGCTCTATAGTAAATGAAAGAGGAATACCCTATCTAGAGCTATGAGATGAATACCTTGTCTAAATCTTTGTAGTAAATTCTAGACGAATACCATGTCTAAAGCTCTATTGTAAATGCAATAGGAATACTTCCTTCCATTTTTCTCCGCAAATGAGACAAATGAAGTTGTACTTTACATTTGAAGCACTACACAGAAAATGGAATGCGTGAGAACATTCTGCAGTGAATATTGCATGGTGTGAAAAGAAAAATAGAAAAATGATTAGTAACAAATGTGAACACAACAATATAAGTTTAACATGGATCAATAAAATTTAACCTCTCTGTGAATGTCATAAAACCCAACAAGGTTGAAGATTGGCATTTGTGTAAATTCAAAAAACCAAACCCACTTTCACTTTAGGACCATTTTTGTGAAAGGAAAAATAAAACAATGATAAAAAAATGGATGTGAACATAGAAATCCTAGTTTAACATGGATCAATAAAATTTAACATCTTTTTCTATGTCATTAAACCTAAAGAGGTTAAAAATTGGTATGTGTAAATTGAAAAAATGAAGTGATAAATTTCCCTTGAAAGAAATCCATTGCTAAGAAATTAGACCATCGGTTTCTCGTGGCCTGGTGACACATGCTCAGAATGTTTAGGAGCACATCATATTTTTCTATGTAGGATTTGGGTACACTGGTTTGATATGGGAAGAAATTCTTGAGAACTAGCGACTAGGATTTTGAGCTTATATTCTTAGATTCAATGTGATTAGTGTTGGATCTTGCTACCAAACCAACATCCCCATCTACCAAAATAACTGCTCATCAATCCCTCCCTATACATCATTAAAGGCATGGGATAGGTTTTGTAAAACTTACATTTATTTTCCACCACATAGTTCCAATCATAAACAATTCCCTCTGAGGCCTCTTTCGAATCTATTGAGGTGAGTACTATAAGGCGATATTTTTTCATGACCATGTCACTCACACTGGGCCAATCACTACCATATTTGGGCATGGAAGACATTGGATACTAGTAATTCATCAAATCAGCTTTGGTGAAGACTTTAGACAGACCTTTGGTAGATTTGACATATTCCTCAGTGAATGTTGTGATGATTTTAGATGGGTTGGCTACCAAAAATTCCTGCATCTCCTTAAATTTATGCACAACTGGCATCTGTAACAGAACCATATTCCAAATAAAAATCTATAATTAGATTAAATTTATCAATGTATTTAATGCTTGGCATGGCTAGGCTCAAATCTATTAAATGAAATAGGCATCAATATGAGTCATATTGGTTTAACTTTAAATACAAGGATTTAGTTTCGCCAGTTACCATCAATATTGTTGATTATTTGGGTAAATTCAAATATTTTGAATAATGTGGACATGGAGGTATGGTGCATTGGTTTACAATGAAGAATAACACCCTATGAGCCCAAATAACACCTCAAATGTGGAAAATTATGCCTATTTTTTTTATAGTAGATAATCAAGTGACTTGCGATTTTAATCATACATGTCCAACATTATCCCTCTAGCACCATTTTGCAAACAATTCCCCAAATTAAATACCCTAATTTCTTGAATTCTAAATTAAATTACCAACGATTCAAATACCCTAATTTCCTTGAAATATTTTACAGACCATACATACATTTAACTCATCTGTAACGCTAGCTTCTTGGTTATTGTAAGTGAATCTTTGGACACCCGTCTACGATTCTTTTCTGAAGATTACATACGCATTGTGGGTCGTCATTCGTGATTATTTATTGAAAGGTAGGTCACCCACCTAAACAAAAATAAAAGAGAATATCAATGATTTGTAGAGAAATTAAATGAAAATCAATCAGAATCTTTAAAGTTGAGAATGATGCCTTTAAAGTTGGATTTGTATTATTATTCCCAGTTCATATGTAAATCGAGTCACCCACTGACTACACAATATGCATTGAAGACTCATGACATAGTCACTGTCCTTTGTCCAAATATCATGTACATGTTGGGGAAAAAGGGAGAAACGAATGACAATACCCTCTTATTTTCCTGGTCGATTATAATATTATTACATCCAAAATATCATATGTGAGCTATGCGATTTCATCCCATGACCTAGAAACTCCCACTGGAACAATATCCTCCTGCACCACTCATGCGAAAGACCACAATTGCAGCCATGAACAAGCTGATGCATCAACTGCAAACACATTGCACATGTACTTCTGGTAATTCTAAAACCAGTACTCATAATGCTTAATCTGGAGTGGGGAGACGATAGAACCAAACATTCATTCAAGGGAACATTTACAATATTCCTCACCCTTGGGATTGCAAAAGTGTTGCATTGCAACTGCGAACTACACTAAGACTGAGAACGCATCCTCATACTCAAACTCGAGACAAACAATGAAAGAGAAGACTAAACTCGAAGATTGAAGATGAAATCCACGAGTTGCGAGATCTTGCCATGTTGTCAAATTTATTAGACAAAGCAGGAAGAAAATTAAATGCTCTAATTGGCTAAATCTTCCCAGCCAAAGCTCGTAGAGGAACACCTGCGGTGTAATTATATTTTTAGAATGTGGTATGTATATTGTAGTTGTTTTGAAATAAAATTATCTTTAATTTATTATTTTTATCTATTTTATAATATAAATTTCAAATAAATATACATTAAATTGAATACTTAAAAATTAGTTAAAATGTACTTTTCAAAAGGTTATATTTTAATTTTATAATTAATTAAAAAATTAATATAATTAACATATTCTAATTTTATGAATTGCAGAAGTAGATTGTTTTGGTCGCAACCAAATAGTCATTCCACAGAAAGACCATTAACTCTAAGGTACTCGGGTTTCTTTATGGGATATTTTTTTGCTTGCAACATATTTGGTGGTGAGCTTACAACTCATTATAAGTATCATGAAAAAGAATAATAATGGATCATCCAATATAGTTAGAGATGGGATCTAGAAACCCTAACCATGGCGGATCCCTAGCACAAGTTTTCAGCATGGCGGCGTGGCAATTAGAGCAAGACTGAGGATGTACCTAGAAATTGGGTCCAATGTAGGCAGACAAGTGGAGGACCTAGGCTCCTCTAAACATCTGCCTCATTTACTGTGCCTATGCCTTTGGGAATGAGGGTTAAGAGTTTTTTACAGTTGTATTTTTCCTAGTTTAGCAATTGGTTTACATCTTCTTAGCAGTTTGTGTCGTTTTGAGGTGGTAATGCATGGGCCTGTTGGTAACAAGAACTGGTGAAGGGAGTATCTATTTTTGTCATAGTGAGGGTTAGGAACCATGGTAAATGGCTCGGATATGGTAGAATTGGAACCCGAACTGGGGGACATGTTAACGATGTGGGGCTTGGATGTCAATGGGCAGAATTTGATGCAATTTATTGGGCTAGTTGGAAAGGAGGCGCGGCTAACTGTAGGTTTCGAGGAGGAAAGGAAACAGGTTGGGGAGATGGCATACATGGCTGAAAGCATCCCTAGTTTGTATAAGGAGATCTTGTCCTAGATAGTGCCAGCAGCAGGAAGAATGGATCTGTTGTTTTTCTCTGAAGCAGTTGCGGGTTTTCAGTTGGTAAGTAGAAACACTCATTCCCTTTAGTTTTAATTTCTATTGTATGGGGGTATTGAAGATATAGTTATGAGCTGTGACACCCCGAAGAAGCAGGTTAGGACCCTTTTGTATGGAAGGATATTGTTTACCCAAATTTTTCAAGAGTAGAGCGAGGGAGGGCCTAGTGGTTCATAGGCCTCCGAGAAACCTGGGGGTGGGAGAGCAGAGGCTTCAAGGGTTTATATGGGAAGAAAGGTTGGCATCCATTACAAAAGTCATCAGTAGAGACAGAGGGGGATGGGAAGCTGGACAGGGCCATATTCCCGAGGTGAGCAATGAAGGGGAATATTTGGTGATAGAGCGCAGTCCATAGCTTCAGGGGAGAAATTCGGAACATCACATGGGTTTATTGGAAGGGGGAGTATCACTTAGACGTATGCATCAAGGGAAGGAAATTGGTGAGATCGGATCTGGAGAGGAAGGAACAAAAGGAAATGCAGAGCCAGAAGCCTAATTGCTCGCTCAACGAGGTTGTCTAGATCTGGAAGCAGAAAGGGATTCTATCAGCGAAGGGGGCACTAGGAAGAAATCCAAGGTAGTGAGGCAGAAGGAGAAAATCCCTAATTTGGTACTGGGCATCGATATCTCAATCAACGAAGCTATGGATATGGTGGAATTAACATTGTTTGGCAGGGCCAGAGGGAAGAAAATATTAGCGTCCTACCTATCAGAATGGACTGCAAAACCTTGGTGAGAGGCTCCTGACCAGGGCTTTGAGGCAGTAAATTTAACTAACGGATGGTTCATGGTAAGGTTTCAGAGGAAGGAAATAGTTCAATGGGTCTTAGACAAGAACTGGGGCTTTGGCAGAGTACCAATCATGTTCACGCATTGGAGCCCTCTCTTTTACACTCAGTGAGAAAAGGTGGTCGATATCCTGACATGGGTGCGCCTCCCAGGCCTCCCTCATTCATTCTAGTCTAAAAATGTGTTTAGAGAGATAGGAAATGAACAAGGATATTTCCTGGAAGTGGATATGTCATTCAGAGAAAAAAAAAGAACAAGGAATCACAAGAATTCAGGTGCACCTAAACCCTCGAGAAAGGCTAATGAAGACAATACAACTTCATTGCAGGGATTGGTCTTTCCTCCAAGCCCTTGTTTATGAGCACCCCCCATTTCACTGTCATAGGTGCCTCCAGTATGGGAATCTAGCAAAGGATTTCCCTCTGAGCATGAGGATGAGGAAAAAACATAGGAAGGGGAAGAACAAGGGTGTGAAAGATGAAAGTGTGCATGAAGGAAATAATGATATGGAGAAGGACATTGGTCATCACCCTGAGGTCCAGTTGCCAGAGTTGGAGAGAGCGCATCAGGATACATAGATGGGGGAAAAGGAGGCGCAGGATATCGAAATGGAAGAAAAGAAAATCCAAGCATATTCTCTAGAAGCATCTTTGGACCCATTGGCAGTAGCTCCATTCATTTCCTCCTCCCTTATGTTTTTGTTTCTTTTTTAGATATGATTCCTTGCTCCTCGGGGCCTGGTCCTTCTAGGCCTCATCAATTTGTCAGTATGGAACTTCAAGAAACTTTCATAAATAAGATTTTGGACAGTGTTATCACCTCCATACCTATTCTAAACCTGGGGTCGAAGCCCTCTCCCTACATGCACTGCCTAGAAACATCCAAACATGATGGAGAGCGATGCCCCTATATTCTAAGATCTTGGGATAAGAAGGATAATTTGTTGGAGGTAGGAGGGGGTCTCGGTAACATATTGGACCCTCCAATAGGCCTGAAGCAAAGAGGCAGGAAAACAAAACTTTCCAAAGCCCAGGTCTGAGCAAAACTGGACATAGCTGATGGAAAATAGAGACTCCTCACTTGGGTGCTTAGAGCAGCGCAGACCCCTAGAGAGGTGTCCAAATGATCATTTTGTCTCTAAATTGCAGAGGGTTAGATAGTAAGCCCAAAAAACTAGCTTCAAGGGCCTTATTTTCAAATTATAAACTGGACATCATTATGCTTCAAGAAACCCTTGGGGAAGGAGAAGCCATTAAATTAGGCCTTGAATTGACCTATTTGGGGTGGCATTTTCTGTGTTTGGATTCAAAAGGGAGGTTGGGGGGACTTTCCCTCAGTTTTGAAGAAATAAATTCGAGATGATTAGATCCTTGGGGGATGGAATAGGTCCTAGCCATTGAAGTTTTCTCTTATGAACTAGGTTTCAACATCCTCCTCCTAAACATTTATGGTCCCTATCAAGATAGGGAGGGTTTCTGGAACGAACTTTGGACAAAATATTTTATGGCATCCTCCAATCTGATAATGGGGGGGATATCAACTTATCTATTGGCCAAGCATAAGCATGGGGGCCATTTGCTCGTTATGGCCCTTTGTTAGACTTTTGATTCAAAAATAAAAAAGCGGAAGTTGATAGATTTAAACCCCATTAAGATCAGACCAACCTAGCGGAATAAGCGAACTGGAGAAGCAAGAGTGGCCAAGAGATTAGACAGGTACTTGATCAGAGAAGATCTTGTGGACAAGATACCAATGCTAAGATAACGGATTGGTGAAGGGGACGACTCGTATCATTTACCGATCATTCTAGAATTAAAGGGACATAATGTAAACCTAGGTTCTCCTTTCAAATTTAATCCAGGATGGCTCAAGGAAGACTTTTACAATGCCCTTTTCAAGGAGGTTTGGAGACCTTGGAATGAGGAGGCGGAGACAAACAAGACAAAAATTTTCTAGGAAAATCTTAAGAGAATGAAGAAGGCTACCATCGAATGGGCTAAGGAAAAAAAATTCAAAGATTAGGATTGTTTAAGAGGGATAGGGAAAGAATTGGCCAAGCTAGAGAGCCGAAAAGAAGATAGCTATGAATCAGTGGAGAAAAAGGAGATCATAAAAACCCTTGAGATAGAAAGGAAGAAAATCCTTCTAGGAAGGGAGGAACAGTGGCATCAAAATAGTAGGGAAATTTGGTTGGTAGTAGGGGATGAAAACTCCAAGTTTTTCCACAAGTATGCAAAATGGAGAAAGAGCTCTAATACTATATGGGGTTGGAGATCATAGGAGTGTAGGCTCTTCACCTCTTTCTAAGAGATATCAACTTTGGGAAGGAATCATTTTAGGAAACTATTCAAAGCCCTTGAGACTGTGTCCATAGCTGAGGTAGTGAAGGTGGCTCAATTCTTTCCCAGATATATTGAGGAGGATGATGAAAACAAAATGCTAATATCACCAATGACCAAAGAGGAAGTGTAAGGGGTCATAAAAAGCATACATAAGGAAAAGAGCCCTGGGCCGGATGGATGGAAAGTTGAATTTTTTCCACATTTCTTCAAAAATTTGGGGGAATACCTTACTGATGTGGTAGAAGAATCAAGGAACAAGGGATATATCTTTGAGCCTATGAATTCAACTTTTCTCGCCCTCATTCTTAAGAAGGATGAGCCTATTTATTTCAATGATTTTAGGCATATTGATTTGTGCAATTGTATTTATAACATCATATCCAAGGTAACTACCCTTAGACTGAAGCCGATCATGTCCAGGAATATCTCGCAAGAGAAATTCAAATTCCTGGAAGGAAGGCATATTCACAAAGCCATTGGAGTGGCCCAGGAAGTCATGCACAACCTTAAAAGGAATAAGAGGAAAGGGATGATCGTGAAAATTGATCTATTTAAGGCTTATGAAAAAATAAGCAGGCTATATATAAGAATGTTTTTGACCCATTTAGGCTTTCATATCACCTTCATAAATTGGGTGATGAGTTGCATCACTGATATCAGTTTCGTGGTCCTAATCAATGGGGTTGCCTCTCCATTTTTTAAAATCCAAAGAGGTTTGTACCAGGGATGTTCCTTATCCTCATTGCTCTTCTTGCTGGAAGCTGAAGGTTTAAGTCATATGCTAGCAGAAGCTAAAAGAAGAGGGGATATAAAAGTTATTGAAGTAGCGGTAAATCTCCATATCTCTCATTTTTTTGTTTTTTGATGATAGGCTTCTTTTCTCCCGTGGCAACAAAGAGGATTTTCGCGATATTAAATCTGTCCTTTATCTCTTTATTATTTCCATGAGAATGGAAATAAATCTACATAAATCATCTATTCTCATAGAGGGGCTATCGAAGGAGGAATCCAAGAGGATTTTGAGGGAGATGTCATATGAGATCAGGAAAATGGGAGAAAAATTCAAATACCTTGGCTTCTTCCTCAAACCTGATTGCTACAAAATTGCTGGCTGGATGTGGATGGTGGGAAATTTTGAGAAAAGAATAAAGCATTGGAGTTATAAGTGGCTCTCTCAAGGAGGTAGGATGGTATTAATCAAGTCATATCTCATGGAAAATTTTGTGTATTGGGCGATGCTATCATGGATTCCCAAGGGTATTTTGGAAAAGGTAAGGAAAATTTGCAGCAAATTCTTATGGGCATGCTAAAAGGAGGAGGTCTTTCTTCCGTGGGTAGCTTCAGCTCAGATTTCCAGGCCAAAGGGATTGGGTGGGTAGGGATTAAAATATCTCCCATATTTTGTGTCCTCTCTGGCAGCAAAAATGGTTTGGATAATTATTGTCTCGGATTTTTTATGGTCACTGGTAATGAGGAGGAAATATATAGACCCAATGCTTGTGATTAAATGGTTGAGATCCCCAACTAGCATACAACCCGAGGCTCAGTGGTGTGGAAATAAATGATGGGGTCGATCAATATAGTTGAAGAAGGATTGATCTGGCAGGTTGGGAATGGTGAGCAGGTTCAGATTGGGTCTGATCCTTGGGTAGGTTGCAATGGGGACTTATGCCTTCCAAAAGAGCTTAGATTCCATCTATCCAAAAAAGGAATCCACTTCCTATATCAAATAGGAAACATAGGTGATTATACTATATGGCGGAAAGCATGGAAGTCTATGGAGGAGATAGGTATTGACCCACTATGGAATGAGGAGTGGATCAAATACACAAAGGAATTGGTCAGATCCAAAGTTAGGCTCAAGGACAGACTAGATGAATTAATATGGGTTCACAGTACTTCGGGAAGGAACACTCCAAAAGGGGGATATTCTTACCTCATGTCAAAGAAAGGATGGGAGGCCCTGGAATGGTGGTCAAGCCCACTTTGGAAACTGGAATGTTCAACAAAAAGTAGACAATATTTATGGTGAATTTTGAGAAACAAAGTCCCAACTTGGGATAATATGAAAAAAATGAAAAATGAAGGGCTTAGGTGGTGTTCACTTTTCAAGCTAGATGTCGAGATTGTTTCTCACCTTTTCATCCAAAGTTCTTTTTGCAAGGAGGTGTGGGAAAATTTCTCGAATTTAATAGGCCTCGAATTTCGATGGAATGGAGAAAATCTTAAAGAAGCATGGTAGGAATGGTGGAATATCACCCTGGAAGGGAAAAGGAAGACAATTCCATTACTAATTGCATGAGGGATATGGATGGCATGGAAAAAATTCATTTTAAAAGATTAGGCGACCCCGACCCATGAAGTGGTAGTTGAAAGTGTTTCAATTTATGAATTGCTTCCAGAACCTTAAAAAAAAGGTCGAATCGAGGAGATTGTTCCTGAAAAGATTCAGGGTGATATTCCTTGGGCATACCTTGATGGAGCATCTAGCTCTAAGAACTTTGTGGAGCAGGGATATTGATCCACCTAAACTCAAGCTTTAGGCTGGGGAAGTGGGACGAATAACTATGAAGAACTTAAAACACTTCATCTTCTTTTATGTTGGCTTCTCCATATGGGACATCTCTTTGTTCTGATTTTCGGTGACTCACAGAACTATATTAAGTGGTTCAAGAAGGATTTCATGTGCCAAAATTATATGTTAAGTCCTATTCTAGAGGAAATTTGGACACTGATAAATCATTTTACTTACATCTATGCACGTCATATTTATAGGGAGCATAACGTAGCAGCAGAGCTCCTTTCTAAGGAGGGTATTTAGGAGGATGTGGGCAGCCAAAGAATCCGTGAAATAATTCCAGATGGCTTGGTGTAAAGGAACAATCTGCCTTTTTCCTAGTTATCTTTTGCTGGTTCTCGAATAGATCTAGAATAGATCTCAACGTTTCATATTTTTATTTTTATGTATATATTAATATGTTTTTTTTAATGCAACAAAAAACTTTGGTACAGAAAATTATTGTAAGAAACTCGATATATCCCATATTTTTTTCATGAAGGAACGCAATGTTTATGCTCTGTTTTGGGCTGGTTTTTCCTCATAAGAGGAGGCCGGGAGTGGTTGGGTTTTTGGTTAGGGCCACTGTTATTAGTGGTGGATGGTGCTTAATAGACCTGGAATGGATTCATCTCTCTCAAGCAGCTCACTATGTTTTTTGGTTAGGTTGTTCATATGAATAACAATCATTTTTTAGGTAGGTGTCCTCTGAGAACCTGGTGGAAGGAATGCTTAAATGCATGTGCACTGTAAACTTTTTATCACTAATAAAAAGTTTTGATTTCCCCCCCCCCAAAAAAAAAACATATTCTAATTTTATATCTGTTAAAAAGGATTAATGAAAAACGAGAAATATAATATAAAAGAAAGAACTTGATATGATTAATTTCATGTGGTTTGAATATCTATTTTCAAAAATTAGAAAATATAATTATCCCCTATCCACTCATGGAATATTTGTGCAAACTTCCTGAATGCAATTATAGACAAGTTCTCTCTAGTCGTATCAGCATAGATCAAAGGGATAAAATAGGAATTGATGTCCGGGAAATCTTGCTAGGAAATTTAATTTCGCGTTCTTCAGAGTTTCCTACCCCCACAAAACTAAGATCCCAGCTAATCATTGTCTTTATAAAAGATAACTTGAATGGTAAGTGAAATAACAACCTTGATATACGCAGGAGACAGTAGTAGCCTTCAAGCTGACGGGCTTACGGCATACTGTCATAGTCAATTTTGTAGGTGCTAGATAATATTGTATTGAATTGATATGGTTTTGTCTTAATTGTTAACTCTCTTAAATGGGTTCATCTTAATTTCTATTGTCTTAAATATAAAGTTTTTTATTAAAATATTTTTGTCTCAAATTGTTTTTGTTTTAAATATAAATTTTTGTCTTAAAATATTTTTGTCTCAAAATGTATTTATCGTAAATATAAAGCTTTGTCTTAAACTCTATTTTTTTCTTAAATATAAAGTTTTGTCTCAAAATATTTTTGTCTCAAACTATTTTTGTCTTAAATATAAATTTTTGTCTTAAAATATTTTTGTCTCAAACTGTTTTTGTCTTAAATTTTATATTTAAGACAATTCAATTGATATTAAATTTTAATGTAAAAAAACTAAAATAAAAATTGACCTTTTAAGACAAAATGTCTTAAAAGTTCCCTTGGTGTAGTATTTTCCAAAGGTATCTACCTTGTGAGCAACATGTAGGTTTTTGCATATTTTTAAGTGAGAGGAAGAATATTTTTTCAATGAATAAGTGAAGAGTTGAAGGCATTGTGCTTGAAGGCCCCTAACGAAACACGTTGAATAGTTTTTCAAAGATCATAGAGCCCAAAAATCTTGATCAAATCACTGAATAGAAGAAAAAGGACCTTAACTGTTAGAGGAAAAAGGGAGGTCTTTGGGCAAGACCCAGGTTTAGATTTGGGGCCAACAAGGTTTCTGCTATAGTCTAGCACCACACCAGCATTTTCACCCTTCTCCGAGGATGAGGGAATCTCACCTGAGGCGTGTCGTGACCATAGTAAAATTAGAAGCTAGATCAGGTAGAAGGAAAATGCAGATATAGACAACAACTGTGGAACTTGGAAGCAACAAGCATATCTCAACTCTACGAAAAAACTATGACTCATCGATACATGTCTAAGATGCTATATGAAAAAATTAATTTCACCATATATTCATCATAAGTAAATAACCTTCAATCCACTCACAACATTACACACAACAACAACCGGATTTCATTATCAATAATAGATCAACATACATATGTTCTGCAGAGTCTTTTACAAAGTAGTCCAGTACAACATATTTCTCACAAAGCTCTCCTGAGGCTCTGCTCCTCCTATTGGCCTCTAGCCAGAATGACCAACTTACTCCCTAGCTAACTCTTTTTCTATTGACTTACTGCCTGTTTGTTTCTCCCTGAGTGCGACTTTCAGTCCTTCCTTTTCCACTCCACTACTTTCCACTTCCTCTATATGTTGGAGAGGAAGAAGGTCTCTTGGGAAAGACCCAGGTTCAGAATGGAGGCCAACAAGGTTTTCCGTAGTAGTTTAGCACAACGCTGGCATTTTCACTCTACTCAGAAGAGTAGAGAGTCTCACCCGAGGCGTGTCGTGACCTTACTAAGATTAGGATCAGATCAGGTATCGATCAAGCCCACCATACAGGCTAAAACAGATAGAACTGCGTACTCCGAATGAGTGTAAATACTCTACAAATGATAATACTCATGAACATACTCAGGACAGAAAAATCAAAATTTAAAGTAACCCATACATTCAACTAAACTGGAAACACATTACAGAACTCAGACATCAAACCTAGATCATGATATATTGTATTAACAACAAGAGATAGTTAAATTGCTCCTTAGAGTGATCCTAGCAGAAATTATTACAATATTATCACATATGATTATAACAAAATGACCAAAGAGAGAGTAGAACGCCCAGAGCGAACAGAGCTCTCCTACGGCTCCCTTCCTCTGATCCCTACTGTGCCAACCTTCTGTCTACGCCGACTACATATTTGTTCCTTTGCCAACGCGACTGTCATTTCTCCCTTCCTTTTTGCTCTTCTGTTTTTTGCATCTCCCTAATCACTGGGAGTTCCACTGCTTGTTCCTTGTCACTTCCTTCTACCATCTGTGCTTATTTTTCCAATAGCCGTGCCACCTACTCTTCCGCTCTTCGCAACCGTGACAGATCTCTGTCTACCGTGGTTGCACTCTGCCACCTGTTATCTGCAACTCAAAAACCGTTTTATTTCAAAACAAGGGCCCCAACAGGCCCCGACCACATCCTATTGACTCATCCTGAGTCAATTTTTTTCTACTACCTTAGTCTCCATTGGTCTGCTTGCCTACGTGGTTAGTACTGTCTTCTCCTTTTCCCCTACTTGTCCAAACAAGGGCACCAACTCGGGGACCTTTTCCATCATTGATGATTTGAGGTCTTTGAAGCCAACAATGGCCTGTTGCCATTCCTGCATGAGTAGGTTTGTCTCTGCAGTGACTTTTTCTACCTCATTTTCTCTTGAGATGGTCGACAGCTTACCAAATATGTCCTTAATCTTAATGTTGGCCTCAGTGGCCATTTGCTATATTTCTTGGGTAGTAATCTTGACAGGCTGCCTTAGCTCCTGGAGGGCCTATTTGGCTGTTGTTGAATGTTCCTCAGTTTGTTGTATCTTGACCTCCAGCTCTTCTGCTTGGTTATACAATTGGTCAAGTCCATCGGGGTCTGTGGCCTCTTGAATTTCCTTCAACACTTGTTGCAATTGTGTCGAAATTAGCTGTGATTTCAAAGTAAGTGAGGTTGAACACTCATGTAAATTTTTCAGAAGGTCAGATGCTTCTTTAGCCGTGGTGCTTATAGTTTCTTGCATCTCAGTCACTTGGTTCTATTTCTCTGCGATCTTCTCTGTATAGACGACCATTGGATCTGGTAGCACGAGCCTGGTCGCTAGTGCTGCTTTCAGTTCCCTATTTTTTCAGCTGAGATTCAAACATGCCACCTAGATGTGAATGTATTGCCCGACTAGGTCACTAGCTGATATTTCGTCAGATATCTAATCGTTGTGAGCCATTACTATGGGCCAGAGATCCTTAAAATTCTGTGTCACCGTGTCTAGTTGGATCTGAAAGTTGTCTTTCTCTATCTTGATTTGTTCACGCTCTTTAGTAAGCGCAATGATCTGTACTTGTTGCTACTCAAAATTTTGTTTGAGTTCTGTGTGAAGTCCTTTAGCCTATTTTTCTGCTCGCTGAATACAATTGTACAACTCCGACGTTCCCCAAGTCTACATGCTTTCAGCCACGAACATATCTTGATTTGGCGGTCTCTCTTGGAGTGGCTAACTGCTCGCAATGGACTTGGCTGAGTGCTCCTGCAGTGATTGTGGTGGTGTTGGTTGTGGAAGTGGATTATTAGGGTTACCCATGCTTGGAGTGGGCTGCATCTGGTGAAGTATCAGGTTTTCTTGCTAAAACGGTTTCAGATCTTTAGGCAGGGGTGTTGTATCTGCGGTAAAAGGTCCCCCTCGACTTAAAAGGTCTTGAAAAGTGACTTGTTCAACCAGGTTTTGGTTAACCTCAGGTACCAATGTTGTACTGGAGCTAACTTCCGCCTCGTTGTCTCTGTTTGTCTTACTCTTTTCTCTGACTGGGGCGAATATGGTGGCTGATGTGGAGGGAGTTCGGGTTGAATGGTCTTTAGAGGTGAATGATGTGTGGGCCGATGAGTGGTGAGTGTGAGGTGGAGATATACGAATATTTAAAAAGGAATAGGGGTTGAGTAGAGGTAGCTCCTGAGTTCCCTGGGGTTTTGTCACTGGCTCTTCCTAGATTAGGGCCCCCGTGTCCATTGGTTGCGTTTGATCTTCCCCCGTGAGACCAACAACCTGGCTAGACATTGTAATTTTTGCCTTTTTTGCCTTTGGTGTAGCTACGGGTGGCTTTGAGGCTTTACTCTTTTTGACAGGAGTTTTGGTTGTTGCTGGTGGTGAATTAAACAAACTAAGTGGTATGGTCGTGACTATGGGGACTGTGATGGAAGAAGAGGCAGAACTGGACGCTTGAAACTTCACAAACGTGGGAAACAATGAAGAATCACTAGTTAGAGTTTGAAATACCTGGTTAAAGCTTTGTACCTTTGTGTTCATCTCCTTGATGATTGGTGTCAGCTGCAGTCGCAACATTCTGGTCATCACTTCCTCTATTGTTTCCCTTGGAAATGGATCCGGCAACATGCCATCGAATGAATAGAAATAGATTCTACTACTGACCTCAATGCCTACCCCTGGCCTTGAACATACTTCATTGTGAAAAGTTCTTTCATCAATTTGAAACTTCAACAGTTTCATTTTGAAGATCGACTCTGGCACACATGTTGGTCTGATGTAGGCTTGCTTATGGCTGACTCCAAACCAAATTTTCACAGAGTAATTGTCCAATGAGCTCTTTGGGATTCTCTGTTGTCTCATTGCCACATCGACCATATAGCTGTACCAGAACTTGAATGCTTCTTCATTCACCTCCTTAGTGTTGGGGTCCCCTGACGCCTTCAAGGGTGTGAACTTCATTGCTAACAGTTGACCTGTTGCAATTTTCATAGGCTCTCTGATTCCGGGGAATGCCCATTTCCACATCGTCAACACCATGATAAGATAACCATAGATGAACCCAGTGGCTCTCTTGTAGTTATCCTCCCAAGCTTCAAATAACTCATTAAGTAAAAATGAACACCAATTCAGTTGTGCCCCCTGGATACAGTGCTCAGCAACTAAGATAGTATCCAGCATACACTCTCCTTTTGTATAATGCCTCATAGTTTTTCTCGCAATCAAATAGCAGGAAAACTTGACTATTGGCTTGTTGATAAGGTCTGTATTTGCCCCTTTTCCTCCTCTCTTGGTGTCATACTTCCTGTAATAGTCGCCATCTCTAGCCTTCTTCGCTCTCTTCGACATGTTTTCGAATGCTGTGGAGAGGTCTCTACCTTCTTGTGATAGCCCTGTTAACTTGTGAATATATTCCACATGAATTAGTATTTCTCTTCCTAGCCACAACGACCCATTGTGGATTCTACTCAGTAGGAACTTTGTGCACTGCATCGCAGCCCCTTTGGTGCCGAACACTGGAAGATTTCTGAGGTTCAGTATGGTTGATTGCTGGACACCTCTGAAATCGGGAAGTACTCTTGCTACTTCATGTCTTGCTTCAGTGGCATAATTTTCCATGTAGACTTGTTTCTTCATCGCTAGGAATTGGAAAGAATCTGTCAGGTTGGTATCGATCAACGATGCACTATCATATTTGCCCACCAGTGACTCCATCTTCTAGATTCTTTCATCGAGCTCTTGCTCAACGACTGCTGGTGCTACTTTGGTCATTTTTGCTCTTCTCTGGTACACTTGCAGAGCTCCTCCTTCTCTTTCCTTATAAACTCCTGCCTCTAGATACTCCCTCTGAACTTCTTCTGATGATGTTTCTCTTGCTACTTTTGCTATTTCTAGTTCTAACTCGGACTTCTCCGGCATTCTTGCTCTTTATTTCATGCAAGTTATGTAAGTTATCAGCACGCATGAGGTTGATAAGACCCCATAACTAATTAATTTTCCCTGCCTTCCCCCACGACTATAATCGTGTGAATAGTTACCAGGATGAGGTGGGTTCTAAAAAAGTTGGCTATGACTTCAGGAGTTGGGAAGACGTGATGGGTAATAATTATGGCCTATTATGGAAAATTCATTGCGGTATGGATGATGCTAATTATGGCAATTACTTCTCAAATCTCAGTAATCCTACAAACTGACATGGGTACTATGGGTCATGATGATGGAATGATATTCGACACGCTTCTTATCTGACATGGATGACACGTTGGACACTACCCTCCCCCAACCATAATTGGTTGTGTTGCAGTCTCCACCTCGCAATGCTGAGTTTTTTTCTATTCTTTAAAATTTCTTTATTTGGCTTTCTATCTAAGCTCTTCTCGGGTGCGAGAGAGTTATTGACTCTACCTAATCTAATATACCATGTTGAGTCCTCTCGGTTGCTAGAGTTGTTGAAAATTGAAATGTAGAACTTACTCGTGATAAGGCTTTAGGCGTGCACCATTCACCCATCCTGGTAGTATCTGGCTGTCTAGTTGTGCTAACTGAACTTCTCCTGAATCTCTGATTTCTATCATGTGGTACAGTCCCCACTAATGCATCCTCATTTTACCTAGGAACTTCTAGAACTTTCTGTTGTAAAGTAAAAATTTTCCGCCGACCATGAACGTTTTGCGCTTGATATGCCATTTGTGCCAAGATTTTTGTCTCTCTTTCCAAACGGTTTGGTGGAATAATGCTAGAAATATGTCTTCTTCTAGCTCTTGTAGTTCTTGCAATCGCTCTTTCAGCGAGTCTTCTTCTGATAATTGGAGTGATGTTGCGATTAGGAGGCTCAGTATGAAAAACTCAGCTGGTACTACTACTTCCCTCTCATACACCGGCTAGAACGATGTCTGGTTGTTCAGTCTTTTGACAGTTGTTTTGTACGCCTATAGTGTTGCTCGTATACGTTCATCCGAGTTGTCTCGTTCAGCGTTGCAAATATTCGTTAAACCCTTTTCTAGAATCTTACTAAATGCTTCTACTATACCATTAGCTTGTGGATGCTAAGGACTGCTTTTAGGATGTTGTACCATGAAGTTTTCTAGCAGAGATCTAATGGTTGCATTGATGAAATGCATACCTTGATCGCTTGTCAGACTTTTCGGGCAACCAAAACTGCTAATGATATTCTCGAATATGAATTGAGCTGTTGTTTTAGTTGTGAAATCCTTCACTATCATTGCCTCTTCCCACATTTTCAAAGAGTCTATGGCCGTTATGATATACCTGGCTTGTAAGTGCCTTGCGACAGGTGCAATCGGGCCTATAAAATCAACTTCCCATTTCTCAAATGGCTGCAGTGATTTTACCTGGTGAAGTGGGAGCTCATCTCTATGTGATGGATGTCCCGTCCTCTGACATACATCACACTTTTTTATAAATGCCTTACTATCCATGTGCACTTTCGGCCACCACAAACCTGCCTGCAGTATTTTCCTCGCCGTCGATTTTTCTCCAACATGTCCTCCCGCAACTCCACAGTGGCATTCCCATAGTACGCCTTCCCTCTCATTATCTAGGACGCGTCTTCGTAAGATTTGGTCTAGCCCCATCTTATACAGGTGTCCTGCTATTAGCTAATACTCTATTGCTTGGACTACTAGATGTCTTTTCTGGGCTGTTGTATATTCCTTTTGGCACTGTCCTATTTTTAGGTAGGTTGCTATCTGATCTAAGTATTATGGGATGGCTTACACTCTAAGAACATTAGCATCCGACAGCTGATCATCCAGAGACCCTCCATTTTCTCCATTTTCTAGCCTTGATAGGTGTTTAGGCCCCACATTCAGTCTCCCGAGTTTCACTATCACCTCAAAAGTAAACTCCTGAAAGAGTAGGAGCCATCTGCATATTCTTCCCTCTAAGACCGGTTTGTTAACTAGGTACTGATCTGAAATGTGAGAACTTCTTATTTCTAATACAGAGATGGAATATAAGGGCATTTAAGGGATATGTCACCTTTAAAGAAAGGATGAGATCCTAAAGCTTGCTGGCCCTTTACAGACTCTGCCTAAAGAAATAATAGAGGTAATCACTAATGATCTGATAATGAAACTACTTGTTTGCTGGTGCAAGGTATTAATTATCCATAAAATTATGTGCGCAAACTGCTTAATGTGTTTTGCAATTTGAACAAAATGATTTTGGTGAATTTATGAGCCTTTTGTGTATAGGAGGCTTATTTCATTTTACTGTTTAACATCTTTAACTCTAATAAAACACAGAAAATAAATCACAGAATATAACACAACATATGATAAGGCATTTCACCCCTTCTGGGCTACATCTGCCCAGTCCAAGGCCCCCAAATGGGCATGTCCTTGCTCTTATTATGCTCAAATTTTTTAATACAATGATCAAAAAGCCTAAACGGGAAAAAAAAGTTCTGAAAATGAGTTCAGAGCACAGAAAACAGTAAAGATAGGCTTTTTTTTCACCTCCAAAGGTTAACCATAGCCCAATACAGCTCCAACATTCCCTAGGCCCTGATGGCTCTCCAAGCTTCTCTGCTGAAAAAGTACATGAATATGATCTCTGTTGCCTCTGCAACCTGCACCATTGGCTCTAGAATTCTCAAATTACCCAAAATCAAAATAAAATTCGCTCCAAAAGGAATCTCCTAGAAAAATTTATGTCCAACTGAAGTTTTTCCCAGTTTGCCCTAAAAAAAACTCCACCAAATTTGGTGGAACTGCAGCTAACTTCACCAATTAAGGAGGTTTCGCCATTCTGGGCGGACTCTGCCAAAACCTCCGCGCGGTTAAGGATTAGAAATAAATGTTAAGTGTAAGTTGTGGCCACATACGTTGGTTGTGCCAATGGTTTTGGGGTTTGTGGAATTAAAGTTAACCACGGATTATCCACCAGGTCATGTGACCTCTCCACAACGTATTAAAAACTTAACCATTAATGTTTGATTCCCGCCGGAGTGTTTTAGCTCTTGGTTTTCCACCTATGGTTTCATTGCAGAGGGGCTTGGCCCCCTTTCGGCCCCACCCAAACATATTTGAAACTTCATATAGGCATGAGGACTGTTGTATGTTAAGAACCACATACGGCGAGTTGGTCCGGCCCATGGGTTGGTGGCCACCCGACCCGCATTCGACTCCGGTCAGCCCATATAAAATTTTATATACCATAAACTTTGGATTCTAAGGGACACGTGGCACTCGCTCATTGGTCCAAATATTCTGTAGAATATTCTATGGAATATTCTCGAAATATTATGTGGAACGTTCTTTTTTAAATATTTTTTTTATCCAAAGTCAAACAAAGTGAAATTGGGCTTTTTGCCTAAAATTGAGAAACTTTAAAGTTGAATATCTTCCTCATACAGCATCGGATTTGAGTTTCATTCGAGGCTACAGGATCGTTTTGACGAGACCTTTCCTGTCATTCTAGTTTCAACCAATTTTGAGAAAATAACATTTTGAGCATTTTTCCAATTATGACATGATCACCTGATCACACCTCCCCATTGGGAAGCGTTTGGACCCACAAAAGCCTTCAATTACGTGTTAAGAAGGTGAGGATATAACCTCCTCACCTGTTCCAACTCCATCCACTTTTCCTTGCTCGATTTACTGCCTTTGAGACCAACCCGAACATAATCAACATCTCCCCTCCTTGAAGTGTGTGTCCTTCTGTCAAGGATTGCATCTTCTCTTAGCTCATCCAAAAATTCTGGCAAGAAATATTCTATGGATGGTAGCTGAACATCATTTTCATAATCAACAATAAAAGGAGGTTCATACAAACGTAAGTTCTCCACATTAACACCAGAATAAATTTGCATGTATGAAGGCAAATCTAGTTGAAAAGCATTATTTCCAACTTGTTTAAGGATCTTGAATGGACCATAACGAATAGGCTTCAACTTTTTATCTTCTCCTTGCATTCTTTCCTTACTAATATGCAACCATACTTCATCTCCTTCTTGAAACTTATGATCAACTCTATGTTTATCATGTCTCTCCTTGTACTTGCCTTGACCTTTTTCAAGCTGCTCCTGAACTTGCTGATGTATGAGCTGAATTCTTTCAATGAACATTCGAGCTTTTTCAATGTCACTATGCCCATCAATGGAAACATCCTTCTCAAGAATGAAATCTAATGGTGACTTAGGCAAATACCCAAAAAAAGCTTCAAAAGGTGAAGTATTTGTAGAAGAGTGCTTGGGCCGGTTGTAAGCATGTTGAATGTAATGCAAATGCTCATCCCAAAGCTTGGGATGTTGATCCAGGTGGATATTGGTGGCCACCCACCTATTCCACTTGGGCCCCCACCATTGTCTCTTTCAGCTTTTCAGTTTCGGCATAATTTACTATTTTTAGCAGTTTTTCGGGTCCTGAACTTCCGGAGCCGTTTTGAGGCCCTAAACGACATTTTTTGGGCATCGCGCCTTCAAAAAATATCATTCCTTTCATATTCCTTGGATAGATATTTCTAATGATGTATCATGTGCGTCAAACAGAGATAGTATGCCAAAGTTACGTCCCTGGGAAGTTGAAACACCAATTTACCCAAATGGGGCCCATAGTTTTGGCGCTTCATCTCCTAGGGTTAGGTTTTTGGATGTTTAGGATTCTCCATTGTTTCTCAATAATAAATAGGCCCTCGAGCCTCATTGTAACTCAGTTCAGAGGCCTGTAGCCGCCACATCTCTTCTCAGAGATAGCTACCAGCGCCCCAGCTAGTTTTATTTCCATTCTGTCTGTAAGCAAATTTCAGTTCTTTGATATTAATGAAATGAAGTGTTATTTCCGCTGCATCTCTGTATTTATGGTTATATGTTTATTCTATTGTGTTCCTGCATAAATCTGGATCAGTGGTATCAGAGCGGTCTGCTTTTTCTCGATCCTTCTTTGCATGTCCCCAACGAGGTCGGGGTATAAGGAGCTAGGGCTTGATCTGGTGGAACCTTTGCAAGATCAGCCTCACAAACCTCGACGGACGCCCATGGGCGACGAAAAGAAAGATGAGGGAGCAGGAGATACTATCAAAATATTTCTCGAGGAGGCCCTCGAAAAACAAAGGAACACGATGATGGATAACTTTGTTCAGATCCTTCAACGGCTGCCCACCGGCGGTGCATCTGCATCCAGCAGCCACTCTGGAGGTGCCACTCCTTTTAAGGTACAAGTAAATTTTGATATTACCATATTTGAGGGTCAAATAGATGCAGATGCCATAGATAGATCGTTGAATCTATTAGAAGTATATTTCTCTGTTCATGACTTTTTAGACCGGGAGAAGATTATTTTTGCACTCCTCAAAGCTACCCCCCATGTTAAGGACTGGTGGGAAACCTACTGTGAGAACAAGGACCTATTAACCCTCTCGCCGGCCTACCAACTTTGGGTACCTTCCAGAGTCAAATCTTGCTACAAGATTTATCCCGTGGGAATCCCTAGGACAAGTACATACAATGGACCACGCCGCGACAACAAGTGACTCAGATGCATGAGTCGACGAACTGCTCCATACCCCTGTGCACAAATTTGGGTATCAAAGATTCAGAGAAACATTTGTGCCAAAGCATTTCCAGCTTGTTCTGCACATATACATTCAGGAGGAAATGGAGTTCCTGGACATCTCCTCGCTGTACGCATACCTCAAGACAGTCGCCAAGATTGCTGCACCAAACAGAAGAAGCGAGACTTTGGATCTGCGAATAAAAAGCAAGGGAAATGTGCTTCCAAACCACAGAACAAAGGACAGAGCCAAGGCATGGTGGCTAAAGACAACCCGTCAAAGCCACAAGAAAAGAACAGCACCACAAATCCAAAGAAGGACACGGGAAAGTGGTGTGAGTTCCATAAGAGCTCCACTCACAACACAAGTGAGTGTAGGGCCAAGCAGTCGCTAGTGGCCAAGATGAGGGCTTCTGAGTCAGATGCATGATCTGACTCTGAATCAAAACCTGAAAAGGGGAATGAAAAAGAGAAAACAGTAGCAATACTACAGAAGTATTTCTATTGGCCGAACCTTCGAAAGGATGTCAAGAAGCACATCAGATCCTACACTGCTTGTGCCATTGCCAAACCGACCATCAAGAAGCAAGGCCTATATACTCCACTACCTACCCCTAGTCGACCTTTGGAATCCATCTCCATGGATTACATGTCGGGCCTACCTTCTACTAAGAATGGAAATGACTGTGTGTTCGTGGTCGTTGACAGATTCTCGAAGATGGCCATTATGGCGGCCTGTAAGAAGAATATCACAGCAGAAGCCACTGCTAAACTCTTCTTTGAATGAGTGTGGGTGCACTTTGGGATCCCACAGTCTATCATATTAGATCGAGATAGCAGGTTCCTCAGCACATTTTGGTCCAACCTCTAGTCAATGTTAGACACAAAGCTCACCAAGTCCACAGCTTTCCATCCCCAAACAGATGGCCAGATAGAGGTTGTCAACAGAATGATTGTACACATTCTGCACATGTACAATTCAAAGAATCCACACACATGGGATGAGAGCCTCCCCTATGTACAACATATTTATAATAGGGCTCTCCACAGTTCAATTGGCCATAGCCCCTTTCAGGTGGGCTTGGGATTCCAGCCACTATGTCCCATTAACGTAGCCATGCCATTTGCAGCTGCTTAAGCTGATTCAGCTCATGTCTAGTCTGAAGTTGACAAAGCAAGTAGCTTCATCAAGTCCATTCAACACATCCGCCAACAGGTTCATGATATATTGGACAGAGCCAATGCGAAGTACAAGCAGCGCCATGATCAACACCGGGTGCCACACAACTTCCAGGTGGGCGACAAAGTATGGCTACATTTGCAGAAGGAGCGCCTCACTGGACCCCACCGCAAGCTTTGCCCGCTCCGATACGGGCCGTACACCATCACCAAGGCTGTAGGGAACAATGCCTTCGAGCTCAGTATTCCACCATTCCTTGGTCTGCACCCAGTCTTCAATGTGGATCGCCTTCGTCCTTACTTCCCACCTCTACCGGACACCTCGGACATTGCAGAACAACTCACACCAACTGAGTTAAATCCAGACTGCATGGAACAGGCCACCACAGATTGCATCATGGACATGCAATCAAGAATACCGCCAAATGTAAGATCCAATCAGACGGTTGTCAAAGTTGGCCAACTCCTCGCACCAAGGAAAGTGTTCACAAGGGACCAAGTTCAACAGAATTCCTCATCTCATGGAGGAACTTAACGCAATGGGACCATTGCTTCCTGAGCAGAGGAATGATCCGTGTCGATATTGGTGTCTACCCGCCATTCCACTCCGGGCCCCACCATCATTTCTTTCATTTTTTCGCTCGTGAACACTTACTAGAATATGGGTGCTTTTCGGGGTCCCGGATTCCGGAACTTCCGCAGCCGTTTGAGGCCCTAAATCTGCTCTTGGGCATCACGCTCCAGAAAATATCATTCTACTTCGTAACGATATTCATGGCGAAATTTGTATTCCCTTGACAGAGCTTTCTAATGATGTATCATGTGCATCAAACGGAGATCGTATGCCAAAGTTACGTCCCCGGGAAGTTGGAACACCAATTTACCCAAACGGGGCCCATAGTTTTGACGCTTCATCTCCTAGGGTTAGGGTTTTGGATGTTTAGGGTTTTCCATTATTTCTAAATAATAAATAGGCCCTCGAGCCTCATTGTAACCCAGTTGAGAGGCCTGTAGCCGCCACATCTCTTCTCAGAGATAGCTACCAGCGCCCTAGCTAGTTTATTTCCATTCTGTCTGTAAGCAAATTTCAGTTCTTTGATATTAATGAAATGAAGTGTTATTTCTGCTACATCTCTATATTTATGGTTATATGTTTATTCTGTTGCGTTCCTGCATAAATCTGAATCAGATGCTTTCTGCAATAACCTCTCAAAATATGTACAATGGTTCTGTTCACTACCTCTGTTTGGCCATATGTTTGCGGATGAAAAGCAGCACTCTTCTTGAACATGGTGTCCATCATATTCCATAGATTGAACCAAAAATTCCCAACAAATTTGGAATCCCTGTCACTAAAAATAGAAGTAGGCAAACCATATTAAACCCATACATGTTGAAAATATAAATCAATAGTTTTTTCAGAAATTATAGTTTTCTTGCATGGCATAAGAATAAACATCTTGTTGAAATGATCAACTACTACATAAAGATAATCATGTTTCTTTCAAGATAATGGTAGACCTCTAAAAAAATCCATAGAAACACTCTCCCTTAGTCTAGAAGGTACCGGAAATGGCATATGTAAACCAAGCTTCCTATTGCTAGGCTTGCTTGTAGCACATAATGAACAACCTCTAATGAAACGTGCAACACTATCTACCATGCGAGGCCAATAAAAATACCTCTGTAAATGTGCCACCGTTTTGCTTACACCGAAATGACCAGCTATAAGAGAAGAATGAGCTTCTCTCATGATACTTAATCTCTCTCCCTGTGGTATACATAAATTTTCAAAATGAAACAGCAAATTATTATGCAAATGATAATCATTCTCCTCAACATGATTCCCTTTACTCAAGTTAGCATACACCTCCTTAAAATCATCATCTGATGCATACTGTTCTATGTATCTCTCATGCACAATAGAATCATTCTTAAGAAAAGTACTAGCACTAATAATAGGCCTTGAAAGCATATTAGAAACTTTATTGAGAATACCTTTCTTGTATCTTATTACCAAGTGAAATTGTTGTAGGAAGCCCATCCATCTGAAATGTCATGACTGCTGCAATTTACTTTGCGATTGCAAGTACTGTAAAGGCTGATGGTCGGTATGAACAATTGTTTCTTTGCCCATCAAATAATGTTTCCACTTTTTGACACTTTGTACCAACGCATACAATTTCTTATCATATGTAGGATAATTCACAACAGCACCATTAAATGTCTCATAATGAAATGTGATAGGCTTACCATGTTGTAAGAGAACTACACCCATGGCGTAATCACTAGCATCTGTCTTAATCTCCAATGGCTGTCTCAAGTCCGATAATGCAAGGACTGGAGCTAAACTTATCTTTTCATTCAAAGATTCGAAATATTTTTGTTGCTTGCCTCCCCATTGGAAAGCACGCTTCACACTTGTCACTGCATGCATAGGAGCTGCTATGGCAGAGAATTTAGAAATAAACTTCCTCCATTACTGAGTTGCACCCAAAAAACTTCTTACCTCTGTAATGGATTTGAGAGTAGGCCAATTCACAATGGCTTCTACTTTGGAAGGATCAATTCTCAAAGCGCCTACTCCTACTATGTGTCCCAAATAAACCAAATAATTCTTTCCAAATTCACACTTTGACATTTTAAGAAATAACTGTTTTTTCTTCAAAACATCAAGTACTTTCTTAACATGCATGACATGCTCTTCTCTAGTCTTGCTGAAAATTAAGATGTCATCTAAGTATACAGTAAGGAAAACATCAATAAAATGACGTAAGACATCATCCATTACCCGCATGAAATTTGCAGGTGCATTGCATAAACCAAACGGCATAACAAGCCAATCAAAGAGTCCTTGTTTGGTTTTAAAATTTGTCTTCCATATGTCACTTTCTACAATTCTAACTTGATGATAACCACTACGTAAGTATAACTTAGTGAAATATTTAGCATCTTTCAGCTGATCTAACAAATCATCTATCCTTGGAAGTGGGTAACGATTCTTTACTGTTATCTTGTTCAAAGCCCTGAAGTCCACACACATACGCCAAGTTCCATCTTTCTTCAAAATCAACACTATCGGTGACCCACATGGCGAAGTGCTTGGCCTTATGAAACCCTTGTCCAACAACTCTTTAATTTTCTTCTTTATTTCAGAATTCTCCATGATATACATGCGATACATGCCTATGTTAGGAAGTGGACAATCTGGATGTAAATGGATTTCATGTTGAATCTCCCTTTTAGGAGGCAAACCTGCTGGTTCCTGAAACATCTCATGATGTGCATCAACTACCTCATATAAATCTGATTTAAGCTTGGAATCACAATTTTCAAATGACTCATGATTCACATCAACCTTTGGCTTGATCATAAGAAGAACAAAACTCTTGCTTGAATTAACTAGCCTTTTTACCTGTCCCGCATTTACCATCGCTATATTTGTCTTCTTGCGATGAGCTCTGACAATATACTCCTTGCCATCTTTGAAAAGATGATATTTAGCTTCATGGCGATGGAATATTGATTTCCTGTCAAATAATTAAGGACTTCCCAAAACAATTCTTGATATATCAAGCAACACCACATCAAGTTCAACTATGTCAATAAAGTGTGCAGTTATTGCAAAGCGCAATATGCACTTTCTTGAGACTTGTAAATTTGCACCCTTGCATATCCACCCAAGTGGATAAGGCTTTAGATATGGAATGGTCTAAAGTTTTAGCCATTTGACCAAGTCTTCTAATATGAGATTAGCTTATGACCCATTGTCGAACAGTGTGTCAATTTTTGTATGTTTTGAGACTACCCTCACATGGAACAATTCAATTCTTTCTTCCTCATTAGGAGCTTGTACATGACAGTTTGAAGAACTAGTACTTGCATTAGTTTCTATTTCTTTTCCCTTCAAACTTTTCAAACCCATGGCTGCAATTTTGGTTTTGTCACCTGAATCATCTCCTAAATCTTGTGGTGTAGTTGAAGTAGCTGCAATTTTCTTCTTTCGCTTGTTTTTATTAAACTGGGTCTTTTTTCACGATGTAATTTCCAACAGTTTTTCTCTTCATGGCCCTTTTTTGAACAATGTTTACAAATGAACTTTTCACCCTCTTGTTTGATAGATGCATTCTTTTTACCTTTTCCCTTAAAGTTTTTTTCTTTGTTCTTTCCTTTGAACGACTTTTTTCTACCCTCATCAAAAGTATTCTTTCCTCTAGCCTCTAAATGTGTAGCCTGTACACAGACTTCATCTAAGCTAGTAGGATTAAACATCAGGATAGTGTGTTTAAGGTAACTGTGCAAACCACCTATGTACTTTAAAAAAGTGTCTTGGCTTTGTAAATCTACCCCAAGTAAGAGCGCTCTTCTCCTAAATTCCTGGGTATAGTCTTGCACATTCTATCCCTTAAGCTGTCTAAAGTTTTGCCAGCTCATTATAGCCTTCTGAAGGTGAGCAAGAGGATAAAATTTTTTCTTGATTGTAGTAATAAACTCAGTCCATGATAAAGAAATCTTACCATGTTTCTTTATTCCATCCCTGGTTTTGGCTTCCCACCAAACCAATGCTGCTCCATCCATCCTTAGTGAGGCTAATTTTATTTTGGTGCCATCATCATGCAGATTTTGAATCTTTAGATAGACTTCCAGTTGTCTGATCCAATTATCTAATTTCTCTGCATTAACATCACCATTAAACATTGGCAATTCCAATTTGACATCAAGCTTTAACAAAGAATTTTTACCAGTTTTTTTTACTTATGTGACTGATTTACTGAAGTTGAAGAGGATCATGTTGAGGAAGCGGATGACGAAGGAGATGGTGGATCACCATTTCCTCCATTCCCTTTCTTTTACTTATCATTGTCCTTCTTTCCTCCCGAAAAATCTCCTCCTTCTCTTTGGTTTTTAGATCCTTCTCCAGCAATCCTATCATTTCTTTCTTGATAGACGATCCTTACCATTTCAGTCATATCCAAGAAAGCTTTCCGAAAAAACCCTTTCTTCTTCCTTGGGATCCATTTCTTCATGAGCTTCTTCTTCTCTTGAAGACATGCTTGTGGTTACTTCTAAAGCTATTGAGGGTGAGATAGAAGGTGGAGATAATGGCACCCTGGCCCTCCTTGGTTGTGGATTAGTTTGTGCACTAACCAATTGTCCTTCCCCTCTTTTCAGTATAAGCCTAGTAAGCATCAAATTTTCAAAACAATACAATATTTCTTTGCACGATAATTTAAAATTTGAACTCAAACCTAAGTTCAAACCTAAGCTCTGATACCGATCTAATCTGAAATGTGAGAGCTTCTTATTTCTAATATAGATATGGACTGTATGGGCATTTACAAGATATGTCACCTTTAAAGAAAGGATGAGATCCCGAAGCTTGTTGGCCATTTATAGACTCTACCTAAAGAAATAATAGAAGTAATCACTAATGATCTGATAAAGAAACTACTTGTTTGTTGGTTCAAGGTATTCATTATCCATAAACATATGTGTGCAAAATGTTTAATGTGTTTTGTAATTGGAACAAAATTCTTTTGGTGAATTTATGAGTCTTTTGTGTATAGGAGGCTTATTTCATTTTACTGTTTAACATCTTTAACTCTGATAAAACACAGCAAATAAATCACAGAATATAACACAGCATATGATAAGGCAGTTCACCCCTCCTGGGCTACATCTGTCGGGTCCAAGGCCCCCAAATGGGCATGTCATTGCTCTTATTATGCTCAAATTTGTTAATACAGTGATCAGAAAGCCTAAACAGGAAAAACAAGCCGTGAAAATGAGTTCAAAGCACAGAAAATAGTAAAGATAGGCTTTTTTCACCTCCAAAGGTTAACCATAGCCCAATACAGCTCCAACACTCCCTAGGCCCTAATGTCTCTCCAAGATTCTCTGCTAAAACATTACCTAAAGATTATCTATGTTGCCTCTGAAACCTACACCATTGGCTCTGGAATGCTCAAATTACCCAAAATTAAAAAACAAAATCGCTTCAAAAGGACTCTCCTAGCAAAAGTTATGTCCCACTAAAGTTTTTCCCAGTTTGCCCTAAAAAAACTCCACCAAATTTGGTGGAACTACAGTTAACTCCACCAATTAATGAGGTGGTGCCATTCTGGGCGAACTTCGCCAAAACCTCTATGCGGTTAAGGATTAGCAATAAATGTTAAGTGTAAGTCGTGGCCACATGCGTCGGTTGTGCCAACGATTTTGGGGACCGTGGCATTAAAGTTAACCATGGATTATCCACCAAGTCATGTGACCTCTCCGCAACGTATTAAAAACTTAACCGTTAATGTTTGATTCCTACCGAAGTGTTTTAGCTCTTGGTTTTCCGCCTGTGGTTTCATTACAGAGGGGGCTGGCCCCTTTTCGGCCCCACCCAAATGTATTTGAAGCTTCATATAGGCATGAGGACTATTGTATGTTAAGAAACACATATGGTGGGTTGGTCGGGCCCATGAGCGGGTGGCCACCTGACCCGTGTTCGACTCCGGTAAGCCCATATAAAATTTTATATACCATAAACTTTGGATTCTTGGGGCCACGTGGCGGCCTCCGGGCTGGCCACGTGGCACTCGCTCATTGGTTTGCCCAGAATATTCTGTAGAATAGTCTATGGAATATTCCCAAAATATTCTTTTTTTAATATTTTTTTTAATCCAAAGTCAAACTGAGTCAAATTGGGCCTTTTGCCTGAAATTGAGAAACTTCAAAGTTGAATATCTTCCTCATATAGCATCGGATTTGAGTCTCGTTTGCGGCTACAGGATCGTTTTGATGAGACCTTTCCTATCATTCTAGTTTCAACCAACTCCGAGAAAATAAAATTCTGAGCATTTTTCCAATTAGGACATGATCACCTGATCAAGTACTTTAAAGCTGAGTGGTCTGTAAAAAACTTAAACATACCTCCTAGTAGGTAGTGGTGGAACTTTTTAAGTGAGTACACCATTTCCAATGCCTCCCGCTTTGTTGTGGTGTAGTTTCGTTCCACTGTTGATAACTTACGACTCGCAAAATAAACTGGGTGATCAACTGAAGTGTCCCCTGGTTGAGCCAGAACTGCTCCAAGTGTGATTCTTGAAGCATCAATGTAGACGTGAAATCACTTGTCCCAATCAGGGTGAACCAATATTGGCACGCTTTCCAACTTCTTCTTCAAGGTATTCAGGGATGTCGTGCAATTCTATGTCCAACTGAACTACTCCGATTTCCGCAAAAGCTTCTCCAATGGGGTCGTTACCTTCATGTAGTTGCGGATGAATCGCCTATAGTAACCTGTGTGGCCTAGTAGTGATCTTAACTGCTTCACATTTTCTGGTTCCTCCATGTTAATTATAACTGCTACCATTGCTAGATCGACGCAAACTCCTTGTTTGCATACAACATGTCCTAGCAGTGTTCCAAAAGGCACTGCAAAGATGCACTTCTTGAGGTTTAATGAAATCTGGAGTTGCCTACACCTATCGAACATTATCCTTAATAATGTTGCACGGTCTTTTAATAGGTTGTAGATAGTCTATTCATCCATATAGACTTCCAGGAATTTGTGGATGTATTCACGGAACACTGCTATCATAATGCGTGGAAATACTGCTGGCGCATTTTTCAGCCCAAATGGCATTACATGATATGCAAAGGAACCCCATTCAGTGGTGAAATTTGTCTTCTTCTTCAGCTATCCTTACCTGATGATATCCTGAAAATCCATCTGTAAAGTAATAAGCCTCATTCCCCGTAACGTTGTCCAGGACTTCATCACTGAACGGAGTAGGGAATGGGTCATGTATACAGGCATTATTCAAGCTCTTATAGTCAACACAGACTCAGATTTTAGACTTATCCTTTTTGCTTTGTATGACTATGGTACTTACCCATTCTGCTTCTTCCACCGGGAATATCAACCCTACCTTTAGCATTTTTCCAATCTCTGCCTTAACTTTTTCCTTCACTCTTGGATTCAGACGATAAGGTCTGTGATTTATTGGTCTTGCGTCAGGCTTCAGAATTATACGCATCTCCCCCATGTCTCATTTTATTCCTTTCAACTCCGCTACTGATGATGGGAACAAGTCTTCATATTCTTGTAGCAGATTGAATATATCCTTAGTTGTCTCAGCATCCCAATAATCACCGATTGATGCAACTTTGGGTTTTTATTTTGTCCCAATGTTCATTTTCTTGGTATTTAGTGGTAGTAGATGAATTCATTTCATTGTTGGGTTTTCTTTAATATCCCACTCCCCCTCCTTTTCCTCAAAATATAGATGTCTAAGACCTTCTAGATCATCATCATCCATCTCGCTATTTATCTTTTTACATGCTACTAATTGTCTGAGGCTTTGGTTTGGGAGCAGTTGCTCGTCCTCCTCCTAAATCTCTGGGAGGAACAATACCTTTTTAATGGCCTGCAATACTTGGGTAACTGGTTCTTTTTTCCCCTCAAACAAGAAACCTTGTGTAAATTTCTCCACAACTGCTTGCCAAGTATTGGTTCCTCTTTTCTTCTCTTTAGTTAGGTACCAAGCCCGTGGAATCAAATCCAATGAATGTATAAAATTGTGTACCCACAACTCTTCTGGGTATCCTGCATTTTTCCATTGATCCTCACAATATTTCAAATGTTTTCTGGGTTCTGAGTCCCCTTTGTAATTTTCAGTGAAATGTGGTCCTTCTTCTTTCTTGAACCTGGATTTCAATGTTGCCACAACTTTGTACCATAAAAATAGTGAGTTGTGGTGGTTACTCTGCCACCTAGATGATGTGGATTGTAAATCCATATCCATGAGTGGGACCCTATGGTCCACTGGTACCTTATCTTCTATTCTAGCAATAAAAGTATTTACAACGTTCATATTTGACAAAGTTTGATAATCTCTTACCTCAGTCCCAATCCAATTGATTCTTCCGATATTGGCGTATCTTCTTGTATTGGTCTCATACCCCCCTTTCTTCCAATCATCCCAGACTATTTTTAAGCCTAAGTCTGAGCATTGAATACTTCTCCAACTCACAGATCCCCCCGCTATAGGGTTGATATAATCTTCCCTTTTTCTTGTAGTCATTTTATAAAGATGATCGAGATGCTGAGCATCTTCTCTTTTTTCAACAGACTCTGTGTATCGGGGACCTTGATATGGGTCAAGTGGTTGGATGACCCTATCCTCCCCATCCTCAAAGATCATGAGGTCCTTCTTTAAATCTATTACTGCATAGTTTTCAAAAGCCCAGTCGATCCCCAATAATGTTGGATAGGGATATTTATCCCCCATAATGTTTATCACCTCAAATTCCATGTGTGTCTTTACCCCCGCAACATCGACTTCGACCTCCTCCAGTCTGCCTATAGGCACAATGCAGTACTAGTTTTCCATACAGAGTTGAATTGGTGAATATGTCAACCTTGGTCTCCCCAACGCTTCCCATGTATTCCTTAGCAATATCATTGACATCTAACCCTAGGTCAAGCATTGTGTCCTTAATTTGGAATCCCGCAACTTGAGTTTTCACCTAGAACTATTTCCCTGTCCTTCTCTTATTTCTTTTCACCCTTCGTATATATTTCTGTGTTTCATCATTTCACTCCCTTGGTCCTGTGGTCTCCTGCACCACCATTTCCAGGTTCTGCTTTAACTGTTCCAACATTGGCCCATTGGTAACAATCTTTAGGAATAGTCGAAACCATTCTTCAATCGTAGTACTTGTACTAGCTTGGTTCTCCTTATCTCCCTTAGCCTGTGGCAACTCAATGCCTTTGCTTCCCCCAAGTTGGGAAAATGTTTCCACTACTTCTTTAAAGTATTTCTTTTGTCTTTCTAACTTGAGCAGTGGCTTTGGAGATGCTGGCCTTATCAATTTTATTGGGTCCGTCGTCTGTGCATCTTCTCCAGTTCTTTTTCCTCCTCGCAACACTATGGTGAAATTCTGCATATCTTGAGCCTCTATTATTCTTTTCTCTGCATTTACCATATTTGTTCCTCTTTGTCTTGCTCTTTCTTCCCGTATTTTAATGAGCTCTTGGCAATATTATATTGCGTGCGTGTTAACTCTGCACTGAGAGCATCAGGGTCTTCTAGGAAGTGGACATTCCCTAGCCATGTGACCTTCTTGGTCACAATTGTAACATTTTACCAACCCTCTTCCTCCATCCTGACCTCCTATCATACCTTCCCCTCGTCCCCTGGGAGCCTCATTCACTCTATATGAAGGCATGCCCAATCGTTCCGCTAATGCATCTAGAGCCCTACACTATTATGTGTTGTGTGTGGTAGAAGCACAAAACTCACAGTATATGTTGTTCGGAATGTTGGAGTATTTTTGCAAGATTGGGAATAGGTGGGGTGGATGACCCATGATTTTGCATATCTCACAATATTTCGTTGTAGCTTGATTCTGTTGCGTGGGGAATCCCGTGTACTGATGTTGTGGCGGATATAATCCCTAGGTGTTAATCTGCATAACTCCTCCTACTGGCGGAGCTCCCTGTGCCCCTGTTGCTGATGTCCCCACATTCTGGCCTTGCAACCCTGGACATTCAGTTACCACGTGTCGTTCCAGTAGACAGTGTGTATACCATACATTTGGTCTCGTCGACCACATTGGTTGAATTTATTTCAGCTTCTCTGTTAGGCTAGCTATCTGATGTTGTAACCCTAGTATGGAAGGGTCCTTAGCCGATGCTCCTCCTTTAAATTCTTGCGGATATCCCACCATGGCCTCTATCTTCATAGCTTTCTCCAATGCATCTTGTAACGTCTCGATCTTCTCTTGTGTTAGCGGAGTTCTTGTTAATGGAAGAAGGGCCTTGATGAACCAATCTCTCTAATGGTTCGGGTCGATTAGATAACTAGGTTTCCCAATCGCATATTTGAATCTTCTCATTAGATCCCATGTAGTTTCCCCCTCTTTCTACTTGATCTCCCACATCTCTGACGAACCCTGCTGATATTTTTGGGGTAATTTCAATTCCTTAACGAAATCTCTCTTTACATCATCTATCGCTGGGTTCTGATAAGCCTCAGACCACTTAATAAACTAGTGTAGAGCTCTCTTCCTGAGAGTAGTTTGAAATTCGATCAACTTACCTACCTCTGGTGTCTGCCGAGCCCTCCATATGGCCTTGCAGAGGTACCAGTGTTGTTCCACATCATCATTACCCCTCCCAAAGAACTCTATGTATCGAGTAAATTATCTCGCCATGATTTCTTGTGTGGGTGTCACTAAAACAAAACCTCTGACTCCCGGCTGTGAAATGGTATTACTATCACTACTACTAGTGTGTATTACCACTGTAGACTGAACACTATTCAATTTACCCAATTCCCGTAACTTAACAAAAATTCCCCCTAGTGGTTGATAGAGTACCAGGGGTAGGTCGGGACTAGAGCTACTTGAAATTTGGGGAATATAGTTACCTGGGGTTATAGGTTTCGGCCCCTCTCGGAATAGCTGATCCATCACAACATGCAAATCCACATTGGACGTCTCCTCGGGGCGTGCGTCATCTCCGTCATACTCCTTTCCCTTCTCTGTCTGGGCTGGGCTTTTCTACACCTGTTGCACTTCCTTGATGGTCCCTCCTATATCTTAGGAACACATCTGACCTTCCATCTCCCTTGTCATCTGAGGTGCCTTCTCCTTGTATTTTATATTACTTTCTTGTTTCTCCAACTCCTTCATCACCCTTTCTCTCCACTTCTCAGCGATTTGAGCCCTCTGATGTGCTCGTCGATCCCTCAACCTACTGGAGGTTTAAGTATCCATCTCAGATTTTTTGAACTCCATTAGTCCTTCATCCACCATCAAGGCTTTGATCCATAGAGGGATCTCCTTGAAAAGCTCTCGATGGAGCCCTGATCTGAATATGTCCTCCGCTTTTGAGAAAGACCAGCAACACTCAACTACAAACTCCACTATGTATCCTTCCAAGGTAGATTCCACCCAAAAATCTACAACTCAGGTCAAATCGGTATCTAACCGATGTAGTGCTACCAGATCTACGTACAACCACTTGTGACAGACCTTCTACAAGCTTCTTTGGACTATCTTGTTCTATAGTCTCTGCAAACAATTGTAGAGCTCCTCTAGAAACTTTCCTCAGAAGATCTCGTAGATATCACTCATGTATTTAGAGACTAGAACCTGATTCTTAACAACTTTCTCTCATTTTTGTCCCAACTCTGCTTGCTGAGCTATTAACTAATCCAGGTGGTTATCCCACTAGTTTCATATTTATTTCTTGAAGATCCACGATACCATGATCGAGTTCCAAAATGAAATTTCGGGTCCCGACAACAGAACCATTTGTTGGCGAAGACGAAGGTCTCTTGGGCAAGACCCAGGTTCAGAATGGAGGCCAACAAGGTTTTCCGCAGTAGTCTAGCACAACGCCAACATTTTCACTCTACTCTGAAGAGTAGAGAGTCTCACCCAAGGCGTGTCGTGACCTTACTAAGATTAGGATCAGATCAGGTATTGATCAAGCCTACCATACAGGCTAAAACATACAGAACTGCGTACTCGAAATGAGTGTAAATAATATACAAATGATAATACTCATGAACATACTCAAGATGGAAAAATCAAAATTTAAAGCAACCCATACATTCAACTGAACTATAAACACATTACAGAACACAAACATCAAGTCCAGATCATGATATATTGCATTAAAAACAAGAGACAATTACATTGCTCCTTAGAGCGATCCTGGAAGAACTGATTACAATATTATCACATATGATTAGAACAGAATGACCAGAGAGAGAACAGAACGCCCAGAGTGAACAGAGCTCTCCTACGGCTCCCTTCCTCTGATCCCTACTGTGCCAACCTTTCGTCTACACTGGTCGACTACCTATTTGTTCCTTTGCCAACGCGACTATCAGTTATCCCTTCCTTTCCGCTCTGTTTTTTGCTGCATCTACCTGATCACTGGGAGTTCCACTACTTGTTCCTTGTCATTTCCTTCTACCATCTGTGCTTGTTTCTACAACAGCCGCACCACATGCTCTTCCGCTCTTTGCAACCGTGACAGCTCTCTGTCTACCGTGGTGGCGCTCTGCCACCTGTTATCCGCAGCTCAAAAACTGTTTTATTTCAAAACAAGGCCCCCAACACTATATTAATGAGAGTCCTATTGATTGTTCTTGTCTCCCATATCTGCCATCTGCAATGTTCTCTGCCACTGTCACACCACCTGTCTTCCAGCTTCCCGCAACCATGACAGATCCATGTCTACCTTAATTTAATTCCGCCACCTTTCCTCCAAATTTTCGCAAATCAAAACTATTCTATCCCAAAAACAAAGGCCCTAACAGGCCTCGACCACGCGCTATTGACTCATCCCAAGTCAATATTTTTCCTATTGTTGTGGCTTTGAGTGGTCTATCGGCTTCTAATGCTGGTTTCATTTTTCCTACTGCTTCACCTTGTCAAAACAAAGGCCCCCAGTCTGGAACCTTGCTCAATGCTGAGGACTCAGTTCTGCGAACTTATTAATTTCATGTTGCCACTCTTTAATTAATTTTTCTGTTTGGGTGGTGACTCTTTTGGCCTTTGTTGCAATTTCCACAGGTGGTAGCTTGCTGAATACCTCCTATATCTTTAGCTCGACTTCGGCCGCCATCTTTTGTATTGCCTTTGCTTTTTGTTTCACAGGTTTCCTTAGCTCTCTGGGGACCTTTTTTGTGACCACTAAGTGTTCTTCGACTTTTTGGATTTTGGTCTCCAGTGCGTCTGCCTGGTTATACAACTGGGTTATGCCGACCGGGTCGGTGGCTTCTTTGACCTCCCAGAAAATTTGTTGGAGCTGTGTTGAAATTGGTTGGGCTTCCATCGTTAGTGAGTTGGAGCATTCGTGTAAATGCTCTATCAAGCTGTAAGCCTCTTTGACTATCATCCCAAGGGTTTCCTTCATTCCAGTTACCTGCCTTTGTCTCTCTGTGACAGTCTCACTATATACCGTGGCTGGGTCTGGTAATGTTGGTCTAGCTTCTAGCACCTCCTTGATCTTATGTTTCGCTCTGCTCAGGTTTGTGCATGTGATTTTCACTCAAAGGGATCTTTCGACCATTGAGAAGGCCAATATGTCCTCTGGTGTTTGGTTATCCTAGGCAATGATAGTCGGCCATAGGTCCTTGAAGTCTTTTGTTACTTTTTCCAGCTACTCCTATAGGGTATCCTTTTCACTCCTAAGCTGGTTGCACTCTTCAATAAGCGCAATGACCTGTTGTTGTTGTTGTTCAAACCTCTGTTGGAGGTCATTGTTCAGTCCTTCTGCTTGTTGTGCTATCAGTTGGATAATGTTGTATAATTGGCTAGCTCCCCAATTCTGCAAGTTCTCAACATCTGGCATCTCCTGGCTTGGTTGTATTTCTCTGAGGGGTTGCCCACTGGCGATTGATTTCTCTGAGTGTTCTTGTGGAGATGCTGGATGGTTTGCAGTAGCTGGGATTCAGGGACGTTCATACTAGTGGATGGTACAATTTGTTGCAGTAATAGGTTGGATTTCTAGAAAGGATTCAACTCCAGTGAGGTGGGTGTTGTATCAGAAGTGAAATACCCTCCTTGAACTAATAGTTCTAGAAAGGTGCCCTGTCATATCGGGGTTTGGTCAATATTAGGTAATCTAGCCATACTTGAGTTAACTTTTGCTTCGGTGTCCCCATTTCTTTTGTGTCCTAGTTTTACTGGGTCTGAGATAGTCGCTGAGGTGGACGAAGTGTGGATGGAGAGGTCCTTGGAAGTGAATGAAGTGCATGGTGATGTCTAAATGTTTAGGACTAAGGATGGATCAAACACGGGTAGCGTAGAGGTTGTTTGGGTCATAACCTCTGACTCTTCTTGAATCAGTACCCTGTAGCCATAGGTTAGGGTTGATCTTCCTCTGTGAGATAAACTACTTGTTTGGGTAATGTAATTCGCAGTTTCTTTGGTTTGGGTGTGGCTACTAGAGGCTTGGGTGCCTTGGTCTTGCGGAGTGGAGTGACTGTGGTTACTGGAGGGGGATTGAACATGGTGGATGGTAGGGCAGTAATGATGGGGGTGGTTGTTGATGGGGATGCAGAATTAAAAGTTTGGAACTAAGAAAAATCAGGAAATATAGTAGATGTGCTTGTGAGAGTTTTTATTACTAGGTTGAAGCCCTTCACCTTCGTGTCAAGTTGGTCCAGTAGGGGTCATCGTTGAAATTGGGAAACCCTCCTTGCTGCTTCTTCCAGTGATTCCCCTGGCAGTGCCTTTGGTAGCATCGCCTTGAATGAGTAGTGGGGGATTCCACTTCTGACTTACATCTCAGCTCCTAGCCATGAATAGGCTTCGGTGTGGAAGTCTTCTTCTTCTACTTGGAACTTTAGCAGCCGCATTTGGAAAGTGGTTTCGTTCACGCAAGTAGGTCGAATATACGTCTTGTTGTGGGTTAACCCAAAACATATGTATGAAGAGTATATATCCAATAATACCCCTAGAACCCTTTGTATGCTCACCACCACATCAACCATTTTTCTGTACCAGAATGAGAAATCCTCCTCATTGACTTCTTTAGTACTGGGATCTCCCGATACTCTCCAAGGCGTAAACCTTAACACCATTGGTTGGTCATGAGTGATTTCTGCGAGTTTCCTAACCCCTGGGGGAGACCATTTCCACATTGAAAAAGCCATAATGAGATAGCCATAGATGAATCTTGTGGCATGTCTGTAGTTATATTCATAGGCATTAAACAGTTCATTCAATGATAATGTGCACCAGTTTAGTTGTGCTCCCTGGATGCAGTGTTCTGCGACTGAAATGGTGTCCAGTGTGCATTCTCCTTTAGTGTAATTCCTCATTGTTTTCCAAGCTATCAGATAGCAAGAAAATTTCTCCACTGGGTTGTTTATGTGGTCAATCTTCGCTCCCTTCCCTCCTATTTGGGTCTCATACTTCTTATAGTAGTCACAATCACCTAACTTTTTCTCTCTCTTAGACACATTTTGGAATTTCATTAACATTGTTCCCCTCTACTAATAATCTTGTAAGTTTGTTGATGTCCTTTGCATGAATTTGGATCTCTCTCCTAAGTCATAATGACCCATTCTAGATTATGCTCATCAGGAACTTTGTACACTACATTGTCGCTCTCGTCGTTCCAAATAACGGGAAACTCCTGAGGTTCAATATAGTCGACCTTTGAATGCCTTTGAATTCTGGATTCATCCTTGTTGCTTCACTTCCTCCCTCTGTTGCATAGTTCTTGATATACACTTGCCTCTTGATGGCTAGGAATTGATACGATTCCATGAAATTTGTAACTATTTACAAAGCATTACCGTACTTTCCGATCAATGATTCCATCCTTTGAATTTTTGCATCGAGCTCGGGCTCGACCACTAATGTTGCTATATTTGTCATATTTGCTCTCCTGTTGTATACCTAAATTATTGTTGTTGGTCTATTGCTGTGAATTTTTGCTACTGGTATGCTTTTTTGAACTTCCTTTGCTGAATTCTTGCTTCTTGTTGTAGTTGTTTATGTTTCTGCTAACTTGAAATTTTCTGGCATTCTGGCGCTTTCTTCTTTCATGCGGGTTAAGTAGTGTTACCGGCACGAATGAGGTTTACATGACCCCATAACTAATTAATTTTGTTGTCTTTCCCAAGGCTATAATCATGCAATTAGTTACCGCGGTGAGGTGTATTCTGACATTGCTAACTATGGCTTTGGGATTTGGGTAGACATGATGGGTAACAATTATGGCTTAATATGGAAAAATTATTACGGTATGGGGGTTACTAATTACAACAGTTATTTTTCAAATTCGAGTGATCCTACGGACTAACAACGGTATGATGGGTCATTATGAGTGAATGATATTTGACACTGTAGACTCTATCCCCCCCGACCACAATTGGTTGCGATGCGGTCTCCACATCGCAACAGATCCACTTTCTCTTCTATGCTATTGTGCGATATTTTTATTGGGATTCCTAATCTAATGGGCTAAGAAAAGTTAAGGTATGGTAATTATATTTCTCATCTCTTGTGCGAGAGAGTTATTGACTCTTGTCTATTCTACTCTACCCTACTGACTTCTCTCGGTTGCGAGAGTTATTTGAAAAAAATAATTAGTGGAACTTAATCATGATAGGGCTTTAGGCGTACGTTGTTCACCCATCCTTGTACATATGGGTACATATGGGTGCATTATTTTTACATATGGTTGTGCCAGTCGAACCACTCTTGAGTCTTTAATTTCTATGACATGATATGGTCCCATCCAGTGCATTCTGAGTTTCCCCGGGAACTTCTGAAATTTTTTATCGTATAGCAAGACTTTTCCTCCGATATTGAATGTCCTATGCTTGATCTGATGTCGTGCCAAGCTTTCTGTCTTTCTTTTTGTACCGTATGATGGAAGTCTGCCAGAAATCCATCTTCTTCAAGTTTTTTTAGTTCATGGAGGTGTTGAGTGACTAAGTCTTCGTCTGTCATTTTCACTATCGAATAAATTAAGAGACTTTGTATGATAAATTCGGTTGGTACTACTACCTCTCTTCCATATACCAGTTGGAATGGAGTTTGATTGTGCAATCTTTTTATGGTTTTCCTGTATGCCCACAATGTTGCTGGAATTCTTTCATCCCAATCATCCAGGTTGGCATTACATATCTTGGTTATTCCTTTTTCTAAGATCTTGTTGAATGCCTCAACAGTTCCATTTGCTTGAGGGTGGTACGAGCTGCTTTTGTGATGTTGTACCATAAAATTGTCTAGTAGAGATTTAATTGTTGTATTAATGAAGTGTGTATTTTGATCACTTGTTAGGCTTTTGGGACAGCCAAATCTGCTAATGATGTTCTTGAAAATAAATTTTGTTGTTCTGTCTGATGTGCAATCTCTTACTGGTGTTGCCTCTGCCCATCTTGTGAGATAGTCGGTTACAGTTATTATATTCCTTTCTTGCGAGTGTCGTGTCGTTGGTGCAATTGGCCTTATGAAGTCGACGGCCCATTTTTCAAAGGCCTGCATGGCTCTTACAGGCTGCAGTAGTAACTCGTCGCGGTGCGATGGTCATCCAGTTCTTGGAAAACATCACATTTTTTCACATATGCCTTACTATCTTTGTGAATTGTTGGCCACCATATTCTTGCATGTAGTATTTTCCTTATGGTGGGGTTTGCACCAATGTGGCCTCCTGCAACTCCACTGTGACACTCCCACAGGATATCTTCTATTTCATGGTCCAGTACACATCTTCGTAAGATGTGATCCAATCCCATTTTATATAACTGTCCTGCTATTAGTTGATATCTAGTCGCTTTCACTACTATATGTCTTTTTTGGGTTGCCATGTATTCTGCTGGGCATTGTCCTGTGGCCAGATACACTGATATTTGCTCTAGATAATCTGGGATGGCTTCTACTCTGAAGAGATTAGCATCCAGCAGCTGGTCATCAATGGATCCCCCATTTTCCCTGTTCTCCAATCTTGATAAGTGGTCTGGACCGGCGTTTAACCTTCTTGATTTTATTACTACTTCAAAAGTAAATTCTTGGAATAGTTGGAGCCATCTACCTATTCTTCATTCAAGCACTGGTTTATTTACCAGGTATTTCAACACGGAGTAATCTGTGAAGAACTTGAATGTACCTCCCAACAAGTAATGCCAAAACTTTTGAAGAGAGTATATCATCACAAGAGCTTCTCTTTTTGGTGTTGTGTAGTTTCTTTCAGTTGTGGAAAATTTCCTACTTGAAAAATACACTGGATGATATATGGATGTTTCTCCTGGCTGAGCTAACACCGCTCCTAATGTAATGCTTGAGGCATCAATGTGGACATGGAACTGTTTGTCCCAGTTAGGATGGACCAAGATGGGTGCACTTGCTAACTTTTCTTTCAACGTGTCTATGTAGAAATTTATAAACACAATAATTTATTTCCGGATTCTCCTGATCTAACAAATTAATCTTATGCTAAATACAGAATCCTTCCACTTAATTATTTGCGGAAATGAAATTGCCAATTGCAAAACACATATGAAGCAAATCAATCGCACATAACAAGATGTTTTACCGGGAAAGCTTAAAGCTAAAAACCCCAACTATCATATATTATGTATATCAATGGATCATGAAAATATCTCATATATCTTATACAAATCTCAGCTCATAGATCTCTCAGTACAATATACAATCATCTCACACTGTCATGCAGAAATTTGTATATCTATGCACCAATTTCTTGCCTCCTAACAGCCTACCTCCACTGCACAATCCCTGTTGAAGAAGAACCCTGAATGAATTCAACCTTACCTTGCCTTGAATGTGAAATCCTCATAATCATATCCAATGTGTGTGTAGATGCATTGAATGCATCACTATAGTCACAATAGATAGTCCATCTCACCCTTTCACCTATCTCTCCACTGGGTCTCCACTAGATCTGACATGCAAGTAGTTAACTATTGTATTTGTTCAGTTGCAAGTAATACACTACTTGTGAATTAATTAACTAATTAATTCACTCATATTTCACTAGTGTATGTTCAATTACAACTAGCACAACTGAGTTTAACTCACTGAATTGAGTTAAACTAAATAACAACTCACATAACTACTCTTCCAACTCTATTACAACTCTGCCACAGTCAGTTATAACTACGTTTTCCATGCATGAGTCACCAACCACCCTAGGAATTGTGTAATTCCTTCAACCCACTGATGTGCCACATCTATTCATTGAAATAAAGTGCTCCAAGAGAATAAGTTACAATTTATTGTCTCATTATTATTAAGGGCTAATAATAATCGACATGCATTCTATTTTTATATTAGCAATCTATAAATAGACTTTTCCCATCTTCTAAAAATAAAAATTCATCCAAAGATAAAATTTGCTCAACAATCTAGAATTAGCATCCTGCTAATTTTAGAATATGCTCACCATTCTAAAAATAGACATACACCTAAAAATATCCTGTGTGGGCCCCACCTAGTTTAGGTGCTTATTTTTCACTAGGATCAAGGATGATGTTTCCGGATGCCTCTTTCATTGTTTCTTGTTGCAATATTCAACATTATAGGGCTTTTATTACATTCATCGTTCCATATAAATTGCTCTAACTTTCGCAACAACTTTTCTGAGGATGTTGTAATCCTTGCGTAGTTGGGGATGAACCTTCTGTAGTACCCTGAATGACCGAGTAGTGACCTCAATTGTTTTACAGTTTCTAGTGCCTCTATATTTACAATGAATGCTATTTTTGTGGGGTCCACACATACACCTTTCTTACAAAAAGCATGTCCTAGAAGCGTCCCAAAAGGTACTGCAAAGATGCATTTCTGAAGGTTGAGAGAAATTTGGAGTTGTTTGCATTTGTCAAACATTATTCTGAGTAGAGTTGCATGATGCTTTAGTAGGCTGTAGACTGTATAATCATCCATGTATACCTCTAGGAGCTTATGGATATAGTCCCTGAATGCTACTATCATTATCCTTGAAAACACAGCTGGTGCATTATTTAGTCCAAAAGGCATGACATGATATGCAAATGATCCCCACTCGGTTTTGAAAGTGGTTTTCTTCTTGTCTTCTTCTGCTATTCTCACTTGATGATATCCTGAGAAGCTATCTGTGAATGAATAGGCTTCGTTTCCTGCCACATTATCGAGAACCTCATCGCTAAATGGAGTAGGGAACGAATCATGAATGCATGCGTTGTTGAGACTTCTATAGTCTACACACACTCTAATATCATATTTCTCCTTTTTAATTTGTATTGCAATTGGGCTAACCCATTCCGCTTTCTCAACCGGAAAAATCAAGCCTGCCTTCAACATTTTATCTATCTCTGCTTTAAATTTTTCTTTTACTCTCGGTTTTAGGGGGTAATGCCTATGTTTTACCAGTCTTGCATCTGGTTTTAAGACTATGCGCATTTCTCCCACATCCCCTTTTATCCTTCTAAGCTCTACCACCAAGGATGGGAACAAATCTTCGTATTCCTATAAAAGGTCAAATATTTCCTTTGTTGATTTTGTATCCCAATAATCTCTGATAGATTCAATCTTGGGCTTCTCCATGCTTCCAATATTTAGTTTCTTTGTCTTCAAGGGTAACAGGTGTAGTCCTTCTGTAGTTGGTTCTTCCCATATGTTCCCGCTCCCCTTCCTTCTCTTCAAAGCCAGATTTTCTAAATTGTCATCGTCCATCTCACGATCTATCCGTTTTCATGCTACAGATTCTTTGATTTTCTATTTTGATAATGGTATTTCTTCGTCTTCCTGAAGCTCTTGAAAGAATAATACTCTTATGATTGCTTGAAGGGCATCTGTAACTAGTTCTGTATCTCCTTTGAAAGAAAAAAATTGTGTCAATCTCTCTGCAACTGCTTCCTAGATACCATTTCCTCTTTTCTTCTCCTCTGTCAAATACCAGGCCTATGGAATGGTTTCCAGTGAATGTATAAAGTTGTGCATCCAAAAATATTCTAGATATCCTGCTTCCTTCCAGTTATGATCACAATTCTTTAAATACTCTATGGGGTCATATTTTCCTTGGTATTTTTCAATGAATTGTGGTCCTGACGCTTCACGGAATCTTGCTTTTAATGATTCAGCAATGTCTTCCCATAGCAGGAGAGAGTTGCGATGGGTAGCCCACCACCTTGCTGGCGTGGCTTGTAGTGCTACATCCATAAGAGGCCCTCTATGTTCTATCGGTACTTTTTCTTCGACTTTTGCATTAAATGTATTTACAACATGCATGTTTGAAAGATTCAGATGTCCTCTTACCTCAGTACCAATCGATTTGACTCCCCAAATGTTGTGGCATCTTCTGGTGTTAACTTCATATCCTCCCTATTGCTTAAGGGGTCTTGACCCAGGTTTGGATTTAAGGGTTGCCAACAAACCCCTATACAACTGGCCCTTTCGGCAATGAACTACTTTCGCAGGCCAAGGTCTCACCCAAAGTAGTATGGGTGGGTGTTGGAACTAGGTTTCCACACCCTAGGAGAAAGTGGCTAATTAAGGAAGTCCTGTTGAGATATATCAGGTTCACACGGAAGCAATATTATTACCGAACCCTTAACAGTATAGGAGGTGAAGCTTATAACCTCAGAGACAGCATATAAACATCAATAAAGCTACTATTATTAAGCAGTTCTTAGCAACACCGTCGCATCCTCGTGCGCATCAGTAATTATCATCATAGAATAACACAATAGCAGCTAATTCAGATAACACATATACTTCAACAGTAAACGCATCTAATTCAGCTAACACAGAGATACTTCAACAGATTCCAAATTCATTAATCATCCAAAACCCAGTTACAAACCCAATTGACAACCCGTGCACACAGCTAGCGAGGTCCGCACACAGCAGGACTGAGGATCTCCGTGCACACAACCAGCAACAGTCCTTACCCAACACCACCCAAAACAGATCTTAATAGTTTGTACTTAGCATCAATATTTCTTAGTCTTAGACTCAAACTATCTATCTATTTATATCCTCATAGCCTGCGATATCCTGTGGTCTGCAAACCGTGGTTTGTGGACTCTAGGTATACCCTTTGACATGTTAAAATACATTGGGGGCTTTGACCTGCCCCAAAGACCCTGCGCTAGACTAATTACTACAAAATCTATATCAAAAAATGCAGCTAGGGGACCCCGTTCCAACAGGCCCCCAACACAATCCTGTGACTCGTCCTGAGTCACGACGACCGTGGGGTTGGAATCTTTGCCTAGAGCTCCTTGATTGCATCGACTAGAGGGGGAAACACTCCTTCACTTTGTGCAGAAGCGTTCTATGAAATGTCCACACAATTTTGCGAAGTTGGGCCTTTTGAACTTGCTGATGAAAGTTAGCAATGAATCGATCTTCCTCCAAGGTGACTAGCTACGCTAAGTGTTCCTCCATGATATCGGGCTCTGCCATGTTTGTAAAGTCCGCGATTGATCTGAAATATGAGAACTTCTTATTTCTAATATAGAGATGGACTATAAGGGCATTTACGAGATATGTCACCTTTCAAAGAAAGGATGAGCTCCCGAAGCTTCCTGGCCCTTTATAGACTCTACCTAAAGAAATAATAGAAGTAAACACTAATGATCTGGAAATGAAACTACTTGTTTGCTGGTGCAAGGTATTCATTATCCATTAACATATGTATGCAAGCTTTTTAATGTGTTTTGCAATTGGAAAAAAATGACTTTGATGATTTTATGAGTCTTTTTGTATGTAGGAGGCTTATTTCTTTTTACTGTTTAACATATTTAAATCTGAAAATAAGCAGAAAATAAAACACAGAATATAACTCAGCATATGATGAGGCAGTTCACCCCTCCTGGGCTACATCTGACGGGTCCAAGGCCCCCAAATGGGCATGTCCTTGCTCTTATTATGCTCAGAAAATGGTTATACAATGTGTAGAAAGCCTAAACAGGAGAAAATAGCTGCATAATTGAGTTCAAAGTGCAAAAAATAGTAAGAAATGACTATAGTTTCACCTCCAATGGATAACTATAATCCAATACAGCTCTCCAATCCCTAATCCCTGGTGGCTCTTCAAGCTCTCTCACTGATAAAACACCTAAAAAAATGCTCTAATAGCTCTGAAACCTACTCCAGTGGCTCTGGAATGCTCCAATTACCCAAAATCAAAAAACAAAATCGCTCCAAAAGGACTCTTCGAGCAAAAGTTATGTCCAACAGAAGTTTTGCCCAGTTTTCCCTTGAAAAGCTCCACCAAATTTGGTGGAACTACCAGTTAACCCACTAAATTAGGGATCCGGTGCTAAAATGGTGCATTCCACCAATCTTCCCGCCATTAGAACCACGCAGTTAGAAACAACATTTATCGTTGGGTTGATGTGGCCACATGGGCCGTTTGGGCCGGTGGTTAAGCCTTGACCATCGGGGTGGACATTACTGTGGAATTTACCTTTGCACGAAAGTTCCACCAATTTTCATGTGAACAACCACTGCATTAAAAACATAATCGTCTTCTTGATTAACCGTCGGAGTTATATCCGTTGGTCCCCCGCCTGTGGTCACGGAGTCGGGTTCTGTGGCAGTGTCGGGCTAGCCCTTTTACTTCTCTGCTCCAACTTCAAATGTAACCACATAACATTTGACCACAATACATAACCCTTTGATATTTTACCATAGGATTAAACTTTTAACATTTGAACTGTGGGTTTTTATAATAAGAATTTGAATTTAATAATTAAATAAATGTGTGATAAACATTATTTTTAATAAGGTTTTTTTTTTAATTAATTAAGATATATATAAAATAATATATTATATGATTAATTAAAACCATATAAAATATTAATAAATATATAATTTAATTTATTAATTAAACCTTAATAAATAAATAAAAAATTCAACACATAAATTTATCAATACCCATTCAACATTAGAGGTTATTGGGCGATTTCAAAGTGCAATAACTTCTTCATATGGTAACGGATTTGAGTGTCGTTGGCGGCGCTGGGATCGTATCGTCAAGGCCTATCCGTTTGCTCAGGTTCTAACCAATTCTGAGAAAATAAATTTTTGAGCATTTTTCCAATTAGGACATGATCACCTGATCACACCTCCCCATTGGGAAGCTTTTGGACCCACAAAAGCCTTCAATTACCTATTAAGAAGGTGAGGATACAACCTCCTCACCTGTTCCAACTCCATCCACTTTTCCTTGCTCGGTTTACTACCTTTGAGACCAACTCGAACATAATCAACATCTCCCCTCCTTGAAGTGTGTGTCCTTCTGTCAAGGATTGCATATTCTTTCAACTCATCCAAAAATTCTGGCGAGAAATCTTCTATGGATGGCAGCTGAAAATCATTTTCATAATAAAAAAAAAAGAGGAGGTTCATACAAACGTAAATTCTCCACATTAACAACGGAATACATTTGCATGTATGAAGGCAAATCTAGTTGAAAAGCATTATTTCCAACTTGTTTAAGGATCTTTAATGGACCATAATGAATAGGCTTCAGCTTTTTACCTTCTCCTTGCATTATTTCTTTACTAATATGTAACCATACCTCATCTCCTTCTTGAAACTTATGATCAACTCTATGTTTATCTCCTTGTACTTGCCTTGAATTTTTTCAAGTTGTTCTTGAACTTGCTGGTGTATGAGTTGAATTATTTCAATGAACATATGAGCTTTGTCAATGTCAGTATGCCCATCAATGCCAACATCCTTCTCAAGAATGAAATCTAATGGTGACTTAGGAAAATAACCAAAACAAGCTTCAAAAGGTGAAGTATTTGTAGAAGAGTGCTTGGCCCAGTTGTAAGCATGCTAAATGTAATGAAAATGCTCATCCCAAAGCTTGGCATGCTTGTTGTAATAACCTCTCAAAAGATGTACAATGGTTCTGTTCACTACCTCTGTTTGGCCATCTGTTTGCGGATGAAAAGCAGTACTCTTCTTCAACTTGGTGTCCATCATCTTCCATAGATTGGACCAAAAATTCCCAACAAATATGGAATCCCTGTCACTAAC